>CM029611.1:37569460-38769460 GCA_017311315.1 Dendrocalamus latiflorus
ACGTGCTTGACGCCGCCTTGACTCGCCGACGTACGAGCTGCCACCGAGCAGATCTGGGTGCCAATGCCGTGGATCTGGCTGCCGGCCCACTCGCCGGCGCAGAAGTCGCCGCTGTAGAATCAGTAGACACCGTGGGCGTGGTGGAGGCCCCGTCGTACTGGTCGTGGTGAAGGCCCGCCGGTACTGGCCGCGGTACCGGCTGCCGCGCGCCCATCCATCAATTGGGGATGAATCGAACCCCCCATATCCAACCATGGAGCCGAGAGCGGCGGGTTGGGTGCCGGCGTCGCACCGTTGCCGCGACCGGTGAGTGCCGCCGCCGAGCTACTTCCGCGACGGATGGGTGCTGCGGAGACCGGCGCGGTCGAGGAAGATTAGCGGAGACCTGAGAATGCATCGCATGAAGATTGTGACGGATTTTGGCGCGCAAGATTAATCTCGCGCGCGCCCGCAGCTGGATCCGCGCAGTGTCGACTCGAGAAGACGCCCCGTACAACGCTCCTCCAGCCGTCGATTTCGCCTGGGAGCACGAGCCCCGGCCGTCGTCTCACGAAGAGACGAGTTCGCTCTCTTTCCTCATTTACTGCTGTGCACGGAGGTGTTTTTTTGCAAATTTGAACCTATAAAGACGGCAGTTCGCAGCGCGTTGTATATGCCCTTAATTACTTGTGGCTCAGGTAACACGGCGTCAGGAGGGAAAATCCATGACAATCATGAATATATCACTTCAGGAAAAGTGACGCGAGGACTAATGAGCTAACAAAATTGAATCCACATAATCTGCCCAGACCTTTCCTGCACAATCCAACGTAGGGACCGGCGCTAGCTAACGAAGAAAGTGACACCAAATGATGAAATGAACACACTTAGGCCTGATCCAATCGTCCGACCATTCTTGTCTTCCTTTGGATAATCTCCCCAGCTTAGGCCCACGTACAAAACAAGAGCATCAGCGGATTTGTGCCCTTCTTAAGCTCTGTCCTATGTTATCCTGTGCCATTCTCTTAAACGCATGATTTCTTGTGAAATGGGAGTAGTAGATTTTTTGGTGCTTTCCAAAAAGCACCAATAACCTTAGCTTTTCTTAGTGCCTTCATCAAAAGCAATAAAGTGCCTTCATCAAAAGCAATAAAAGAGCGAGATAAAAGAATGCAAAAGAGTTCTTTTCTTGGTTGCACAAGTATCCGGACCATTACAGTATATAGAAATTTCAGTTTCATCTAGCATCATGTCCTGTTGCTTGGCAAGGGAAAAGCCATGGAATTGTCGGCCAGTAGCTGGATCTAGCTGAAGCATTTATGGTGGTGCCGAATGTTTAGTGAATCTAGCCTGGACATGTTGCTGCTCTTCAACAGGAAAAAAAAATACGAACAGGGGAGGGGAGATCCATCATCACCATCCTTTACTCTCAATTGTAGTTCTTCTCCCCTCTTTTGATCTCTCTTCAGCGCTCCGGTTAGCCAGGAAAAGGTAGCAACTAGCAATACAGTCAGACTGTAAAACAAGGTGGCACTAATTATCGTCAAACTTAGCGAACGTTGTTGCTATGAATAGCACTCAATTGGAAGAAAATACACTACACGTCATCGTTATGGTCCTGCTCATTTCGACTTAACCTTCTGATTTTTGGCTTATTTTTCACTATTTCTAAATTTCATCTTTTTTTCTGGTTATTTGACTTATTTGGAGTTTTTTACCGGTTCTATTTTTCGTATTCGTTTACATTGTCTATGATGGACTAATCTATTTTTATTTTTTTAAAAAATTAGTTATATCAAATTAACCATTATCAACTATAGTGTAATTTTAATCCGCTATAATATAATTTTAGCTATGATTTAATTTATTTTAGACATATTAAACGAGTTGTAATGGTAGTTCTCTTCGTAATCCAGACTCACAGGTCACCACACCTGAGCTGGGCAACCTGATCTTCTGTGGCTGTGCCGCTATGTGTTGAGTTGTTTTGTTCCCTTTGGGCACCATAGATCAAAAAGACCTAACAATTATATGTTACTTCCAGTCAGACTACACTTCTAAAATACCGGGCTGGATGAGTTGATGGGTCAAATTGTCCATACTTGGAATTTTAGGTTAACCTAGCCTCATATACGGAAAAGAAAATTGATTGCATTACTCCAGGCTGGATGAGTAATTCCAAAATACCTAACAATATTGTTTTGCACCCTACCAGGCATTATATGGTTAAGCGTAACTGCATTCCTCTTTGATCTACCTTGATCATCTGTAAGCCATTCTCTCTCTCTCTCTCTCTCTCTCTCTCTCTCTCTCTCTTTAAAAAATCTATCACGTCCTATTTGTTAATTATGTTATGTACCAATCTAATTGTGTCATTTTACAAATTGTTTCCGAAAGTGCACAACGTAGGCTATAAATTGTGAATATAACTGATCATTATTCCTAGCATCTTACTATTTTTTTACTACGAGAAAGTTTCTTACTATATTTGATGCTTGCGATTGACAAGTTATGAAGATGATTAATTGTATGAGTTGTAGCATGAGCTCTGTGTCATTATTAGGGTTACACCTTTGATTGACTCGCCGATATGCAAAAAAATTCTTTAGTATATTGTCATTAACAAACTTAATATGATTGTCACAAATGAATGGTACTTCACGTGATTTTATCATATATGGTTTCCTTTTCTTTGCAGTATAAATGTAACACCCCCGTTTTTGGGACGGGAATGTCGTTACCTTCCGTAACAGCCCAGGAGTTCAGTTACGGACAGAAGAAGTATCATGACTGCTTACGAACATTTAAAAGAGTTAATTTAATTAAAATAAGACTTAACAGTCATTTTTTAGTAATTTTAAGGGCGTCCAAGCCCAAACATAACTTACATTCAAAAAAACTGAAGAAAACTCCACAGGAACGCTTGAGTGCGGTCGCAACCCTAACACGAAAACTTGCAATAGTCTATCCTCTTCTGATCTCTGTGTTGGGGAAAGTAAAGTAAGATTGAGTACAACCAACCGTACTCAACAAGTCACATGGAGCTTAGGCCCTGTTTGGATCCCATGGTCTAAAGTTTAGTTGTCTAAAGTTTTGGACTAAACTTTAGACAACTAAACTTTAGCCACTAAACTTTAGACCACAGGACTGTTTGGATCTTAGACTAAAATTTAGTTATGGTTCAATAAATGGACTTTTGTACCCCTGGTATTTTTGAGCCGTTAAAGTAACTGTAAACCGAATTTTCAATTGTTTCATTGGGTGAGCAGATCCATAATGAAATGGTACAGTCTGTGACTAAAATACAAAGCTGCAACGGACCTGCGCCCATCATTTTTTTCTTTGAAATCTCCCACGCCCATGAATTGATCACAAAGGAATTCTGGAGGTTTACGGACCGCCCAAAACAAGTAGAATTTGCGGATAAAATCTGAAAAACATAAGGTGGAAACTCATGGTCCTAGGAACCATCAAAAAAGAGGAAAAAAATCTGTTAAAAAAACCAGTACGTGATCAATAATTGACGCAATTTGAGAAATTGACTACTGATTATTGCACATGTTCTTATGTGGCATCAAGTAACCTAACAAAGTTAACGGAATGGCATTAATTCTTAAACTTTTCCAGAACATTGCCTACTTTTGGTTCGATAGTGACCAAACTGTTTTTTAGACTCACCAACAGCGAAACTTTCACATGCCAGCAATTTTCACGTACATTCTTAGAAAATGACAGCGCATAACAACATTATGTACATCACTCTCGCCTAGCAAACAACGCATTAGCGATGTTATCACGGAAGGTATTCATGTTATGATCCTCGCCACCGCCATGTCGATTGCCACCCCTTGGCTCAGATGAAGGTTCCTCAGTCATTGGCATATAGTTTTCATCACGATCACATCTATCAAAGTCCGCGTCTGCTATTGCACTTTCACGAATAAAATTATGGAGAGCCATGCATGACAGTATTATTTGGCTTTGCTTTGGCATCGGATATGACGGTACGCCCAACAAGATCCTCCATTTCATCTTCAAAACGCCGAAAGAACGCTCTATGACATTGCGAAGAGATGAGTGATGAAAATTGAATACCTCATTTCGTCCACTAGGTCTTGGTCCTTGTCTAAACTCCGGCATATGGTATTTTACCCCCTTGTATGGTGCAAGATAACCCGGTCGGTTAGGGTAGCCCGAGTCAACGAGGTAAAATTTACCTAAAAGAATCAAGCACAAATATTTTAAAACTATAAATATTAGATGAGATACCAAATGACATTCCATATGAATAATTGATTGTACCTAGTGGAGGATGTGGGAATTTGTGACCATATTTATTTGTAGCATCATTGAACACTCTCATATCATGAACTGACCCCCGCGAGAACAAAGGTGAACCTCATATCGAAGTCACAAATGGCTAACACATTTTGGGACGTGTAACCATGTCGACCCGTATGCTGAATCGGGGGGACGTCGGGATTCCGGGCGGGGAAGTTGCCGCCCGATGGTCGGCGGGGGCGGTGGGATGGTCGGCGGGGGCGGAATGCGCGGCGGGGGCGGCGGTGCGAAGGCCGGGCGGCGGTGGGATGGCTGGCGGCGGGTTCGGCGGGAATCGGGGGGGCGTCGGGAGTCCGGGCGGGGAAGTTGCCGCCAGATGGTCGGCGGGGACGGTGGGATGGTCCGCGGGGGCGGAATGCGCGGTGGGGGCGACGGTGCGAAGGGCGGGCCGCGGTGGGAGGGCTGGGTGGCGGCGGGTTCGGCGGGGAAGTAAGGAAGTTGCTGCGGCGAAGGGCTGGGTCGCGGCGGGGGCGTCTGGAGTCTGGCGGGGAAATTGCCGCCGATGGAAAATTTTTTCGTGCAGGAGCCGGGAGCCCGGGAGAAGATATTTCACGGGGGCAGAATGGTCTTTTCCGTACGGGAGCCGGGATAAACCGAAACTTTAGACCACTTTAGCTCAGTTTTATGGTCTAATGGTCTAAAGTGTTTTTTAGGAGTTATCTAAAGTTTAGATCTAATTTTAGACCACCTGTTTGGAGACTTTAGATCTAAACTTTAGTGGCTAAACTTTAGATGGAGGGATCCAAACAGGGCCTTAGTAATAACTATATGCAAGGTATAACAAGTAAAAAGGGAACATGTTTACTTATTTTATGTAGATGCAGTTTTAGTTGGGAACCGGTTAAAGATTGACAAAGTGCTTCATTAATGTAAAAGGGGGTTTTCAAACTTGATTATCGACTTTCTACATTACCAAATCATTCTCAAATCTACTTATGCTCGTTATTGGATTCACCCAGTAAACACAGCTTCATTTACCGGAAGCACAGCGTATTCGAATACCATTAATCATGACTCTGCAGAGTTGCCCTGCTTTACCCAAAGATCTCTCAACTCCCGCGACAGAGTTAAGAGAACAAGGTTGTTCACTACTCAATTCTTTATATAGCCTCCACCCAGTAGGTTCTAGATCTCAATAAGCTTGGATGATCCCACGGATCTCATCCGACTCATTGCAGCCCTACAGTTGTATGGTTAACCACCTCCCATACGAACTCACCCTCGGTCTCCCCCTTGCCAGTTGTAGAGGTTCAATCGAACTTGAGCAGTTACTAAATCAGGTTTGACAAAATCAACGCTTGTGGTTGGGCAGGTACTATGTTCTTTGCTTAGCATAAGGGTCTAGTCCTTACATTTTTAATTGAGGCATTCATGCACAAACCCATATTCAGTGCCCGCGGCACTGCCACGAATCTACAACCAAGCCTCCACCCTAGGATAAGGTCTTCGGATCCAGCTCTGCGATCCTCGCTTACCCTACATCCACTTTTCCAAAACTCTAAACAAATACTAAGATTCTTAACAGTGAAAAGATTTTGATGAGTTCCTAAGCTACCATGTTTATATTATTATCATATTTAATACTACTATGTCTTGTCATGGTGAATATGGCTATCAAGTTAAACTGGGGTTTTCAGGTGGTAGGACATAACTAATATCATGTCATTTCTAAACAGTAATTATATGTGAAATAATGACTTGTAAATAACATAATGAAAATACTGATAAGTAAATAAATAAAGAAGAGGTAGGTTCAACATGATCAAAGTATGTGTGACTTGCCTCTTTATCCATAGCCTCTGGTTATCTTTACCGTAGTCTTCGGATTGGATACTGACTTCTTTAATTGCATCTTGTAGTCCTTCTGTTAACCAACTCATGTGGTCCGAGTACTAGCGTGGAAGACGAATACAAATGAGTTCCTGCTTTGCAGAATGCAAGCAGGGAACAAAATGCAAATAAATATCCAAAAAGACATAAAGAAGGTAGGTGGGGTGGTCAGGGTTTAGGCGGTGAGTGGTTCGGCTCAACGGAATTGAAATTAGGTTAGGTAGGTTCGGAACGGTCAAAGATGTAAAAGGGCGTTGGATGGATTTCGGTGAATGACTGAAGGTGTGTGGTATCGGATTTTAGGATTGGGATATTTATCCAGGTTGTTTAGAGCTTTACTAGAATCTAAGGCGGCAAAGCGTAGTTGGAAAGGTGTAGACAAGCTCAAAATGATAAAAGGGTATATGTGTGTTTAGGGTTTCGGCGAACAAAACGAGTTCAGACCGAAATAGGGTTTGGAAATATGTTTGAGGTTTTTGAGGATTACCGGTATTCAATATGAGAATATGAAATTAAGAAATGGGTCGGTGGGCTCGAAACGGGTATATTTTGTATTTTTGGGAACTGCTGAACAGTAACGGGTATATACTATTCATTGCAGGTCTGCACTATTCATAGCGGATTTGTTACTGTTCATTCTGGGTTTGGGTTGCTACAATACCGGGTTCGGCTACTATTCACTCTGGGTCGGGTAACTGTTCATTTCGGGTCCGTTGCTATAGTATCGGATCGGTTACTATTCATTAACGGGTCGGATGAACAGTACCAGACGATACTGTTCATCATCTTCCTCCCAACTGCGCTACAGTAACCAAAAACAGGGGAGCTTTGGCGACGGCAATTTCTGGTGCTACGCTCAACTTTGGCGAAAACCAAGGGCATGGTTGGAATCGTGGGACTAAGGAGAACCCATTTTTGTCCTTGGGCGCGGTCGGAGGTGGCCGGAACTTCGCCGGCGGCGAGGGAGCTTCGCGGCGGTTTTCCATGGCACGGGAGCTACAGGAGGGTTATTTCTTCCACCTAGCTGCTTTTTAACCATCTAGGGGTGGCCACGGTGGCTTGGGCGGCGGTGGTTTGGGTCGTGGAGGCCTGTGGTGAGCTGTCCACGGTGAAGGGCTTTGGCCGGGTGGTGGTCATGGCCGTCAGTGAAGATTAGGGTAGGGGAGGATAGGGCAGCGCTTTGGTGTGACTTCTGGGAATGCAAGGAAGCTACAAACCAAAATAATTGAAAGGAAATAGACTATACAAGAAGATTGAGGTTTTGGCCTTACTTGGGGAAATTCTAGCGATCGACGGCGAAGCGACGGCCACCGGAGTAATTGGGGTGTGCTAGGGGCTGCTGGCTGCTACTAGGACTCACAGGAGGGTCTGGGGCCCTTTTTATACTGGCTTAAGTCGGTAAGGAGAGGTGGTGGCGGAAATATATGAAGCGGCAAATAATTAGAACTTGGCTTCCTCTAGCGCCGGTCTAGGGCCTTGGGAGGTGTCAGGCAAGTGGCAGTGAGGTGGCAGAAGTGAGAGGGTGCGGGAAGGCGCGAGTGAGCGAAAGAAATCCGCCGGCAGCAAAAACAGGCGGCGGCGAGATATTTTCACACGGTGAATAGTGTTTCCGCGAGTCCTCTGCCGTCGAAGCGATGCAAAGCTGAATTGAGGGCATGGATGAGTGGTCTAGGTAAGGATTAGGGCTAGGAATCAAATGAAATCCAAACTCAAAAGAGAATCAAATTTGTCTTCAATTTTTGGTTTGTTTCAATAAAAATACCAACTCCGGTAAAATTGCAAAGCATTCATAACTCAGGATATTTGTCATTCAAACAGTAAGATAATTATGACATATATACTTTTCTAAATAAAAATGAAGAAATATACAAATATTTTCCCGGACAAAGAAATGGACAAAACCAAAGGGTTGAAACCGCATCAAGATCAGCAGCCACAGCAGATCCCTCGTCCCCACAACCACCGTGGATCTCATAAAATGTGAATCGGTTGCGGGTGTTAAATAAACGGCAAGGCAAATCGAAATAAAATCTCCAAAGTGAAAAAACGAAAAAGAGATAAAGCGGGAAAAAAAAGGAGAGACGCAGCCAAGCACGTATTAAACGTTTTGTTCCTTCGCGCACACAGCGCGCACACACACAAACTTGTTCCCTCCAATCCTCTCTCCCTACGACGCGCTGCGCTGCTAATTCCTCTCCCCTCCCTCCCCTTGCTTCTCGCGCACACTAACCAATCCGAGCACCGGGCCCAAATCGCGAGACCTCCCATCGAATCGAGGCCATTGGGGCGCCCGAGCTGTTGGCCGAATCGGGAGGCATCCGTCTGCGCTGCCCCGTCGTGGCGGTGGCGGTGGCGGTGGTATGATCAGTAGAGGAGGAGGGGGAGGCGGCGGCGGACGAGGCGGTGGAGATTGTTAGTTAGGGTGGTTGTGGTGGTGGGAGGAGGAGGCGATGAAGGCGACGGCGCCGCCGGCGAAGAGGCGGAGGGGCCCGCGGCTGGCGGTGCTGGCGCTCGTCTTCTGCTCGCTGCTCGTGCCGATCGCCTTCCTCTTCAACCGCTTCCCCCCGGTGAGTTCCCCTCCTCCACGCCGCGAAGCCCCCTGATTTGGGAAATGCGGGTGGCGCCGCGGCGTTCCGGATAGGATCGGCGCCGTTCCCGGCGGATCTGTTCCGGGGCTTTGTTTTGTTATTTGTCGTCTAATGCGGGATACTGGTGGTTTTGGTGTTATTGTTGTTCTCTTATTGGGGATTTTTTTGGCTGGTTTCCTGACTGGTTCGATTTCCTGATGCAGGGTATGTGACGGATGAGCGCCCCCAACAGGTAACTTACTTTAGGAAAACTCATATAGAAGTTTTGGTCTATTTTGGATGGACTTTTTTATATGAAAATGTTGATGGATGTTTTATTCTGTTTCGTGCTATTATATGTTAATTTTTGTTGGATGTAGGAGATTATTTTGCCTTCATTCGATCCCTTGGGGGTAGAAAGGGGCGGCGGTGTGAATGAGGTGAGGCAGGAGGGTGGTGGTGGTAGCGGTGTGAATGCAGCAGAGGCACAGGTTAGTGATTTTTGTTATCTTTTGTGATGTAATGATGGTGATTGATTTGTATAACCGCTTGGCGTTTGCTAGCTAGGTGGATGTGACATGATCATGCAACGTAAACTGCGTGTATTTGTTCCACGGCTTTAGTGCTTGGTTTTTGCTATGTTTTGTACTGTCTGCTTTTTAATGTCAAGAACTTAATAATACTAGAGACGCCTACTAGCACGACTGAAACTAAAAGCTAGATGATAATGTTGAATATCATAATCTTCATTACCATTTAAAATAGCAGTTTTGAATTTTGGTTCTGCATTTGCACATTTATTCAGTAGACCAAAACATCAGTAACCATAAGATCGTTAAATTAACAATTGATATTATAGGCTGGACATGCTTTCTCATCTCTCATATTCCTCTTTTCTGTTTCCTCATTTTCTCTAGCATGTTTCAGATTCTCAGTTGGCTGGTTATGAACCATTCTATACTAGTTATTTCCCCCCCAAAAGCCAGCTTGTTTAGGGATATATTTCATTTCTGTTCGAATTCATTTTTATTCTTTTTAAATTTAAAAGGTATGCTAGAAAAACAAACGCTCATAACACCGAGTAAGACAATAAAGGGGGCATACAAAAATAATTTGAGCCACCAAAACCAACAGCTACAAACCACCACAGGGCCAGTGAACAAAGTGATATGGCATAGCAGTTGTAAATTTAATCTCTCCTCCAAGGCTCCAACCCATTCTTTCTTCATGATTATGAACTACGAGGGATCTGGAAAATATATGCTTGTAGAATCGGTAAATACATTCATTTCTATTTTTTATGAATAATTACTGCAAATGCATTCCATTACAGCTCCCATAGGTATTTTGAAATCCCTGACACATTCCCCTCCCTTTTTTCAGGATGTGCTCGAGAAGATTTTCAGGGGCAGTATAGACCCACACCACCAAAGTGATACTGACCTTTCTAGAGATAGCACTAAACCAAAAGGTATAGGTTAGTAATGGCAACAACACTACCAAATTAAGTTCAATTGAATATATGAGAACACCCTATTCAATTAATACAGGAATGCCATTTATGTAATTTAACTATTTTAAAACTTTGTGGGTTACCAGTTATTTGTGCTCGTGACCTGCACTTTATTGACTGGCAATGAAAATTATTTGGCCTTTCACTCTAATTTGTTTCAGCACTTACACCATCTGCTTTATTACTTGTTTCAAGATTCACATTCTTGTGTAGTAAAGGACAAGCCTTTTTACCCCCAGCGTGTTCAAATAAGCTAGTAATACTCAATTCTAAACAAATACCAGTGTATTTACTAGCACATAGTGATAATTAGCCATAAGTTGCCTTTTGTCAAGGTCAAGCTATGTATGAATTGTAGTCCATCTATTCTATACCTGTTTTTGTTCTTATGATGTGCTCATGTTTTACTTGACTTGGTAGCCATACTGACTCACTAATTGGCATCGTATGCAGTTCTTCCCCCACCAAAAATTGAACAACCGAAGCCAGAAGTGAAGCCAGTACCAGTTCCAATTCAACACAGAAATGTATGGTGACTCTTGGCTTGCCGATTCTTTTCTGTACAAATGATTGATTACAAATTGTGCTTTACCTTTTGAAGCATAACTTCATTTTTTTCATTAATATATATACTTACTCTCTCTGAACTTAGCCCAGGCTGTAATTTGGCTGCTTTTTTTTAACGTGACGTATATTGATACATTACATTTGAATAAACATATATTGCTTCCAGGATGTTAGTGGCAATAACAGGATGAGACGGTCCAAGGTTCAAAATGCTGATGAAGTGGAAAAGGCTAAGGCTTGTCAACTTGAATTCGGGAGTTACTGTCTCTGGTCCATAGAGCACAAAGAAGTTATGAAAGATGCTGTTGTGAAAATACTGAAAGATCAGCTATTTGTAGCCCGATCTTACTACCCAAGCATTGCCAAACTTAAAGGAAAGGAGGCCCTGACTCGTGAATTGAAGCAAAATATTCAAGAACATGAGAGGGTTCTCAGTGAATCCATTGTTGACGCTGATCTACCATCCTTGTGAGTATTTAGTGTGCATGCTTGTCATTTTTGGCCCCTTTGCATTACATGGTCCATCTTGTAAGTTGAAACACTAGATCATATTTGCATTGCATGGATTCTTTTGCAGACACAATAAGGCTGAAAATCCAACTTTTGGTGAATTCTGTTCCAGTGTTCCACTGTCATTTTTGTTGCATATATATGTTTTCTTAGAGTAAATATTGAATTTACAACTAAGTTTGACTGGAAAGAATTTTCCAATCATGTGTCTACGTTGATTTTTAATAATTGAGTGATACTATGTCTGTGCTTACAGTATCAAAAGAAGATAGAAAAGATGGACCAAACAATAGCAAGAGCCAAATCATGCACTGTGGATTGTAACAATGTCGACAGAAAGCTTCGCCAGATACTTCATATGACAGAAGATGAAGCTCATTTTCATATGAAGCAGAGTGCATACCTGTACAACCTTGGTGTTCACACGATGCCGAAAAGTCATCATTGTCTTAATATGAGATTGACAGTAGAATATTTTAAATCAACTCCATTGGATTCAGATGACTCCCCTGTCCATAAGTTTAACATTCCAGACCACAGGCACTATGTCATATTATCTAGAAATGTACTTGCAGCTTCTGTTGTCGTCAACTCAACTATTAGCAGTTCTGAGGTACGCAGGCAGTTTTTACACTACTAAGCTGGTAGAACATCTTCCGGGCTTTGCATTGCTGATGTTCCTTTTGGCCTTTTGCAGGAAACTGGAAATGTAGTCTTTCATGTACTAACCGATGCTCAAAATTTCTATGCCATGAAGCACTGGTTTGCAAGAACTCCTACAAGGAATCAGCTGTCCATGTTATAAACTATGAACATATTATTTTGGAGAATTTGCCTGAGTTTAGCATGCAGCAGTTATATTTGCCTGAGAATTTCGTGTTTTCATCAGTAGTCTCGAGCGACCTACTGAGAAGACTAGAATGGAGTATTTATCAGTGTTCAGTCCACTCACATTTCTTTATTCCGGAAATATTTAAAGATTTAAAGAAGGTGATTGTGTTGGATGATGATGTGGTTGTTCAACGCGATCTCTCTTTCTTGTGGAATCTTGATATGGGAGATAAGGTCAATGGTGCTGTCAAGTTTTGTGGCCTGAGATTGGGCCAACTAAGAAACCTTCTGGGTAAGGCAACATATGATCCCCAGTCATGTGCATGGATGTCTGGGGTGAATGTGATCAATTTGGAAAATGGAGACAGCATAATGTTACAGAGAATTACCTGCTACTCCTGGAAGTGGTTGGTTTAGTTCTCAGCCCATTCCTATTTCAAATTCTAAAGCATGCCTTCATATCTAGTATTTTGTTTGTTCCATTATTTCTAGCTAGCGAGTTTGCTAACTACATGAAATAATGAGCTTAATGATACTTAGATTAGCTGGGTGTGTTTAAGTTAATGTCAGTCTCAAATTTTGGAAATATATGATTTGGACCCATGAACTTGTGTGAAGTGATTTAGCTTATTATTGTTTTTACTCTTATTTTGGTACAGTTCCGAACAAATGATGATGAGGCTTCACTGCGATCTGCAGCTTTACCGATAAGCTTGCTTTCCTTCCAGCATATTACATATCCTCTTGATGAGAGTTTGACTTTATCTGGACTTGGCTATGACTATGGAACTGAGGAGGAACTTGCCCGAACTTCTGCAACATTGCATTACAATGGTAATATGAAACCTTGGCTTGAGTTAGGTATACCAGACTACCGGAAGTACTGGAAGAGGTTTCTTACACGAGATGAGAGATTCATGGATGAGTGCAATGTAAGCCCATAGCACACTTGAGCCTGGGAACCAGAACATTTGACGGTAGATTGTTACGTCTACTGCTGTACTATATACCAAGAGGCCGAGCACTTTCAGTGAAAAAACAAGGAAGCAGTCATTAGCCATCAATTTTGACAGAGTAGATCCAGCACCATCTGTTCATTGAATTAGTGAGCTAGATGGATGGTTTTTCTGCAGTTAGAGACATTAGCCTTAAGTCGAAGGATGAAGCAGTAGACAATGATGATGTGTGACGGTGAGGCTTCAAGTAAAGGAAGTATCACTCACCATCTAGATTACGGGAAAGGATGATCGGTGGCGGGCTGCGGCACCTTTATTGCAATTGGTGCCTTACGCCTCATCGATGCAGGTTAATTCTTTTGTTTAAAATTTTTTTGACCCCTCTTGTTTTGTCCTTCTGTCAATAAGGGCATACACAGGCTAAATTCAAATTCTTTGTTCTTAGGTGTTGCACATTGATTTTTATCATTATTACGTTGATGGAAAGTATATTTTGTTGTCAGAAACTCATCAGTTACAGAACGAGATTGACAGCTGTTTGGATATCTGAGTACTGTTGTGCATTTCTCATGTTTTCGTACATGGAAATGGGTGTGTCGGTGACGTGGTACTCCACTTTCATATGGAAGACTTAAGACGAGGACTGAGGAGCATGCGTGCCTGTGAATTGGTCTCCATTTATGATTTCCATTCATGTGCGCCTCTATAGCGTAGGATGACTTTGCAAGTTCCAGTGTTAGTTCAATTGCGTGGCAAGACTCGAGACTTGCTGTTGAAAGTTAAGGAACTGGATAACAATTAACAAGAGGAGAGTTTAACGACTAAGGAATACAGTACAAGAACTGCGATAAAAACTCGTACGGTGTCGGGAGAGTACATGAGAGATGCTATCACCGACGGCTGCACCCGCCATGTACCGCTCCTCCACTTGGTGATATTCACAGATTGCGTTTGCGTTGAGCGGGTCGGGGGTGATTGACCGGTCGCAAGTTTGCAATCGCACCGAAGAAGAAAGCTACAGCTACAGGTCCGATTCCATGTGTTGCTGACGCAGATAGAGTGCACTGGATCCTCGAATTGAGCCACCGTCGGCAGCTATCATCTCCGTTGAACAAGGAAGGTCGCATGTAGTATAACAAGCAGGGAGGGTGGCGCGGATGCTACATTGGTTTCAAAGTTTGTAGTATAAAATAATATAATATAATTTAGATGCTTGAGAATATATATATATATATATATATATATATATATATATATATATATATATATGTATGTATGTATGTATGTATGTATGTATGTATGTATGTATGTAGACTGTTTAGATTTTGAATATATCATAAACATTTGAATTGATAATATAAGTTTGAAAGAAAATACATCTTAGAAATTTACTTTGAAATTCATATGAAAATTCAATCGCAATTTTTTTATTTTTACAGTTATTCAGTTATTTATGGATTTCAGTTTGGAATTTGTTTTGAAATTAAGTTGATTATTCCATATTTTTTGGATTGTACTTGACATGGACTCTTTCTTTGAATATAAACCCTTATATTTTGGAGGCATCACAATCAATAGTGCAGTTTTTTCCTTCTCCTTTTCCACTTGGTAACATGGGAATTTCTAGCTCTTAAGAGCACATTTTGTGTGGCTAGATATAATAATTCTACTCGGTGAAATAGAATTATATTATGGTCTCTTTCGTATGAGTACGGTTCTTCAAACACTTCTATTTAATAAACTCTATAAAGCAAGGTGAGATAATAGGCAAAGTACATCTAGAGGAAATGTAGTTGAAGTATAAGATTTGATTTGGAAAATAACAATTGATTAAATATGTTGTTAGGATATTAGAAACATAATAGAGAAATACACTTTCAGATACCTTTTTCTAATGCATGGTGTCCTTTCATTCTAGCCGTATTCAATAGTTTGCTTTTTCCCCATTTTTTTTCTCTCTTCCATCTTGCCACCACGTTAATCCAATTGCAAGAGCGCACGGTCCAGGTGCTCTTGCACAAGCCCTTCAACCCTCCTCTGCAGGCTTAGCGGGATCACCACCTGCTTCAACAAATGTATAGGCACCATTCAGATACCACCAATTTGCAATGAGTTCCCCATTTGCCTTTTTCTTTTTGCCTCTCTTAATTAGCCCATAGGCCAAATATAAGTAACAACAAAAGATAAAAACGACGTGGAGAAACCCATCTAGTCTACCCATAGGTAAACGACCGTGGGACACGGCCTACTTGTCTTGGTCCTCACCGAAGTTAAAGTATTCTTCCTCCGAGCAATATTATTTAAGAAAGAGTGAGTACAACAATATATTCCGCAAGTTACACGGGAAAATACATTATTAATATGACGGCAACAAATGAAGGCATATATGGTTGTTTGAGCTTAAAGCTACATTTAAACAAATACATTAAATAGATGTAAAATTGCATAATTTAATACAATAAGTAAAAATAGTAATTTAAACAAAATTAATACCGTTAGTGTAGATCCAACCTAACACTAACCTAACCACGGGTATCCCACCCAGACCATCTTTTCTCAAAAAATCTCATCACCTTTCATTTAAACTAGTTTTGTAAAATAAAATCTAATTCATGAAAAACTTTACTCAATATACCCTTGATCGTGGGCATGGCTATTTTGGATAACTTATACACTCTACAGATGTGGTACAACTTTACCCACAAGACATGATTAACTCATAATATCGCCATTACACCATTCCGAAGGCGTGCGACTAAGAAAATCATAACAAGACCTTTACAATGCATACCCATCAACTTGGTCATACCCCCTCTAAGATTTCACTCCAATAAAGAATCTACTAAATCGGGGTCCCCTCTTGAGTTGTGTGAGACTTCTCGTAACCTACGTCATACCCACATTCAAACTATAGTGAGGCATAGGTTGGGATCCACAAATTAGTTAGGCAGGTCTGTCCCATACTAGACTTATAGTAGTACAATATGGCTTTGTAGCAGTAGCTCACAGACCGGTGCTTAATTGACTTAAATAGACTTTTTACATACTCCTTGTGCCATCGAGCACCACTTAACCATTTGCCTAGGTTTAAACCATATTTTTATATTTTATTTTTAAATATTTCATACACCTTCTTGACTCATCAAAGTCAAGAATACATTTTAATAATCACCATTTTATGTGAAAAAGGTTATTCAAAGCGTAGGATTATTTCTAAGCATGTCTGAGCTTTGCTACAGAATTTTTTAGCCAATACTAATATACTAACCTAAGTTTTATTTTAGTGTGACAAGGTATTTAGGTGATCAATATCAAAGGTGGGCATAACAATTAGGTATTAACTATGCCTTTAAAACTGAATTTAAAATTTATTGAGTAAACATATGCATGCAGAATAATTTAAAATATAATTTTATTTACAAACTTGTATCAATATGGCCAAGGAGTGTAACTTGCCTTACTCAGTGTACTATTGGTGAGAGTCATCGTTGAAGTTGCACTCTTCCAAAACATTGTAGTCTACACGTGAAAAGTAACCAAAACAAGATAAATAAAATTTAAATAAAATTCAAAAATTATAAAATAGGGACTTAGAGATAGATGATGAATTTATATGAATTTAGAAACTTGAATAACTGGATTCGGAGTTCGAATGACAGAAAACAAGTGATCAGAAGATTGGTCGGAATGGAAATTGTTGGAAAATATCAAACGAGGGAATATTCCTTGGAATCTTGTTTTTGGCTAGGTTTTTGGGTTTATTTGTGAGTATGGTAGATGGGGCCAGCTGTAAGTGGCTCAAGGAAAATGAATGGAGAACTTAACAGAGAACAATAGAGGAAGAAGAATTGCACACGCATGAGCATGGCTCAGCCATGGCGGCTTGCCAGCGAGGGGAAAGCCAAGGAGGCTGGCCAAGGGGTGAAACGGGTCCATGGCTCACCGGAGGATGGCTGACCAGCAGGGCCCATGGCTGTGGTGCCATCACCTGGAACGTCGATGACAAGGTTGACAAGGGAAATGACACCCGAGTATGGAACATGGGCAAACAAGGTGATCTCTAGCACGGCCTCGGCCCAAGGAACACGATGATACACTCAGTTTGGCTGGAAGATGTATAGATTGGGCTACCCATAGTGACATCCATAAACAAGTTTGCAGGATTCGATTTGAGTCAGTTTGGGAAAGTACAAGATAAAAGGCAAATGGATGAACGAATCATGAAGGGACTGGAAGAAATGGATTCCTTGCGTGATTTGGCATAACTTTCATTTCGGCAAGACATTGAGATGATACTCAGTTGAGAAGTTGGCTTGAGGAGGCAAAGGTGGCCATGGCTAGTTCAGTATAGACTGATCGGTTCAGCTCTCTTTCAGGAAGATAAATAGTAACCAGCACATGAACAGCAAACACACAAGAATAGTGCTGATGAATAGTCTGCGGGGGGGGGGGGGGACAGAAAATGAGGATAAAGAAAGAAAGGGAAAGAAAAAGGAAAGAAAGGGAAAGAAAAGATGTGCCAAGAAAATGACATTTTTTTGGAGATTTGGATTTTTGAAGACTTGAATTTGAATTTTTGGAATTTAAATTCAAATTCAGAATTTTGCGTTGGAATTGAAATTTTGATGTTTCCTCCTAGGATTACACATAAAATCCAAATAAAGACCAAATAAAATCCAGACACTTTTAAATAATTAATTTAGAATTATTTTTTTTAAAATACAATGAATTTTGGGATGTTACACTGTCCTCGTATTCTGTTCGGATTGGGTTGTGTTTTGTCTGCTAGTGTATATTGTGTTTTAGCTGTACATGATTTCCCTTTGCTGTTCTAAACGGGAGTTCTGCTCCAAGTGTCCTGTGTTCTAGCTGTACACAATTTTCCTTTGCTATTCCAAACGGAAGCTTTGCTCCAGGTTTGTTAAGTTTTTTGCCATTCATTTCCCTTTTTTGCTTTGAGTGGGAGCTTGCTCCAGATTTGTTAAGTTTTTCCCTTGATTTTCCTTTGTTGTTCTGAACAGGAGTTCTGCTCTAGGTTTGATAAGTTTTTTCCCTTGATTTTTCTTTTCTATTCCAAATGGGAGCTCTGCTCTAGATTTGTTAAGTTTTTTTCCCTTGATTTTCCTTTGTTGTTCCGAATGAGAGCTCTGCCCAAGGTTTGTTAAAATTTTCCCCTTAATTTTCCTTTGTTGTTCCAAATAGGAGCTCTACTCTAGATTTGTTAATTTTTCCCTTGATTTTCCTTTGCTTTGGCGAGAGAGGATCCGCCAAGAAGGCTAAAAGTTGATAGCTTCTTTGGCCAGAGGTAAGTCATGGGTTGTGTCTTGTTTGCTAGGAAGTCTTGTGGGGCACTGTATTTGTAGGCTACCTGTCCTCATATTCTATTCGGATTGGGTTGTGCTTTGTCTGCTAGTGTTTATTGCATTCTAGTTGTACATGATTTTCCTTTGTTGTTCTGAACAGGAGTTCTGCTCCAGGTGTCTTGTGTTCTAGCTATACACAATTTTCCTTTTTTGTTCTGAATGAAAGCTTCGCTCTAGGTTTGTTAAGTTTTTTCCTTCATTTTCCTTTTTTTTGCTTTGAAC
The DNA here is from genome assembly GCA_017311315.1 of Dendrocalamus latiflorus. Lineage (NCBI taxonomy): Eukaryota > Viridiplantae > Streptophyta > Magnoliopsida > Poales > Poaceae > Dendrocalamus > Dendrocalamus latiflorus. Next base: position 37,588,140 of record CM029611.1, read on the forward strand.
AAGTGCTCTGCTCCAGGTTTGTTAAGTTTTTTCCTTGATTTCTAGGTTTGTTAAGTTTTTCCCTTGATTTTTGTTTTCTATTCTAAACGGGAGATCTGCTACAAATTTGTTGAGTTTTTTCCCTTGATTTTCCTTTGCTGTTCCAAATGAGAGCTCTGCCCAAGGTTTACTAAGTTTTTTCCTTTGATTTTCCCTTGTTGTTCCGAACGGGAGCTCTGCCTAAGGTTTGTTAAGTTTTTTCCCTTAATTTTTCTATGCTATTCTGAATGGGAGCTCTGCTCCAGGTTTGTTATTTTTTCTTGTTTTCCCTTTGTTGTTCCGAATGAAATTTAGATCAATCTCAATTCTTATAATCTGGACCCATATCAATTGATGGTATAGATCTTTTACCATAAAAAGTTTAGATCAATCTCAACCATTATAATCTCTACCTCAATCGATGGTATAGATAATCTCCAACTTAATTGATGGTATATATCTTTCTCTTTTTTTAATTAATGTGGTAATTTCTACCTTTTGACAACAAATGTGATGACTTCTTTTGTTTCTTCTTTAATAATATAATAGATAAACTCTATTTGGTCGGCGCATCTGAGTTCCAGACTATGCGTGAACCAGTGCTCCCTGTGAACTGTGTTGAAAGAATTGATAGCTGTCGTACAGTTACAGATATCAACAGAGATCCCTAGAAAATCTCTAACATATATGTGTAAATCAGTATCGGGATGTATTCTATTTTGAACCGGTGTAATCCTATAGCATATATGAAAATAGTATATAAAAGGAAACAAAGCAAGTGATGCGTTGGCCGGCGCACAATTTTCCCATCTGCTATCTTCCTTTCTCTTGTCTTCTATTCTTTACATGGTATCAGAGCCACAAAACTCTTCACCGTGATGTCTACTACCAGCGCCATTGCAAACTTCACTGCTTCTGCATCTAGCTCCACCATGGCTGGACTTCTTCCCACACCGTCGTTTGGACATATGGTCAATATCAAGTTGACACAGGAGAATTACCACTTGTGGAAGGCGCAATTCATGCCCTATCTCCATGGCCAACAACTCCTCGGCTATGTCGACGGGACAAAATCTTGCCCGGCTCTGGTGATCACCGTGATGGGAGAAGGCAGTGCAGAGTAGCGGCAAAATCCAACATACCAGATCTGGTTGCAGCAGGACTAGATAGTTCTCAGTGCATTGCTCTCCTCTCTCTCAGAGCAAGTGCTGGGCTGGGTGCTATTTCTAAGCACTTCCCGTGCAGTCTGGGAAGCCCTTGAGAGCATGTTCTCATCAGGCTCTCATGCGCGTGTGATGCAGATCAAGCGTCAACTCGCCACTGCACAAAAGAAGGACACCTCTCTAAGGCAGAATTCTACAACAAGGTAAAGAATCTTGCTGATACATTAGCTTCTATAGGAAAGCTATTGCAATATGAAGAAATCATTGGATATCTTCTTGCTGGTCTTGATAATGAGTATGACCGGATTGTTGCATCTCTTAGCACAAAGTTAGAATTTCTTTCTCTCAGCGATGCCTATGCACATATCCTCAACTTCGAGATGCATCTAGAGCATCTAACTGCCATGCAAGGTACTGGTGGTATATCTGTCAATAGTGCTTCTTGGAATAAACAGTATGTGCAGCATAACAACCATGGACGTGGTCGTGGCCATGGCAATACTCACTTTGGTGGACAAGAAAGCGGAAATACTCACTACAGTGTCAGGTCTATGGCAAGATGGGACACGCAGCCATCAAATGTAATCATCGGTTTGATCACTCCTTTCAAGCTGAAGACAACAAGTTTGCATCAGTGGCTGCTACTTCTTCTTATGACATTGATCCAAATTGGTACATGAACACTGGAGCTACGGACCATATTACAAATGATTTAGACAAGCTCACTATCAGGGAGAAGTACTTGGGCAAAGACTAAGTACAGGTAGAAAATGGCTCAGGTATGAAAATTCTTCATGTTGGTCACTCCTGTTTTCAGACTCAAAATCAATCTTTACATCTGAAAAATGTCTTGCATATTCCTAAATCCACTCGTCAACTTCTTTCCGTTCATAAAATTACATCTTTATCGAATTCCATTCTGTTTTCTTGTTAAGGATCATCTCACGAAAAGGATCCTTCATCAAGGCAGATGTGAAAATGGATCATATCCTCTCAGACCAAGCCATGGTTCTTCAACCAAGGAAGCTTTTTCCAGCACCAAACCTATCCAAGTGCAGTGGCATTGCAGGCTAGGCCATCCTTCATCAGCAATCGTTCAACAAGTTTTAAGTTCAAATAGTCTTCCAGTTCCATTTCCACTTGATAAGTCTTTAGTTTGTGGACCTTGTCAGTTGGCTAAAAGCCATCAACTTCCTTTTGTTTCTTCACACACTATATCTCTCTATCCACTCGAACTTGTGCATTCGGATGTATGGGGACCAGCTCATGTTTTAGTTAATGAATTCAAGTATTTTGTTAGTTTCATCGATGATTTTAGCAAATATACTTGGGTTTATTTACTAAAAAGAAAGTTTGATGTGTTCAAAACTTTCCTTCAACTCCAAAGTAATGTTGAACTATTGCTAAACAAATGCATAGTCTGTGTTCAAACAGATTGGGGGGGGGGCGAATTTCAGTGTCTTCACACTTTTTTTTGAACAAACCGGCATATCACATCGTGTATCATGCCCATACACGCACCAACAAAATGGCACTGCCGAGCGGAAGCATGGACATATTGTTGAAGTTGGGCTTTCTCTTCTTGCGCAATCTTCCATGCCATTATGGTTTTGGAATGAGGCGTTTCTCACTGCTAGCTTTCTCATTAACAGACTACCAAGTAGGGTTATCAACAATCAAACTCCCTTAGAGCATCTTCTTAACTGCAAGCTAGATTACACATTTCTTCACATTTTTGGATGTTACTGTTGGCCAAATCTTTGGCCATATAACTCCACTAAGTTGCAGTTCCGTTCAAAGGATTGTATTTTCATTGGCTATAGCATGATGCATAAAGGGTATAAATGTTTGCATACACTCACTGGTCGTGTGTTTCTATCCAGAGACGTTGTGTTCAGTGAGATGGAATTTCCTTTTACAAATGACCAATCATCTTCCCCTAATCATACCCAGATATATTCAGAGGTCACTCTTCTTCCTATTAATCATCTCCACTCTGAGTTTGTTAACACGAATGTACAAACTGAAGATAACATTCATCCTGTGTCATTGCAGCCTCATCTATCTTTTGTAGAGCCTTCACAACATGGGGGATAGGAAACATATGCTGAGAAAAACCAGATAGATTCAGGTGCTACTTGTAGGTGCTACTGATTCTTCATGTGCTACTAACCCTGGTTCAGATTTAGCCAGCTCTCCTCCAGATGGAGCAGGTACAGTCTCACAGGTGCAACCACAACGTACTATGCAGCAAGACTCAAGACTAATGTGTGTCAACCGAAACAATGGACGGGTGGAACTATTCCATATCCGACACGACGGGCGTTTGTTGCCAGCATCAAAGAAGAGCTAACAGACTATATTCAAGCATTGCAACATCCTGAGCGGAAGAGAGCAATGGATGAAGAATATATGACACTTTTGAAAAACAAGACTTGGCACTTGATTCTACCTCGATAAGGTCTAAACCTAATTGATTGCAAGTGGATATTTAGACTTAAGAAGAAGTCTGATGGCAGTATTGACCGGCATAAGGCAAGGCTAGTGGATAAAGGGTTCAAGCAACGGTTTGGTATTGATTATGATGATATATTCAATCCAGTGGTTAAGCTAGCAGCCATCAGGTTAGTACTCTCCATTGCAGTCTCAAATGGATGGAGTCTAAGACAACTGGATGTGAAAAACACATTTCTTCATGGAGTACTTGAAGAGGATGCCTACATGAAGCAGCCACTGGGGTATGAGAACATTCCATATCCTGATTATATTTGCAAACTTGATAAATCCCTTTATGGGTTGAAGCAGGCCCCTCATTCTTGGCATTATCGGCTTAGTTCCAAACTTTAGGAATTGGGATTTGAAGCCTCAAAAGGAGATGCATCTCCATTTGTATACAATTAGGAGGGTGTAGTTGCTTATTTCCTTATCTATGTTGATGATATAGTAGTAACCAGCTCATCAGATCAAGCAATTGAAGACTTGTTGCATCAATTGCACAATGAATTTGCCATCAAAGATCTAGGAGCATTACACTATTTTCTGGGCATAGAGGTGAAGCTGAGCAAAGATGGAATTATCCTCACTCAGCAGAAGTATATAAAAGAGTTGCTTGGTCGAGTAAACATGAAAAACTGCAAACCAGTAACTACCCCCATGGCTAGTACTGAAAAGCTCTCAGTATGGGAAGGAGATCCTCTCAACAGTTCAGAAGCTTCTACATACAGAAGTATAGTTGGGGCATTGCAATATCTAACATTGACTAGACCTGATATAGCCTTCTCGGTTAATAGGGTATGTCAGTATTTGCATGCCTCAACATCCTTGCATTGGAGTGCTGTCAAATGGATACTTAGATATTTGAAGTATACACTGACCATCGGCTTGGCAATACAAAAATCCTCTTCTATGCTATTAAGTGCATTCTCATATGCTGATTGGGCTGGTTGTGCAGATGATAGGCACTCCACAGGAGGCTTTGCTATTTTCCTTGGTAAAAATCTCATCTCTTAGAGCTCAAGGAAACAAGCAACCGTTTCTAGGTCAAATACGGAGTCGGAATACAAATCACTTGCCAATGCTACAACAGAGATCACTTGGCTTCAGTCTCTTCTTGGCGAACTAAAAATATTTCAGAGTAAACCACCTTGTTTATGGTGTGACAATCCGGAAGCAACCTACCTATCGGCAAATCCAGTTGTTCATGCCCGAACTAAACACATTGAGGTAGATTTCCATTTTGTTCGATAAAAAGTTGGATGCAAAGAGGTTAGATTCATATCGTCCCAGGATCAAGTAGCTGACATCTTTACTAAGCTGTTTGCAACAAGACAATTTACAATCCTTACACACAATCTAAACCTCATTCCAGTCGGATAAGATTGAGGGAGGCTGTTGAAAGAATTGATAGCTGTCATACAGTTACCGATATCAGTAGAGATCCCTAGAAAATCTCTAACGCATATGTGTAAATCAGTATCAGGATGTATTATATTTTGAACCTGTGTAATCCTGTAGCATATATGAAAACAATATATAAAAGGAAACAGAGCAAGTGTTGCGTTGGCCGGCGCACAATTTTCCCATCTGCTATCTTCCTTTCTCTTGTCTTCTATTCTTTACAAACTGATCATCGTGCCCCGATTTCTCCAAATATTCTCACTCATATCCACAAAGAGCTGGATCTCAGACCTTGCCCGAACCAAGTGCTAAGACCACCTGAATATTTCCCCGCACATTCAACTGACAACACGGGAAAAAATCGAGAATGTGAGTAAATTGTAGTTCTGTAGGGTTTTGGTCATGTGTTGCGCTCTTGAAAATCGTCTCTAGGAGTCGTCCAGCTTGGCAATGCAGGCCTCGGTGTCGCGCGGTGCGACACAGACAGTGAACACGAGCATGCACTGTGACGGCCTGGTGAGTGGTGACGTGCAGGGCCATCTCACTGCATCAGAATTCAGAAGGAACAGAGCACGTACGTTACGTACTGCCCCAACGCTTCCTTTCCTGGGCATGAGGCATGCTGTTACGGTAGAGGGTTGCACACTCACAGCTACATGCAGCCAATGCGGAACCAGATCGTTCATGCCGTGCTGCCGTATTGGGCGTGGCCATGGTCATGCCCAAGTGGCTATCGTACCATGCGGCCGAGGTGGCTGGCGGTTCAGCCCTGGCCGCCGGGGTGAGGTTTTTTAGCTGTGTTATATGGCTTAAAATTTTAAATTTTGGCTGTTTGTGAGAGGTAATACGTATAGAAAAATAGTCGTATGTGATTTTGATCGGTACAGCTAAAACAAGTATATTTTTTATTATAATTTTTCTATTAACTTTAACTTAAAAAATACCATTTAAAAGTTAGTTATTATAGTATAAGCCATAAATTATAAATGAAAAAGAATTTAGACCTACGCGGGACCATAGAGGCGCGGCTCAGCGGTGCACCGCACGGCACAGCCCATTAGCTACCTACAGCCAGCACACCGCACTACGGTGTGTGGGTAGTCATGGCAACGGGCATAAACCCGCTAGGTTTTGCCATCCCAAACCCGTGCCCGTAAAAGTTGGATGTGCCCGCTAAAAAACCCATACCTGTTGACGGGTGCAGATTTTTGCCCAGACCCATGCCCACTCGGGTAACGGGTACCCATGGGTCGCCCGTGCCCGACAACAGCTGTGCAGATTGCAGACAATGCAGTGCAGCATACAATGCCTGCCTTCCAAAGACACATTTAGTACCAACATAGATGGGGCCTTGGATACCATCCAAACTTTTCAGGTTGAACTGTAATAAGCAAATGGTAGGGAAATTGCAGTAAGGTGAAATGACTCGTGTAGGAGAGAACTTCTCAGAGATATGGATGTAAAATCTTACTAAATAACGACGACATTCCTGTTGGTATATTGATCATGATGATCAATCCCATCAAATCTTTAAGGGAACTACACATAGCAAACTTTCATACATACCATAGGGTCCATCATAAAACACATTGCTTCCTTTATAGCTTTGATGTTGATGTAGTGATGACAATCCAAGTTCAGCAAATATGGAGCATTAGTCAGTGCAGCGGACACTCGGACATGTGAAACTGCAAAATAAAAGGAATGAAAAATCCATTATATGTTACAACAAGTTATAGAAGAGTGAAAGAAAAGGCATCAAATACATATGTTGCTAAAATGCATGAAACAAGCAATGACAAATCCACAATGCACATCACTAGTTCACTCCATCAATTCTCAGTTCCTTGTACTTGACTCAGTTCATTACAAGTACTTGACTCAGTTCATTACAAGTTCACAGTTCACAACTCAGTTAAAACCAAAAGGAGAGACATCAACTGCTCCTTGTACTTGACATGTTCCCAAAAGGTGTCGCCACTTGATTACTTGAATTTGGTGTGTGCAGAAGCCTCAAATTGCAAGTTCCTAAATGAGCAAAAAACAGCACACTAATTAGCTATCTAATCTCACTAGGACAAACATTACTAAATGCGAACACATTACATCACCTGAAGGCCCTCTTGAATATCCTGAAGGCAAGACCAAAAGGTAGCAGGCTTTTTATTCTTCTCATCAACTACAGAACAAAAATGAATTAGTAAAAAAATGCATAAATGAATAGGACAGCAAATTCAATATATTAAGAGATCATGTTAATATACCTTTGAACTTGTTTCTAAGCCAATCTTGGGAGCACATGAGAGCCTCCAACATCTTGGAAGTGAGTCTGCTACGATGCTCACTAAGGACTCTACCACTAGTGCTGAAAGCGGACTCTGAAGCAACAGTGGTAACAGGGATAGCATATATGTCCCTTGCAATCTTCCTCAAAGTAGGATATCGAGTCCCTGCCACCTTCCACCAATCTAAAACATTGAACTTCTTTGTATGCATACTCACCATTTCTTCATCCAAGTAGCGGTCTAGCTCAGACTTGAATCCCATCATGCTTGCTGGTCTTCGATTTGCAATACGTGCACTGATGTCAGATAAGAAGTCATCATTGTTGTCAAGGGAAGGTGCTGATGGTTCACCGTCATCCACATCCTCTACCACATGGTACTCAGCCATCAATTTAGCTAACAAGTTCTTGACCTCAATAACCTTGTCCTCACATGCTATACCGGGCACACCAAGCAAGTCCTCATAACAAATCTGCAGCACTGTAGTCTTGAATCGAGGATCAAGAATAGTTGCAATACCCATTAACCCTTGAATGTCAGTCCAATACTTATCAAACTTGGTTATCATATTAGCTGTCATTTCTTCAACTAATGGATTGCCACAAGTTGACCACTGCCTGATTTGCTTTCTAGTCTTAGCAATTCTAGTAAAGTAGATGTTTGCAGTCACATAATTAGTTCCAGAAAATAATGCAGTGATGTCATAAAATAATCTAAGCCTCTCCACAACATCCTCGGCGAATTTCCACTCTTCCTCACTTGGCAAAGAAGTGTACTGCCTGTCTATACGACTTGCTCTAATGAAAATAGCCTTGTAGGGCAGAACAGTGTTAAGCATGTTAAAAGTTGAATTCCACCTAGTTCTGCAATCAAGTCCTATCTTTGTCCTCGTATCAACTTTAACAAACTTAGCTATCTCCTCAAGCTTTTCAATCCTTTTTGGAGTGGTTGTCCAATAAGCTACACTATCACGAATGTTCTCAATTGCATCTTTCAACACTTCTAGTCCATCTTTTACTATCAAATTAAGGATATGAGCAGAACAACGCATGTGTAATAGTTTCCCATCATTGAGAAGCTTATGCTTTCTAATGTTCCTCAGAAGGTAAGGGATTACCACATCATTTGTAGTGCAGTTGTCTAGAGTCACCGAGGATATCTTCTCATCAAGATTCCACTTAACCAATGATTCATACAGTTCTTCACCAATGACTTCAGCAGTATGAGGAGCAGGAACATAAATAAACCTACATTTGAATAGTGAATAGTATAAGTGACCAGATCTGAAATAGCATAAGTGAACAATCTGAAATAGCATAAGTGACCAGATCTGAACAACAGTCATTACCTCATGATAATATTTCTAAGAGTCCAGGACTCATCAATGAAGTGGGCTGTGATAGCCATGTAACCTCTCTTTTGGTTGTCAGAGGTCCACAAGTCAGTTGTGATAGCCACCCTAGATTGAATTCCAGCCATGTACTCAATGGCCTTTTTCCTCTCTACCTCATAATGAGCCATAATATCAGATCTGGAATAAAAACAAAAAACATTAGAGAGGACCATTTAACACTCGGATATGCAATTGACAATAAGAGATGCATTTAACGATTCATAACTCTTATACCTTATTGTGTTTCTTGTTCTAATTTTGAATAGTGGCTGAAGTGCACCTACGAATCTTCTAAAGCCAACATGATCAACCATACTTAAGGGGTACTCATGTAGTACTATCATTGCACCAAGCTCTCTTCTAGCTATCTCTTGATCAAATATGTAGTTCTCAACTGAAACAGCCCCCACATCTGTTTTATCAAATCTCAAAGTAGCTTGTGCCATAGACTTTCCATTCAACTTGATCTTTCTCTGCACGCAGCCCTTCAGATGAGTATGAAGGTGCTTGGTCCCATTTGTACTTGTTCCTGAAAGCTGCTTGAAGCAATACATGCGCTTTGCCTGGACTGTGCCATTCAACTTCACTCTCTTAAACTCTTTCCAAACAGCCGAGGTGAGCTTCCTCTTAGAACCAGCTTCAACTCCATCTTCCTCCTCTTCTTCTACTTCAATGTCATCGTCATCATCAATGTTAATTGGCACTGAGTCATTTACAGATTCAGGCTAAGGCGATGCAGAAAGTGGAAGTGACTCTGAAGGTGCTTCTGATGCTCGAGAAATTGGGGATTGGCTGCTACTGGTTGTAGACATTTTTTAAATCTGTACAGGCACATCAGATCACTCAATGACAGCATTACAGCAGTAATAACATATGGAAAAATTCATACATTGGCAATCATTCATACAGTAAATTGGCAATCATTCATTGGAAAAATTCATACAGATTACTGCATGAACTTTGGCAATCATTCATACATTCCTCTAATTTCAGTACATACAAACCACACATGAAAAAATTGATTAACCACATATGCACTTTTAGTAGTCAGTACACTTCTAACAGTAGTAATAACATGAAATCTAACACAAATTGACTTGGCAGAAGTTCTTTTTCTTACCCCAAAGAACGCACGATGTTGCCCCCTGCAGGTGAAGTCGGAGAGACGGGAGGCCGTCCGTTCTTGGTCGTTGCAGCAGCCGCAAGCAATCTAACAAGGCGTCCGTTCTTCTCAGCAACTACGCCAAGCTTCGGCTTGGTCACTCCCACGCGGGCGCGCTGCTTCAGATTGGAGGGGCTGACACCGACAATGATGGCAGCATGGGACGGAGGGGTGGCCGGTGGCGGCGAGTCTCCGGCTTGGACAGGATGAACTTGTGGTGGAAGAACTGGGGCAACAGCTTGCAGATCTACTTCGTGGCCATCCTTGCCTTTCTCCATCGGGTCCGGCGATGGTCGGTCAGCTTCAGATGCGCCCCTTCGAAAAGGGACTGCCGGCTGCGGGGTCAGTAATGCGAGCTGCAACAATGGTTAATGGAGAGGAGGAAGAAGTTCACCTGCCATCTTCGTTGGAGCCGGAGGGCAGCGCCATGGCTAAGGGCCTACTGCTGCGATGCGCGTTGGCTGCGGCGGGCTGAACTGGAAGGCGACGGCGAGGGCGTGCGGGAGGGCGAGCGTGCAGCGAGAGTGGCGGGAGCAGGAGTGGGACGGGAGGGCGAGCGTGGAGAGCGAGCGGAGAGCCGGAGACCGAGCGCCAGATGCGCCACCGCTGCGGCGGCTGTTGAATTGGGGTGGGGAGGAGTGACCCATGAGGCCGTGACCGAGTGAGCTAGGGTAAATGTAGGATTTTGGCATTTTGGGCATTTTAGTTGATTAGTTGGGCCGGTTTGCTGGGCCGGTTTGCTGGGAGCCTGAGTTTATAACTCCTATGGACCAGGTTTATATTACCCATGGGTTTACAGGTTCAGGTACTATAGGAATGTACCCGAACCCGGCAGACCCGATAGGTTGGGCTTTTTGCCCATTAAAAGACCTATGTGTTAGAAAATTGATTCAGACCTATGCCTTAATAGAGTAAAAACCCACCGAGTATCGGGTTTCAGGTACCCATTGCCAACCCTATGTGTGGGTCGTTGAGCTTGGGAGCCAGGGACACGCGGGGGAAAACCGCCCCCACGAGGCCCGAGTGGCCGAGGCGGAATCAGCGAGCCGCGACGCGCAGTGGGGGCCGGCATGCGACCGAGGCTCGAGCCAGGCAGGGCCCCGCGCGCGCGCGGTGGATTGGGTCGTCGACTAATGGGCTGGCTGGACGAGCGGTCGGCCTCTACAGGCGAGCAAGGCAGTCAGCAGCGTGCTGCGCGCCCTGATGCCGGGACGGACGGACGAATGGGTCATGGACGACGCATCATACGATAAGTCACGCTTTGACAGCCTCTGAAGCCATCTAACCGGGTCTCACCTGTAACTCGTCTAGCACATGCTGTGCCCTGCCTGCATTTTACTCGATTTTTCGCATGCCGTATATAACGTTCGGGCTTCGGACATACTATCTTGGTGCTGAAGGCTCTCGTACAGTAGTACTAATCGTTGTACTCAAGGCTGTTATCTCGAGTCTCTTGTTTTAAGTACTAGGAGGTTAGGTTATGTGCACATTCAGTGGTCGGAGATGGATTGTCCTTTGCCTACTGCATTTTTGCCTCTTCTTTCAAAGGTAGGAGTATAGCCCCGATGGTTTCGGCTTCAGCTTCTGGCTTATTTTTCACTATTCCTAAATTTCGCATTTTTCTGATTTTTTTTGGATTTTTTGAGTTTTTTTACCGGTTCTTTTTTCCTGTATTCGTTTGCATTACACGTGATGTGCTAACCCATTTTTTTCTATTTTTAAAATTTTTTACATTTAATTATACCAAATAAGCCACCTTCAGCTACAGTGAAATAAGCCATAGCCATAGCCCAACCGATCACCACCGACTACGTGGTTACTCAGAACCAGGGTTACGAAAATTGGCCAAAAAGCAGGTCCTACTAGGCATCCTCGGTTAGAGTACAAACTAATCTTGAATATTTTGTTTTATACTGAGTAACTCCAATTTTATCCAATTTACTCCAATGTTTCTCCGATTTAGACTGATTTCAACCGATTTTTATTTAAAATTTGAATTTGAGTTGTGCTTTTATGCTTTGCTCTCCAACAAGAACACAAAAATTCAAAACCGGTTTTGATAACCCTGCTCGGAACAATATATATCGCCTCTCCTTTTGCTATACACGTGGGAAGCGTGTAGGAGGATTTGCTCAGTCTATCATGGTTGACAAGGTTAGTTTTCGAACAGCAAAATTGTATTGCGATGCGATGCCATTTCCTCACCATTGCAGCACGGGTATCGCCGTATCGGTCTTTGGTTTGTGTTTTTGTTCCTTTCTTGAAATGTTCATTACTCCATGCTGGTTAGCGTGGTTTGCCTACATTTTTGTCTCATGGAAGGAGGATATCACACATCTTTTACGGACTTCCGACCCTTGCATTTTTTTTTTTTGCTGTTTCACCAGGTGTGCACATTGGTCATAGATGTCGACCTCGAGTGCGAGCAGTGTTACAAGAAGATCCAAAAGGTTTATACGCAAACTACAAGGTATAGCAAACTATATCTTGTACTTCATTAGCTCGTTAAACATCAGAGCCTCGTTATGGTTAATTGTCCTGGTGACGTTCCATGTGCTCAATGACAAAAATCAGAGCAGGACATCAAGAGCGTCTCCTACACACCAAGAGCAACAAGGTCGCCATCTCCGACCCGTTCGACCCGGACAAACTCCCGGAAGCTGAGATGCAAGGTCTGCAAGGTGATCAGGGACATCAAGATTCCCCAACCTCGAAGACCACCACCAACTCACAAGTTTGATTCGTCAGCAAACAAGCCAGAGACTAACGAGAAGCAGCAGCTTGATATCGACAAGACAATGCCTGACGAGATCAAGCAATCCAACGGCGACAAGAAATTGCCCCACGGCAAGAAAAGAAGACCGAGGAGAGCAAGCCAAAACATACTGAGCTCACTGGCGGAACCAGGATTTAGCTACGCTCCGGGTTGAACTCTAACAACCTAAAACTAACGCCAATTTGTACCCATACCGCGATATAACAACAGTCAACAGTATATCATAATTAACTAATTGCATTACTGATATGAAATTTGAGTTCAATATTAAACAAGTAAACATAAAGTATAATAAGAAAAACATAGCATAATATCAAAATATAAAAAATGTAACATGATAGAGATACAATTTGAGTACCTAAATTACGAAGATTTGCTCTCTATCCTATCCTATCATATCATTTCTTTATTAATAGTTGGACATGAACCAGAACCTGTAGAGACAACATATGAAAGTAAATCAAACATGTGTATGAATAAATACGAACAACGTGAAGTTTACATTTAACTCCTAGTTTCATTTTGTATTGACTAATAACTCCTAGTTTCCTACAGCGAAAATTCAGTATTTCACATTTAAATCAGGGGACAACAGTACAACACCATACAAATCAGATATATTGTACAACACCAGTATCCACTTATGGTAATCAAATTAGCAAAATTAAGTAGACTCTAGTGTCCTAACTCCTACCAATTCGGCATTCTATTGTGCAAAAACTTGCATATATAGCTACCTATATTCCATTTGGATTTGGCCATTTCCTTTCAGTTGAATTTGATCACTTGATTCATTGATTGTTACAGTCAACACTCATTCACTCAACACGGCAACACCATTACAGATTACACCAACAGGCAACAGTCCAACAAGTCCAACACTGCAACATGCCAACACATAATCCTTAGTTGAGTACTTTAGTTCCTTACTGTTACTGACTTGGAGGCGGGAAGAGGGGCGGTGGCGGCGCCGGGAGGCGGGACGGCGCCGGGAGGTGGGGCGGGCCGGGAAGAGCCGAAGAGGGGCGGCGCCGGGAGGCGGGGCGGGCCGCCAAGAGGGGAAGAGGCGGCGTCGCTTTTTCAGCTTCGGTTAGGGTTCGGACTGAGCAGTGAGCAGGCGAGCGCGAGTGAGCGAGCGCCGTGGGCGTTATGGCCATTGGGCCGACTGCCGAGCGAGAGCGAGCGCCGAGCGCGTGATGGGCCGAGTGAGCGCCGAGCGCGTGATGGGCCGCGCGGCGCCAAGACTGACGGGCTGGCGATTGGGCTACCTGGGCTGGATGCTAACAATTCTACTTCGGGCTAGGCTAAAAGTACCTGGGCTATACACTGTATTTTTTTCACGTCCCAGGTTAAAGTCCACCTTGCCATGGGCCTAATTCCGCCCCTACTGAGCTGGCGGGGCCGCGGCGTTGTTGACGACGGTGAACGTGCAGTTTACGCATGAATGCAGCATCTGCTACCCGTGGCCGCGCGGTGACCCGAGCCACCGGCCGGCGGCGCGTTCCCAGCAACGGCACTGCGAAGGGGTGCCACTGCCCGTGCCGGTGCCGAGCAACTACCAGCATTGCGACTGGGGTGTAGGTGTGGCCCCTCCAAGATGGGAGCTGTCCGGGGATGCCGTGCGGAGGCAGAGGTGGCGGCGCATTTGGGTGGCAGGCGTTGGCGGTGTGTTGCCCCGGGATGCCGTCGTGCAGAGGACGCAAGGGCTGCCGTATTGTGTACGAGAAGTTTCGGTACGAAGAGCACCCACATAGTTCGTGTGCCATGACGTGAATATACACGTGCATTATGGTCATGATATTTAGCCCCTTCTTTTCTTAGAGAGATCAGCGTCTGGTCCGTCCTCCTGTTTGCTTCGCATTTGCGCCATTTTTCCTAGCGATGGAGGTCCAAGATATGCAAACCCACATAGACGCACGCAAATCTCACATATTGCAAGCAGCAGCTGGTTACGGACCTGTTAGGCTGTTACCGTTTGATTGGGAGCCCCAGTGGAGGGAACACAGCAAGACTACAACTCAAAGATGAAAGCTTCAAGCAATTCAGAATAGTGAATCGAGTTACCATCTAAAACTTATCACCACGGTTCATATTCAAGACAATGTATAACAGCAATTCTGGAAATTGCAACACCCAATAAGGCTCGGATATTTCAATATCTAGCTTCTGGCCCTCAAGGACAAAGACCATGGCTTTCAAACAGTGCATAGTCTTCTACCATTGAACACCTCAAATAATAACTACATTTCTATAAAGCTAGATCTCAAGGGTCAAGACCTCCTTATTTTTATCGTAATTACGGAGATACTTTGAGTTATTGCTATTGATTTACACAAGCGGCCACCAGAAGGTTCCTTTTTCTTAGTTTTTAGGTTCCTTTTAAATAGCTAAGGTGGCTCAGCTCAATAGACCTACGGATCAGTTCTAGAATTTTAGACACATGGATGGAACCACTTTTGACCAAGCATATGGATAGAAGTATAGAACAGCTATAATCTGACTGATGAAACCAGTTAAATATCATGCACTCTACGACGCTTCTCTTGGGGGAGCTTAGATCCATCATTTGCAGATGCTAGGGAATCAGATGATTCGGTTTCTGAGGTTTTCTGGTTGCCACCTACATGGGCCGAGTTTTCTCCTGATTCCGCAATCCCAGGGTTGTCTCCTGTTCGGTTTGGATCCAAGGTTGCATCCATATCCTTGCTAGCAAAATGGCTCGGATCAGATGATGGTGTTGCCGTATCTCCTGAGGATGGATCCTGCACCTTCTCTGTGCTGGATTTACACTGCTTTTCAAACATCATCTGCAGATACTTTCCTTGTTTTTCAATTCGCAGTTGCAAATTTCTTTGAATCTGCAATAGAAACATGGAATGGAGTTCAGATTATGTGGGTTTAATTTGCATATACATTGAGCATGCCTTGTATCTGCTTATTTTGTCGCGTGCCACATTCCTGCAGTCACAGTTTGGTTCATGGCTACAAACAAAGTGGGGAAAATGGACCACTTTTCGGTCTCACATTTGTTTGTCCAAAAGTGTAGCAAGTGTGGCATGCTTCTTTTCCTTGGGCAGTATTTAGCTTGAAACCGAACGGCACATAAATTTAGAACCAGTCTACATACTTTTGAACTAGTACCTCAAGTTGTTCATGAAGGCGCTTCTGAACTTCCATCTGAAGGCGCAGCGCTTCAGTAAGATCCATGCTCCTATATAAGAAACCCAACATTGTGCAGGAGTGTTAATCATGAAGTGACTGGCAAAGCAAGAACATGCACTTTCTCATATAGTCAAGCCTCAAAGCAATAATTTCTGGTCCAACAGAAAAGTGAACACATAATGGGCTGAATATGCATCATGATAATTCCAATACCAGAGGAGGGAGGATTTGACAGATGCATCTACAATTACAGCATGATCTACAATTAAAGAACATAAATGACCAACAGGTTTTTTTATTGCACGTTTAGGTCAGATAGTAATTGCAAAAACATTTTTTATGATTATTATGGCTACAGGTAACCAAGGTTTTGGGGAAAAAATGGACCACTTTCTAGGCAATTCACAATGCTCATCAGCTGCATGGAACAGTATGCAAACCAAGGACGCAGCCAGTAAAACTTGCTTGCCCAGACAAACTTGTCTATCACGATGAAAAAAAGCAAAGCATATTCCTCAAGCAACCAATTATACCTGTGGAAGTTCGCCAGTAACCAGCAATCTTAAAAATGCCATTAACCTCACCATAATTTTTTAGTAAAGATGATATATTTTATTACTCTGCTATCTATTTGCAAAATGAACATGGAACAATGAGGAAACTGCAATTTTAAGCATTTGCCTACTTTGAGGAAATTCTTTATATTTCATTTTAAAATCATGCCTGTAGGTGAGTCAAAAATACATATGGACATCAACTCTTTCTCAAGGTAATTATTGACTGTTAGTTGGTAATACCAACTGTCATCTAAATATGACTAACCACCTGGTCTTAGCCCTGATATACGTTGACTCATGCAGTAACCTACTACCAGTTAGCGCCAGGGGATATGGATAGTGTACCAAAGTGCAATGGAACAAGAGGACAGGAATAGTAGTACTCACGTTTTCAGGTCCAGAGACAACTCATCAGCAGTTGACCTTTTTTCCGTCGCACCTGCATAATTGAGTTTTATAAAGCTTAGATTAATGTTAACAGTAAAAATTAATTACAATACAGCTGCATGCAATAATCGATCCTTACAACAAGGATATTGCATCACAAGAAGATGGAAGATTTTAAATAAATTGACAATCCCTTTCCATTATCATGTAAATTTTACTCAACATGTAATCATGAAAAAAATGTATTCCACTATGTAAAGAATATCTATAAAATAAAATGCAAGTGGGAAAGAATCCAGTTGAGATAAACCTTCAGACAGGTCTGGCTTATACCGAGCTGTGCGGTACTTCTGCAATACAAACCAGTTCAGATAAGAAAGTGAAAACTAAAGCCTCTTGTGGGCAAGGATAATATGTAGAAAGCTAAACAGCAAACCTGCAGATGACTTTTGACATGATATATTGTCAAACCATCAACTTTCATAAGCTTGAGCACACCCTTAGGAGTAGCTTCTGAAGGTATGAGACAAAAAATAGACAAGCATTAGATTATGCCAGAATAGGATTCATACCTAAAATCATTTAAGGCAAATTGGCAACACAGCAGAGAGCAGACATACTTTCACTACCGCCAAGCTGATTTACAGCATCTACAAAACATTCATGAAGTTCCGGGGTCCACCTCATTCGTTGTTTAGCTGCAGATGCATTGTTGCTATTGGGAGGACTTGCGACAGGACAAATCTCCCCACTATGAGATGAAGCAGACTGGTTGACGGCAGGCTGTGAGGCAGCCAAGTTGGAAGGTTGAACCATAGACTACAACAAAGGAGATGAATGAACATTGTCATGGAAAAAAGGAAGAATCAGCTTACCTAAAACATCACTGAGAATTAGAACAAGAATCATCATATGATCTTTAGTTTGCTATTTTCTAGGTTGAACACTGGCAACTATAACTACAAATTAAGGGACTAAACCATCTTAAAATTAAGTGGACCTTCGAATTTTATTTTGTGCAAAAGGGAAGATGCAGCACACATCACTTAGTATTTCCAGTGGCAACCATTCAATGTCAAGAACACACACATTCATTTAAGATTCTAATGTGACAGCTCGAATAGTCAATCTAACAACATTTATAACCCTCTTCAAACCAAGGACACAAAAATTCATTGTTGTCGTCCTCGCCATCAGTCCGTCACATTAAGTTTTAAACTTGTAATAAAATGAATAGATAGTTACCTACACGATGTTATGTGTTTCGATAAGAAAATAGCAAGGAACAAAAAAAAAAACTCCCTCCATCTATGCAAGTACGTCGCTGGGAAGTCAAAACTTCTCCAACTTTAACCATTATAACAATAACAACAAAGCCTTTTGTAGGAATAAAATTTTCTCAACATCAAAGAGTTGAGAGTTTTGAAATAAAAACCTACAATGCTAAAACCCTAAGCCGTACATCCTGCTATCTAAGCCGAGAGCGTAATACACTGCCCCTAACTTTCTTATGATTCCGATACATGGATCATTAATTTCTATGCACTCCTATCCAAAGCTAATTTTTTAGATATATGTCAATCTCTCAAGTCTCTTTTAACTGCTTTCTTCCACGTCAGTGTTGGTCGACCTCTATTTCTTCTTACGTTTTCAGTGCACCTTAAAATTCCACTACGTACCGATGCCTCAGGAGGCCTTCATTGGAGATGTCTAAACTATCTCAAGCAATGTGGGATAAGTTTCTCTTCAATTGGTGCTATCACCACTCTATCACGTATATCATCATTGCGGATGCGATCCCGCCTTATGTGACCACAGATCCACCGTAGCATCCTCATCTCCGCTACACTCATTTTCTGTATATGTTGTCTTTTAGTTGCCCAACATTCTGCTCCATATAGCATCGTAGGTCTGATCACCGTCCTATAGAACTTATCATTTAACTTTTGAGAAACTTTTTTGTCACACAGAACACTAGATGCTTGGCGCCATTTCACACACCCCGCTCTTATCCTGTGGCTCACGTTTTCATTAATCTCACCGTTCCACTGTAGTATCGATCCCAAATAACGAAACGTGTCCTTCTTAGACACTACGTGTCTGTTCAATCTAATATCTCCATCATCTACCCTAACACCACTGAAATCGCACATTATATATTCAGTTTTAGTCTTACTAAGTCTAAAGCCACATGAAAATGATAACTGGTTACCAGTAGATTTACTGTCAAAAAAACTTTCATAATGTTATAATTTTATAAGCTTTTGCTAATACGTTATAATAAATGGAAAGGGTATTTCTCAACAACCAAAACACAAGATGAGTTACAATATTACCCTTTATGGTATTGCAACTGCATACCTTTGACTGGGAATCAGTAACTGTTGCATCTAGAATGACCTTCCAATCATCATCCATTATATCTGCCCACCACTCATTTTGTTTAGCAATCTCATCCGATGTCATAGTAGAACTCCCACTCTGGATTTGATCATCAGGAGCAGTGACATTATCTGTATAATCTGGCAAACCATCCACAGACACTGGAAACCAGGTTGCCTCAGCATGTCCTCCAGGGGTACTATTAGATGAAGACTGAAATACTTCAACATTCGATGACTGAGAAATAAAGGGAGCAACCATAGACTGTCCCTCGTGGTTAGACACATCATGTGGACTAGCAGAGTATCCTAATGTGGCTGAATATGATCCTCTGACAACACCAGCTCTTGGGTGCAAAGTGGCAGACTGAGGTGCACTTTGGTGCAAGGGCACAGAATCGTTTGGCAGTTGCCTTGGCATCAGAATATGCTGGGGATTATGAGGCCCTGGGAAGTTCTCTTTCAAAGGTTTTCGCAGAATAGGTAAAGAGGATGACATTGCTCCAGAAACTCTGTTGTTTTGAGATTGCCTCCAGTCAAACTTCCTCATTGAGAATAGTGCACAAGCTTTGTTTCTTCCCCATAAATTGATTTTGATATCTTTCTACAGGCAACCTCACCAAAGGTGTTAATCCATTACTCTGTTGATGGGTAAGAAATGAGAGTTAGAAAAAAAGGGAACTTAGTGTGAGGTTGTAAGAAAATATTAAAACCGTAATAAACATAGGCAGCTGTAAATAATACATCAAACACACATTTGTGCATCCTGGAATTAACCATGATTAAGCAGGAATCTAACTAGTGTCATGTGCATCACATATGCAAAAAACAAGAAATGACGACATCATGAAATGTGTTAGCACTTAGCAACAGTCATCAAGTTACAAACTTTTGTATGCAGGTGCCCAGCAACATATTAAAATATCAACAGATGTCACCTTCACCTTCCTTTATTAGCTTTTTTTTTATTTTTGTCCGCTCCGATGGTAGATATTATGCTTAAATAAATGAGAACAGAACTAACTATGACATAGGCCCTCATTTATTAGCATTGCCAATGTGATGCTATATCAATATGAGCAATGCAAATTCAACCACATTGCCAGCAAATATACTTGCCAGTTGCCAGCTCCGAGGTATCATTCAGTTAATACTTTTCTTTGAAGCTAGAAAGTACTCCTTTCTGCATAGTACACCCGCATGCAGAATCCTATGGGGAACATGATGTCATAATGACGCTCTTTTTCATGGCACAGAGTCACGAACCCCGGCCCTCTTCCTAATATCAAGAACATGACTTTTATCCACAGTTTGTAGCCTCATAATTTCACATCAAATGGGCAGCTTTTTGTTTAGTGTTTACTATACAATATGTGGCGCCATAGTCAAATAAGGAAACCCATTTAGTATGCATGTGCCATTAACTCGCAGGATGGCAACCACAGCTTAAGCCCGACAGAGATCCTCGTCGCTGGACTAAGTCCTAGGGGGGCAAGCAACTGTTTCCAGAGGGGGGAGCACAATTTCAACTACCACAGTACTCAATAATTCCCCTGTGACGCTTCCCGGTTAATCCTACCGCACCAAATCTCCCCATCCGTACTGTACCACCATCACAATCCGCAATCATGCGTACTACCACCGCTCCCCACCAAACTCACCTAGAAGGCTTGAGCCCATCAGGCATCCCTCAGGTTTGTCGCGATCAAAACCCTAAGGAACCCCCCCCCCCCCCTCTCTCTGCCCGCCCGCGCGCGCGCGTTCCTCCACTCCTGTTCCATCGACTCCGACGATTCCAATCGGGATGGCCTCGGCGAGACCGATCGCGCCGATGCGAGCTAGGAAGCGACGCGCGATCGAGACGGCATGGATTGGACTGGATTGGATGGGAGGAGAGAAGAGACTGAGGGACTGGGGAGAGAGGGAGCGTGCGTACCTGGTGGGAGGCCGCGCGATCGACGCGACGCGACGCGGTGCGGCTTTGTGGGAGGAGGGGTAAAAAATCTGGCCGGGGCGATCGCGTCTTCGGTGTCGCGACGGGGAGGAGAGAGAGGCTGCGCTGCCGTAATGGGGGGAGAGAGGGGGCGGAAGAACCTGGTGCGCACAAGAGGAGGTCGACGG
The DNA here is from genome assembly GCA_017311315.1 of Dendrocalamus latiflorus. Taxonomy (NCBI): domain Eukaryota; kingdom Viridiplantae; phylum Streptophyta; class Magnoliopsida; order Poales; family Poaceae; genus Dendrocalamus; species Dendrocalamus latiflorus. The sequence continues at coordinate 37,609,442 of CM029611.1, forward strand.
CGCCCACCAGTTGCTGGGAGAGGCGCATCCCCCACCATGGGTGGGTTAGGCTGTCAGGATTGTGATCTTTTGAGTAAGAATCAAATGCTATAAGATTTTAAAATATAATTATAATTAAAATTTATATTACAAAATAATATTCATTTGGATTATTTATAAAAACTCGTATAGGAAAACATGGTTACGTTGTTACTGAGCACAATAGGATCCATCCACATACACACGAATGTGCTAATTTGCGCGTGCACGCACTGTGCACCAGAAAGTTATTGTTATGTGTCAGTGAAGTCAGTATCAAATACATGTAGAGTTACTACCCAGTTATGTACTGACAGTAACTCTACATGTGTTTGGCAGTAACTTTACTCACAAACGGTAGTAACTTCCCGCGCACATTTTACATCTGTGCGTAGAATAGTGATTATACACGCACATAGGAAGCCTCTTTCTACTCCTAAGTGTAATAACACTCTATATCGTATCTCACAATGTAGATAGTATTTCGCGTCACGGAGAGTATGTATATGTAATATACAAGTATTTAAGACCATCTAAGTGGTATGAACAATTTTTCAAAAGTGGTATGTATTTTTTTTGATATACTCCTTTTTATGTGCGTATATGAAGGTATTTACAAAATACGAATACACTAAAAACTATGGACTCCCTTGTAATTATTACGTGTGATTCACATTGAAGCATCTTATAATTAGTATTCGAGTATATGTAAACTGATAAATGAGTATTTCAAGTTTATTTAGGTGGTATATTAGAGGTGGGTGTAATTACACCTGGGAGTAAAAGATATTTTCTCTCTCTCTTTATATATATATATATATATATATATATATATATATATATATATATATATATATATATATATATATATATATATATATATATATATATATATATATATATATATATATATATATATATATATATATATATATATATATATATATATATATATATATATAGAGGGAGCATTTCCAGTGCAAACGAAGTATTCGGTGGTAAAATGCAAATGAGGAGGGTGGCCGCCATATCTGACTTGTTAAATGGTTATTGATTGCTAATGAGATTGGTGGTTAGTTCAAATCTGATTTCGTCATTACTTTCAGGAGGATGTTGATGCCGGGAAGAGTGGCTCTTCGAGCAGTGGCAATAATGGAGAAGTTCATGAGCAAGAGAATGGTGAATAATCTGCTAAAAAGGTTTGTGTCAGCAATAATTATCTGTATAAAAAAATAGCTCTAATATAATGTGTATTGGTAGTTTTGTTGTTGAAGATTTTGCTTCCCTTTATGGTTTCATCATCGATTTCCTTTGATGTTTGAGGAACATAACTTTTTTGGCAATATACTATATGTGGAATTAAATGGAATGCTTTCATTACCTTATGCATGAGGATACAGAGGATATAAACACGTTGAGCTCTAAAGACACATCTATAAACGAGGAGCTTTGTAAACCTATCACTGATATTGGTTTCTTATATTGATGGAAAGACTGCAAGAATAGGAAAGTTGGTTTTTAATGCCACTTTTTTATTGAGCACCTTGTGCAAGAGTCTTAATTCACAGTTCACACACACAATTACAATTGAATTTAAAGCTAGCCTGATACTGCAGAGGCACTGCTTTAAATATAAGAAGTAAACTATTCTTGGAGTGAGAAATCCAATGCCATGTTAAGTTGTTTCTCATGTAACTTTTAGGTTTACCATTTACTAGTAGTGTTCTAGCATTGAGGACTTATTCTTTTGTTCATTCAAAGGATGCACCAAACATTTTGCATGAAATGGTCCAAGTAGGTTCAACAATTTTAATAAAGACTCCAACAAAGTGACTGCATGTGTTTTGTGGGCTTTCTTGCACTATCTTACCCAAATGTTGCCTGGTATGAAGGAAGAAGATGCTATGGATAATAAATAGGAGCATGCTACGAGTGCACATGATACTTGGGACACTGGTATCACCATACTAGGAAATAGTTCATGAAAGGTGTCTCCATCCTTCAAATTTGCATCGACATGCTTGATTTCTTCTGATGTCCTTAAATAAAAAACTCAATGTGTATCTATTTTTTTGTTTCAGTTTCAAGCTTCCTCTAGATTGTGCTGTATGCATATGAACTCAAGTAATAGTTCCTAGTAGCTATCCAAGGGCATTGTGAGAGGAAGGTAGGCGTGCTTATTGTAGTAGAAATAAATATTTCTCTACTCATATAATAGTCTGATGCAACAGACCTTCAACATTTTAGGATAGAAGCTGTGGTTGATACAAGGAAAGCAAATGCAATCAACGGCAAATGGAAACAAAAGTGAAACCTTCCCTTTTTTTCTTTTTATTTTTATGGAAGAAGTGTGAGATCTACCTGAGCATTATCTGATTCGAATTCTTGTGTTTAAAACATTCTTCGATGACCTAATTGAGCATAGGCATAGCTCATCTCCCACTTGAGCACTATCTCATATTAGAGAGAAGTATCTATTGTGACCGATTAGATTCATTTCTAATTAATTCCTTGAAATGAAGGGTTCAGCGAGAATGTCTCCTTTCTTCTTTGTATCTGATTGGTACAAATAAATAAGGAAAACGATTGACAACCTTTGCCTTTTCCTTTTTTTAACAAGAGCAATGAAATACTACAGCAACATAAAAAACTGGTGATTCCAAGTACACAAAAAATGTTACAGTACAAGCTACAATAGTACATGATACATGGGAAAAGAATAGTTCTTTTGATTCATAGTTTTACAAATTAGAAATAATCAAATGCTGCTCCCTAACTTTCAAGGGAACATCACATATGGGGTATATGTGGTCACTCTTACATTTCGATCTATAGCGAGGATGAATATACCCAGGCACCGAAAAGGTGGAGGTTTAAGAATGAATATGTGCATGTTGTGCTCACACAAAGAAAACAAAAAACACGGAAATTGTCGTCCATACCCAATAACTTCCATTACAAACAAGATACCAATTTGTAACTGCTACTGATCTTCTCAAAATGGGAATGCCGATGAAGTTAGCTCTTAGTTTCATACTGTAGTTTGCCTGACTATTCAATCAAGGATGAGAAGTGAGCATTCATCCTCCTTGTTTTGAGATGAAAAAGCTTAGGTAGATCACTTCGAAGTTTGGTTTACAGAGCATCAACAAGTCTAGTAGGAGTCGTATATGTGTGTGTGTGTGTGTGTGTCTTTTTCAGTGGAAACTTCTATAAGTACTTATTACTTCAACAGGAAGGCAAGAATGGTTTCAAGTCATCAACAATCATGCCAAAATCAGACAGGTTAAATCATCGCTAAACTAGTAATGGAAAAAATGCAGAGAGAAGAGAGCAAGTGCTGAATAATTACTTTTACTTGGAAATTAAGACAAAATGTACAAATCAATAGTGTGTGCGCATGTGTGTGCCTACAGTTTGTGCTCAATCATGTAAGGGGTCCTTACCAAGTGGCTGTTAAAATGTCGCCACATTGCAAAATTATATATCTTCATCTTGGAATTCATTCTAATATTCCAAGTCGTCTAGAATAATGCATTTGGCTTCTACATTAAACGAAGGTGAATTAACTTCATCCTTGTTTGTTTGACCCCTTTTGAATTTCTTATACCTGTGATTAGCAATAAAACTTGTTACACCATGATTCCATGAACACATAAATAATAGTATGCCAATAAGCTAATTTCCAATGTGGTACCATTGCAAAAACCAAAAACCAATCATATTAACTAGCCAACACTCTCATCAACCATCAAATCACCATTTAACAGGTTGCACACCTCCACTACATCCTCATCACTTGAAGATCCATCATTCTCCCCAGTATCAACGTTATCCTGAAATCAACAATTAAATCAGACTAAGTACTAGCTAACAATCGTGAGCGAGTGACCAAATCAGTACTGACCTTCTGGATAGCTTCACAAAGCTCCTCGTTTATATATGTGTCTTTGGAGCTCAGTGGGTCCATTATTGTCACTGCTTGAAGAGCCGCTCTTCCTCGCATCAACATTCTTTAAACTCCATTGACCCTGTTGTCTTCTCCCTGCTCGCTTCTCCCATCTGGTACATCTGCAGAGTTCACCAGTGATTCAATGAAGGAATCGATGAAGTTGTTCCCTTTACCTACTCTTTTTGTTATTTCCTTTTCTTAATCAATCTCGATCTGAGTCCAATCCATGTGGCATGGTTGAAGGACTATTGTCGCTAAATGGGCTGATGATTCCGATGAGTTCATGTCATGCTTGACAGTACGACAATGCTGCATTCGCGGAGGGCTACGAGCCTACGACAGGCCATGTGGACGTGCACATAGGGGAAATTGAGGTCTCTGAATAGATTGCCTAATGCTGTGCTAACATGATTGAGCTACATGAAGGGAACAACGAGGCTACAAGGACAGCCATGAAGGCTTGAGATCATATAGAGTCGTGATTGTGTTGCGATTCTACCGGTTATATGAGTTGAATCACGATCCGATAGCGATCTTACAAGATTCATCCGAGGTTTGTGTCAGACCCAGATTTTACAATCCGGAATCTGCTGTGTTTAACTGCACTATTCCCTGGATCAGTAGATAGTGCACACAGTTACAGTTCTGAATATCAAAGTACATATCATGCGGAAACGTAAATATAATAGTAGACTTACTCATGGGCCGATTAGGCCGAAATCAATAAATTGCAGCAGCGGAAGAACGAAGCACACAGGTGGGACCTTCAGGACATGCCCACAGGCAGCCAACTGGAGGTTCGTGACCTAGCCCTTGACATCTTCATCTTCATCTTATCTACCAGCTTGTCCACTCTTGTTGCTGAGGCGAGGTGATCTGACTCTTGATTCTGAATTTTTGCCGCAAAAGCGAGCGTGAGCACTCCGACCCCGTGCTCCGCGAGCCAATACATAGAATGCAAATAAATAGTATGCATGGCATAACAAAGGAAAGGCTCGGGTTATTTTATTTGCCAAAAATTTGCTTTTAGCGGCATTATTATTCTTAATTAATCAAAGTTTTATTATTACTACCTAACTCCATACTACAATTACCAAAATCGACTTACTCCACCGAAAATGCACTCTATTTATTGACTGCTGTCTAAAACTCCAAACAGCAAGTATCATCATTTATTTAATCCACCGATCATACTTTGTACTTTGAATTATTAATAATCCAATCCTGTCATTACTATTCATCAGCCCCTCACCTCTGAACTCTAATGATTCTCTAACATAATTAGTTTCAAATCCACCGATATCATTTGTATTCAATCCTTTTTGTCATTGATTTCAACCCATAATCCAATAATCCATCTCATTTTCCATTATCTATCACTAGCTAATCCTCAAATATACCTCCACCAAAAATTCAATTTCCCAAGATTATAATCCACTAATTATCATGACTCCTCTAATCTTCTCAGAAATTTAATTCGTCCCTCTAGTAATTGATCAACTCCTATTAATTCCCTATATTGACAACATCTTCCAAGGATTAACAATCACTATTATATATCCACCAAGAATATCAAGTTTAGCAAGAATTATAATCCAATACTTGTATTATTCCACCAAATCCTCGAAAATTCATTTGATTCATCTAGTAACCGAATCTATTAATTCTAATATTGACATCTCCCAAGAATTTATTTATCAGTGTCATAATCCAATATTTATCTGTGCAATTCCTAAATCTCCAAAACTCATTTAAATCATCTATCTAGCCTATCATTCAGCTAGACTTCACTAATTTATTTCCTCCAGAACCCACACTATCATTTCCTATTCAAGATCGACATGAATCCACCAATGCCTTTATATGTATTCTACAAACATTCCTCTCTTTTACTCGCGACCCTGTTTATTCCACCCATATTTTATTTTGTAAGAATAGAAATGCCACTATTTGAAATATAATACATAAAATTTCCTGAGACCTAGCAGTTTTGGAACAAAACATAATGTTCAAAGAATATTAACAGAATTTTCCATACATATGGCATCACACCGCATAGCATCTTTCAGCGTTATAGCCGCTTAACTTACCACTGGGACGACGCCCAGGACAACTCAAATCAGGGCTTTCCGCTGCCCTCCACTTTTCCATCCCATCCACAAAACATTTTGAAATAGAACTATATCTGGTTAAGTTCCCATGTCCGCCCTTGACCGTGGGCACGGCTATTCGAATAGTTTTGACTCTGCAGAGTTTGTACACTTTCACCACAAGAGACAATCAACTCGTTGCCCCACACAATTCCTTAGTCATGTGGTTGAGCAGACCATCACAGTGACTTTTCAAAGTATCTAGTCCCTTTTGTCATCTCACCCTATGGGAGACTGCCCACTTGCGGTGGGTCCCATATGTTGCACGGGATGTTCCCCATAGCTACTAGCGTACGGGCTCCACTCCCCTCTGCGCTAGCACGACTGGGAAACTTCACCCTCCACTCGGTGTCCCTTTAGGCCTCCCCTTGCCCTTGCATAATTACTTCTCTCCCCCTAATAGTGAGATGAGTCCGGGGGTTTCGATAAATTTACTTAGCCAAGTTGTACTTTACAGACTTGTGGATGTACTGTTTTACACGGGTGACATGACAAGATTCGGTCCTTAGGGTTATCTGGGCGGTCTACCATTAACCCACTTTGTGCTTCCACTGCACCACATATTCACATTCTCGAACTAGTCCGCCCAGATCTTTAAGCATGTTGGGGTTTTTGGGGACATAAAATATCCGTAACCAAGTATACCAGTCATTCCCACCATGACTGCCCAAATCAGTCTTTCATGTTTCAAAGTGATGTTTTGGGGCATTTTTGATGCCCCCGATTGTCTAAGCAGTACTAAGCATGGCGTATAGTTATGGACTTATTTTCGAAATAATAACACTATAACTTTGCTAGGGTGACAAGGTTCAGATATTCAAATATTCCAAAGGAGGGTTAATATTATTCAAGGTAAACAATGGGCACATAACTAGAATATCAAATTAAGCATGTATTTGCATATAAATTAACAGCATGCAACTTGATAATTTAAAACAAAGTAATTTGCAGAAAACATAGGATCAACATGATCAAAGTATTGACTCGCCTTGGGCACAGTGGTCAGGATCCGGATTCTCTGGTGCTTCTAGGGCTTAACCTTCGATTTGCTCTTGATCACGCCTGATCCGTGGAATCTTCGAACTTCAGTTTCTAATTACGCGACAAACGACTAAATCCAAAAGAAAGCAAATTACTCAAAAGATCCAAATAACTCCAAGTAAATTCAACTTTGTATTATTATGAGTTATTGGGTGATTTGGGTAATTTGAGGCAAGGCTGGCGGCAGAGAATGATGTCTTGACATTTTATTAATAGTTTCTTTCATTATTTTTATATTTATCAAGGAAGTTTCATGAGTTGGTTATACCTATAGACTGGTGCAGGAGTTTAATGTATAAATTTTATCTTCAGGTAAGTATTCCTTGCAACTTAGGTAAAGGCAAACTGGACTGATGGATGAGATATGTACTTATTCTATAAATCTTCAATAATCCCATTATCATGCTTTATGTTTTATCGTTAATTTAAGTTTAATTTAAATTAAGATCCATTGGTACGAATCCCAGCTTGCTTTATATACCATTGCACTTAATGTTTATTATGTACCGTGTACCAAAGCTAGTGTCAAGACCTAATTAATTGCACTATTATTAGCTTGCTCCTACTTTAGCTGCTATTTAAGATTTTATGGTTGGCAGTATGCTAACGTTATGGTTTATATTTTCAATAGGGTCTAAGGTGCACAAAAATTGTACTAACATAATTGCTAATGGGTTGCATACATGCTATCCATATTTCTTTAACTGCTTACTTACATATACTTATAGATGCTTATATATATATATATATATATATATATATATATATATATATATATATATATATATATATATATATATATATATATATATATATATATATATATATATATATATATATATATATATATATATATATATATATATATATATGTTTGCTTAGTAAGGCTCTACATTTTAGTTGTTACTAGTTTTAATATAAACATATCTGTATAACAAGGCTTGCCGTACAAAGTTGTATTTCAATATTTATTAACTAACAAAACCTACGGCTAAAATTTTATGTAATGGAGGCATGTCAAATATGGGCATAGATTTTAATTATAATTATTGGTAGTCTTTAAATTTGCACCTTTAACCAAAATAGATTTCTTTTATTACTTCGCTTAATTTGCATTTTAGCATTTTAATTCAATTATGCAAACCATAGTAGATAGTACTAATATTTTAATGAGCTCTAAAATTTATGATTTCAGTTCCATTAGACAGATCTTGATTTTAGATGAATTTAGAAATTGGTCTCACTCAATTTGGAGTTAAAATGAATAAGTTATGATTATTTGAAGTTCTCAGTTTTAATTAATTCCAAAAATGTGAAATTTCTGACAGTGGGTCCCACATGTCATTTTCTTTTAATTATTTTCTTGCCGTGCCGCTGACAAGTGGGTCCAACTACTGTTCATGGGGTCCACATGTCAGCAGGGGTTCAGTGGAGGAGTCACACTGACCGGTGGGACCCAGCGGTCAACGGCCGCTCTGGTCACAGAGGCTGACAGGTGGGGCCCACCTGTCAGATGGAAATTTGAAAAGAAATGCTCGACCACAGGCGCGGAGCCGGGGCTCGAACGCGCGTTGCGGGAGCGAGGGGGAGGAGAGACGAGCAGCGGTAACCAAGTGATCGGGGAGGTATTGCCTACCCAGTAAGGGTAGCTTACCGTTTTGAGGTAGCTCGCGGAGGAGACCGGGCAGAGGAAGTCGGGGACGGCGGTGGCCGGTGGCGAGCGGTGGTCGGAGAGGCTCGGGGCTTCGTGGAATACAATCCCCGGCCGATGGCGAAGGTTTTGGTGTAGACGGCCGGAGGTGAGGTTCACCGGAGAAGGCCGGCGGCGAGCGGTGGCGGCGGTTCGGGCGGAAGCTCCGGTGCGGGCGAGGTGGAGGCTACGGGAGGTGCGGGGAAGACCGGATATGGCTTCGCGATGTCACGGAGAGGGTTCACGTGCGAGGAATTAGGCGCTGGCGGCTTGGCTTGGCTGATCGGCGGTCGCCGGAGCGGGGGAAGAAGGAGGGGCCGACGGCGACTGGGGGCGATGTGGTTCAATTAAACACAGTGGAATGTAGAAGAGGGCATCGCGATGCGTTCTGGACTCCCAGGTGAGGCTTTTATAGCCGGGAGAGGGGGACGCGCGGCAAGGTGGGCGGAGGCCGCCGCTCTGTTGCCGCTGGAGGGGGGGGGGGAGGAACCAAATCTCTCCGAGATTTGCAGGAGAGAGGTGGCGGGGAGGTGAGTTCCCCCTCCTGTGGGTTCTTTGAACTTTGCCCTTGAGGTGAGAGAGAGAGGGAGGAGGATTCGCTGCGGCAAACGCGAGAGCGAGCTGGCGCGCGAGAGAGAGAGCGGTGCTGCGGGCGCGTGGAGAAGAAAGAGCCGAGGAAGAAGACGCGCGCGGGCGGGTCCACCAGGCAGAGACGTCGCGCGCGCGAGGGGACGGGCCCAGGCGGCAGCGAGGCGCGGGGCGAGGCGGGCCACCGGTCAGACGCGGAGAGGCGCGAGCGGGCGCGGGGCCACCGGCCAGCGGGGAACGTCGCGCGCGGGAGATGGGCTGCGGGGGCGCGCCCGACTGGGCCGTGCGGCTGTGTGCGCACGCAGGCCGCGCATGGAGAGAGGGACTGGGCCGGGGTGATGGCCGGCCCGGTTATGATTTTTTTCTTTTAAATTTTATTTTGCTTTTGCATTTGAAATTGTATGTATATACATTTACACATATTTTTTTGGGGTATGCACATATGGGTAAATTCCAGCCTCCTAAAATTTGCTTGCCAACATTTTTAGGGATATTATTTTATACTTACTTTTTAATTCTTTTAGATCATCTTTTCAGATTCTTTATTGGGTGCTCATGTTTTATTATTTTATGTGTGGAGTTCTTCCCTCTTTTTACTTTTGGGAGTTCCTTTATATTTATAAAAAGTTCATAAACTCCAAATTCAAATGGAAAACAAATAAAATAATCCAAAACTCCAGCAATTTACTATTTATATTTTTCGGGATGTTACAAATCCGTGCAATTCAATTGTCATAAGATCACACAATTCTAAGATCTGTGTCATAATCCAACAATCTTGGGGTGGGTAGCCTTTTGTGGATAGGCCCCTGCAGTTCTACCGTGCGGCCAACTTGGACGGTTGGGATGATCCATAGTAGTGTGATTAGGTTACGGTTCTTCCAAAATTTTCTCTATAAAAGGTAATATGGTTCATGTTAAAGAAAAATTCATTTTTTGATCCTTAACCATAGCCTCGGTCCAATTTTTAACTCTCAACTATAAAACCATTCACCTTCCACCCTTACCTCTCAAATCTAGAGGAAAACAATCTTTGTGCCCTAAACCACATAGTTTTGAATGATGTGCATCCTAGGAGGCAGGTCATGTTGACGTGGCATCCTAATGAGTAGCAACAAATAAAACAAAGAGTAAATATTATTTGTGGACCCTACCAGTCATGTGTCATAATAACCTCTTCTTCATCATCATCTCCTCCCCCTCTCCCTCTTATCTACTCAAGGCAAAGCATAGGCTAGGCTCTAAGGTATCATCATGGGGGATCTTGATATTGGATACTAGCACGACATGCAGGTCACCGTGGATGAGCTCTGTGGACTGCTTGATGACGGTGAGCACATTCTTGTTGATACTGAGGAGGTCCCTGAGGAGGAAGTGGTTGGGGTGTCACTGCATCTCGAGCATAGCGGCGGTGGTGAAGCTCGAGGATGACGACGGTGGTGGATCTCATGGCTGACAATGATGCGCCAGATCTATCTAGTGATAGTGCAAATTTTTGGGGTGACAGTGATGGCGACATGTCCATGCGGGGGGAGGGCGGTGCTACACCTCACGGCTGACGGCAATGCATCGACGTGGGGAGGGTAGTGTTGCACCTCGCTATTGACAATGACGACACTAGTGGATTTCGCAAAAACATTCTGCTACCGATAAGACGATGATTGCAACATGTTGCTACCGACAAGGTCTCCATGGGTGCTTGAGTTAATTTCATCAAAATTCATTTCTGCTCTTGAGTTAATTTGATCAAAGCCTGCTACTTTTTGGTGGTTGAATTTGGTAGCCATGGTGAGCTGTGTGTGTCATGGCAGCTAGGGCAAAGCAGAGCAACGGCGTGCGGGGGCCAGTGAGCTAAGCCTGGCTAGCTCAGACTTGAGCAAAGAAATGGATGGGAGGAGAGAGAGGTTGAGGAGGGGGAAGAAGGTATGCATTGACTTTGCTTGTGTGTCCACTTTTTCTTATGTGGACTACAAACTGTTGCCATGTTCGATCAAAATGGGACTGAAATGGGGTCAATTGGGTGACATTGCCTAGTATTGATAGTTGATGATTGCATTTCAGAGGGTTTTAGGTGGTTAAAAACGGACTGTGGCTACAGTTGAGGTTATGAAATAGATGTTTTGTACATTAATAATACAATGCTAGGACATAGCTACATATCCGTACCTAACTTTTACATCATAGGATGTGGGAGAAATAACATATTACCAATAAATCTTTGAGCCGATGAACGTGTTGGACCTCTCCACCTTCCTTATCGAAAACTCTTCTGTCTAGCATGAGAAGTAGATTGTAAGGGTTACCATGGATGCATAGGATATGTGTCTTAGTAGCAATGTTGTTCGACGAGAGAAAGCTAGAGAAGACTCATTTGTACTTAGCTCAGCCATATATTTTTGTACTTTAGTTCAGCCATGTGGTGATCTCCAATGAAGGCATCACTGTCATTCAAAGTGAGTGGAACTAATAGGAAATGTGATGTAAAAACTCACCACAATTAAAGGAAAACTAAAAAGAGACTTGCCGAAGATAGAACAAAAGTGCCAGAGGACATCTAAACATTAATAGGTCCATACCCATTCAATGTCGGTGAGAGCATCAAAGAAGAGGGGGAGAGGAACTAACGATGGATGTGAAAAGCGAAAACCCTAGTTCCATGGCGTTGGACAGCGAGATGTCGAGCTTAGAGTATGGCTAGGAAATTTGCTAGCTGTATTAAGCTTTTTGTTGGGCTAATAAATATGCTTAGGTTTATAAAACTCATCCAAGTTAAGCTTTTATTTGGGCTAACGCCTTTATTTGGGCTAAGATAATTTTGAAACAGAATACGTTTTTTTGTGTGTGTGTTAGTCCAACAAACAACACTTAGCTCGGTAAAATTGTCATGCCAAAAATTCTTATGTAGACCTAGGTGTGATCTTATTTGGCTTAGGTCTAGTTTCAAAAGGGATAGTGTTGTTTTCAAATGGACTACATACATATTCTAGAGTTCTTAAGCATGACGTGGTTTCTTTTCATCTAGCGAACAAGTGACACATTAAGCACCAGCACATATAATTTTTTTTACTTGTAGTTCAACTAGCAAATACAATTTTAGCAATCTTACTTAGGTTGTCAATTAAATTCCATGACAAATATCAAAAAATTCACTATCCAAAATTATTTTTATGTTCTTCCCTTACGAAGCAATCAAGTTGTAACACATAAATGTTAATACCTAGTAGATTACATCAAGTGTATCTTAGCATTTAGCTTAAGATTTTGGTCGTCGGAAAAAAAGATTTCTAAACATAGAAATATAACGAATTCAAGCCTGTAAGATCCTTTAGAAAGCGCAAAAGTTCTTCTATAAAGCAGTTATTTCATTTTTTAAAAGGTTTTACATATTAAATTTTTTATTATCTTTAAAATACCAATATCTCATCAACAAATTACATATAAATTTTTGTATATTTTACATCTGGTTTAATGGCTTTACAGAGAAACCAGCCCCAGGCCCAACCAATTAAACGGATGTGTTTAGTTTGGAGACTTGGTGGGATGGGATAGCTCCATCCCAGGTATGTGGGATGGGATAATCCCACTTTTTGTTTGGTTGCAAGGATGGGTTAGTCCCTATTTTTTGTTTGGATGGAGGGATAGAATGGGATCTAGTGATCCCACCTTGCAGATTTGGCAGTGCAGACGGCAGCGAGAGGAAACCGCAGTGCAGACGGCAGCGAGAGGAAACCGGCCGTGGAGAGGAGGCCGACGGCAGCGGAGGACGTGCTGGAGCTCGGCGGAAGTGGGCCGGAGAGGACGGCGGAGAGGAGGCCGGCAGTGGAGATGACGGCGGGGAGGACGCGCCGGGGCGGAGATCCGGCCAGCAGTGGAGAGGACGGCGACGACCGGAGCACGGCGACCGGACCTTCGACGGCGTGAGGAGCGGCAGGGAGGCGCGCACACACCCGGCCGGGGCGGCGCCCGCGCGTGGAGGGAGATGGGGGCCGGGGGGAGATGCGCGGGCAGCGGGGTAAAAGGGGAAGGGGGCGCGGGCGGCGGGGGAGATGGGGAAGGGGGCGCGGGCGGCGGGGAGATGGGGGCCGGGGGGAGATGCGCGGGCGGCGGGGCAGATGGGCGCGGGCGGCGGGGAACATCTGCGCGGGGAAGATGGGGGATTAGGGTGTAGGCCGCGCGCAGGAGAGGTGGGTTGGCGCGGTTCGCTCGTTTGGGCGGATCGTCCCAACCCACTTTTTCAGGAGAATCTTTTCTTTTGGGTTCAACCTACCCCACCAAATCCTACAACTAAACACTACAAAAAAAGGATTGGCCCTCTCCCATCCTGGGATATCCCCTGAACAACAAACTCCAAGATCCACTGGAAGCAAAGTCGCCAATGGCGAAGCCGAAGAAACCAAGACCCCGGCCCCAGATCCCCCCGGCGCCGCCCGCCTCCCATGGCACCCCCCGGCGCCGCCCCTCCCCACTGCCCTCCTCATCTCCCTCGCCGCCCTCCTCGTCCGCGCGCTCGTCTCCGTCGGCCCCTACTCCGGTCAGGGCGCGGCTCCGAAGTTCGGCGACTACGAGGCGCAGCGGCACTGGATGGAGCTCACACTCCACCTCCCATCCTCGGACTGGTACCGCAACACCTCCGACAACGACCTCGCCTACTGGGGCCTCGACTACCCGCCCCTCTCCGCCTACCAGAGCCGCCTCCACGCCCTCCTCCTCAACGCCTCCCTCCCTGATGCCGTCGCCCTCCGCTCCTCCCGCGGCTTCGAGTCCCCGGAATCGTACGCACCCACTTGACTAGCCTCTAGTGCTCTTAGTGTCTAGAATTGGGTGTGTTGATGTGTTGTTAAGTGCTTGCGGTTTGCTTCCTGTAGGAAGTTGCTGATGCGGTGGACGGTGCTGTTGTCCGATCTGGTGGTGTTCTTCCCGGCGGTGCTGTGGTTCGTGTGGGCATACGCGAAGGGCGGGGCTGGTGGTATAGGAGAGGATAGGCGAGAGGGTTGGAAATGGCTGCTCGCCATGGTTCTGATCAACCCTGTTTAGTACTAATCGATCATGGACATTTTCAGGTAGGGATTGTACTATGTATGTGCACTGGAGTATGGCAATAGTGCAGACTGCATTGTCCACTGTGTTACATTTCATGCATTCGCTGATAAGTAGTTGTTTTGTTTCAGTATAACTGCATCAGTCTTGGACTGACGCTTGGAGCCATTGCTGGTGTTCTGTCGAGGAATGAGCTTGTTGCTGCTTCTCTCTTCACTCTCGCAATTAACCACAAACAGGTTCCCCACTTGTCTGGGAAAGTATTTCCTTTTCGTAAGTTATATCACCAAACATGTAAATACACTTCCTAGAGAGTGCTTTGCCTTTGCAAACCCACAGCAACCCAACAATGAAGAGTGAGGGAGGGGGGGGGGGGGGGGGTTCCTGGGGTGGATATTAACTTATCCCAATAGACTGTCACTGTAATCAACAACAAACAAATCTGTTAATTTTTCATCTGCTGCCTTGGGATGCTTGGATCCCAGCGGTTGGAGATCCGAGAGATACACAATGCTGGCCTAGTTTTTGTCATATATCTCCCAAAATAAATACAATAGGGCAATAGGCTATCATATTAATGAGGCACGCATGTAGGATTGGTGCAATATTAGTCCTATCATATTAATGAGGCACACATGCAGGGTCGGTGCAATATTAGTCCTCTACTTTTTATGCCTACTGACTCAATTACCAACTAGCTCAAGTTGGAATTATGATGGATAGCTAGAGAAATGAGAGTGGGAGGTGAGCATGCTTATATTCTGCCACTTATTTTGATGGGAAATGCTTATATTCTGCCACTTATTATGATGGGAAATAGATTAAGTCACGATGTGTCAACTATCGGTCTAATACAGTCATGCGTTAACTTCAATCTACTAAGTTCTTTGTGATACTTCCACATAACTAATCTGGGACATTTTTCTCCCCATTCATATACATATTTTTCAAACACAGGGTTACACCCTAAACATCCCACTTTTCCCGATATGTCTTATATATGTTTGATGTGTTGCAGATGAGCCTGTACTTTGCACCAGCTTTTTTCAGCCATCTTTTGGGGAAATGCCTCAAGCGAAAGTATCCATTTTTTGAGGTCATGAAACTCGGTTTTATTGTATTGGGAACATTTGCTCTTGTTTGGTGGCCATATTTGTATTCTTATGAGGCTGCCATGCAGGTAATGGTAGATGTAGTGATGTACCCTCCTAGTTACTTTTGTTCCAAGCAAACCACAATCTATAGCTGAATAAAATCTAGTAACAATCTGTAGCATTTTTTATTGAGCTGGTGCTAGTCCTCAACATGAAACTCGTTTTATGTATAATTTACTTAGTTCCCTATTTCCCTGCTTGTCAAGCAATATTAAGCTTGTTTATGTCTGTCTTATCAGGTGATATCTCGACTAGCTCCATTTGAGAGAGGTATATATGAGGATTATGTTGCAAATTTCTGGTGTAGTACTTCAGTTCTTATCAAGTGGAAGAGATTGTTTACAATAAAACCACTGAAACTTATAAGTCTATCTGCTACCATCCTGGCTTTCTTGCCTTCATTTGTTCAGCAAGTCAAGTCACCAAGTAATCTTGGCTTCCTCTATGCTTTGTTGAACAGCTCGTTCTCTTTCTATCTATTCTCATACCAAGGTATTTTCAACCACTAAGTTGATAGGTTCTCTGTTTTATTGCAGATATATGCTGTTTCATTAACTCATGCTTTCTATTTCTTCAATTTGCAGTGCACGAGAAATCAATTTTGCTTCCTCTTTTACCTGCAAGCCTTTTAGCGCTACAAGAGCCTCAGCTGTATGGATGGTTCACATACTATGCGCTTTTTTCAATGTACCCGCTTATCTGCCGTGATCAGCTTCTTCTACAATATATAGCTGTTCTTGGCCTCTTCTTTCTTGTCTACTACTCACCTGGTGGAGGCTACAGAAAGGGGGCGAACATTCCATCTGGAACAAAGGCAGTTCTGAGTCTGCCATTGTTATGCTCGCTCGCTCTTCACATTGTATACCTGCAAATAGAGCCTCCCAAGAGGTATCCCTTCCTCTTTGATGCACTCATAATGTTCATTTGCTTCTCACAGTTTCTTATTTTGACCCTGTACACCAATTATAAGCAATGGATGTTGGACTTCCACTCTAGATCAGTTGGCAGGAAGAAAGATCTATGATTGAAAATTTTGGCAGCTAATTTTACAGACAATAGTCACTATATCATTGTAACCCTGAGTGTGTTCCTTGTAATGAGATTGATTCATTTTTAATGAAATGGATGGAATGTTTCTACATTGAGCAGATGCAGATAAATTTCTATATGAACAGAAATTATGTGTAGGAATGATCATTTGTATGATCACTGGCTCACTGGAAACCAGAATGCAAGCAATTATGGACTTAGAAATAGCTTGCACCATAACAGATAGTATTGGCCGTCAGGAAATGCACTTCAAACGAAATATGTTATGCTATCTTTCGAGTTGTTGGGTCCTTGAAATTACCTATTTATTTTTACGGAAGTGCTATACAACATTCGCATGATTTTTGGGAAGAAATCAGTCAGATTTCTTACATTTGAATGTGCGTGAAGATTCGTGCGTGTCTTCTCCACCAGTGACACCACTGTCTTCACCGCTAGCGATATGTGGAATTAGGGCTTGAGTTCACCTGTTAGGATTAAGGTTCGCCTGAGCCCCTTTGAGCTTAAAGGGAGGTTGGGGCAGCGGTGGATCGGCGATGGGAGGCGGAGGTGGTGGGGCGGCGGTGGCACCATCTCGGCCGTGGCTGAGGAGGAGGGCGGTGTGCAAGGTCGGCAGCGGGGGCGAGGACCAGAGTGGCTGTTATGAGGCGGTGGGTGGCGGTAGCCGTCGGAGACGGGGAAGAACGACAAGGCGGGGGCGCTGGAGGATGGTGGGGGCAACGGGGAAGAGGATATCGGCGGGGAGGATGATTCGAGGGGAGGGGAGGATGGAGTGGGGGGGGGGGGGGGGGGGGGGGGGGGGGGGGGGGGGGGGGGGGGGGGGGGGGGGGGGGGGGGGGGGGGGGGGGGGGGGGGGGGGGGGGGGGGGGGGGGGGGGGGGGGGGGGGGGGGGGGGGGGGGGGGGGGGGGGGGGGGGGGGGGGGGGGGGGGGGGGGGGGGGGGGGGGGGGGGGGGGGGGGGGGGGGGGGGGGGGGGGGGGGGGGGGGGGGGGGGGGGGGGGGGGGGGGGGGGGGGGGGGGGGGGGGGGGAGAATGGCGGCGCGTCAAGTGGATTGGGCGGCAGCGGCTGGGAGCCTGGGATTTGGGTTAAGGGTTAGGGTTGGTTAAATAGGATTTGGGTGGGTGGATATGGGACGTTGGGTCGACATCCGACAGTCTGAGAATCTGATTGATTTTTACCCAAAAATAGACAAATAATGTATAGATAGACCCTTATTTTTAAGAGTGGGGACAAGTAGCTATTGTAGTCATGTTGTACTCACAACCCACAGGTCTCCGAGTTTAAATCCTACAGAATCGTAGTGAAAGATTGAAATCCACATAGATAACCTACTCGACCAAGTGTGGGTGGAAATTGAACTATGATCCTAAGCTAGAGAGGCAAGTGCCACACTGTTGGG
The DNA here is from genome assembly GCA_017311315.1 of Dendrocalamus latiflorus. NCBI lineage: Eukaryota > Viridiplantae > Streptophyta > Magnoliopsida > Poales > Poaceae > Dendrocalamus > Dendrocalamus latiflorus. The sequence goes on from CM029611.1 coordinate 37,627,521, forward strand.
CTATACAATGGTTGGCGAGTTTCTTGAATTTACATATGCTATGCTGGCATGTTTGTTTTGATTTTTGTATCGATTTGTTATGCAAATTGTCAGTGGAAATACTTGGAACTGTTTGTTTGGTGGCCTCCAGTGATACAGCTAGTCCATAATTAGTTGGTAGCACTATCTAGAGGCAGATAGGCTTTTCTTGATGTTTCTTCCAACCATACATTAGAACGTCCCCATGCAAAATCACTCTTAAAAGAGTGCCAAATGTACCAAGCACATAAAATAAAAATTCTTCACATCTCTACATATTCGTCAGGCCACTTGCTGAGGAGGAAGAAAAGGTTGAGCAAAAGAGAATCCCAATCCACAAATCAGCTACTTTGGTTCGATCCTGGATTGGAAGGAATATCCTCCGCTGTAATCGAACGAGTCGGTGCTCATGTCCTTGTCCTTCTTTGGGAGAGGATCGTTGTAAGGATGGAGAGGAGCGCCCTTCGTGACGTCGAAATCCGTCGCGGACGTCGAGGGCAGACGTGGAGGCGCTGCTTAACCCCTCGCTCTGCAGCATCATCTCGATCTCCTTGACGACGTCGCTCATCGACGGCCGGGCTCCGGCCGCCTCCCTCCACGCACCTGAGGGCCAGCTGACGAACTTGCTGAACGCCGCGAGATGGTTGGTGTTCATGATCCTGGTGTCTATCATGTCCTTGAGCCCGCAGAACTCGGTGTCGCTGATGTCGAACGCCCTCTTCGCCTCGCGGACGATGTACTTGCCCTTCTCGATCGGCTGCCTTGCGATGATCAACTCGAGCATGACCACGCCGAAGCTGTAGACGTCGCTCTTCTCGGTCAGTTGCTGAGACATGTAATACTCAGGATCCAGATAACCCTGCAGGTTAAAACAAGAAACACAAAAACAAAAACACCAAGTTACATCACCGGAAAGAATCATCGGCAGCGATGGATACTATGAAACGCACAGCATTCATAGTAGGAAAAGTAGTCGCTACGATGTGCACATGACCCGATTGCTCCGCTGAGCGTACCAGTGTTCCTTTGACTTGGGTACTTGACGTGCCCCTTCTCGCTTGTCCCGATACTAATTTGGAGAGGCCGAAGTCGGCGACCTTGGCCGTGAGGTGCTCGTCCATGAGGATGTTGCTGGACTTGACGTCCCTGTGGATGATCGGCGGGTCGGCGAGCTCGTGCAGGTACGCCAACCCGCGCGCCGCGCCGAGCGCCACCCGGAGCCGCTTCTTCCAGTCGAGATGCAGGCCGCTCTTCCCTGCAATATGTTTCGGTTCCAACAACGTAACTTGAGCGACTGCAAAAACCACGCGCGCGTTCTGAACTTTCGATGTTTCAGAACGTTGGAACGATCTCATTAAATCTCACCGGAGAGGCTGTCGCGCAGCGTGCCGCCGGACATGAACTCGTAGACGAGCATCTGCTCGCCCTGCTCGAAGCAGAAGCCGACGAGGCCGACGAGGTTCTTGTGGTGCACCCGCGAGAGCAGCTCGATCTCGGTCTTGAACTCCTGCCCGCCCTGCATGGACCCTTGCTGCGCCCTCTTGATGGCGATGAACTGCCCGTTCGGCAGCATGCCTCTGTAGACCTTGCCGTAGCCTCCGTAGCCGAGCTCGTTTGCTTCGGCGAAGTTGTTGGTGCTCCTCTTGAGCTGCTCGTAGGAGAACCACCTCGCTCCTTTCAGCCGAGGCGCGCCGCCCCTCTCCTCGCTTCGAGCCCACGACGCTGCAGCAGCACAGGTCTCATTTGTGTCAGATGAACATGGCGACAAGTTCGGTTTTGCCAGGGAGATTACGTACCGAAAGGCCCGCCGAGCTCCTCCCTCGCCTTCTGCGCCCGCCGCCTCTGCACTAGCGCGTAGATGGCCGCTCCGACGAGCGCAATGACCAGCACACCGCAGCCGACCGCTATCCCGATGACCACGCCCTTGCCCTTCGACGACGACCCGTTTTCTGCAGCCATCCGCCCAGCGACTCAGTACCTCACCCCACACTGAAACCATTGACGCGCACCAACACACGTGGAAAGCACGCATTTCACTATTTCAGTAGTGTTCTGAACCTGGGAAGGGGTAGGGGGAGGCGATGAAGTAGTAGGGGCCGAACTCCTTGGGCGGCTTGAAGGTCTGGTTGCTGAGGTCGAAGCCGATGCGCATGACCTCGGAGCGGTTGAAATAGAGGTCGCCGGAGGGGAAGAGCTTGACCTGGACCTGCATGTAGTCGTCGCTGTTGAAGAAGGGGTCCTGCAGGTAGACGGAGCCCGGGGTGAGGTCCAGCTTGGTCCACAGCTTGCTCTCCAGCTCCTGGAACACCGTGACGTTGGTCACGTCCCGGAAGAAGGGCGCGCGGAAGTACATCACGCCCTGGTACGGGTACGCGCACACGCAGCTCTGCGGGCTCATGCTCTGCTCCGTTGGGCACGTGCCGGAGAAGCACTTCACCAGGCTCGTCGAGTACGTCGAGTCGGCGCGTGCTGCGTCACGTTGCAGTACGGCGAGTTCGGCAGGTGGTCGCACACCGGGTTCCCGGCCAGCCTGAACGAACACCAAGGAGGATCGAAAGGAGTTTGTAAGATCACACAATTCAGTAGCGTTGCCATTGTTTGGGAACTGGAAGTGGTCACTCACGCGAGGGTGCCGTTGTAGCTGAAGGTATCCGTGTAGGAGGAGAACTCGTTGTTCTTGAAGCTCACGATGCTCAGCTCGCTGCTGATGCTTTTGCCCATGTCGAGGGTGCCATTGAACGCGTTGTCGTCGAGGATCCTGCGAAGGCATTGCAACCAAGACACTGTCAGTTTTTGTTACTGCGCTGTAACGATCATCAGTTTCATCAGATTTTGGTTCGATCCAGAAGGTTGGTGTGTGAGCTTACACTTGCTGCAACTGTGGGCTGCTGAATAGTTTTATTGGCACCAGGCCGTAAAGCCTTCCGGATTGTATGACCCTTGATGGGCATCACAAGACCATGTCAGGTTTGGCTATACCAGCATATGGTGTGAAGTTGCAAAGGTCTGAGAAAACTTACAAAGCTGAGAGCTGTTGCAACCTCCAAAACCATTGTGGGCTCGGGGAAGGATCAAATGTGTTGTTGCTCAGATCACTGTGACCAGAAGAATTTTCAGATCAAGCTTGTATTGCGGTGGTTCAAATTGGCAGCGTAAATCTTGTGCAGTGCTAATTGCTTACACATAATTGAGAAGAGTCATCCCAGATAGATCGGGCAATGGTCCGGTAAGCTGGTTGTTGGCTAAGTTGCTGGAAGACGTCAATAGTGTGTTTAGTATGACTAGCTTCTCATATAGACAAGTGCACTGGTACTAGTACATGGTATTCAGCAGTTCTTGAACAACTTACAGCTCGTTTACTTTAGTGAGGTTATTCAGGTTTGCGGGAACTGGGCCAGAGAGGGAATTTCTATCCAGCCGGCTGTCCAAACAAAACACAAGGAGACCAAGGATTCATACTTGGTAGCCCATCCAACAAAACAAGAATTGTGCATAGTTTCGTCTGAAAAGGACACTTACACAACTTCAAGTGTAGTAACAAACCCAAGAGAGTCTGGGATATTCCCGGTGAATTTATTTCCATCGAAGAGCCTGCACCAAATATCTTAAGGTGTCAGTACATGTTGACAAAACGGAAAAATTCTAGAAACAGGACTTCAGGAGCTCACAGATGAATCAGTGTCATCTCAGGGCTGAAGAGAGCATCTGGGATTGAGCCAGCCAATTGATTCTTATTGAAGTGGCTGCAGAGAACCAGAACAATATGGTTAGTGATACATTCCATTGTGAATTTCTGCTTGAGGAATACCAATGAACAAATTTCTTAGGACCTACAAGTGTTTGGTTTTGATAAGCTTGTCTAGACCCGTTCCACCGTTTGTTGAGATCGGTAAGGGACCGCTCAATTGATTGTCGGCGATGTCAAACCAATAGAGGTTGGAGAGATTGCCCAGAGAAGCTGGTATTTTTCCAGAGAACTGATTTGAGTTCAAAGCCCTGAAATAGAGTTTGATGTCATTCTTTATCTGCAAACACTAAACTACAGAAGCACAAATGCACAGTATCATCCGAGCTGACTCCCAAGTCCTACACCAATGAGTAATCCTTACATGTAGGACAATTTTGGCAGATTTCCTAGCTCATCCGGGATGTTGCCATGAAAGCTGCAACCGGCCAGAATCCTACAAAGTAAGCATTACATGAGCATACTAACATCTCTTAAGGGCGAAGGCACAAATCTGAAAGAAAGATCACAGAACACATTCAGAACTTACAAGGTTGTGAGCTGCTTCAAGTTTCCAATGGTCGGATTGAGCACGCCGCCAAGTTCCTTATTGAATGACAGGTCCCTGCATACACACACAATTGCTCATGATTCAACGACGCAAGCTGCAAGAACAGAAAGTTTAAGAAAATATTTAGCCTGACACTGTGATGCTACATACAGGGATTGCAGCTCGTTCAGTTGCCCTATGTCAGCAGCTAGAACTCCTTGGATGCCCATGGTAGACAGTTTACTGAAAACAGTTGCATAATGGTAAGTAGACTTTGTAGAGTGTGCAATGAATTTTTCTGAGTTGTAGGGAACTTACATGGAGATCACTTTGCCGTTGCTGCATGTCACTCCTTCCCATGGCGAATCACCGCAGGGGTCATCGGACTGTCCCCAGGTTGGCGGCAAGTTCTGCCACTGATCCATTAACGCTCGGAGAACAGAAGCTGCAATCAACTCCATGGTTCATTTCTTACTTTAGGTAAAGCTACCACATAAGAGAATTATTACCGTTGCCTAATTCTTGACAAAGAAATAGTACAAAGTAGCTCAAATTTCACAACACAAGATATTTTCACTCCCTGAAGATAACACAGGCATGGAGACACATATATTTATTTCCTTTCATGCATCATCAAAAAAGAGCAAACGCTATGCATGCTTATCTTCTCTTTTTGTGAAAGCTAAGAAAAAATATCTTAAAGCAAGTGAATATGTGCATGGTTGGGTCATGGTACTCACTGTCCTGGCTATCTGTCACGCCATGGCTTGCTCGGACACACACCGAGAGCACCAGCACCACTCCGAGGACCACCTCTCTCATCCTTGCACTGCATCCAGGTGCTGCAGCCTCCATGCACGAACCGCGCCGAGCTCGCAGGCCGAGGTGCGGTTTTAGGTCGCCTGGGCACTCAGCAAAAGCTCGGGAGAGCAAGACAACCACCGGCACCACAACCGCATCCCATGATGCACCTCATGATGGGGACGTGCATTCAAGAAGCCAAAATGGTAAGATTGGAAGTTAGAGGGATGGAAAAATAGAGAGGGAGGAGGGGCCGAGCAAGGAGGTGGCAACTGGCAACGACTTGACTTGAAAGCAAGCGAAAGCTCCCAAGCACTAGCTACCTAAGCACGCCTAAGTCGTCCCCCTCTCGCCGTCTGCGGAAGACACCACGCGAGTGGTCATGAACATAACCCTTGTTCTACGGCAAGTCCGATCCTACCTATCGCTTCATACAGTGTCAGTGACAGCGTAGTGCTTGCTGTTGGATCGTGTCATGGTGCTGCTTAAAAGTTTGTTTAAGGGTGATGATGGGGGAGCTTGGTGATGATAGAGGGGTGTGATTCAAGCTACGTAAAGGGAGGCAATTAAGTGGGGGATTAAACAAATACTGCCCATGATTGATTTTCTTTTTCAGAAACTTTTGAAGGAGCATGTGAGATAGTTTAGGTTAATATTGTAATGAACTATTATAATGTTTGTAGAGTGGTCATTTAGCTTTGCAAAGATTGCTCTCTGTCAGGATTGGTTTGAGCAGAAATTGAGGATTTGGGATTTGAGTTAATTACTTAGGTTGACCTGAGTCATTGGATTAAGATTGCATGATGCAAGTCTTGACTAATGTAGGTTAAGTTGTGAAGAACTTGTGCCTAGAAACGAATTCTTTGTCTTTGTATGTGCAGTGTTGCTTGGAGTCAACTGTGGTCAACGGTGATCAGGGTAGGCTCATGGAGAGTTGAGACCCAAAACGATCGAGGATGCCGGGTGAGACGGTGAGCTTAAGCATGGTATAAGAAAGACGGAATATTGAAGGCGAGTTCGAACAGTGGGATGATGCCAGGTGGCTTGCACGGGCCAAGTGAGCCATGATTCGGTGGAATCAGGATGGAAGAGACTTGGCGGACATGACAAGCTAATAGTGTACCTACACGTGGCAAGTATGGCGATTGCTTACAAAGGAAGATGATGGCCAGGTTAACAAGGGGTATTTTGGTACTTTGACCAAAATACTGGAAACTATCTTAGATTGAAACCGCAGCGTATGGGCGATGTGTTGGAAGCGAATTAGTCAAGATGGAGCTGGTTTGATCAAGATGGATCAAGGTTAGGATTTAGCAGATGCGCACTTATGTGCTTTAAAAGCGTTATAACTGGACTTGAGTGAGTAAAACCGTATGTGTGGGGTTAATGGGTTTCCCTATTGTAATAGTAGATAGATCTATTTTGTGGAGTAAGTGGCTGGTTGCTCACTATAAAAGGGGTGGGGATAGAGACATATAGGGTTAACCATCCCACCCCTCTCTTATGTGATTTTTTTTTTAGGGTTAGGGTTTTAAAAGTGGAACACATGGTGTGCTCTTTGTCTCTAAGGTGAGTGGCTGTAGACTCAATCTTTCAAGTGAGCAATACATCAATCTTTGTATGTTTCCATGGATCCATCTTGATTTGGTTGTTTTGCTCTTAGTCTTGGTTTGGTCTTAAAGTTTGATTTCTTGATCCAAGAGTTTTAAGTCAATTTCTTTGGTGTTCTAACTTGCTGTGATATGTGGGAATACATTTACTCATATTGGTCATCGTCCACCCACGAGCTAGTTTTACTCACCGATTTTGATTTTAACTCGGTTTGATGTAACATTCCAACAAAATGAAAAAGATCTCATCTTTGACCATGATTTTAATAATCGTTTGTTGGAATAGGTTCACAATACCCTAGAGATGATCTCTACAAAGTTTCACATCATTTGATCTATGGATCGAAAATCCATTAGTTTTTGTTTTGATTCTGAACTGAAACAGTCGCGCTGTTCACTATCTGGAACTTTGATCGGCTTTACAACTACGTTGGTTTCAACCATGGTCTAGTTCCAGACTGCATGGCATCGTTTATGACCATGTCTGTCTTGAGCGCTTTGCGTTCTTCTGTTTTCGTTATAAATATGAACTGACGCAGTCGGTAGTCGGTGTGTCGCTGTCTAGATTGATCAGCTTTACGACCACGTTGGTTTCGACCACGTCAATCTAGACTGCATCGCACCGATTTCCATCACGGTCACTCTTCCAATTGCTTTGCTTTTTCCTACTGCATAGGATTTTCAACCGCTCACGGATCCGCGCTTTCTCTGGTTGGTTTTTGAGCTGAATTGATCACACTGGTCGCAGATCACTCGTTGGCCTCGACCTCATTGGTTGTTCGACCACTTATTGGTGTTCGACCACTTGGTTACGACACGTTGATCATTTTAGTTGCCATGATCTGACCACGTTGGTTGCTCGACCACTTGTTGGCTTTTGACCACGTTGATCACTTTGGTCGCCAACTGGTTATGACCACATTGGTTGTTTCGACCTCTTGTTGGCGGTCTGACCACGTTGTTTACGACCACGTTGGTTTCGACTATATCTATTTTTGATCACGTTGGCTTTGGTCTCGGTGATTATCGACTACAGTGATTTTCGTTCGATAGTCAATTTCCGACCACGTTAATCTTTCATTTGGTAGTCGAATTTACGACCACGTTGTCAGTTCTCAACCATGTTGTCACAATTTACAACCACGTTGTCAGCTTTCGATCACGTTGCCAGCTTTCGACTACGTTGCCAGCTTTCGACCACGTTGTTTTTCCTGTTTTGTTTGACTCTGTTTCGTCGGTTTTCAAGTGGGATTTCAACCCTAATCTTCATAGTTTCTGTAGCTATCGGAGAAAAGAGATAAGTGAATACTTGGGGAGAATTAGAAAGGCACCATTCACTTTCATCTGTTGCCTGTTTGGTCCTACATTTTTGCACTGGGAAAAAATGTATGATCAGAAAGAATGTTGTTTGGGGTTTTCTAGGTTAAATTTCAGAAAGGAAAGATTGTTCTAGGCAATCTAAGAAGCCATGCTAATTTTGGAGTGTATAGCAAAGTCATGGCTTGTTTTAGAAGCAAGGTTAATGAAAAGGCCAGATGCAGTTCATATTGTCATGATGTCACAAGATATGGTTTAGTTAGAACTTAGGAATAGTAAGCCAAGACTAGTATAAGTGCAAGCCCTGGTATAAGTCGCTGGACTGTGACTCGCTGATGTTAGCCTGTTGTCACATCCCAAAATTTGGCTTTTTGAAAAATTTAAAGTCAAATTAATTATTTTAAGGTAATTGGATTTTACTTGGCTTTTATTTGCCTTTCTGGATTTTCTGGAATTTAAAAACTATTTTTAGAGCTTAAAAAGTAATTCAAAATATGAAAATTAAATATCAACAGTAGTTGGAAATAATTTTATTTAGTCCAAAATATGTCCAGGAGCTTCTGTGAATTTTTCTGGAATTTTTGGAGGTATTTTCATATTTTTCTGAGGCCTAAATAATTTTCTAGCCTTTCTGAAAATCTAAATCAAATCCTGAAAATAAAAATCTCCCCTCTCCCTCCAGCCGACGCGTGGACGGTCCAGGACCGCCCACGTCGCCGCTCGGCCTGATCCAGGCCACCCATCCCCTTCCCTCGCTGTCCAGCGGGCCCGGCCCGTCAGCCGGCGGCCCCGCCTTCCCCTTCTCCTCGCCCGACGCGTGGACGGCTCAGATGAGCCGAGTCCCCGCGCGGACCATCCAGCCGCCCGTTCCCACTTCCTCTCTCGCCTCGCTGACCCGTGGGCCCCGCCCGTCAGCGGCGCACGCCTGCGCTCTCGCTGCCGCCCCGGCCCCGCCTGTCGGATCCGTCTCCCCCGCGGAATCGCCACCTTCCTTCTCCCTTCCCCCTCTTTCCTTTCTCGCCGGCCGACCAAATCCGACCCGGAGCCGGCCTTGCCTTCCCTGGCTCTCCCCGGTTTTGGAAACCCGAGCCCCGCCGCGACCGAATCCCCAAATCCCCGCGCCTCCCTTCCTTCCGCGCCCCCTCCTTCCCTTTCCTCCCCGCGCCCTTCCTTCTCCGGCCGCCAGCAACGGCGAGCAATTGCCGCGCCCCTGCTCCCCCTCCGCCCTATAAATACCCCCCTCGACCTTCGCCTCCTCCCGCACCCACCTCCCAGAGCCCTCCACACCTCCCCTTGAGCCCCGAGCGCCGTCGTGCCAGAAGTTCGCCGTGCGCGCCCGGTAAGTCTACGGCGAGCCTTCGCCGCCGCCTCGTCGTCTCCGGAGCCCGCCGTCGCCACCTCGAGCTTCCTCGCGCCCGGGCGAACCTCCCCGACACCTCAGCAGCCCCTCCCCGCCGCCGGAGCGCCGTCGCGCCGGAGGACCCGAGCCAGCTCCGCCTCCCTCTCGTCGCCGGCCGCCTCCGTTCACCCCCGAGCCTCGCCGACCCTCCAACCGGATCCCCTTCGCGCCAGGGTTACATTTCACGCGCCGCCCGAACCTCTCCGCCACTCCCCTCGTCGCCGGCGCCGTCGCCTCCGACCATCTTCCCCGACCTCCCCTCCGGCAGGTACCCTCAAAAGGTATGGTTGCCCTATATGGGTAGGCAAAGCCTCCCCCGCCCATCTGGTTAGCCGCGCTCTCTCTCAACTCCCCGGTGCGCGTTCGAGCCCTCGGCTCCGCGCGCTGGGTTGAGTTTTTCGTTTAATTTTCGCGACTGACAAGCGGGCCCCACCCGTCAGCGGCCGCCGGTCTGCGCTGCCACTGCCGCCTGGGTCCCACCCCTCTGTGCTGGACTCTGACAAGTGGGCCCGAAGACCAGTGGGTCCCACGTGTCAGAGGTTGACTCATTGGGCTCACTGTCCAGTGGGTCCCACATGTCAGTGACCGCCAGTGGTTACTGTTCAGTGGGCCCCACCTGTCAGTCTCTCAGAATTAAAATAAAAGATTAAAATTTAATTCTCCAGTGGGTCCCACCTGTCAGAAATTTCCGAATTTCTCGATTTATTCAAATCTGAGATTTTCAAATGAGCATAACTTTCTCATTTTAACTCCAATTCCAGCCATTCAAATTTCTAAATTCATCTAAAATCATAATCTACCCAATTATGGCCTCTGTTGAATTTTTGGATTTTATTTGAATTTTCTTTTGTATTTATTTGTTTTGTTGCTTCGTCTTTCCTCGCGTAGATTCCAACATTGTCGACGATCCCTCTTCACAGCAGCAAGAAGACCCAGAAACCCTGCAAGAAGGCAAGTCTCCTTTGATCATCTTGAACCTATGATTTTGAAATGTTTTAATTATTTTAAATGTTATGCATTGCTATTTACATAAAATGATAATTCAAATCTTAAGGTAGTAGTTAATCCAACCTTGTTATGCCCTCCATTGGAATTGATTGTCATGTACCCTTGTCACCATAGAATTTCCTTTGTCTCATTAATGAGAGTATTATAATTACTTGTTGATGTTAGTATGGTAGGATAATGCTTAGTCATGCTATCTAATAACTTTGGAAAATCTTGAAAATGGGAAATTATGATTTATTATTAAATCCTTGTGTTTGAAAGTGAAGTGGCAATTGGAGTTGTCACTGTGATTTTAAAATAAAATAAAAATGTGAAAGTTGGTTTAGATTAGGGTGGATGGCTGTTTGGGTTGGTGCAGTAAGCACGAGAACTTGTTAAGTGTATGTTCCACCCTAGTCAATTAAGGACCGACGCTTGTGTTTGTCCAAACTGAGCATTAACCGTACAACCACAAGTCTATATGGGTACGACCTAGCTAACTAACCTATAAAGGTGTAGTTTAGATATCACCAGTGGTGTATTGAGTGCCAGGGCGTACTGGTTACTCATAGTGAGGGACAGGGTTACTGTACTCATATGGCGCAAGAGGGGGCTTCAGATTGGGCGGATTTAACCCTTCTGCGGTGAAACCTCAGCGGGTGGTCTCTAGCTATACTGGAGTAGGTGAAAGGCTTTGTGGATATTTTATCTGGGTCTCATGCCAAAGGAAGCATGTTGACTATTAAGATAATTTATCTCTTGTGGGTAAAGTTGTACAACCTCTGCAGAGTGTAAAACTATTCGAATAGCCGTGCCCACGGTCAAGGGCGGGCAAGGAATGCATTCACATGGTAGATTTCTGCTTTTGATTTAAAATCAAAAGTTTTTGTATTCCGAGGGTGGAGGGAACTCTCGGAAGGGAATCCTGGCGGATGGAGCCAGAGAGGGTGGATGGAACCCGAAGTTTAAAATTTGACCAATGGTAATTGGTTAGCTAGTGTTGGTAGTTGGAACCTTCACTAGAAAGTTAATTCTGTTAAAACATTTACTTCATTAAAGTGATGCCTTCGAAAATAATTAGTAGTAATGGAGATTTTAAATATTGCTTTGTGCAAAAGAACCATATGGCCTTCCTTTGTTAAGCCTTGCATCTATGCATTTTTCCCAAGACTTGCGGAGTACTTTATGTACTCACATGCTACACTTAAAAATAACATCTCAGAGGAAGTTGAAGCTCAAGAAGGTGACTACGACTACTGCTTCGCTTGTGGCTGTGATGGATTCTTCCCGGAGGACTAGGTCGCGCTTCCCCAGTCAATTGCCTGTGGCGAATTGATGGGTCGTCCTCGAGTTTTATTTGCTTCCGCTCTATTTCTTGTGTGCGAGGTCTTAAACCTCCTTTGTAATAATGAGACCCGGTGGTCAGTACTCTTATTTATTGTAATAAATCGTTGATGGTGATGTTTTCCATTCTGTTTGACTTGTGCACTAGCTTTGATCTGGGACTAGTGCTGTAATACACAGAGGGTCCGGGTTTGATAATCCGGAGGCCCGACAGAGATGGTATCAGAGCCAATTTGACTGTAGGACGTGACCTAGATTAGGAATGGCAAACCATAAGGACTTATATTTATAAAAAGAGTATATTAAAAATGTGTAAGCTTCTTTGCTTCTACTCTCTTCCTACCTAGAATCTCGTTCTTGTCTCCAACTCCAATTGTTAAAACTTTTACTAATCTTTTCTTTCTCTCAACTTTGTAGATGGCTGGTTCATCCTCCGCTGCCCCGTGGGACTACTACTCACATGGAGAGGATGCTGGAGCATTCGCTAGCCTTCTCCGGCAGCTGATGCAGTGTCTGGAGTACCGTCAGCCGCCCATCTTCAGGGGTCGGAAGACGCGGATCCTGGATCGAGACTCTTGGACGATGGAGGTATTCCTGTATGCACGAGAAGAGGAATTCAAGTCCCACACCTACCCCATCAAGCACCCTCGGTCCCGCTGTTTCGACGCTGTCCAGGACGCAGCACGCCTCGCCATTGACGAGTTGTGCCACCTGCACAAAGATGCTGTACATCAGTCCCCCTTTTGCTTCTTCATCAACCCTCGCCCAGGACAGAGGTATCCAGATCCCTTTGATATTCCAGCTGACGATCCTCGACTGTCACATCAGGTGCAGCTCACCCAGGCAATGGCCGTCACTTATGCTAGAGCTCAGGAGGAGATTGGACAACTTCGGATGCTTCTCACCTCCAGCTACCAGCATTCGGACACACTTCGCGCACAACTTCTCCAGAGCCAGGCAGCTGAGTTTGAGCTGGGACGTCTCAGGGCCGCAGCTAACTACACGCCGTCTTCACCCGTAGTTGACTACACGCCGTCTTCTCCAGTACCAGCTGTCATCCCCAACAACCCGGCACCAGCTCGACTCTCGGGACTCCGCATCAGGATGACAGCACGCAAGAAGGTGCGACGCCCCAGTCCGCCACCTGTCATTACTCTCAAGAAGCGCAAGCCTTCTCCTTCCCGTTCTCGGTCGACTGCCTCCAGTCGTAACCGTGTCTCGGCCGAGTGTGACTGTTCACGTCACCACGTGAGAGAGCGCCAGGAAGACCCGGAGGAGGATCCAGAAGAGGACCCGGAAGAAGACCCTGAGGAGCGCATCTTTGGAGAGGATTAGTAGTCTTTTGAGTCCGTAGTACCCAAATAAAATGTCCGCGTCCTTAGAACACTTATTGTTATGTTTTGGTGTGCTAGATGGACTGTACCAGGCCTATGCGCACTTGTGGTACAGCCATCCTTGGAGTTATCTTGATTTTAATAAAAAGTTTCCCCTAAGTGGTTGCTAGTTCTTTCTTGTGTGTTGGCTTGGGATGTGGTTTAGTTCCCCTAATCTCTTACCTTTGCTATTTCCCTCTTACCTTCTGCTAACCTAAACCGCTTCAGATGGTGAACACGAGGAGCAACCCTGGCAGCAGCCGTGACGCCAACAACCAGCCGGAGGACAACATTCCACCACCTCCCGCTCAGGCCCCCAACTTGGAGCAAATGATGGCTATGCAGCTGCAGTTACTTCAAGCTCTCGCCCAGAACCAAGTGCAGCCAGCCCAGCAGGCACCCAACCAGGCACCCCAGTCTAGATTGGGGGAATTCATGAGGACAAGGCCTCCCACTTTTGCTGGATCAGTGGATCCCTTGGAGGCAGATGATTGGATCAAGGATGTGGAAAGAAAATTGGTCCTAGCTCAGTGCAACGATAATGAAAAGGTGTTGTACGCTGCTCATCAGCTCAAGGGAATGGCTGCCAACTGGTGGGAAAACTACCGCGCCGCCCATCAAAATGCACAAGCCATCACTTGGGAGGAGTTTGTCGAAGCTTTCCGCACTGCCCATATCCCTACTGGGATAATGGAAATGAAGAAGAGAGAATTCTACCAACTGCAGCAGGGAAACCTCAGTGTTTCCGAGTACCTGAACAAGTTCACCCAACTGTCCAGGTATGCATCTGAAGAGGTCACCTCGGAGGCGACCAAGATTTGGAGGTTCACGCAGGGACTTGACCCCAACCTCAAGGTGTAGCTGGTGTCCAATGACTTCCCAACCTTCCAGCACCTAGTGAACAAGGCCTTTGTCCAAGAAGATGCTCAGCGCCAGCTGTACGAAAATCGGAAGAGGAAGTTTCAAGCCCAGCAAGGAGCAAGCAGCTCTCGATTCCGCCCCAACGCACCTCACTATCACAAGCTCTCAGAGTCAAGCGTGCCGAGGACTCCCTTTTCAGGACCCCGCCCAAATCCACAAACTCCCCGGGCAAACAATGGTGGCCAACCCCCGCAGAACAAGACTTCAGCAGCAGGAGTGCAGTGCTTTAACTGCAAGAACATGGGGCACTATGCCAGCAACTGTCCCCAGAAACGCCCAGCAATGACTCCAGTTCGTTTCAATCTGGGGACTACACCAGCAAGAGCTCCGACTGCAGGTCAAGGCCGTGGGGCACCACAAACCCCAAGGACTCCACAAGTGGTGAGCAGAGGGCATCTCAACCATGTGACCGCGGAAGCAGCCCAGGATGCACCTGACGTAGTTCTGGGTAAGTTTCTTGTCAACTCAGTAATTACATCAGCATTATTTGATTCTGGAGCTTCGCATTCTTTTGTGTCAAAAGATGTGGTTGAAAGGTATAATTGGGATGTGAGTAAACTACAGAACCCCATGCTAGTCCAGTCCCCTGGAAAGGAAATGAGGACTAACACAGTTTGCCTTGACGCAACTGTGGATATAAATGGAGTTAAGTTCTTAGCAAATCTTATTATAATAGACTCCAAGGGTTTAGATGTAATACTTGGAATGGATTGGTTAACCAAGTATAAAGGACAGATAGATTGTGCTGACCGAGCTGTTACAATCACTAACTCTGATGGGATTCAAGTAAGGTATAAGTCAAACTCCCCTACCCAGAGCAGGTGTAGTTTGAACAGTGTAAAGGGAGTGACTCTGGAAAAAGTACCTATAGTGAGTGAGTACCCAGATGTATTCCCTGAAGATTTGCCCGGAATGCCGCCAGACAGGGAAGTAGAGTTTGTCATCAACCTAGTACCTGGAACAGCTCCAATTTCCAAGAGACCTTATCGGATGTCTGCAAATGATTTGGCGGAAGTTAAGAAACAAATTGAAGAGCTGCAGGATAAAGGATTTGTAAGGCCAAGCTCGTCACCTTGGGGAGCACCAGTACTGCTAGTAAAGAAGAAAGATGGTAGTCTTCGCATGTGTGTGGACTATCGATCATTGAATGATGTGACTATTAAGAACAAGTACCCTTTACCCAGAATAGATGATCTGTTTGATCAGTTGAAAGGATCATGTGTATTCTCTAAGATTGACCTTCGATCAGGATATCACCAATTGAAGTTAAGACCAGAGGACATACCCAAGACCGCATTTGCCACCCGTTATGGATTGTATGAGTATACAGTGATGTCTTTCGGTCTAACCAATGCCCCAGCATACTTCATGAATCTGATGAATAAGGTGTTCATGGAATATTTGGATAAGTTTGTGGTTGTATTCATCGATGACATTTTGATATATTCCAAGAATGAGGAAGAACATGCCGAACATTTGAGGATAGTTTTGGAAAAGCTCCGAGAAAATCAGTTGTACGCCAAGTTCAGTAAGTGTGAGTTTTGGTTGAAGAAAGTAGCTTTCTTGGGCCATGTGATTTCGGCAGGAGGAGTATCCGTAGACCCGGAAAAAGTTAATGATGTGCTCAATTGGACACAACCAAAGTCAGTATCCGAGATCAGGAGTTTTCTTGGATTGGCTGGTTACTATCGTCGATTTATTGAAGGATTCTCCAAGCTCACAAGACCTCTCACCCAGTTGCTGAAGAAGGAAAAGAAGTTTGAATGGAGTAAACCATGTGAGGGTAGTTTCCAAGAGTTGAAGAAGAGGTTAACTTCTGCACCAGTATTGACGCTTCCGGACATTAGGAAGGATTTCGAAGTCTTCTGTGATGCGTCAAGGCAGGGACTAGGCTGTGTACTGATGCAAGAAAGAAAGGTAGTAGCATATGCCTCAAGGCAGCTGCGACCCCATGAAGGAAATTACCCAACGCATGATTTAGAGCTCGCTGCCGTAGTGCATGCACTGAAAATATGGAGGCATTACTTGATTGGTAACCGTTGTGAAATTTACACGGATCACAAGAGTTTGAAATATATATTCACTCAACCCGATCTCAACATGAGGCAAAGGAGATGGCTTGAGTTAATAAAGGATTATGATATTGGAATACATTATCACCCAGGAAAGGCTAATGTGGTAGCAGATGCCTTGAGCAGAAAGAGTTATTGTGCCAAGCTGTGGATTAAGGACAGTATGCCTGCCCTTCAAGAAGAGTTCCAACGGCTCAACCTAGAAGTAGTGGAGGAAGGATTTCTAGCCACTTTGGAAGTTCAACCAACCTTAGAAGATCAAATCAGAGCAGCTCAAAAGGAGGACAAGTATGTCCAGGAGATCAAGGATAATATGAAGAAAGGAAAAGCTTCGGGATTTTCAGAGGATGAAAAAGGTACCCTTTGGTTTGGGAAAAGAATTATTGTGCCTAAAAAGAAGGAGGTAAAGGAGTTAATATTGAAGGAAGCCCATGAATCTAGATACTCAATTCACCCTGGGAGTACCAAGATGTACCAAGATCTCAAGGAAAGGTATTGGTGGTCAAGTATGAAACGAGAAATTGCAGAATACGTAGCCTTGTGCGATGTATGCCAACGGATTAAAGCTGAACACCAGAGACCTGCTGGACTTCTGCAGCCATTGCAGATCCCTGAGTGGAAATGGGAAGAAATTGGTATGGATTTTATAACTGGATTACCAAGAACCAAAACAGGGCACGATTCAATTTGGGTTATAGTAGATCGTTTGACAAAAGTCGCCCATTTCATTCCAGTAAAGACCACATACTCCGGGGATAGACTTGCAGAGTTGTACATGTCAAGAATTGTGTGCTTGCATGGGATCCCAAAGAAGATTGTGTCCGATCGAGGAACCCAGTTCACTTCGAGATTTTGGCAAAAGCTACATGAACTTTTGGGCACGAACTTAAACTTCAGTACAGCTTATCATCCACAGACAGATGGTCAAACAGAAAGAGTAAATCAAATCCTGGAAGACATGTTGAGAGCTTGTGTACTGGCAAACAAGAGTAATTGGGATCAGAGTTTGCCCTATGCAGAGTTCTCCTACAACAATAGTTATCAATCCAGTTTGCAAATGTCTCCCTTCGAAGCCCTATACGGCAGAAAGTGTAGGACTCCATTGTATTGGAAGGAAACAGGAGAAGGACAAGTGTTTGGACCAGATGTGCTGAAGCAAGCAGAAGAACAAGTTCGTCTAATCCGGGACAGATTAAAAACAGCACAAACCAGACAGAAAAGTTATGCAGACAATCGACGTAGAAGCTTAGAATTCGTACCTGGGGATCATGTTTATTTGAAGGTGTCACCTCTCAAAGGAATGAGATGTTTTGGAGTCAGTGGAAAGCTAGCTCCCAGATTCATCGGACCTTTTCCTGTTGTGGCGAAACGAGGAGAAGTGGCTTACCAGTTGGAGCTTCCACCTCAGCTGTCAAAGGTGCATGACGTCTTCCATGTGTCTCAGCTAAGAAAGTGTCTCAGAGTTCCAGAAGAGCAGATGCCTCTAGATGAAATAAACGTGAAGGAGGACCTCACCTATCCAGAATATCCAGTAAAGATATTGGAGGAAGCAGAGCGCCGTACGCGCAGCAAGGTTATCAAGTTCTGTAAAGTGCAGTGGAGCAACCATTCAGAATCGGAAGCAACTTGGGAGCGTGAAGAGGATCTAAAAGAAGAGTTCCCCGACCTTTTTCCCAGTCCATCCGAATCTCGGGGTCGAGATTCTTTCTAAGGGGGGTAGGTTTGTCACATCCCAAATTTGGCTTTTTGAAAAATTTAAAGTCAAATTAATTATTTTAAGGTAATTGGATTTTACTTGGCTTTTATTTGCCTTTCTGGATTTTCTGGAATTTAAAAACTATTTTTAGAGCTTAAAAAGTAATTCAAAATATGAAAATTAAATATCAACAGTAGTTGGAAATAATTTTATTTAGTCCAAAATATGTCCAGGAGCTTCTGTGAATTTTTCTGGAATTTTTGGAGGTATTTTCATATTTTTCTGAGGCCTAAATAATTTTCTAGCCTTTTCTGAAAATCTAAATCAAATCCTGAAAATAAAAATCTCCCCTCTCCCTCCAGCCGACGCGTGGACGGTCCAGGACCGCCCACGTCGCCGCTCGGCCTGATCCAGGCCACCCATCCCCTTCCCTCGCTGTCCAGCGGGCCCGGCCCGTCAGCCGGCGGCCCCGCCTTCCCCTTCTCCTCGCCCGACGCGTGGACGGCTCAGATGAGCCGAGTCCCCGCGCGGACCATCCAGCCGCCCGTTCCCACTTCCTCTCTCGCCTCGCTGACCCGCGGGCCCCGCCCGTCAGCGGCGCACGCCTCCGCTCTCGCTGCCGCCCCGGCCCCCGCCTGTCGGATCCGTCTCCCCCGCGGAATCGCCACCTTCCTTCTCCCTTCCCCCTCTTTCCTTTCTCGCCGGCCGACCAAATCCGACCCGGAGCCGGCCTTGCCTTCCCTGGCTCTCCCCGGTTTTGGAAACCCCGAGCCCCCGCCGCGACCGAATCCCCAAATCCCCGCGCCTCCCTTCCTTCCGCGCCCCCTCCTTCCTTTCCTCCCCGCGCCCTTCCTTCTCCGGCCGCCAGCAACGGCGAGCAATTGCCGCGCCCCTGCTCCCCCTCCGCCCTATAAATACCCCCCTCGACCTTCGCCTCCTCCCGCACCACCTCCCAGAGCCCTCCACACCTCCCCTTGAGCCCCGAGCGCCGTCGTGCCAGAAGTTCGCCGTGCGCGCCCGGTAAGTCTACGGCGAGCCTTCGCCGCCGCCTCGGTCGTCTCCGGAGCCCGCCGTCGCCACCTCGAGCTTCCTCGCGCCCGGGCGAACCTCCCCGACACCTCAGCAGCCCCTCCCCGCCGCCGGAGCGCCGTCGCGCCGGAGGACCCGAGCCAGCTCCGCCTCCCTCTCGTCGCCGGCCGCCTCCGTTCACCCCCGAGCCTCGCCGACCCCTCCAACCGGATCCCCTTCGCGCCAGGGTTACATTTCACGCGCCGCCCGAACCTCTCCGCCACTCCCTCGTCGCCGGCGCCGTCGCCTCCGACCATCTTCCCCGACCTCCCCTCCGGCAGGTACCTCAAAAGGTATGGTTGCCCTATATGGGTAGGCAAAGCCTCCCCCGCCCATCTGGTTAGCCGCGCTCTCTCTCAACTCCCCGGTGCGCGTTCGAGCCCTCGGCTCCGCGCGCTGGGTTGAGTTTTTCGTTTAATTTTCGCGACTGACAAGCGGGCCCCACCCGTCAGCGGCCGCCGGTCTGCGCTGCCACTGCCGCCTGGGTCCCACCCCTCTGTGCTGGACTCTGACAAGTGGGCCCGAAGACCAGTGGGTCCCACGTGTCAGAGGTTGACTCATTGGGCTCACTGTCCAGTGGGTCCCACATGTCAGTGACCGCCAGTGGTTACTGTTCAGTGGGCCCCACCTGTCAGTCTCTCAGAATTAAAATAAAAGATTAAAATTTAATTCTCCAGTGGGTCCCACCTGTCAGAAATTTCCGAATTTCTCGATTTATTCAAATCTGAGATTTTCAAATGAGCATAACTTTCTCATTTTAACTCCAATTCCAGCCATTCAAATTTCTAAATTCATCTAAAATCATAATCTACCCAATTATGGCCTCTGTTGAATTTTTGGATTTTATTTGAATTTTCTTTTGTATTTATTTGTTTTGTTGCTTCGTCTTTCCTCGCGTAGATTCCAACATTGTCGACGATCCCTCTTCACAGCAGCAAGAAGACCCAGAAACCCTGCAAGAAGGCAAGTCTCCTTTGATCATCTTGAACCTATGATTTTGAAATGTTTTAATTATTTTAAATGTTATGCATTGCTATTTACATAAAATGATAATTCAAATCTTAAGGTAGTAGTTAATCCAACCTTGTTATGCCCTCCATTGGAATTGATTGTCATGTACCCTTGTCACCATAGAATTTCCTTTGTCTCATTAATGAGAGTATTATAATTACTTGTTGATGTTAGTATGGTAGGATAATGCTTAGTCATGCTATCTAATAACTTTGGAAAATCTTGAAAATGGGAAATTATGATTTATTATTAAATCCTTGTGTTTGAAAGTGAAGTGGCAATTGGAGTTGTCACTGTGATTTTAAAATAAAATAAAAATGTGAAAGTTGGTTTAGATTAGGGTGGATGGCTGTTTGGGTTGGTGCAGTAAGCACGAGAACTTGTTAAGTGTATGTTCCACCCTAGTCAATTAAGGACCGACGCTTGTGTTTGTCCAAACTGAGCATTAACCGTACAACCACAAGTCTATATGGGTACGACCTAGCTAACTAACCTATAAAGGTGTAGTTTAGATATCACCAGTGGTGTATTGAGTGCCAGGGCGTACTGGTTACTCATAGTGAGGGACAGGGTTACTGTACTCATATGGCGCAAGAGGGGGCTTCAGATTGGGCGGATTTAACCCTTCTGCGGTGAAACCTCAGCGGGTGGTCTCTAGCTATACTGGAGTAGGTGAAAGGCTTTGTGATATTTTATCTGGGTCTCATGCCAAAGGAAGCATGTTGACTATTAAGATAATTTATCTCTTGTGGGTAAAGTTGTACAACCTCTGCAGAGTGTAAAACTATTCGAATAGCCGTGCCCACGGTCAAGGGCGGGCAAGGAATGCATTCACATGGTAGATTTCTGGTTTTGATTTAAAATCAAAAGTTTTGTATTCCGAGGGTGGAGGGAACTCTCGGAAGGGAATCCTGGCGGATGGAGCCAGAGAGGGTGGATGGAACCCGAAGTTTAAAATTTGACCAATGGTAATTGGTTAGCTAGTGTTGGTAGTTGGAACCTTCACTAGAAAGTTAATTCTGTTAAAACATTTACTTCATTAAAGTGATGCCTTCGAAAATAATTAGTAGTAATGGAGATTTTAAATATTGCTTTGTGCAAAAGAACCATATGGCCTTCCTTTGTTAAGCCTTGCATCTATGCATTTTTCCCAAGACTTGCGGAGTACTTTATGTACTCACATGCTACACTTAAAAATAACATCTCAGAGGAAGTTGAAGCTCAAGAAGGTGACTACGACTACTGCTTCGCTTGTGGCTGTGATGGATTCTTCCCGGAGGACTAGGTCGCGCTTCCCCAGTCAATTGCCTGTGGCGAATTGATGGGTCGTCCTCGAGTTTTATTTGCTTCCGCTCTATTTCTTGTGTGCGAGGTCTTAAACCTCCTTTGTAATAATGAGACCCGGTGGTCAGTACTCTTATTTATTGTAATAAATCGTTGATGGTGATGTTTTCCATTCTGTTTGACTGTGTGCACTAGCTTTGATCTGGGACTAGTGCTGTAATACACAGAGGGTCCGGGTTTGATAATCCGGAGGCCCGACAGAGATGGTATCAGAGCCAATTTGACTGTAGGACGTGACCTAGATTAGGAATGGCAAACCATAAGGACTTATATTTATAAAAAGAGTATATTAAAAATGTGTAAGCTTCTTTGCTTCTACTCTCTTCCTACCTAGAATCTCGTTCTTGTCTCCAACTCCAATTGTTAAAACTTTTACTAATCTTTTCTTTCTCTCAACTTTGTAGATGGCTGGTTCATCCTCCGCTGCCCCGTGGGACTACTACTCACATGGAGAGGATGCTGGAGCATTCGCTAGCCTTCTCCGGCAGCTGATGCAGTGTCTGGAGTACCGTTAGCCGCCCATCTTCAGGGGTCGGAAGACGCGGATCCTGGATCGAGACTCTTGGACGATGGAGGTATTCCTGTATGCACGGGAAGAGGAATTCAAGTCCCACACCTACCCCATCAAGCACCCTCGGTCCCGCTGTTTCGACGCTGTCCAGGACGCAGCACGCCTCGCCATTGACGAGTTGTGCCACCTGCACAAAGATGCTGTACATCAGTCCCCCTTTTGCTTCTTCATCAACCCTCGCCCAGGACAGAGGTATCCAGATCCCTTTGATATTCCAGCTGACGATCCTCGACTGTCACATCAGGTGCAGCTCACCCAGGCAATGGCCGTCACTTATGCTAGAGCTCAGGAGGAGATTGGACAACTTCGGATGCTTCTCACCTCCAGCTACCAGCATTCGGACACACTTCGCGCACAGCTTCTCCAGAGCCAGGCAGCTGAGTTTGAGCTGGGACGTCTCAGGGCCGCAGCTAACTACACGCCGTCTTCACCCGTAGTTGACTACACGCCGTCTTCTCCAGTACCAGCTGTCATCCCCAACAACCCGGCACCAGCTCGACTCTCGGGACTCCGCATCAGGATGACAGCACGCAAGAAGGTGCGACGCCCCAGTCCGCCACCTGTCATTACTCTCAAGAAGCGCAAGCCTTCTCCTTCCCGTTCTCGGTCGACTGCCTCCAGTCGTAACCGTGTCTCGGCCGAGTGTGACTGTTCACGTCACCACGTGAGAGAGCGCCAGGAAGACCCGGAGGAGGATCCAGAAGAGGACCCGGAAGAAGACCCTGAGGAGCGCATCTTTGGAGAGGATTAGTAGTCTTTTGAGTCCGTAGTACCCAAATAAAATGTCCGCGTCCTTAGAACACTTATTGTTATGTTTTGGTGTGCTAGATGGACTGTACCAGGCCTATGCGCACTTGTGGTACAGCCATCCTTGGAGTTATCTTGATTTTAATAAAAAGTTTCCCCTAAGTGGTTGCTAGTTCTTTCTTGTGTGTTGGCTTGGGATGTGGTTTAGTTCCCCTAATCTCTTACCTTTGCTATTTCCCTCTTACCTTCTGCTAACCTAAACCGCTTCAGATGGTGAACACGAGGAGCAACCCTGGCAGCAGCCGTGACGCCAACAACCAGCCGGAGGACAACATTCCACCACCTCCCGCTCAGGCCCCCAACTTGGAGCAAATGATGGCTATGCAGCTGCAGTTACTTCAAGCTCTCGCCCAGAACCAAGTGCAGCCAGCCCAGCAGGCACCCAACCAGGCACCCCAGTCTAGATTGGGGGAATTCATGAGGACAAGGCCTCCCACTTTTGCTGGATCAGTGGATCCCTTGGAGGCAGATGATTGGATCAAGGATGTGGAAAGAAAATTGGTCCTAGCTCAGTGCAACGATAATGAAAAGGTGTTGTACGCTGCTCATCAGCTCAAGGGAATGGCTGCCAACTGGTGGGAAAACTACCGCGCCGCCCATCAAAATGCACAAGCCATCACTTGGGAGGAGTTTGTCGAAGCTTTCCGCACTGCCCATATCCCTACTGGGATAATGGAAATGAAGAAGAGAGAATTCTACCAACTGCAGCAGGGAAACCTCAGTGTTTCCGAGTACCTGAACAAGTTCACCCAACTGTCCAGGTATGCATCTGAAGAGGTCACCTCGGAGGCGACCAAGATTTGGAGGTTCACGCAGGGACTTGACCCCAACCTCAAGGTGTAGCTGGTGTCCAATGACTTCCCAACCTTCCAGCACCTAGTGAACAAGGCCTTTGTCCAAGAAGATGCTCAGCGCCAGCTGTACGAAAATCGGAAGAGGAAGTTTCAAGCCCAGCAAGGAGCAAGCAGCTCTCGATTCCGCCCCAACGCACCTCACTATCACAAGCTCTCAGAGTCAAGCGTGCCGAGGACTCCCTTTTCAGGACCCCGCCCAAATCCACAAACTCCCCGGGCAAACAATGGTGGCCAACCCCCGCAGAACAAGACTTCAGCAGCAGGAGTGCAGTGCTTTAACTGCAAGAACATGGGGCACTATGCCAGCAACTGTCCCCAGAAACGCCCAGCAATGACTCCAGTTCGTTTCAATCTGGGGACTACACCAGCAAGAGCTCCGACTGCAGGTCAAGGCCGTGGGGCACCACAAACCCCAAGGACTCCACAAGTGGTGAGCAGAGGGCATCTCAACCATGTGACCGCGGAAGCAGCCCAGGATGCACCTGACGTAGTTCTGGGTAAGTTTCTTGTCAACTCAGTAATTACATCAGCATTATTTGATTCTGGAGCTTCGCATTCTTTTGTGTCAAAAGATGTGGTTGAAAGGTATAATTGGGATGTGAGTAAACTACAGAACCCCATGCTAGTCCAGTCCCCTGGAAAGGAAATGAGGACTAACACAGTTTGCCTTGACGCAACTGTGGATATAAATGGAGTTAAGTTCTTAGCAAATCTTATTATAATAGACTCCAAGGGTTTAGATGTAATACTTGGAATGGATTGGTTAACCAAGTATAAAGGACAGATAGATTGTGCTGACCGAGCTGTTACAATCACTAACTCTGATGGGATTCAAGTAAGGTATAAGTCAAACTCCCCTACCCAGAGCAGGTGTAGTTTGAACAGTGTAAAGGGAGTGACTCTGGAAAAAGTACCTATAGTGAGTGAGTACCCAGATGTATTCCCTGAAGATTTGCCCGGAATGCCGCCAGACAGGGAAGTAGAGTTTGTCATCAACCTAGTACCTGGAACAGCTCCAATTTCCAAGAGACCTTATCGGATGTCTGCAAATGATTTGGCGGAAGTTAAGAAACAAATTGAAGAGCTGCAGGATAAAGGATTTGTAAGGCCAAGCTCGTCACCTTGGGGAGCACCAGTACTGCTAGTAAAGAAGAAAGATGGTAGTCTTCGCATGTGTGTGGACTATCGATCATTGAATGATGTGACTATTAAGAACAAGTACCCTTTACCCAGAATAGATGATCTGTTTGATCAGTTGAAAGGATCATGTGTATTCTCTAAGATTGACCTTCGATCAGGATATCACCAATTGAAGTTAAGACCAGAGGACATACCCAAGACCGCATTTGCCACCCGTTATGGATTGTATGAGTATACAGTGATGTCTTTCGGTCTAACCAATGCCCCAGCATACTTCATGAATCTGATGAATAAGGTGTTCATGGAATATTTGGATAAGTTTGTGGTTGTATTCATCGATGACATTTTGATATATTCCAAGAATGAGGAAGAACATGCCGAACATTTGAGGATAGTTTTGGAAAAGCTCCGAGAAAATCAGTTGTACGCCAAGTTCAGTAAGTGTGAGTTTTGGTTGAAGAAAGTAGCTTTCTTGGGCCATGTGATTTCGGCAGGAGGAGTATCCGTAGACCCGGAAAAAGTTAATGATGTGCTCAATTGGACACAACCAAAGTCAGTATCCGAGATCAGGAGTTTTCTTGGATTGGCTGGTTACTATCGTCGATTTATTGAAGGATTCTCCAAGCTCGCAAGACCTCTCACCCAGTTGCTGAAGAAGGAAAAGAAGTTTGAATGGAGTAAACCATGTGAGGGTAGTTTCCAAGAGTTGAAGAAGAGGTTAACTTCTGCACCAGTATTGACGCTTCCGGACATTAGGAAGGATTTCGAAGTCTTCTGTGATGCGTCAAGGCAGGGACTAGGCTGTGTACTGATGCAAGAAAGAAAGGTAGTAGCATATGCCTCAAGGCAGCTGCGACCCCATGAAGGAAATTACCCAACGCATGATTTAGAGCTCGCTGCCGTAGTGCATGCACTGAAAATATGGAGGCATTACTTGATTGGTAACCGTTGTGAAATTTACACGGATCACAAGAGTTTGAAATATATATTCACTCAACCCGATCTCAACATGAGGCAAAGGAGATGGCTTGAGTTAATAAAGGATTATGATATTGGAATACATTATCACCCAGGAAAGGCTAATGTGGTAGCAGATGCCTTGAGCAGAAAGAGTTATTGTGCCAAGCTGTGGATTAAGGACAGTATGCCTGCCCTTCAAGAAGAGTTCCAACGGCTCAACCTAGAAGTAGTGGAGGAAGGATTTCTAGCCACTTTGGAAGTTCAACCAACCTTAGAAGATCAAATCAGAGCAGCTCAAAAGGAGGACAAGTATGTCCAGGAGATCAAGGATAATATGAAGAAAGGAAAAGCTTCGGGATTTTCAGAGGATGAAAAAGGTACCCTTTGGTTTGGGAAAAGAATTATTGTGCCTAAAAAGAAGGAGGTAAAGGAGTTAATATTGAAGGAAGCCCATGAATCTAGATACTCAATTCACCCTGGGAGTACCAAGATGTACCAAGATCTCAAGGAAAGGTATTGGTGGTCAAGTATGAAACGAGAAATTGCAGAATACGTAGCCTTGTGCGATGTATGCCAACGGATTAAAGCTGAACACCAGAGACCTGCTGGACTTCTGCAGCCATTGCAGATCCCTGAGTGGAAATGGGAAGAAATTGGTATGGATTTTATAACTGGATTACCAAGAACCAAAACAGGGCACGATTCAATTTGGGTTATAGTGGATCGTTTGACAAAAGTCGCCCATTTCATTCCAGTAAAGACCACATACTCCGGGGATAGACTTGCAGAGTTGTACATGTCAAGAATTGTGTGCTTGCATGGGATCCCAAAGAAGATTGTGTCCGATCGAGGAACCCAGTTCACTTCGAGATTTTGGCAAAAGCTACATGAACTTTTGGGCACGAACTTAAACTTCAGTACAGCTTATCATCCACAGACAGATGGTCAAACAGAAAGAGTAAATCAAATCCTGGAAGACATGTTGAGAGCTTGTGTACTGGCAAACAAGAGTAATTGGGATCAGAGTTTGCCCTATGCAGAGTTCTCCTACAACAATAGTTATCAATCCAGTTTGCAAATGTCTCCCTTCGAAGCCCTATACGGCAGAAAGTGTAGGACTCCATTGTATTGGAAGGAAACAGGAGAAGGACAAGTGTTTGGACCAGATGTGCTGAAGCAAGCAGAAGAACAAGTTCGTCTAATCCGGGACAGATTAAAAACAGCACAAACCAGACAGAAAAGTTATGCAGACAATCGACGTAGAAGCTTAGAATTCGTACCTGGGGATCATGTTTATTTGAAGGTGTCACCTCTCAAAGGAATGAGACGTTTTGGAGTCAGTGGAAAGCTAGCTCCCAGATTCATCGGACCTTTTCCTGTTGTGGCGAAACGAGGAGAAGTGGCTTACCAGTTGGAGCTTCCACCTCAGCTGTCAAAGGTGCATGACGTCTTCCATGTGTCTCAGCTAAGAAAGTGTCTCAGAGTTCCAGAAGAGCAGATGCCTCTAGATGAAATAAACGTGAAGGAGGACCTCACCTATCCAGAATATCCAGTAAAGATATTGGAGGAAGCAGAGCGCCGTACGCGCAGCAAGGTTATCAAGTTCTGTAAAGTGCAGTGGAGCAACCATTCAGAATCGGAAGCAACTTGGGAGCGTGAAGAGGATCTAAAAGAAGAGTTCCCCGACCTTTTTCCCAGTCCATCCGAATCTCGGGGTCGAGATTCTTTCTAAGGGGGGTAGGTTTGTCACATCCCAAAATTTGGCTTTTTGAAAAATTTAAAGTCAAATTAATTATTTTAAGGTAATTGGATTTTACTTGGCTTTTATTTGCCTTTCTGGATTTTCTGGAATTTAAAAACTATTTTTAGAGCTTAAAAAGTAATTCAAAATATGAAAATTAAATATCAACAGTAGTTGGAAATAATTTTATTTAGTCCAAAATATGTCCAGGAGCTTCTGTGAATTTTTCTGGAATTTTTGGAGGTATTTTCATATTTTTCTGAGGCCTAAATAATTTTCTAGCCTTTTCTGAAAATCTAAATCAAATCCTGAAAATAAAAATCTCCCCTCTCCCTCCAGCCGACGCGTGGACGGTCCAGGACCGCCCACGTCGCCGCTCGGCCTGATCCAGGCCACCCATCCCCTTCCCTCGCTGTCCAGCGGGCCCGGCCCGTCAGCCGGCGGCCCCGCCTTCCCCTTCTCCTCGCCCGACGCGTGGACGGCTCAGATGAGCCGAGTCCCCGCGCGGACCATCCAGCCGCCCGTTCCCACTTCCTCTCTCGCCTCGCTGACCCGCGGGCCCCGCCCGTCAGCGGCGCACGCCTCCGCTCTCGCTGCCGCCCCGGCCCCGCCTGTCGGATCCGTCTCCCCCGCGGAATCGCCACCTTCCTTCTCCCTTCCCCCTCTTTCCTTTCTCGCCGGCCGACCAAATCCGACCCGGAGCCGGCCTTGCCTTCCCTGGCTCTCCCCGGTTTTGGAAACCCCGAGCCCCGCCGCGACCGAATCCCCAAATCCCCGCGCCTCCCTTCCTTCCGCGCCCCCTCCTTCCTTTCCTCCCCGCGCCCTTCCTTCTCCGGCCGCCAGCAACGGCGAGCAATTGCCGCGCCCCTGCTCCCCCTCCGCCCTATAAATACCCCCCTCGACCTTCGCCTCCTCCCGCACCACCTCCCAGAGCCCTCCACACCTCCCCTTGAGCCCCGAGCGCCGTCGTGCCAGAAGTTCGCCGTGCGCGCCCGGTAAGTCTACGGCGAGCCTTCGCCGCCGCCTCGGTCGTCTCCGGAGCCCGCCGTCGCCACCTCGAGCTTCCTCGCGCCCGGGCGAACCTCCCCGACACCTCAGCAGCCCCTCCCCGCCGCCGGAGCGCCGTCGCGCCGGAGGACCCGAGCCAGCTCCGCCTCCCTCTCGTCGCCGGCCGCCTCCGTTCACCCCCGAGCCTCGCCGACCCCTCCAACCGGATCCCCTTCGCGCCAGGGTTACATTTCACGCGCCGCCCGAACCTCTCCGCCACTCCCTCGTCGCCGGCGCCGTCGCCTCCGACCATCTTCCCCGACCTCCCCTCCGGCAGGTACCTCAAAAGGTATGGTTGCCCTATATGGGTAGGCAAAGCCTCCCCCGCCCATCTGGTTAGCCGCGCTCTCTCTCAACTCCCCGGTGCGCGTTCGAGCCCTCGGCTCCGCGCGCTGGGTTGAGTTTTTCGTTTAATTTTCGCGACTGACAAGCGGGCCCCACCCGTCAGCGGCCGCCGGTCTGCGCTGCCACTGCCGCCTGGGTCCCACCCCTCTGTGCTGGACTCTGACAAGTGGGCCCGAAGACCAGTGGGTCCCACGTGTCAGAGGTTGACTCATTGGGCTCACTGTCCAGTGGGTCCCACATGTCAGTGACCGCCAGTGGTTACTGTTCAGTGGGCCCCACCTGTCAGTCTCTCAGAATTAAAATAAAAGATTAAAATTTAATTCTCCAGTGGGTCCCACCTGTCAGAAATTTCCGAATTTCTCGATTTATTCAAATCTGAGATTTTCAAATGAGCATAACTTTCTCATTTTAACTCCAATTCCAGCCATTCAAATTTCTAAATTCATCTAAAATCATAATCTACCCAATTATGGCCTCTGTTGAATTTTTGGATTTTATTTGAATTTTCTTTTGTATTTATTTGTTTTGTTGCTTCGTCTTTCCTCGCGTAGATTCCAACATTGTCGACGATCCCTCTTCACAGCAGCAAGAAGACCCAGAAACCCTGCAAGAAGGCAAGTCTCCTTTGATCATCTTGAACCTATGATTTTGAAATATTTTAATTATTTTAAATGTTATGCATTGCTACTTACATAAAATGATAATTCAAATCTTAAGGTAGTAGTTAATCCAACCTTGTTATGCCCTCCATTGGAATTGATTGTCATGTACCCTTGTCACCATAGAATTTCCTTTGTCTCATTAATGAGAGTATTATAATTACTTGTTGATGTTAGTATGGTAGGATAATGCTTAGTCATGCTATCTAATAACTTTGGAAAATCTTGAAAATGGGAAATTATGATTTATTATTAAATCCTTGTGTTTGAAACTGAAGTGGCAATTGGAGTTGTCACTGTGATTTTAAAATAAAATAAAAATGTGAAAGTTGGTTTAGATTAGGGTGGATGGCTGTTTGGGTTGGTGCAGTAAGCACGAGAACTTGTTAAGTGTATGTTCCACCCTAGTCAATTAAGGACCGACGCTTGTGTTTGTCCAAACTGAGCATTAACCGTACAACCACAAGTCTATATGGGTACGACCTAGCTAACTAACCTATAAAGGTGTAGTTTAGATATCACCAGTGGTGTATTGAGTGCCAGGGCGTACTGGTTACTCATAGTGAGGGACAGGGTTACTGTACTCATATGGCGCAAGAGGGGGCTTCAGATTGGGCGGATTTAACCCTTCTGCGGTGAAACCTCAGCGGGTGGTCTCTAGCTATACTGGAGTAGGTGAAAGGCTTTGTGATATTTTATCTGGGTCTCATGCCAAAGGAAGCATGTTGACTATTAAGATAATTTATCTCTTGTGGGTAAAGTTGTACAACCTCTGCAGAGTGTAAAACTATTCGAATAGCCGTGCCCACGGTCAAGGGCGGGCAAGGAATGCATTCACATGGTAGATTTCTGCTTTTGATTTAAAATCAAAAGTTTTGTATTCCGAGGGTGGAGGGAACTCTCGGAAGGGAATCCTGGCGGATGGAGCCAGAGAGGGTGGATGGAACCCGAAGTTTAAAATTTGACCAATGGTAATTGGTTAGCTAGTGTTGGTAGTTGGAACCTTCACTAGAAAGTTAATTCTGTTAAAACATTTACTTCATTAAAGTGATGCCTTCGAAAATAATTAGTAGTAATGGAGATTTTAAATATTGCTTTGTGCAAAAGAACCATATGGCCTTCCTTTGTTAAGCCTTGCATCTATGCATTTTTCCCAAGACTTGCGGAGTACTTTATGTACTCACATGCTACACTTAAAAATAACATCTCAGAGGAAGTTGAAGCTCAAGAAGGTGACTACGACTACTGCTTCGCTTGTGGCTGTGATGGATTCTTCCCGGAGGACTAGGTCGCGCTTCCCCAGTCAATTGCCTGTGGCGAATTGATGGGTCGTCCTCGAGTTTTATTTGCTTCCGCTCTATTTCTTGTGTGCGAGGTCTTAAACCTCCTTTGTAATAATGAGACCCGGTGGTCAGTACTCTTATTTATTGTAATAAATCGTTGATGGTGATGTTTTCCATTCTGTTTGACTTGTGCACTAGCTTTGATCTGGGACTAGTGCTGTAATACACAGAGGGTCCGGGTTTGATAATCCGGAGGCCCGACACCTGTGCAGCGGCTCCGTTCGTTTCGGCTTTAGTTTCTGTCTTTTAGTTTATTTTTTACTATTTATAAATTTCGTCTTTTTCTGAATTTTTGGTTTTTTGAGCTTTTTTGTCGGTTCTTTTTCCCGTATTCGTTTGTGTTGTCTGTAATAAGCTAGCATATTTTTTCTATTTTTAAATTTTTTAAAATTTAATTACGTCAAATAAGTCACCTTCAGCTACAGTGAAATTTCAACCGCTACAGTGTAATTTTAGTTATAAGTCATAGCTTTTTAGCCAAATTAAGTGGGGCCATGCTGCTGCATGGTGTAGTAATGCAAGATAAAAGGACAGCCAATTAAAGATGAGCTGACTGATCTGACATGGTTTTTCATGATCTTTCTCGCATGGAAAAGAGATAATTAATTCCGGTTACTCTGTTCATACTTCTGAAAATATACTTTTCACTACGCTGGGTGCAGTGAAAATTGAAAAGCTAAGTGAACCTCTTTTTACCGACAGGCTCATGCGTTTTAAGAGTCATGATGGTGATTGGTGGTGATGAAAGGCCGTGAATCATGGTAGCAGTATAATTGGTCCGCAGCAGAGTAATTCTTATATTGTAATTATGAAACAAAAATTCAAGTAGCCGGGTTTAAACTCTTTTGGAAAATACTCCATGTAGGTACCTGCCTTTTGAGTGTCCGGAAGAACCAAAGCACCATCACGAGGTCTTCGCACAGTACCACTCGTGCCTTTGATGGCGATGATGCCTGTGTTGAAAACAACGTAAAAAAATCGTAGAATTAGCTAGAAAACTAAACAAACCTAAGTCACACGAGTGCAATGTCCTTCCTAGGAACTTTTTACGCCAAAAGGGAGCAGGAAACACAATGAGCAAGTTATGCAACAGTCTCCATGAAAGAAACCTCGACATAAGGAGCAGAAGAAAATAACCTAAGTTTGATTTGCACATAAACGTCACCATGTCATATCTTAAAAAACACTGCCCTTCCGGCCTTCCCACCTTGGTACATCATGCAAAAAAAAAAAAAAAATCCTGCTGATGGCACATAATATCATACGCATACCTCACTCCCTCTTCCCCATCCAAACTCGTGCGCTCTGTCTGAAGGAGGCCGGCAACGGTACATTCGTGTTAGATTATATAGATAGATCTATAATATTTATTGTCAGGTTGTAATTGTCTCTTTACCATAAAAGCGAGACAATAAGGTGAGAGACTTCCTCACTTTTAAATTAGGTCTTTTACCCTTCCACAAACAATATAGAACTATACCAAAAGTTAGCTAATGAGGTAAAAGACTCTCACTTTTAAGTTAGGCCTCTTACCATTTCACAACTAATGTAGGACTATTACAACAATATTTCTCTTCATACATTGGTGTTTCTCAACTTTTTACTGTCCCTTCACCGTGCATCGACAGTCCCTTATCCTTCCACAAACAATGTGAGATTATTCCAACAATATCTCCCTTCACATATTGGTGTCTCTTAGCCCTTTGCCGCTACTTCACCGTACACTGACGGTCCCTTAGGCCAGTCTCAATGCAAGATTTCACCTCCCAGTTTCCAAGATATAAAACAAAACATGAAACAAGTCTTTTCTCTCAGTGTATAGTTTCATTGCGCGGTTTCATAGGTTATTTTAGCCTTTCTGTGGTCCCCTCTTCCTTCTCTTCTCCAATCAGAAGCACGCTCGCACGGGATGAAACCCAACAAGGCTCTCAGTGGGGATTTCACACGATTACCAACGTTTTGGAAACAACGCTTAAAGGTTTCATGGGGATGAAACGTTTTCCTTCTCTCTCCTCCTAGTTTCATGCAAAAAGCTTCTTTTGGCTGATGTGGCATCGTATTTAATGTGCATGAAACCCTCCATGAAACTCCATTGAGACTGGCCTTAGGGTCACGGCCTTTTCATCTCAAAAGCTAGCCAATGAGGTGGAATTATTTTAATATTAATATTTATTAGC
The DNA here is from genome assembly GCA_017311315.1 of Dendrocalamus latiflorus. Classification (NCBI taxonomy): domain Eukaryota; kingdom Viridiplantae; phylum Streptophyta; class Magnoliopsida; order Poales; family Poaceae; genus Dendrocalamus; species Dendrocalamus latiflorus. The sequence continues at coordinate 37,660,400 of CM029611.1, forward strand.
CAAAGAGTTAGGTTCCTTACTCTTTCATAATCAATGTGGAGTTATTTTAATATTTATAATAATAAATAATTGATAATGTTGTATATTGATGCTATTTAAGGCATGTGACGATTGTCGCATTAAAAACCGAGTTGGATTGCGGAATAAAGAATTCTGGCGGCTTTTGGATGATGCGGCTGCATGCATTGCGTAATTTTTTTTCAGGTGACTGCCGTGACTTTTCGGATCAGGGGCTGCATGTATTGATCGGTGCCGAGACTCTGCTCGCCGGGTAGATCAAGAAAAAACTGGGAACCGACTCGAGTGATAGATTGAGCGGAAGCTGCATGCGTGGATCAAGGAAAGCACTGGCCGTGTGATTAGAAGTGGCTAATCATGTTCTTTTTGATCTGCATGGAGGCTGCATGCAGGGATGAGGCTTTTGCGATTGTTTTGCACGCATGTACGATGGTGGCCGGCGGAGAGTTTTGACGGCCGTAGGTGATTAGGCTTCGCTGGTTTTGTGATCTGTGATCGATCAATGCAATTTGTCTTTTTTCTGTCTCTTTCCATTTTGTTTTGTTTTCTGGTTTTTGTGAACAGGTTGAAGTAAATCAGGAGACAATAGATTGTGAGAAAAATTCCTACTGCGCATTGCAATCAATCACCCCCTCTAATTACCATCAACGATCCTACAAATGGTATCTGAGCATGTTGCAATAGCAATAGATCAAAATCGTTTTTTAGGCAAGCCTTCATTTTTCGATGGATCATATTATCTCTATTGAAAAACACGCATAGAGATTTTTCTACAAGCATAAGTTAATGCTATTTGACAAAAAAGTTGAAAATTCATATGTAGTGTCTTATGTTGTTACTATTAAAATACTGTTGATGTTGAAGATAATGTGTAGGATCGGAATGGCAACAGAGGGGGTGAATGATGCCTCTTTAAAAACGACCCCTCAAAAGTATCCACATGCAATTCACCTCTCCGATAGCTATGTGAAGCTATGAAGAGGAAAGAACATGCTTACTGGAAGACTAACTGAACAACACAGAAGGGAAACAGATAGAACAAAACCAAAGAAGGAAAAAATAGCATAAAATATGAAATATCAGCAGGCACAGCAATAGGCCGGTTTGACCGGTGGTGATGGGCCGGTCAGACCAGTTTTTCAATGGCGGTTGAACCGCTCGAAAGCCGCCGGTCAGACCGGCGGTCCAAATCCGGTCTGACCGGTTATGGCTCGGGCAGAGGCCGACTAGCAGGCTGAAAAAGCTGAAACTTGATTTTTTTTTCAAGGAATTTAGTAAAAGAAGATGTACTCCTAAGGCCATAAGATTAAGAAAACATTCTAAATAGCAAGAAGACCTCAGGAGACAAATTAATTCATTCTCTAAGCAAGAATTCAAGATTTATGTCAAAATCTAAAAAATGAAATGGGTATGATTCCAATTTTCATATTTCTCTCAAATTTCCCATTCTTTGCTTGAGAGCTTTTGCATTTCAATTAGCAATGATAAGGGGACTTGAAAACATGAATCTCAAGCCATCCTATCAAGGGAATCAAGAAAACCAATAAGCCCCTGACATGAAACCCTAGTTTTTGTGAAACAGGGGAAAAGCTGAAAAAGGAATCTTTGAATTCTTTGACTTGGCTCTAGGGAACAAACTGATCAAATGATCTAGAAACATCATCCCATCACTGAGCAATCCATTTTGCTACCCCTTGCTCAAAGAAAGAACTCAAATCTCAAAAAGAAGAGAATAGGCAGTGAGCAGCAAAAACTGAGAAACGAACAGAAGGTAAGAACTCAAGTCATTTCCAACCCACGACTTCTTAGATTAATAAAGAGGAAGAGAGATAATGATTACAAATGGTTTACAATCACTCACTACGTCCCCATAAGCAGTTCATACAAGATTCACTACATGCTTGAGTGGGAGAAAACAACGCACATCTACAGAGCTCAACACACAGAACACATTTCTTGCTTGAGCTCACTCACATGCTTGAATAGATGCACAAACACTGCTGCCTTGCCTCTCCTTTTAACCCCCAATACTCACACCAAAAGGGGAATTCAAGAAGTGGCATACTCCACCCACTCAAACCTCACACCACAAATAAGGAAAGTGGGTCAAACCAGATTTTTGGAGGGAAATCTGCCTCCACCTCCATTGCTTGAGTCAAAATACCATTTTGCCCCTCAAGCACCTTCCCGGAAACTTCCGCAACCGACACCTTTGATCGACTGGACCTCAACTCCTCCCTGAGCCTAGTCCCGGTCTGTTCCATCATGTACGACCGCAACCGACATCAACCGTCACTACAAGAGATCTGACCTTCTATGACGATTATATTATGACAACAGAGCAACTTGTCACTAAATTATTCAGTTAATGACGGTTTTCAGGAGCCGATCTTAGTTAATGACGGAAATATATTACGTGTCACTAAGTCCAATTCAAAATCGTCATTGACTATTTTGGCATGATGGTTATGACAGATTTATATGACAAATGTTCATGCGTCATAGTTATTCGTTGAATAAAAAACAAAAATTGCTGGCCAGATTGTTCTACATGGAAGTGTGGGGATCATATGGCAGGAAACTATAAATAATGGGCCAAAAAAAGGAGGCTCTAGTGGGGCTAGAACTTGAAACCCTTGCCTCTCAAGGGAGGGTACTTACCACCAGGTTATGTTCATGTTTGTGTTGACACGTGTATAATAAACTCTTTGTATTATAAGTTAATTGTTAATACAACTGGAATTAATTCTTCTATTTAGTTGGCAATATGATATCAAGGAATTAATTCTTTAGGCTGTAACCAACATTCTGCATATTCTGGTTCAGAAAAAAACATTCTGCATATCAGTAGGCAATATGATTCCCTAACCCATATGAACTCACATGATTCACTCTCACATAATTTATCATATTACAAAAGTCCTTTGCAATGTTAATTTCTCATCTTTTTTGAATGCATAATTTTATCATATCATTATTAAATACTTGCTTCTCCTTACTTTAATGATAATTTACACCCTAATATGCTTTAAAAAAACCTCCGAATCTGCCCCCGGACTTAGGAAGCCAAAAAATTTCGTCTCCCCGCCAACAATTGCCGCCAGCCTCTCAGTCCCCCGTCATCTTTTTTTTTGGGCCAATTGCCACTTCTGTCCACTGTCACAAGCCTTTCCTGGACTCAAATCAAGGGTATTACAGTAAAATTCCTATACCACATGACATGGCACCGCACTAATATCGCAGACATCCCGGTCTCATTTCCTCCTTCCCCGGTTCCCCCTGCGCCTCCAGCCGCCACCCTCTTCCTTTCCAGTGCCGGCGCCACCACTCCCCCTCCACCCCCGCCGCAGCCCCTGTTCCGGCCCACACATCCAGTACCTGCTGCCAGCTACCCTGTTCAGCTCCCGAGCTCCCGTTCCCCCAAATCCCCAAATCCGTTCCCTCCCAAATCCCCAAATCCATTCGCCGGATCCGGAGCCCGGAGGGGGGACACCGGGGAAGGGCTGAGGCGGAGTCGGGCTGCCGGCTGCCGGGGGCGGGGTCGCGCCGTCGCGGCCTCGCGGGGAGCCGGGGAGGCGAGAGGCACCGAGGCTGGGAGCCGGGGAGGCGGGAGGCGCCGACGCCGACGCCGAGGCTGGGACTGGGAGGAGCCGGGGAGCCGGGAAGGCGGGGTCGCGGGGAGGCGGGAGGCAGGGTCGCAGGGAGGCCGTCGCCGTCGCCGGTCACGTGAAGGCAGCCCGCAGCCGTGAGCCCGTGAAGTGAAAATTTCCTTGTGACTCTGTGAGTGTGTGAACTGTGATTTGTGAAGGCATCGCCCGGTCGCCGGTTGCCTTTAGCTTTAGGCGTGAAGTGAAAAGTTTCACAGTGATGTACTGATGTGTGAACTGTGTATTCTATGGTAGGCTTCACAGTAATTTGTGAAAATTTTCACTGGCGTAGTGGCGTGGGAACTGAGAACTGTGAATGTGAAGTTAAGGCTTGCTGTCGGTATTCTAAATGTTCATGATCATTTAAGTAATTACATATAATTTGCTATTGTGTCACTAATTTTTTTTAATTTTGATGTACAGATTGTTACCTCCCGGCCGCCCCCTCTTCCTTCCTAGTGCTGGGCGACGAGTTCCGCTCCAAATACAAGATGCCTCCTGGGAGAAAGGTGCAGACTGCCAGGACACAGACGCCTACAGGTAATTCCTCAAGCTTGAGCACCAGGAAAGGGAACAACGAGTAGAGATCCATGAATGAATCGTAGTTGCTAAGGTCATGGTGGCAGATTGCTTCTAGTCATAATTGAATTCAGCTATTAATCATCAACCAACAATCAATTGCTCTGAGAAACTGTATGTGCATGCATGTGCTTGCAAGACCATTGTACATGATGGCAGTTAAATTCAGCATGTTAACATGTCAAGTCATTAGATTACGACAATCAATAGTTCACATATTAATGTAATAATCACTAATGAGAAGAATAAGGTCCGTTCTTCTCGGCTTTTTAATTAATTTTTGGTTTTAATTTCAATCGACCGATACTGAATAGACCAATAACTTTTCACACATATGAGATGCCTCTCCGGGCCTCACAAATATTGTCCTGTGTTTCGCGGTCTTATCTCCTTGGAAGAATCAGTACCGAAATCAGTTTAGTTCTTTTTGGCTTTTCAACTAATTTTTAACTTTAATTTCTATCACTGATACCATTTATCAGATTTACTAGACGTAACTAAAAATCATCAGTTGTAGCCCAAAAAAATATGATCTTAGTATTTCCTATTTGTTCTGTTCAAGGATCATGTTCTCTTAACTATTGCATTAGAAAAGGCAGTGCTCTTGCCTCAATTTGACACAACCAGTTCTTTTAGCTCTCTTCAACCTTGCAACATACTGGGGACTGCAACAAATAAATTCATTTTCTTAGGAGTGTTGAACAATATCAAAAATTTTAAGCGGTTTACAGTTAGATAAAAAAGGTAAACTTTGCACAAGTAGGAGAAAATTTTTATGCGCTCTTGGGGCACAGAATGGTTAGCCAGCACTGACAAAGTACTAAACTGCCATCATGGTGATATTTTTTGCTAGCAGCATACATTTTTATTTTGCTTGCAGCAGCATACATTTTTATTTTTTTGCTGTGAATGTACAGAAGCAATGGCACTTGATTGTGAAAGAGAGAGGGCTCAAAATATTATGAGGAACAATCAAGTCTTCCAAAGCCTTGGGCTCAGTGCCCTAGCTGCAATAGTTAAGGGTACAAGTGCAAGGAACAAGGATGATGTTCCTGAAAAATCAGGATCTCTGTACAATCCTGAGGACGATGAGGGTAAGTACTTTTCCCCTCTTCTACAAGACATACTTGAAAGTAACTTGAATACTGTCTCCTCTTCTTAGTAACTTGAATACTGTCTCCTCTTCTTAGTTAAGCATGGACACTGTTGCCTTTACTTCATGATTGGAAATGATTGTGGGCTGTTTTTGCTGTTGTCAGAAATGATGTTGCAAGAGTTATGATGTACTTATTGCATAAGACTACTTTGTTACATTATTTATTTCCCAGTTGGGTGAATGTAGTCTTCTAAATTTAAATATGATATATTGCAAGTATACCGTCTTTTCCTTCATATACTGCTTTTAGCTCTTGTTTGAGGTTAACTTCGTACATGCTTGAAATGATGTTTGAGGCTATTTTGGCTAAAGTAAGGTCATTTTCGAAGTCTCCGTAAAGTATTACTGTAGGCTGTTTTTCCTATACTGCTAGAAATCTGTACCAAATTCAATGCTAATTTTTGCTTCATTCTGTTGCTAGGCTACTATGGAAGCAATTGAGGCTGAACCAATGCAAGAAGGACAACAGTCGATGTCTTCTATTGAAATTGTTTCCAAGGTGCTGCCGCAGTCAAGCACATTTCTTCAAAATGTGGGGCTGTCAACCTCCAAGCCAAGTAGTAGAAGTGAAGTTAGTTCACAGGTGCGGGAGCTACAGGCTCAACTTGAGGCCAAGGAGCAAGAATCTGCACAACTTAAGCAAGAGGTGGCTAGCCAAGCGCATGAAATTGACAGTTTGAAGAAGGGACAGCAAGAAACTCATGCCCTCCTTCGACAGCTGATTAACTTCAATCAGGGTCAAGTCACTCCTCCCTAAAATTTGTGAGCATCCTTGTCATCTAGATATGCATCCAGGCGAGTTGGTTAAATTATGTCTTTTGTATCTATCCCTGGACTTTGGGCTAGTAAGAGTCTTTGGTGAACTCTGTAGCATTTTGGTGTAGCTTGTGGCTGCTGCAGTACAAACTATCAACTTAGTATTGCTTTAGCTTACAAACTATTTCACACTTTAAGCTGTGATGTATGACTGAGCTGGATGTATGAATGAGCTGGATGTATGGTTGAGATTATTGCTTCTAAACTGTTGTTGAATGGATGTTGACTATGAAATTTGTTATGAATCAATGTATGGCTGTCATATTTGTTGAATTCAATTGTATGGTTAATATTGTTTGAATCCAGTCAGGCCACAATTGGTCCTGAAATTGGCGTGTTAGAAATCAGACCAATAAAAGGGTGTATTAGAAATCAGCCCAATAGAACTAATGACGATAAAAATCGTCACTGCATCAGTGCCACATCACTTGACACGTCAGCTACCACATCAGTTTGACACGTTAGCGCACACGTGGCAGTTGTCTAGTTGAGATTTCATGACGATTTTAGTGACAGTAATGACCGTCATTATTGTTGGTGATGGAAATATTGTTGTCACCAATTCTGTGACGGTTTACCCTCGCCCGTCATGGAAGGTGCTTTAACACGCACCTTCTGTGACAGTAGGTATTCCGTCACTGCACCGTCACACAGCGTGTTATGGTGACGTAAAAGCCTCTATTTGTGACCTAAATGAACCGTCATAGAAGGTCAGATCTCTTGTAGTGAGTTCTGGACCTCCGACTCCTCCCTGAGCCTAGTCCCGGTTCTCTCGTCGTCGCTCGTCGTGTCCGTCACCGGTAGCTCCAGCTCCGGTTCCTCGTCTCCCGACTCGCAACCACCTCATCAGCCTCGATCATCTTTGGCACCACCGACCATCTGGACCTCAACACCTCCCGTGCCTAGTCCCGGTCCTCCTCGCCTCACCATGACCTAGCTCTGAAGTCCTGTAGTCACACAGACAAGCAAACCATCACACAGCACCGCACGAAACAGCATAATCAACATAAGCACAAGTAAATGTACTCAACCCTAGAATACCCAAAACAAACTCAACCTCACTAAACCAACCGTCAATTACTCATCACCAACATGGGGATACCTCCACATGGTCTCTCATAATGCTAAAACTAGAAATATTTTGTTGTAAGGTGTAGTAGAAACGAATTTGGTAGAATTGCTTATATTAAATCTGCTAATAAAATTTAGACTACTCTAGTTGATTATCATGAAGATATTAAGTTTGTTAAAGATATTCGTTAGAACCAATTCATAAAGGAGTATTCTAAATTTGAAATGAAATAAGGAGAATCAGTAGATGCACTTAATCACTTCAATAAACTTGTTAGTGATTTGCAATATGTTGATATCACATATTCTGATCCTAATAATGCTCATCAAATTTTAAATGCTTTGAATATATCTATTTCAAATGTGGTAGTTACTACTATTAATCATTATGTTAACATAAAAATACTCACTTTGAATGATCTTTATTCCAACATAATAACATATGGGATTGATATTTTGGCCGGGATAAGCAAGACTAATTCTTTAGGTTTAGTGACTAACCAAACTGACAGTTTTTCTAGTTTTTCTATTGTTTCTTTGTCTGCACTGTGTTCTATTTCAGATGAACAATTAAAGGAGATTCTAGAAGAGCAACTTGTACTCTGCTCTAACAGGGTGACCAAGTCAATTAATAATATCAGATTAAGGCGGAGAGGAGATCCAATCATATGCTATGAATGTAATGACCCAAACTACATCAAGATAAATTGTCCCAAACTGAGGAGCAAGGAGGTCAAGGATGACAAAGTATCAACTTGTCGCTCTCAAGTCAAGATTGACCCAAACAAGAAGTGCAATTATCGTAGGGCGGTCAACAAAATAATTTCAGTATTTGATGAGATTAATTTTAGTGATGATGATTCTGGAAATGATGATGAGGACAATGGAAAGATGGTAAAAGAGGTGCACTTCACAGGTATGTAATAACGAGGAACTCAACAATGATGATCTCTATAGTGATCCTGATAAGGTAAAATCTTCTTATACAGATTTATCTCATGTTGTGCTTAGATTAACAGATAAGCTCAAAAAGTATAAAAAGAAAAAAAATAAAAATCATGATCATGTTGTTAAGAGCTAAAATTTTGAAATCAATATGGTTGGAGCTTCTATTCCTGATGATAAATTTTGTGAGTCTTGTTAAGTTTTACATTCTGAGTTAGAGACTGCTAGAACAATTAATACATCAAACTTCGTTTAACTTAGTGATGTAACTACTAAACTTGATGAATTAAAATTAGCACATGACCTTGTGATGAAAAGTTAAAATATACAAATGATGAAATTGAAAAGCTCAAGTTTAGTTCTTCTACATGTTTAGAGTCAAGTATTTTAAATATTCAATCTAAATCTTTCTCTAATTGTGAATTGGTAGAAGTTAGACTTATTTCATCTCAGGAAATAATTCAATAGATGTTTTATCATAAGCTATCTTATTTCTCTAACTATCCTAAACTTAATACAGAAATAGATGTTTTGACTAAACAACTTGATGATTTTTCTAAAAAAGATAGATTGGTTTAGTCTGGTGCTTTTAAGAATCTTATGAATGAACCTGTTAAATGCATAACTTGTCCCACTTTAACTAAAGAAAATGAATACTTAAAGACACTTTAGAGAGTTTTTCTTTTGGCAAGAAAATTTTGAATATGATCTTAGACAAGTCAAAAATAAGTGTCAAAAATACCGGTCTAGAGTTTAATGCTACTAATTATGTCAAGAATAATCCACCTAAGTTTGGTAATGTTATTGGAAGTGGGCTAATTGAAACAAAAAGTGAGTCTCATAAAACTGTGTTTAAATCTACTGGTTTTATGCAAAGTTCATTGAATAATGCTGTAGGTGCTAGCTCATCATCTCAAAAGAATTCTAATTATGTTAAATTTTATTGCAACTACTTAGAAGAGATGGATATTTGTATGAATTTTGTTTTAAGCGTGTTAAGAAAGAGAAGAAGGAAAGATTGAATGTTTTAAGATAAAAACATGCAATCTTTTTTGTTCTTAGAACTAATGCGAAACCTAAGTTTTAGAGAACTTTTATGATGGCTTTAAATTTGCTTCACATGCTAGATTGTGTATAATTCAAATAATTCACGTTCTTTTTGGCGGTCTGATCGCTCACATGCTCATGATTTTGGTTCTAGTTTTGTTGCTGTTCATCATTGTCATGTATCTCAGTATTGGATCCTTATATCTTATTTCACTAACCCCCAGTTGGAGTGAGTTGGGGGTATGTCATCCAATAGGATTGTTCTAAGGGAGAGTTCTTTTTGTATATCTTGTAAAAGCTTGCTTGTTTACTTTTATTTTTTGAGAACTTGAATTATTATTTAAGCTAATAATCACAAAAACAAGTCATGATGTGTATTTCAAACTTTCTTGATCATGATTTTACAAACAAGTCATGATGTATATTTCGAACTTTCTTGATCATGATTTTACATATGTAGCTTAGCAGGGCCTTGATTAGCTATTTATTAAATTTTGTCAACTTGAACATACAACATGGCAAGGCTAAATTATATGGCTAAGTTTTGATTACTTCTTAAAATGTGTTATATTTAAATACCTAGTTAAATCCTAATTCTAGGTCAAGTCTAAGTTTGAGCTATTCTAGTTCCTTTTTGAATCACTTTTAGAAGTGGACCCACGCAAGATTGAAGCTATCATGTCTTGGGATCGTCCAACCAACCCAACTGAAATCTAGAGTTTCCTAGGTCTAGCAGGATACTACCGAAGGTTTATAAAAGGGTTCTCAAAAATAGCTGCACCACTCACCAAGCTAGTAAGGAAGGTGAAGAAATATCACTAGACCGAAGCCTGTGAACAGACTTTCCAGAAACTCAAAAATCTCCTCACTACTGCACCAGCCAGTACTAGCACCTGCCGTTAGCAGAGTTCGCTTACAACAACAGTTTTCAAGCGAGCATCCAAATGGTGCCTTTCGAAGACCTCTATGGTAGGAAGTCTCAATCACCCATTTGTTAGTATGAAGTCGGGGGGAGACCTCTATTGGGCCCTAACATTGTATGAGAGAACGGCGAGAAAATTCAAGCAATCAAGGATCGGCTCCAGATTGCCCAAAGCCGACAAAAGAGTTACACTGACCAACGAAGATGAGACCTTACATTTGCACCAAATGACTTAGTATACCTAAGAGTATCGCCAATGAGAGGAATTCGGCGGTTTGGATTGAGAGGGAAACTAAGTCCTAGATATGTTGGGCCTTTCAAAGTGCTAGAGCAAAGAGGCAGCTCAGCATACCAGCTAGAACTGCCTAAATAATTGTTCAGGATCCACAGCGTATTGCATGTATCCCAACTCAGAAAATGTCTCAGCCGACCCTCTGAGCAAATAATCAATGTGGACATACCCCTAAGGAGGACTTGATCTATGAAGAGCGTCTGTTAAGAATCCTAGAGACCAAGGATTGCAAGTTAAGAAATTAGGCGATTCATTTTTTGCAAGGTTTAGTGGAGGAACCACACCACACGAGAGGCAACATGGGAGAAGGAGGAACATCTGCATGACAACTACCCAAACCTCTTTAAGTAAGACTAGGATTTTGAGGATGAAATCATTTTAAGGGGAGGAGGATGTAACACCCCACAATTTTGATTAACCTAATCACGTGATTAGCATAATAGATTTAAGTAAGTGACCAAATTAATAGTGACAAGCAAGTAATTTAGTTCGGTCCTTTTAATCGGGTTTCCAACTTGGATGCGATCAATCTCATAAACAAATAAAGACTTGGTCTCTCATTTCAAACCCAATTCCAAATAGTCCGATATTATAAATACATCAGTTACAATGGACAAAATTACATTGGGTGAAGGAAATCATTATATGCATACATCGTTCCATTTCATTCAGTAAAGAATAAAATTATAGATACAATAATCCAATGCATTTACACTAAGGGAGAAAGGTGAAGTTACATGTGTAGCGTTTCTTACAGTAGAATCCACCTCCAAACAGCCATCACACCGCTACTTCACTTGTGAATAACAAAGTATTAAAATGCCAAAAAAGACCAAACAAAGAAACAAAAGAAAACCAAGAAAGGAGGAAGAAGAGAGAAAATTGCTGTCAGAGCCCTAGAGGTTAGTTTCGGGCAGGGCATTTTGTTCGCAGAGATACCAGACCGTCCAGGGGTCAGTCAGCACCTCTAACAATTATAGGGTCATCATTCAGCAATAAAAACCAACCTGTATTATTTAAAATTCCAAAGAACCACTGTAGAGGCAGTCCCAAAATATCTCTAGCCCCCTCCCCATGACACAGTGCATTAGGCCAACAGGGCAGCACAGACAAAGGATAAGGGCAAGCTTTGGCCAAGGGGAGGAGAGAGAGGAAGCATTCACCTAAGCAGCTAAGAGAACCACTGAGAGACAGGGAAAAGCATAGCAAAGCCAAGGGACAAGAGTCATCACCACCAAGCAATCCAGCTAGCCCTAGACCATCATCCATTCCCTATCCAGCTTAGTCCCCTTCCCAAATCACAGATCTATCCACCCCTCTAGCCACATTGCCATAGCAAGCACTAGAGAAGGCCATCAAGACCAAGCCAACCAGATCCAAGAGCAAGAAGGAGCCAGGAGGGCACACGGCCAACCAACTAGAAGCCAGGAGCAGGAGGCCCCAATAGAAGATGACCACAATGACTACGAGACCCACCTGTTAGTTGTAGGATCAAGGATAACTGGCTAAAGAGGGTGAATAGGAGGTTCTAAAAATTGTCGCCTTCTAAAACAATTACCACAATTTAGTCTAGCAAAATTTTAAAGCAATTCAAACCTATACAATACTAGTATGTCTAAGGCACCACAAGCACAAGTCTCTACAAGTATATCTAGTACAAATAAATATGACAATTACAATAATCACAATATACTAGAAATACAAGGGCAGAATGAAGTGACAAAGAAATAACCAATTGACATACGATGTTTTACTATGGTGTTCGAAAACTTGCAGGTTCCCCTATTCACGTTGAGGAAAGCCCAAGCGACTTGGACCGGCTCCATGAATTAAGCCTCAGATCCTCAATCCACTAGTAGTTGTCTTTTTTTCGCTTTGGAGATGGTGGACACCAAACCACTTACAAGTTGGCGCTGGGCTTCTTCACAGCCTTTCTTGAAGAAGTTACCACGCAAACTCCTGCCAAGCCATCTAGGTGCCGGCAAGCACTAAGGGTAATAAATCACAGCTTCCCTTGATGACGATCAAGTGCCAAAGGATCAATTTAAGATGTGTGCACTTGATTTTGGCTCAACCACCTCAAATGAATGTGCAATGTGAAATTGAGGTGTGGAGTGAATGCTCAAGGATGTTCAATAGAGTCTCTTACATTATTTATATCCCACCAACCAAAACTAGCCGTTACAGGGCAATCCTTGAAAAATCAGGGCAAGCGGAAGTACCACTGTTCATTGGCTGGTACTAACGCACCTGTTCCAATATAACAGTAACGACTATTTCAGAGCTTCTGAACTAGCTGTTGAAAGTCGGTGTGGTACTACTGCTGTTGTAATCGTGGTAGTTTTGATATTCGGAAGTTCCAAAATTTTGGCGCGGTACATTCATTTGCTTTGAGGCCAAAAATTGGCGCTCTCTGGAAAAAACATACCATCTGGATTTTTGGAGCTTCCGTGATTCGGAAGTACCATTCAAGGGTTGCGGTACTACCACTCTATCGTAGTTTCGCCGTTGAAACTCCGATACTTCTGTTTTTCGAAGAGACAAAGTGATTCCAAGGGTGCTCTCTAGAAAAAAACGTACTGCCCAGATTTTGGAGCTTCCATGATCCGGAAGTACCATTCGAGTGTTGTGGTACTACCACTCTGCGGTAGTTCCACCGTTGAAACTCCAGTACTTTTGATTATCTAGACAAAGCATAGATTGGCTATCAATTTTAGTTTCAAGTGAATGCATGATCCTAAATTGATACAAATGGTGCAAGAATATGTTATCAAGTTACAAGCCATGATTCCTCTTAATAGTATGATATTTATCCTATAATCTGGTCTTCTACCATTTCCCCTAAGACCAGTAAAAGCAAAAGGGATCCTAGACTACTTATACATTTATCTTGAGCCACATTGATCTTTATGTTGACCCTTTGTATGCATCTCATAATCATTTTAGGGACTAAACCTTTTAAACACTCAGTAAACATGTTAGTTCCATATTCACATAATGTCATTAATTACCAAAACCATATTTAGGGGGTCTAGATGCTTTCAATTTCCTATTTTTGGTAATTGATGACAATACAAATATTTTGTGAGAAGAATAAAGTTTTGAATATACCATTTGTTTGAAAATGAGTTGTATATTCTTTTGTGACTTTGAAAAAAATTCAAAGAAAGCTTCCCCTAAGCATGTGCATATAGAAGTAAAGATACTTTGCATGTACTTGTGAAGTTTTTTTAAAAAAATTGGCAGAGTTTCCTTTGTTTGTTGAACTTGAGGGAATAGATAATTTCAATGTAGTAATGTATACCATAGATGAATGTAAGGTGCAATTTTATAAGATGACCACAACTTCATGTTCAACATAATATAAACATAACATAAAGGATGTTCTCAATAAGAAGAGCATTACATCACAAGTTCATTTTATCGTAAAGACATATAAATAGTAGCTAAGATAGATAGACATCATGACTTCTTCAATCTTCTTTCTTCTATCCTTTCTTATGCTCTTCTCCTCCTTCGGCATCAAATGACCAAAAAGGCTACTCTTATGGTCCTTGGGGAGAAGGTTCACGATGGCGACGATGGCCAAATCTAACTGGGCATGCTCAATAGAAGTGACTCTCTCATCAATAGACTCCATTCTAAATGAAAAAGTAGCGAACGCCTCGACCTGAGTGTCAAGAATATGGAGAATTGCCTAGTATATCTGAGAAAGAGAGACTTGTCCTTCTTCTTGTGGTGTAGCTGTAGGTTCTTCTTGCTGTTGAGCTTGAGGATGGCAAGCTGGAGGAATTGGAGGTTCTGCTCAAGCTTGTAAGCTTTGTGGACGTCGCCCAAACCACCATGGTATTCAATCTTCCAAAGGATCAAGTCCATGATGTATGGAGCATAATTTATCCTTTTGATCCTGTCATTCTTGGAAGATGCTATATCTCGGATAATAAGATCAACCACATCAAATTTGCGACCTTGCATAACATAGTCAATTAGGTTCCATATATGGCTTCTTATGGTATCATAATCCCCACTCTTCGGAAGAATGGTATGGTTAATAATCCGGTTTACCAGGCTGGGAATGGGAAGGAGATCAACAAGCTTGCCTAGGACAAATCTTGTACTCTAATCATAGTACTCAGATAAGGCAGGGAGCTCAAGTGCAGGTCTGTCATATGCCTTCTCATGTGCATTTGACTCTGTTCTTAGAGCTAGCTCAAACTCGTGCTTATTGGAGTTCAGGGATTGGCAGTCAGTCATCTATGAGATATATTGGAAGTCAGAAGGAATATAAAGAGTAACATAAAACTACCTGATTATATCTTCATTATAGTCTGATTTGTGACCCACAAGATTTTGTATTCCAGTCCTCTGAAATAGCCTATAAGACCCATCATATTTGTCGATTGAGTCCAGGTGATCCTAATCATTATACTTGTGATCTACAAAGAGTCTACTTCGACTATACAGCTGCTCATACACTTGTTCTTGAAATTTGGTATGAAACCTTGGATTGATAGAATTATTGGGAAGCATAAACTGGTTTTTGTGATGCAAACGTGCATACTCTTCAGCTGTGATTTGTTTGAGGTCTATTTGAGACTCTTCTCGATCATACATGTCTTCATTTGACTGTTCAAAAGGTGAGCTCTCTTGTTGTTCTGTTTCTGTCTCTGAGTTAGAGGCTATTGCTTTGCCTCTATCTTCTCTAGTCTTTTGAGTAGATTCTGACGTGGCTGGAGCTACAAGAGGAGGCACTTGGGCTACAAGAGGGTTTGCTCGAGATGAAGATTGACCTAGAGCCGTAGGAATGTAGTTCCTGACATACACTTTGCGGCCAACATTCCTTGTCCTAGGCATCTTTAAATAAGGAGAAAAGTTATTAGGGATATGGTTGAGATAAAAAATAGGTTTCAAAAGAAATGGAATGAGATGGTTGTTTTATCAGGAGAATCAAAAGTACCGATGTTCAAGCCGTGGTAGTACCAGGCTGTGGTAGTACCGTGCTCATTGAGCGGTAGTTCCGATTTCTCTAATAGTTTCTAGGGCAAGCAAGGTATAAATCTTTTGGTGTTTTTCCTGGATTGAATCTATGGAATAGATACGGAAACATCATTATACACCAACTATAGTAATTTACCCAAGAAAATAACTCTAAATCATTCGTATTTTAGATTAACACCTAGACTTAAACCTAGGGTTCTAAAACAAGATAAAAGAAGGGATTTGACCCCATTTACCTTGTGGAATGGAAGAGTTGAACTCTTAGGGCGCAAGGAAACACCAAAAACCGAAGAAATCTCCACCGGATTTGGAGATCAATCAAGAGGGTTTTGGGGGTTTTGTTGGAGGGGAGAGAGAGGCATACGGTCAGAAGCGGTTGAGGGAGATGGAGCTTCTTGAGGAGGACAAAAATCAAGGAATAAAAGCTCGTGTGGTTAGCAGCAAAGTCATCAACCAACTCAAACGGAAGTACCACAGTGACTTCTGGTAGGTCTAATAACTCTTTTGTGTTCGACCACTTTAGAGTTCCGACTGCGCTGTCTTGTATGACCACACAAATTGATTTTGACCACTATGGTCATTTTCGATCACACTGGTCATATTTGACTGCTCTAGTTGTTTTCACCTGCTATGGTTTTTCAACCACGTTCTCGACTACGTTTTGACTACATCTGTTTTAACCACGTCAGTTTCGACCACGCTGGTTTCGACCATGTTGGTTTCGACCACGCTGGTTTCGACCACACTGCTTTCGACCACATAGGTCTTCCGACCACCAATGAATGCGGTAGTACCATGATCACATAGCCGGTAGTTCCGGAATATGAATGGACCACTAGAAACACAGCGGTAATTTCGATTTTTCTGAAACTTTCAGGGAACTGAACTTAGATCAGAGAAATATGCAAATGATCCTAGTTTTGCACTCAAATAAAGATCATTGAGGATCATTATGCATTAGGAAGACTAAATAAAACCTTGGAATGTAGTTTTATGAACATAGAGATTTTTAGCAAAAAAGAGAAAATACATTTCAAAAATACCTCAAACAACTCCAAATGAGCATGAAAGTATGAGGCATGAGTTCAAGCGATATTTTAGTAGTCTATAACATTTAATTCATTCCTCAACTTACAAAAACGGCTTTCATCTAATGGTTTGGCGAAAATATCCACTAATTGGTTTTCGGTCCGGATGTGGCTAATTGTAATTTCTCCCTTGCTCATATATTCTCTCAAGAAATGGTGTTGTGTATCTATATGCTTGGTTCTTGAGCGTTTGACTAGTTTATTGGATATTTTTACCGCACTATCATTAGCACACAAAAGAGGCATTTTATCAAATTTAATTCCATAATCTATCAAAGTTTGCCTCATCCATAGCAATTGAGCATAACAGCTACCCAAAGATATTTTTACCATTAAACAAGTTTTCAAACATGAATCATTAGAGGAGAAATCAACCACATAAAGATTTCCAAACTTAAAACCTTTGAAAAGCCTAGATCATACAATTGAGCAACCGATAGCAAATTGAAATTTAATGTTTTTACTATACACACATTAGAAATGGAAAGATCATTAGAGATAGCGATTACCCAATCTGAATGCCTTTCCTTTGCTATTGTCTCCAATATGATTCTCTCATTGCTTCCACTCTCAAATGTGGTGAACCTCTTTCGGTCTCCGGTCATATGTTGAGTGCACCCACTATCAAGTACGCAATGCTGCCCACCAGTCTTGTAGTTCACCTACAAAAGAATATCAAGTTATTTTAGGTACCTAAATTTGTTTGGGTCCGTGGAGGTTAGTAAGCAAGGCTTTGGGCACCCAAATAGCATTCTTTTTAGCGCCTAAAATTGAAGTGCCAACAAATCTAGCAATAACACTACCATTATTAGATTTCTTAAGCATATAGCAAGAGTCAAATAGTCCAATAGAAGGAGTCTTACCCACAGGATTATTTTGTTGCACATGTCGTAATCCCGGCACTTTTGACAATACTTACCATTTTGTCTCACAAATCTTGTGGGCTTGTTTGTCGGTTTCTTACCTTTCTTGGGCACATACCCAAAACCCTCATTGAGTGAGCACATTTGCTCACTCAACAACTTGTCAAGGGTAGCCTTACCCTTGAAGCACATTTTTAAGCTTTTATTTAGCTTGGTCACTTGTTCCTTTGGCTCATTATTCTCACTAATGAGCTTAGCATCATATGACTTAGCAATTGCATTATTAGAATCAATATTGGAGGAACATGGCATGACAAGTAAGTTACCACATGAAGTAGATATGCTAGCTCTAGCAATTTTTACACTAGGCATTTCATTTGAAATATCACAAGTAATACCGATGCTAGTGCGAGATTTGCTTGAGTTTTCTTGGAGAAGCAAATCATGAGCTTCCTTTAGCTTCTCATAAGATTCTTCAAGGGAGATACGCTCTATCTTTAAAGCTTGAATTTTGACTTTTCTTTTCTAAGAAATTCATTTAATTCAATTAGTATATCCATAAATTCATCATAAGAATCGAGATATTTTACCTTCTCTCCTTTTGCCATAAGGCATGTTGGAGATGAGAAGAGCAATGGTGCTTCTTTGATGGCAATACCGACAAGTTCCTTCTTCTTAGGGACTCATTCTCACTTGAGTCGAAATCGGTGTACTCCTCATCAGAATCCCACTCTCCAATGTGGGCTTCATTCTTGCCATCATTTTGAAGCTTCTTGAAAAGTTTTTTTTGCCATTGAAGTTCTTTTTCTTGGATGACTTCTCCTTGTCATCCTTCTTCATGGGGCATTGAGAGGCAATGTGTCTCTTCTCATTGCACTTATAGCAATGGATATTGCTATAGCGCTTGTTGTCGTGGTGGGAGCACCCTTTCTTGCCTTTTTCATGACTAGCGCTTCGGTATGAGCGCCTCTTCATGAATTTGTTCATTCTCCTCACAAGGAGAGCTAATTCCTTCTTGGAGTCCTCATCATCATCTTTGGACTCTTCTCTTGACACCACTTTAGCCTTGAAAGTGATGATCTTCTTGCCATTGGAAGAGAATTGCTCCAAGAGCTCCTCTTTGTCTTTCTTGTACAACTCATTTGTTATGAGGTTGTCCAAGAGTTGTATTGGTATCATCCTTGTTAACTCACGTGAGTTAAGAAAAAGTGTCACTAACGTATCATACTTCTTTGGCAAGGCTCTAAGCATCTTTCTCACAATATCAATATCGGTTAGTGTAGTGCCTAGGCCTTTGAACTTATTTATAATGTGTGTTGAGATGAGAATACATTTTATTTATATTCTCATGAGGCAACATTGTGAATGTCTCATATTTGATCTAAAGCCTATGCAATTTGGCTTTTTTAACCGTGGATGTTCCCTCTTGGATTTCTGAGAGGGTGGTCCAAATATTGTGAGCGGTATCTAAATTGCTCACCTTACTGAACTCATCCACGTTTAAAGCGCCAAATAGAACATTATAGCTTGAGTATCTAAATGAGTGTTACGTCCCTCTTGTTCCGTGGGATGTAGTGGATCAAGAGGCGTGGGATAACCCTCATTTACAAGTTTTCATAAGCTCGGACTCATGACCTTAAGATAAATAGATATTCTAATTTTCCAATAAGAATAATTAGAGCCATCGAAAAGATGTGCCTTCGCTATAGCAATTCCCTCACTAGCCATCCTTTTCTTTTTAGACAATTTAGTCTAAATCAATGAGAGACCAAACTCTTATACCATTGGTAGGATCAAGGGTAACAGACTACGGGGGGTGAATAGGAGGTTTTAAAAGTTCTTGCCTTTTAAACAAGTACCACAATTTAGTCTAGCAAAATTTTAAAGCAATTCAAACCTACACAATACTAGTATTTCTAAGACACTACAAGCACAAGTCTCTACTAGTATATCTCTACCACAAATAAATATGACAATCATAATATGTTATCAATACAAGGGTGGAATGAAAAGACAAAGAAGTAACCAATTGACACACGATATTTTACCGTGGTGTTCAGAAACATGCTGGTTTCCCCTAATCCACGTTGAGGAAAGCCCAAGTGACTTATACCAGCTCCATGAATTAAGCCTCAGCTCCTCAATCCACTAGTGGTTGCCCTTCCTCTGCTCCGGAGATGGTGGACACCAAACCACTCACAAGTCGACGCTGGGCTTCTTCACAACCTTTCTTGAAGAAATCATCGTGCAAGCTCCCGCCAAGCCGTCTAGGTGCCGGCAAGTACCAAGAGTAATAAATCATAGCTTCGTTTGACGGCGAGCAAGTGCTAAAGGATCAATCTAAGATATGTGCACTTGATTTTGGCTTAACCACCTCAAATGAATGCACAATATAAAATTGAGGTGTGGAGTGAATGCACTAGTTATGAGGCTTTCGGTGGTTCTGGTGGTGGGTTAGATACCCCCCAGGCTGCCGATTGAGGATAGCTGAGGGGAGATATAATATGCTGAGATAGGGTAAAAGTTCTGTACTCTGATTTGGGCATCGCATCTAAGGAAATGCGAAATTCCATGCGCCAACAGAATTAGAGTGATTATGGTAAAGTGATACAAGCTTGCGCAATACTTTACAAATCATGAATTCATGCCTGTCTCCTGGATTGGATGCTACAGAAACCGATGGAGGTTTTTGGCTAGTTATGCAAGTGTTTAATAGCTTTCTAAAATAATAATATGGAGTTTCTCACAACAACCAAAACCATTATTTTTTATCTAGTCAAGATAAGAAAGAGCATGATAAAAAGTTAGAAAACAGAGATAGACAGGAGCATGCAGTGCATAGTTGCTATATAAATTTGCTAGTACTTCGTACTCATTCTTACTATTATTTTCTTTGTCTAGAGGATAGCCAGCTTGGATCGACAGTGGAGGGAATGTGGCCTGTGCAGAGGAGCCTCACTATGACTGGGAGGGAGATTGTGTCGAGGCAGAACCGTATGAGGGTCAAACGTTATACGAGGATTGGGACAAGTAGAGTTCTAGTAGTGGCACGAACTCGATCATTAGGGTATTGTACCATTAGTGTATTGTATTTTGTACTTAACACTCTTGTATAAGTAGTTGGCTTAACTAGACTATCTGCTGGTATTGTAATAACTCCATGGAACCAGGTTGTATGATATTTTAGCACTGCGTGGCTGTATGGATGTATGTAACTTACTGCCTCTGATTATTGTTCTGCTGCAACACTCTGATGAGCTTATTATTCGTTAGAGCAATATTATATCGGCTAAAACGAATAATAATCTGTTGACTAGCATTTTTACCCCACGGTAAAAATACGGGTCGTCACATATATACATGATTATGATCGAGCAAGCTTTATAAAAGCATGATTTTGTATATATCAATTTAATTGGTTTAAATAATCTTTTAAGTTTTCTTAGTGTATTTTTCTTTAAAAACAAAATTTTGTATTAATACTTGATGTGAGTTCTCTCTTTGCTGTTTTTTTTCTTTTGTGCCTTGATGATAAATTGCTAAAGGGGGAGAAAGATTTGGAAGAGATTTGTGGCTTGTAACTTAAAATGCTTTTTCAGTTTCAGTTCTTCAGTTAGACATGTTTGAAATTATGATATCTTGAGGTATTGTCAATATATTCATGAAAGAAAAGATTGTTACACCATGTCGCTAAGATTAGAATATTTATGATAATGACTAATTGATAATATTGTATATTAATGCTATTTAAGGCATGTAATGGATGAGGTATTAGAAACCGAGTTGCATTGCTGAATAATGAATTCCCGCGGCTTTTGGATGATGCGGCTGCATGCATTGCGTAATTTTTTTCTGGTGACTGCCGTGAATTTTGGGATCAGGGGCTGCGTGTACTGGTCGGTGCCGAGACTTTGCTCGCCGGGTAGATTATGAAAAAACTGGAAACCGACTCGTGTGATACATTGAGCGGAGGCTGCATGAGGAAGCATGGATGGCAACGGAGCTATTCACGCGGGGAATACTCGCCCATCTTTAGTCTCTACTAGTCTCATAGGCGCGGCGGCACGCCGCGCCAGCCACCGTGTGTACCGAAGTAAAAGAGGCGGAAATCCGTAGATAAAGGAATGTGTAGGGTTTTTTTTAAAAAAAAGCGAGGGGCTTTTCGCAATAAAAGGAGATCAGAGGGTTTTTTTCGTAAAAATCAGGGGTTGGTTTGAAAGAACTGAGGGCCTGTACGTAATTTTCGAAAATACGGATCGTTATCAGCGAAAAATTAATATGCGCAGGGGTTTTTTTGAAAAATACAGGGACCTGTTCGCGAGGAAAAAGGACCTTTACGTAATTTCAGAAAAATAGAAGGGATTTGCCTCCCCCGGCCGTACCAAGAACCGGGCGCCACGCGCCGGCCAGCCGTGCACAGGGGGCGACGTGGATGGCCTCCCGGGCCGGGAATCCTTCCGGGCGTATGTAGGGGATGATTTAGCGATCGGATAATTTTTTTCCGTTGCCATCTCTATCGGAGTTTTGGCGGAGAACGGGGCCATTTCGAACATAAATTTCGATGATAATAAAGATAATTCTATGTATTTATCATATAGTTGTGTAGATATAAATAAATTTATTAATATATGTGTTGTAGGGATGGCCTCCACCTAAGCTCAGCCGGCCTGTTAGAAGGCTGTAAAGCCCGAAATGGGACATGTATAATGACATAAGTGCCCCCGTGTGGGATAATTGGGTGTAAGGTCATAACTGTAAAGTACTCCCCATGTGAATATATATAAACCATCCAGGCCTTGGGGAAGCCCCTCGAGCATTGCTCACCTAACTCTCCACTACCATACTACCATCTCTCTGTTTGGTCTGTAACCACAACAATAGGAGAGATAGAATGATACTAGATGAGTTATATACCATATATTATACGAAATATATTAGGCTCAAGATAAAATATCTATATTTTAAGTATATAAAGTATCAATCTCAGTATTAGACCACATTTATCCTCATCGAGCTTACAATGCACCACAAACAAACTATGTCTCCCAGTACTAGAGCTAGTAACAAAGACTAAGAACTAGCATGGCTCACACAATTTGTAGAAAGAGGAGAAGAAGAAACTTACAGTGCAGATGACACTCAAAGCCATCCAGAAGCAAATCAAGCCAGTGAAGATCAACATGAATTGGGCAATGCACACCTCAGGGTGCTGTCTCAGAAAACCTAGCACCCTCTGTGCTACCGCAGAAGAAGAGTGTGGTTGACGGAGATACAATGCCCACTCCAACCTCGGGTAGCCGACACCGGAGACGAAGGTCGGGGTTGATGATGCACAAGACCAACGAGTGTTCCGGCCAAGAACGCTCATGAACACCAAGAACAAGTCACAATCTCCCACAAAATTCAGCACAAGTCCGAGCCAAATCAACCTGTAGAGGTAAACCCCAGACCTTTCCCCTTGGCCAGATCCAAGAAAAGGCTCAAGGAAACCGCACGGGGAAACCCTAGAACCATGATTTGCACTCCTCAGTTGACAGCGATAGGAAGAAACTTGGCTAGCGGTTCTCAAGACTCAATATCGAAGAACCACTAAGAGAGATTTGAGATCGGAGAGGAGAACAAGAACTCATGGTTTTCCAGTGCCTCCAAATGGAGAAGAGGAGATGCCATACAAAGTGGAGCGGGGCGGAGACCGGCGGGCTGCAGCCACGGCTGGCGCCGAAGCGCCCACGCCGGTGACACCTCCATCGCCGCCACCGCCGCTAGACTCAGTCGCTCGGACGACGCGGTTGAAGTTGTTCTGCGCCGCACACGAGAAGACGTGCACGCGCACAGGCACGGGAGGAGACGTAGTCTCCTCCCCTTATCTCCTCGTCCGGCCCACTGACAGGTGGGCCCCACCTCTCTCTCTCTTCTTTTTTTCTTTTTCAATTGGGAAATTATTGAAATGCCCCTAGAAAACAACAGTCCCCACCAATTTATCAATTGATAAAGGTGTTAAAATGTCTTATTTAATATACAGCTGTGCGACGATGGGTACCTTACGGGTTTGAACCCAAAGCCTAGTGACAAGGACTATGACTTTGCATAGACAGAGGAGGACTTCGCTTTGATCCAATGCCTTGGTGTGAGAATTTTCACCTAAGTCACATTCTGTACTGGGCAGCTTGCCCTTTCCCTCTCGGGTTAGGACGTTACGGTCATGTCCCTGTATCTTGCTTATGAGTGCTTAAGATTGTATACCCTTATCTTTCTTTGATCGCGACCTCACAATCACACTCACGTAGGTGAATTCTTCTATGAATCCTGTAGGATGATTCCTAAAGTAATATAGACATCGAATTCATTAAGAGCTAATGCTCAACCTTCCATACAGAAAGAGCATTGTAGCTAATGGGACCTGTTAGATGTGCTCGCTAATCCCACATAGTTTGTTGTCCTAGAGCCTAGTTCATGGGATCTCCGATCTTCTAGGATAGGTTACCACTAATGTGAGTCTCTACATGGGTATGAACCCCATTCCCTGAGATGCTGCAAGGATGGCCTTCCGAGCCAGTCCTTTAGTGAAAGGATCTGCCAATTTCCTTTCAAACTGATGTATTCTGCAGAAATAACACCCGTCTCTCTAGCATGCCTTATCGACTTAAGTTGCCTCTTTATGTGATTTGAGGATTTCATATTGTCCTTCATACTCTTCGCCTTAATCAAAACGGTTTGGTTATCGCACTAGGTCAATATGGCTGGAATTGGCTTTTCCAACATAGGCTGGTTAGAAAGGAGTTCTCTAATCCATTCTGCCTCTATAGCCATTAAATCAAGTGCTACTAACTCAGCCTCCATGGTAGACTATATAAGGATAGTCTATTTTGAAGACTTCCACAAAACGGCCCCACCTGCTAGAGTGAATACATAGCCACTCATAGCCTTCATGTCATCTGAGTTACTAATCTAGTTGGAATCACTGAATCCTTCCAGGACTGCCAGATGGCCAGAATAATATATTCCCAAATTAGAGGTCCCCTTCAAGTATCTAACTACTCTTTTTAGTGCTATCCAATGATCATCTCCTAGATTGGAAGTATAACGACTCAATCTACTTACAACGTATGAGATGTCTGGTCTCATTGCACTAGTTAGGTACATCAGGGATCCTATTATTTGAGAATACTTAAGCTGATCCTTCCCATGCCTAGTGTTCTTATGTAGCTTTGCATTTGGATCATAGGGTGTGGCTATTGGCTTACGGTCTATAAACCCAAATCTGGTTAGGACCTTATCCACAAAATGGGTTTGTAAAAGAGTAATTCTATTCTCACCCTTTATAAGCTTGATGTTTAAGATAACATCAGCCTCATCTAGATCTTTCATATCGAAATTCTGGGAAAGGAAAGATTTTGTTCTTTTGATCACATCCATGTTGGTTCTAAAAAGCAATATGTCATCTACATAAAGTCAAAGAATGACACATTCGCCCTCGCTGAACCAATAGTACACATATTTATCGGCTTCTTCCACACAAAAGCCAACCGAGATTATTGTACTATCGAATTTCTCATACCATTGCTTGGGAGCTTGCTTTAGGCCATACAAGGATTTAATCAATCGACATACCTTCTTTTCTTGCCCTTCAACCACAAAACCTTCAGGCTGTTGCATATAAATCTCCTCATCCAGCTCTCCATTTAGGAAGGCGGTCTTTACATCCATTTGATGTACTTGAAGTTTGTATGCAGCAGCTAGTGCTAAAAGCACTTGAATTGTGGGTAAACGAGCTACATGAGAGTATGTATCAAAGTAGTCTTCTCCTTCTTTCTGCGTGAAACCTTTAGCCACTAAACGGACCTTGTACTTTTCTATAGTACCATTAGGTTTACGCTTTCTTTTAAAGATCCATTTGCAGCCTACTGGCTTACAACTAGGTGGAAGACCAGCAATCTCTCAAAT
This sequence comes from Dendrocalamus latiflorus, assembly GCA_017311315.1. NCBI lineage: Eukaryota > Viridiplantae > Streptophyta > Magnoliopsida > Poales > Poaceae > Dendrocalamus > Dendrocalamus latiflorus. The sequence goes on from CM029611.1 coordinate 37,685,786, forward strand.
TCTGTTAGTTATGATGGAGTCCATCTCGCTATGGATTGCCTCCTTCTAGTAATCCACATCCGAGGATGCGTATGCCTTTCAAAGGGTTCGTGGTTCATCATCCACAACATAGGTGACATAGTCATCGCCAAGTGACTTTTCAGTCCTCTGCTTCTTACTGCTCCTCAACTTCAATTCTGAAGCAGTATTATTCACACTAGAAAGAATAGAGAGTTCATCTGAACCGGAATGGTCAATGACTTCATTAGGTCTCATAGGAAACACATGCTCAAAGAATGTCGCATCACGAGACTCCATCACTATATTTGTAGCGATGTCACTCACCTCGGATTTGACCACTAGAAATCTATAAGCCGTGCTATTTATAGCATATCCTAGAAAGATACAATCAACGGCCTTAGGACCAAACTTCCTTTTCTTCAGTAACGACACATGCACTTTTGCAAGGCATCCCCATGTACGAAGAAATGATAAGTTGGGTTTTCTCCCCTTCCATCCTTCTTAGGGTGTTTCCTCCTGATTTCAAGGTGGAACCCTATTCAGGACATAATTAGTTGTGAGAACTGCTTCGCCCCACCAATAGTCTGGCATACCTGAACTCTGGAGCATGGCGTTAACCAAGTCACGAAGAGTTCGATTCTTTCTTTCGGTTATTCTATTATACTGGGGTGAGTATGGTGGAGTAATTTCATGAATTATTCCACTTTCTTCACAGAATCGAGAGAATTCATGTGAGACGTTTTCACCACCTCGGTCCGACCTTAATCATTTGATTTTTCTTTTCTAGTTGATTTTCAACTTCGGCTTTATAGATTTTAAAGAGTTCAAGTGCTTTATCTTTCGACTTAAGTAGATAAATGTAACAATACTTAGTCGCGTCATCTATGAGAGTTAAGAAGTATCGTTTGCCACCTTTAGTTGATATTCCATTCATCTCATAAAGATCAGAATGAATTAGTTCAAGTGGAGAGGTGCTTCGCCCTTCAACACTATGAAAAGGTTTTCGGGGCTGCTTTGCTTGCACACACTTCGCACTTCGAACCCTTCTCATAATTATAGCTTAGAATTAAACTTATTTTGCTCAACCGCACATTAGCTTCAAAATTAACATGACACAACCGTGAATGCCAAATATCATGAACTTTATTGCAATGGGAAACACTATAAATGTTTACATTATTGAGATCAAGAATACATTAGCGGAACATGCCTCCGCTATCATAACCTTTGCCCACAAAACTACCAAACTTAGTCAATACGACCTTATTGGACTCAAATACAAGCTTTATTCCTTACCTACACAGCATCGACCCGCTCAGAAGATTGCGAGTCATCGAAGGCACATACAGTACGTCTTTGAGGATGAGTGTTTTGCCCGAAGTAACCTTCAGGAAAACATGTCCAATCCCACGTATTGTCGCAGCGGCTCTGTTGCCCATTAGGACAGATCGACCACCTTCACCCTGAAATGAAGAGAAACAAGACCGATTAGCACATATATGTCTAGTTGCACCTGTATCAATCCACCAACTAATAGATGGACTTGCCATAAAGGCCTGAGGTACATACTCTTCCGAGCTGGAGCTAGCCAACGCAACATTTACTTCAGCCTTGCGACTTTTGTGCTGACCAGGAGGACCCCTGCCCTTTTGATTGCGGCAGTGATTGGCCTTATAGCCAACCTCCCTGCAAACAAAGCAGATGATGTTCTTCTTTTTGTTCTTCATTTTCTTTGGTTGGAGCTTGACTTGGGGTTGACTCTTGAATTTTGGTTTCCCAGAGCCTCTAGTTCTCTTGACCTCCAGCTGATGAGCTTGGACTTGAGCCTTTCCTGTGCTGTCACCGGCTCTGGCACGCTCTTCAACATTGATAGCAACTGACATCTCATTGGGTGTCAAGCGCTCTTTTATATGTCTACAAGCGGTCACAAAGACACGCCATGAAGGCGGTAACTTAGCTAGGATGACATTTACTTGGAACTTCTCTAGCAGAATGCAGTCGTACTGATTTAAGTTACGTACATGGAGTTGAAGCTCGTGGAGCTGCTCCATCACCAACCGCCCCTCAACCATCTTATAGTTCAAGTAATTTGTAGTTATAAATGACTCATTCCCGTTATCCCCTACGGAATATTTCTCATCAAGTTCATACCAGAGTTGTTTGGCATCTTTAAAGTTCACGTACACGTCGCACAACCGGTTGGATAAGATTGCTAACAAATGAGCTAAGACTAAGTTGTTCGCATCCTCTCATCGCATCATTTCAGGAATTTCCAATGGAAATATTGGAGGATTCGAAATGACCCAAAAGAGTTTGAGATTAGTCAACCATAATTTCGTTTTAGCTTGCCAACGCTTAAAGTTAACACCATCAAATATTTCCGGCTTAACGACATCGGACAACGAAGCCATTTCTTTAATAGTAGGTTTTCTGGATTGTTGTAAATAGTGCGGATTTAGCAAATGTTCATTTTTAATTCCAGCATACTTAAGAATTAGCAAAACATATTTCCAACACAGTATATATGACACAAATTGCATATAAACATGTAATTCTACCATGTCATTTATACAAGGACATATATTTAGCACATGAATCAAAATCACAACTAGAATAACCATATAAAACATTCTTCTGAACATTGAAACTGCTAGTATATAGCAAGAATGTTAATTATGGATTAGAGCTCTCAGATGTAGGGTTACACAAAATATACTCATGGTCGTCCCGCTACTGTGGTCTATACTCTTCACTAATTAAATATGACAGGTGGGATTAAAACTTGAGCTCTTAAGAACAATTTGTCAATTTTAAATACAAATTAACAGCAACACTAACTTTCGGCCAGCAAATAGAGTATAGCCAATGTAATCTCCAAACTACACCAATTTAGCCATATAACTTGATATACTAACAAAGAGAAGATCACAAATTCATCAATGCAACAAGCCAAATTGGCTAACAGAGGTATGAAACTCAAGATTACAGTGAATATAGATTTCGAAAGAAACTTACTGCAGAACAGAGTATCAAATGCTAACAATAACAATGATCTAGAGCTCAAGTTTTAGTCATTCAATCTCAGTATTAGACCACATTTATCCTCATCGATCTTATAATGCGCCAGAAACAAACTATGTCTCCCAGTACTAGAGCTAGTGACAAAGACTAAGAACTAGCATGGCTCACACAGTTTGCAGAAAGAGAAGAAGAAACTCACAGTGCAGACGACACTCAAAGCCATCCAGAAGCAAATCAAGCCAGTGAAGATCAACAGGAACTGGGCAAGGCATACCTCAGGGTGCTGTCCTAGAAAACCTAGCACCACTCTGTACTACCGCAGAAGAAGAGTGTGGTTGACGGAGATACAATGCCCACTCCAACCTCGGGTAGACGATGCAGGAGACGAAGGTCGGGGTTGATGCTGCACAAGACCAATGAGTGCTCCGGCCGAGAACGCTCGTGAATACCAAGAACAAGTCACAAATCTCCCACAAAACTCAGCATAAGTCCGAGCCAAATCAAGCTCTAGAGGTAAACCCCCAGACCTTTCCCCTCGGCCAAATCCAAGAAAAGGCTCAAGGAAACCGCACGGGGAATCCCTAGAACTGCAATTTGCACTCCTCAGCTGACGGTGACAGGAAGAAACCCGGCCGGTAGCTCTCAAGACTCAATATCAAAGAACCACTGAGAAAGATTTGAGATTGGAGAGGGGAACGAGAACTCACAGTTTTCCAGTGCCTCCAAATGGAGAAGAGGAGACGCCATATAAAGGGAAGCGGGGCGGAGGCCTGCGGGTTGCAGCCATGACTGGTGCCGAAGCGCCTGTGCCAGTGATGCCTCCATCGCCACCGCTCCGAACGATGCGGTTGAAGCCGTTCTGCGCCGCACGCAAGAAGACGCGCACGTGCACGCGTGCGTCTCCTCCCCTTATCTCCTCGTCTGGCCCACTGACAGGTGGGCCCCACCTCTCTCTTCTTTTTTTCTTCTTCAATTGGAAGATTACCGAAATGCCCCTAGAAAACAACAATATCTCCATGGATAATATAAAGAAAAAAGCTACATTCAGAAATGAACGTGGCATTGAGAAACTAACGTGTTCTAAACGGTATTGCTGTTTGGAACAAGGCCTTCAAATCCGAGGTTCAAATTTAGTTGTACTTTTTAAGCAATGTTTGAACTAATTGTTGGATGTCATAATGATTGGCTGGCTCGTGTCTTGAGCAATGTACCTGGGTGTTGTTTCGTTGCTTTGTGTCTATCTGCTGATTGTAGGAGTTGTGTGCTTAAGCAATCACTCACGAATATTATCAGGTTGCTAACATTCGGATTCCTAAGATAGGGAATAAAACAGTTCATCCAGTTGGCCTAATTGTTGCTATCAAAATACTATTCGATTACTGCTAGTTGTACAAATAGGTAGATGGGATGGATGCCTCCAGAACTTCTATATTCATGAAATAGACAATTCCTGATTCTGTTCATTGAAGAACACAAACTTTTAATTCATGAAATACGGAACACTATCTTTGTGTGTTATTTCAATTTCAGGAGCATGAAGCAGCAGTATCTAGAAGCACTTTTATGGCAGCAAGTATATTTCATTTTTCATACTTCTTGTAGTATTATATTGTAGTAGCAATGATTTGATTCCGTGATGTACATTTGCCTTGTATTATGTCAGATGACCTTCACAAGCTTGTATTGTGGACGAGAAATGTATGCTACCTGCACGTCGTAGACTATGACTACGACTTGTACTGGACACCTTTTATTGCTAATGACCAAGTAGCCACTAGTACCATTTAAATGCTTGTACGGTTGTTTTCAGAATATGTTGGCAAGCACATTTCTACTATGTTCCAAATTACCGTGGATTTTGTCTTTTGGTTTAAATAGTACTGTAGCAACGATTAATTTTTTTAGGTATTCAATTAAAAAATAAACAATAGAAAAAATAAAAAAACACCTACAAAAAGGAAAAGGGAAAAAAGAGAAAAAAGCTATGTTAAGAACTCAACGCGTTTCAAACGGTTCTTAACAAAAATCCTTACTATTTGGAACAAGACCTTCATAAGTTAAAGAAAGCAGGTTATCCAACGATCAAATTTAGTTGTACTTTTAAGCTATGTTTGAACTAATTAGAGGTCGTTCTTTTGGGCAGTGGTTTATGACTAAGATTTTTGAATTTTGACTGTTTGCGTGAAAGAGTACGAAGAGAGGGACATTTGCATGTAATTTTGATCGATAGAACTGAAGTCAGTACAATATCTATTACAATTAACCTATAAATTCTGTCTTAAAAAATATTTTATTTAAAAGTTAGTTATTATATAATAAATCATCTAGGTGGGGGGTGTCATAATGATTGGCTGGCTCCTGTCTTGAGCAATGTACCTGGGTGCTGTTTCGTTGCTTTGTGCCTATCTGCTGATTGTAGGAGTTGCGTGCTTAAGCAATCACTCACGAATATTATCAGGTTGCTAGAGCACTAACATTCGGGTTCCTCAAGGTCGGGAATAAAACAGTTCATACAGTTGGCCTAATTGTTGCTATCAAGATAACTTTTAAAGCGTGGATGGCGAGGACTCCAGAGCGCACACGGCTTGGACTCCGAGACGACCACGGCGCGGCGGAGCTGTCCGAAGCGGACACAGCGGTGGACTCCCCAGCGAAAATGACGCACATGACAAGGTGGATCCACCTGTCCCCGAGAGAGGAGAAGAACGGCTGAGATCACGATGCGTGGCAGCGAAGGAAATCGGACGGCGGGTGGCTAAGCAGGCCGACTGGGCCGAACGTGGGACAGAGTTGACGCGCAGAAAGGTAGTGGCAGGGACTGGGCTTCCGCCTACTAGGCTTTAAGGAATTTTAAATAATTTATCAATTCCAAAAAATGAGGAAAAGGAAATTGAGCTCTAAAAAATAGCAAATAAATCTAAAAATTTGAGAGATATAGAAAATTCCTTACATCACTAGGAACTCAAATAAAACAAGTTATAATTGAATTAAAGTTTAGTTTACTCAAATTAAATCTTTTTAACTTCTAAAAATACAAATTAAGCTTTAATTAATTTAAGAAAAATATAAATAATTATTTTTATTTTAAAAACTACAAAAAGGCACTGAAAATCAGGTTGTTACACTAGTGTTACCTAGATAATAGAACTCACAAGTGTCCCCATAGATTTAGATCATTGACCAACAAATCATTCCGCTTAGGTGGATATACTATTTAAAAACTAGGGTATACCTCTCTTAGCGGTGAGTTAGCTTTCAGCAAACTTAACTTGGTTACTTCTTTATAAATTCTTGAAAAATATCTAGCAAGCAAGCTCCCACTTCTGGCTTTCATGAGTATCAACTAAACTTCTAGTTTAGCTTGGCTAGTGCATGAATTTGAATATTAAATATCAAGGCATTCAAGAATTTTGGGCTTTTCTCTCCCCTGATGCTGAGGTTAGATCTTTCTAGCATACCATAAAAATCCCCCTTTTATGGGTACTAGATTGGTGAAATTTCAGATCCAATATATATCCCCAACTTTAGGTGGGGGCCCATAGATATATGCTATGATGGTGATACAATGTGGAAAATATTTTATTCTTTCAACATGCACTATTTCACTTTGGGGCTATTCATTATGCAGTGGCATGAAAAACTGCATGACCCTAAGAATTTTACAGTATCCCATCTTCTGGTGGGCTATTATTCAGCGATAAAGATCTCATATAGGAATTTGAGAGTTGGTGGACTTGTTCTATTGTCTAGCCTCTTTATTCTTTGGCCAAAACTTTGACCCAATTACTCATACCATGTTTAAACTAATTTGGATCATTCAAAATTCAAGTTTATAATTGCGCAACATGTTTTCTATGGTCATAGATAGTATGTTCTAACAACATAATATAAATCTATAGGATGCTCTTCAGGAACACGAATATAATGTTGAAACACAAAACATTGACCCCAATTAATCTACATGGAAATACTAGATTTTCTTCTGGAAAATAACCTTAGTTGAATCACCCAAAAGGTTCACCATTCTACGGGAATGGTCATTATCCTACAGGAATATAACAATTTAGTTAAGTGGGCGATAAATAATATGCCTGACTTCTATTCTTCCACCAACATAAATATAGCCAATTTAGACCATTGTGGATCTTTATAATCCAATAGGTCATCATCTTTATTCGGGAGCTGACTTCATGTAACTAATATGGTCACCAATAGCGATGTAGTCTCAGACTGTTTATACCAATATGCGTGTGCATGGCTGATGAGTGTGGCACACTTCAGTATGTGCCAAATGTTGTAGGCATGTGATCACATCAGGCAGTTGACTTCTTGTCGTGTGCACAATCACATGCTCATGGTTGGCGTATTTTTTAAAGCACAAATAGATGCCCTAACATGGTTAGCGTATTGTTATATTAACAATATAACATGAATGTTATTCTACGTATCTTCTGGATATTGACAATCATCATGCTATATATTTATTGATCTCTCAAATAATTTAGATTAATTATTGCTTCTGGCTTTGACCTAGGATAGGTCATTATGCCTGCCATGGATCTTATTTTTCAAATTTTTCTCATGCCTCTTCATATCAAATTTACCTTTCATGACCAAATTCCTCCCCTTTTCATGCCAACCATAAAAATTCTAAGTGATAACGTGTGCTTTAAGCATTTGCTTTAAGTCAACTTAGGGGCTTACAATATATTGAAATCATTCTTATACTAAGTATAAATTTTATTGGACATGAAACCAACATATACCTTGTAACTTTGAACCGAGAGTTTACCACTATTAGGCTAGATACAGTTGAGCCTGTTACTGTGCATGGCTAAACGTCCCTTAGGTCGATCAGCCTGAGATAGCGATGACTAGGGTTCCAACCCTAACCACCCGTCTCCTTCTCGCACCTATGTGCGTTAGACTATGGGTGGTGGCAGCGGCGAAGCGGTGAGAGCGCCAGTGGGTGGGTGTGACATGAGATCGGTAAGCTCACATGGCGACGCGGGTGGAGCTTCAGTAGAATTGGGCGACGACGAATGGCTGGTGCGTCCTGTGGTGCTTCAGGGCAGCGGCAGCGGCAGCTGCCCAGCGCATGATAGATCTCCCGTGCAGTGTGTTGCAGCAGGCGCCCACACAGTCGAATGACCACGAAGTCATTTACTACTATGCATCATCGCAGCAAGTCGTACGACCACGCCTCATGGTCGATGGTCGATAGTCGAAAGTCTTCGACTTATGACTTACGACTACAATCTCCGACTTACTTCTTTCTCAACACTCGGGATACACACGTGATGCTGAGGGGAAACACAAGGATTTATTCTGCTCAACTACCTACAGCTTTTCTGAGGACTCTTATTTAAGCACAAGGAATATAGATCGTGGCCAACATGGCCACTCCTAAACGCATGGCACAACTGCACGGTTCGTGCCATCCCACGATCAGCCATGATGCATTACCACTAATTGAAACCAAAAAAGAAGCAGACACTCCTGCGTGAATGAGCACACGTTGAACATCTTGATGCGCATGACCCGAAGGCCATGCCCAACTATTGGACTCACTACTGACAACATAATCGAACATCCTAACAATCTCCCCCGTGATCTAGTTGCCCTTCACTCTTATAACTTCAATCTTCTCACGCAGACTCTGAAACTTCATCCGCCTGAGAGGTTTTGTTAATAGGTCCACAAATTGCTCATCTAACTTGACGTAGTCGATGAGGACCTTGCCATTTTCAATGCATTCCCTGATGAAATGGTAACATGTCTCAATGTGCTTACTCTGTGTCGGGACCCCGGATTTCCAAACCCGGACCCTCTGTGTATTACTGCACTAGTCCCAGATCAAAGCTAGTGCACACAGTTAAACAGAATGGAAAACATCACCATCAACGATTTATTACAATAAATAAGAGTACTAACCACAGGGTCTCATTATTACAAATGAGGTTTCGAGACCTCGCACACGAGAAATAAAGCGGAAGCAAAGATAACTCGAGGACGACCCATCAATTCGCCACAGGCAATTGACTGGGGAAGCGCGACCTAGTCCTCCGGGAAGAATCCGTCACAGCCACAAGCGAAGCAGTAGTCGTAGTCACCTTCTTGAGCTTCAACTTCCTCTGAGATTTATTTTTGAGTGTAGCATGTGAGTACATAAAGTACTCCGCAAGTCTTGGGAAAAAATGCATAGATGCAAGGCTTGACAAAGGAAGGCTATATGGTTCTTTTGCAAAAAGCAATATTTTAAATTCAATTACTACTAATTATTTTCGAAGGCATCAATTTAATAAAGTAAATGATTTTAACAATTAACAATTATTCTCTAGTGAAGGTTCTATCCACCAACACTAGCTTAATCATTTCCAACTGAACAAGTTAATATTGCGGGTTACATCCACCCTCTCTGGCTCCAACCGCCAGGATACCCTTCCGAGAGTTCCCTCCACCCTCGGAATACAAAATTTTTTGATTTCAAAACCAAAACCAGAAATCTACCATGTGAATGCATTCCTTGCCCGCCCTTGACCGTGGGCACGGCTATTCGAATAGTTTTACACTCTGCAGAGGTTGTACAACTTTACCCACAAGAGATAAATTATCCTAAAGGTCAACACGCTTCCTTTGGCATGAGACCCAGATAAAATATCACAAAGCCTTTACCTTACTCTAATCTAGCTAGATACCACCCGCTGAGGTTTCACCGCTGGTAGGCTAACTGCCCGAACCGAAGCCCCCTCTTGCGCCATATGAGTACAGTAAATCCCTGTCCCTCACTGTGAATAACCAGTCCATCCCTGGCACCCACTTTCCACTGGTGGCACCTAAACTAGACTATCATAAGTTAGTCAGCTAGGTCATACCCATATAGACTTGTGGTTGTACGGTTAATGCTCAGTCTGGACAAACACAAGCGTCAGTCCTTAATTGACTAGGGTGGAACATACACTTAACAAGATCTCGTGCTTGCTGCACCAACCCAAACCAACCATCCACCCTAATCTAAACCAACTTTCACATTTTAGTTTATTTTAAAAGAACAGTGGTAACTCCAATTACCACTAAATTTGTAAAAACAAGGGTATTACAATAATTCATAATTTCCCATTTGCAAGATTTCAAGAATATTGCATAGCATGACTAAGCATTATACTACCATTCTATTATTCACAAATAATTATAATACTCTCATTATTGAGACAAAGGAATTCTAAGGTTACAAAGGTACGTGGCATTCAACTTCAATTGATGGCATAACAAAGTTGGATTAACTAATACCTTAAGATTTGAACTAATGTTTTATGTAAATAGCAATGCACATAATTTAAAATAATTAAAATATTTCAAAATCATAGGTTCAAGATGATCAAAGGAGACTTGCCTTCTTGCAGGTTCTCTGGGTCTTCCTGTTGCGAATTGGAGAGATCGTCGACAACGTTGGAATCTACGCGAGAAAAGACGAAGCAAACAAGGCAAATAAATACAAACAAAAATCAAATAAACTCAAAAACTCAAATAGAGGCCATATTTGGATAGATTATGATTTTAGACGAATTTAGGAGAAAGATTCAGCGGATTTGGGGTTCACACGAGGGAGAATGAATATCTGGAAGATCAGTTGGGAAAAGAAATTACTGAGACAATATTTGGACCAAGAAAGATAGAATGGGTTTTATGGAGATTTTACAAGATTTGAATTTGAATTTTGAAAGTGCACAGAAAATTTGGAATGGAACTGAGGCTTTGAAATGAAACTAGGCATTGGAATTTGAAATTTAAATATTTGAAATATCAAATAAATTTCAAGTATTTGAAAGGATGGAAGAAATGGATATTTTAGAATTTTTGATGGATTTAGAAATTTGAATGGGCTCAAACGGAGTTAAAACGAGGGAGAACGGGCTCCGGGAAGTTTGAAAAGAGAGAAAATGGAAAAACTGGATTTTTGGAATTATTTTTCTAAAGGAAAATAATTTATGGCATCAGCATTGCGTCAGCCAGGGAATTTCTTTTTCGGCCAATTTATTTTTGAATTGGAAATCCCGGATTATGACGTCAGCAATGACATCAGCCTCGGGGGTTTGACTGACAGGTGGGCCCTCGGTCCATGGACCAGGTCCACGGACCCGGGGAGGTGTTGAGGTGGCACAGCCACACGGCATGGCTTGCGTGGCAAACGGGCGCCTGCGTGACTCCCAGGTGGCGGCCACGTCGACTGCCACGTCATCCAGACCGCCGAGGTGGCCCGGCTGGCCGGAGAGCGCACGGGAACGGCGGTGGCGACGGCGCTCCGGCGAGCGGCGGCAAGGGGCGGAGACGGAAGAGGGGGCGACGGGGAGTACGGTGGTGGGGGTGGAGGTTACCGGGGATGGCCGGAGTTGGCCGGCGGTGGGGACGGCTTCCCGGCGACGTTCGGGCACGGAGGTGAAGCGAGGAAGCCGAGGGGGTCGTCAGCGAGGCGCGAGGAGGAGCAAGGCGCCGGCAATTGCTCGTCGTAGTCCGGGCGGCGGCGGAGACGAGGGTGCACAGCGCGAGGGTGAGAGGGAGCTCGGGGAGGGAGGGGAGAGCGGAGGGAGGAGGTGCGGTGAGAGGGGAGGCCGAGGGGGCTTTTTATAGGGGTCGGGGAGGGGGCAGGCGCCGGGGATTTCTCGCCGGCGATGGCAGGATCGTGGCGGCGAGATTGGCGGGGGTATAGGGGGAAAGCGGCGCGGGAATGGAGGCCGAGGATGGCGGGGTGTGGTCGGGGAGAGAAGGGAGGGGAGAAGGAAGGGAATCGGGCGAGCGGGGAGGCGGTTGCGGGAAGTCCGGCGGGGAAGACGGGGGCGGTGCGGAGCGGGAGGAAGAAGAAGCCCGTGGGGAAGAAGGCGGGGTGACTGACGCGTGGGGCCCGCGGCGCAGCGAGAGGCGGAAGGGAGGAGACGCTGGCGGGTGGGGCCGAGGAGAGAAAGAGAGAGAGGGAGAGCGGCGCCGACAGGTGGGGTCGGGCGGTCGGAGAGAGAGGGAGGGAGCGGACGGTGGGGATGGTGACGCGCGGCACAGAGCGGATCGGGCGGCCGAGGGAGGAGCGCGGGGCGGACAGGCCGGATTGGGCCGGCGGGGCGACGTGGCGCCATCCGAGCTGGCCAGGTGGCGAGCGGGGGATGGGGAGAGGCGGGATCGGCCGGGCGACGTGGGCCGATCCTGGCCGTCCACTTCGCGGCCGGGGGCGGGAAGAGAGGATTTTAAATTTTTTTTTTGATTTAGGATTTTCAGAAAAGCTCAGAAAAATATGAAATAAATTCCAAAAATTCCGGAAACATTCGCAGAAGTTCCTGGATAAGTTTTGGACTTAATAAAAATACTTCCAACTAATGTTGGTATTTAATTTTCATACTTGAAATACTTTTTATTTTTAAAAATACATTTTTTAAACTCCAGAAAATCCAGGAAACCAAATAAAAGCCAAATAACTCCAAATAATTAATTTGAATTAGGATTTTTATAGAAATTAAAAATATCTTTTTATTTAATAATATTTTTTTAGGTTTTTCTTAAAATACTTTTCAAATCTAGCTTTTCAAAAACAGAAATTCAGGGCAAATCCAAATAAAATTCAAATACTTTAAAATAATTAATTTGAATTAAACTTTTTCAGAAAGCAAATTTTTGGGATGTTACAAATCTACCCCCCTTAGAAAGAATCTCGTCCCCGAGATTCGGACGGACTAGGAAAAAGAAAGGAGAGGAAAACGCAGCTCTTGGTTCCTTGCTGTGCTCTCAAGCTGCTTCTTGCTTTGAACGAAATTGAAACTTACCAAGCATGATTGCTGCCCCTGGGGCACCTTTTGTGCCGATATGGTTAACTCGTCCTCTTCCTTGTGTTTGCGGAGTTCTTGGAGCTGTTCCTGCAGTTAGAGGTACTTCCCGTCCTTGTCCTACAACTGGAGTTCGCGCTGGTGTATTTCCCAAGTTGAAAGGAATTGGAGTGGTAATCTGAGGCTTCTGTGGGCAATTGCCTGCATAATGCCCCATCTCGTGACATCGAAAACATTGCACTCCTGCGGCTAAGGTGTTGCTTCTCTGAGGACGGACTCCGGTAAAGATGTGAGGTTCTTGCATCTCTGAACGGGGCACAGATCCTGGAGTTCTTGGTGCATCTGTTGCTACTGGAGCTTTGTTGAACTGGGGTGGATTCATTCGGGGTCTTGAACTGCTTGCATTATACTGTGTCTGAAAAGCCATCTTTCTCTTACGAGAGTCCTGTAATTGATATTGAGCATCTTCTTGGACAAGGGCCTTGTTCACCATATGCTGAAATGTCGGAAAATCTTTGGACACCAACTGCACCTTGAGGTTGGGATCAAGTCCCTGCATGAACCTCCAAATCTTCGTTGCTTCTGAGGTGATCTCTTCTGATGCATATCTGGACAGTTGGGTGAACTTGTTCAGGTACTCAGAGACACTGAGGTTTCCTTGCTGCAGTTGGTAAAATTCTCTTTTCTTCATTTCCATTATTCTCGTAGAAACATGCGCAGTGCGGAAAGCCTCAACGAACTCATCCCAAGTGATGGTTTGTACATTTTGATGGGCGGCGCAGTAATTCTCCCACCAATTAGCAGCAATTCCTTTGAGTTGATGGGCAGCATACAACACCTTTTCGTGGTCACTGCACTGAGCTAGGATCAACTTCCTCTCCACGTCCTTGATCCAATCATCTGCCTCCAAGGGGTCTACAGAATCAGCAAAAGTGGGAGGCCTTGTCCTCATGAATTCCCCCAACTTAGACTGAGGGGCTTGGTGTTGTGCCTGAGGAGCTTGCTGCACTTGGTTCTGAGCTAAGGCTTGCAGAAGCTGCAGTTGCATGGCCATCATCTGCTCTAAGTTGGGCGCTTGAGCAGGAGGGGGTGGAATGTTGTCCTCTGGTTGAGCGTTGGGGTTATGGCTACTGCCCGGGTTGCTCCTTGTGTTCACCATCTGAAGCGGTTTCCAGGGTTAGCAAAAGGTAAGAGGGAACTAGCATAGGTAAGAGATTAGGGGAACGACTAAACAACATCCCAAACAAACACACAAGAGAGAACAACTAGGAGAAGCTTAGCTTGAAATAAAAATAGTTTTTAAGGATGGTTGTACTACAAGTATACAAAACTTGGTACAGTCCACCTAACACACAAGCAAGTAATATATAAGCGTTCTAAAATCGTAGGACTTTACTTGGGTACTATAACTAAAGAGCTAGTCCTCGCTCCTTCATGATGACGAGCTTCTCCAAGTGCTTCTTAGACGCAACCTTACTGAGCCATCTATAGAAATTACAGAGGGAAGGGGATACAATTACCATTCCAAAAGGAAATAAGCAGATAGATAAGGGAGAATGCCATGACGAAGGTAAGGATAGAAAGACAAGAAAAGACAAAGATAGCACATTATTAAATTTTTATTTTATAACATAAATTTTGAAGCTCTTTTACTAACGACCATTCTAACTAGGTCACGTCCTACAGTCAAATTGGCTCTGATACCATCTCTGTCGGGACCCCGGATTTCCAAACCCGGACCCTCTGTGTATTACTGCACTAGTCCAAGATCAAAGCTAGTGCACACAGTTAAACAGAATGGAAAACATCACCATCAACGATTTATTACAATAAATAAGAGTACTGACCACAGGGTCTCATTATTACAAATGAGGTTTCGAGACCTCGCACACGAGAAATAAAGCGGAAGCAAAGATAACTCGGGGACGACCCATCAATTCGCCACAGCCAATTGACTGGGGAAGCGCGACCTAGTCCTCCGGGAAGAATCCGTCACAGCCACAAGCGAAGCAGTAGTCGTAGTCACCTTCTTGAGCTTCAACTTCCTCTGAGATTTATTTTTGAGTGTAGCATGTGAGTACATAAAGTACTCCGCAAGTCTTGGGAAAAAATGCATAGATGCAAGGCTTGACAAAAGAAGGCTATATGGTTCTTTTGCACAAAGCAATATTTTAAATTCAATTACTACTAATTATTTTCGAAGGCATCAATTTAATAAAGTAAATGATTTTAACAATTAACAATTATTCTCTAGTGAAGGTTCTATCCACCAACACTAGCTTAATCATTTCCAACTGAACAAGTTAATATTGCGGGTTACATCCACCCTCTCTGGCTCCAACCGCCAGGATACCCTTCCGAGAGTTCCCTCCACCCTCGGAATACAAAATTTTTTGATTTCAAAACCAAAACCAGAAATCTACCATGTGAATGCATTCCTTGCCCGCCCTTGACCGTGGGCACGGCTATTCGAATAGTTTTACACTCTGCAGAGGTTGTACAACTTTACCCACAAGAGATAAATTATCCTAAAGGTCAACACGCTTCCTTTGGCATGAGACCCAGATAAAATATCACAAAGCCTTTACCTTACTCTAATCTAGCTAGATACCACCCGCTGAGGTTTCACCGCAGGTAGGCTAACTGCCCGAACCGAAGCCCCCTCTTGCGCCATATGAGTACAGTAAATCCCTGTCCCTCACTGTGAATAACCAGTCCATCCCTGGCACCCACTTTCCACTGGTGGCACCTAAACTAGACTATCATAAGTTAGTCAGCTAGGTCATACCCATATAGACTTGTGGTTGTACGGTTAATGCTCAGTCTGGACAAACACAAGCGTCGGTCCTTAATTGACTAGGATGGAACATACACTTAACAAGATCTCGTGCTTGCTGCACCAACCCAAACCAACCATCCACCCTAATCTAAACCAACTTTCACATTTTAGTTTATTTTAAAAGAACAGTGGTAACTCCAATTACCACTAAATTTGTAAAAACAAGGGTATTACAATAATTCATAATTTCCCATTTGCAAGATTTCAAGAATATTGCATAGCATGACTAAGCATTATACTACCATTCTATTATTCATAAATAATTATAATACTCTCATTATTGAGACAAAGGAATTCTAAGGTTACAAAGGTACGTGGCATTCAACTTCAATTGATGGCATAACAAAGTTGGATTAACTAATACCTTAAGATTTGAACTAATGTTTTATGTAAATAGCAATGCACATAATTTAAAATAATTAAAATATTTCAAAATCATAGGTTTAAGATGATCAAAGGAGACTTGCCTTCTTGCAGGTTCTCTGGGTCTTCCTGTTGCGAATTGGAGAGATCGTCGACAACGTTGGAATCTACGCGAGAAAAGACGAAGCAAACAAGGCAAATAAATACAAACAAAAATCAAATAAACTCAAAAACTCAAATAGAGGCCATATTTGGATAGATTATGATTTTAGACGAATTTAGGAGAAAGATTCAGCGGATTTGGGGTTCACACGAGGGAGAATGAATATCTGGAAGATCAGTTGGGAAAAGAAATTACTGAGACAATATTTGGACCAAGAAAGATAGAATGGGTTTTATGGAGATTTTACAAGATTTGAATTTGAATTTTGAAAGTGCACAGAAAATTTGGAATGGAACTGAGGCTTTGAAATGAAACTAGGCATTGGAATTTGAAATTTAAATATTTGAAATATCAAATAAATTTCAAGTATTTGAAAGGATGGAAGAAATGGATATTTTAGAATTTTTGATGGATTTAGAAATTTGAATGGGCTCAAACGGAGTTAAAACGAGGGAGAACGGGCTCCGGGAAGTTTGAAAAGAGAGAAAATGGAAAAACTGGATTTTTGGAATTATTTTTCTAAAGGAAAATAATTTATGGCATCAGCATTGCGTCAGCCAGGGAATTTCTTTTTCGGCCAATTTATTTTTGAATTGGAAATCCCGGATTATGACGTCAGCAATGACATCAGCCTCGGGGGTTTGACTGACAGGTGGGCCCTCGGTCCATGGACCAGGTCCACGGACCCGGGGAGGTGTTGAGGTGGCACAGCCACACGGCATGGCTTGCGTGGCAAACGGGCGCCTGCGTGACTCCCAGGTGGCGGCCACGTCGACTGCCACGTCATCCAGACCGCCGAGGTGGCCCGGCTGGCCGGAGAGCGCACGGGAACGGCGGTGGCGACGGCGCTCCGGCGAGCGGCGGCAAGGGGCGGAGACGGAAGAGGGGGCGACGGGGAGTGCGGTGGTGGGGGTGGAGGTTACCGGGGATGGCCGGAGTTGGCCGGCGGCGGCGGCGCTCGGGTGGCGGCGGGGACGGCTTCCCGGCGACGTTCGGGCACGGAGGTGAAGCGAGGAAGCCGAGGGGGTCGTCAGCGAGGCGCGAGGAGGAGCAAGGCGCCGACAATTGCTCGTCGTAGTCCGGGCGGCGGCGGAGACGAGGGTGCACAGCGCGAGGGTGAGAGGGAGCTCGGGGAGGGAGGGGAGAGCGGAGGGAGGAGGTGCGGTGAGAGGGGAGGCCGAGGGGGCTTTTTATAGGGGTCGGGGAGGGGGCAGGCGCCGGGGATTTCTCGCCGGCGATGGCAGGATCGTGGCGGCGAGATTGGCGGGGGTATAGGGGGAAAGCGGCGCGGGAATGGAGGCCGAGGATGGCGGGGTGTGGTCGGGGAGAGAAGGGAGGGGAGAAGGAAGGGAATCGGGCGAGCGGGGAGGCGGTTGCGGGAAGTCCGGCGGGGAAGACGGGGGCGGCGCGGAGCGGGAGGAAGAAGAAGCCCGTGGGGAAGAAGGCGGGGTGACTGACGCGTGGGGCCCGCGGCGCAGCGAGAGGCGGAAGGGAGGAGACGCTGGCGGGTGGGGCCGAGGAGAGAAAGAGAGAGAGGGAGAGCGGCGCCGACAGGTGGGGTCGGGCGGTCGGAGAGAGAGGGAGGGAGCGGACGGTGGGGATGGTGACGCGCGGCACGGAGCGGATCGGGCGGCCGAGGGAGGAGCGCGGGGCGGACGGGCCGGATTGGGCCGGCGGGGCGACGTGGCGCCATCCGAGCTGGCCAGGTGGCGAGTGGGGGATGGGGAGAGGCGGGATCGGCCGGGCGACGTGGGCCGATCCTGGCCGTCCACTTGGCGGCGGGGGGCGGGAAGAGAGGATTTTAAATTTTTTTTTGATTTAGGATTTTCAGAAAAGCTCAGAAAAATATGAAATAAATTCCAAAAATTCCAGAAAAATTCACAGAAGTTCCTGGATAAGTTTTGGACTTAATAAAAATACTTCCAACTAATGTTGGTATTTAATTTTCATACTTGAAATACTTTTTATTTTTAAAAATACATTTTTTAAACTCCAGAAAATCCAGGAAACCAAATAAAAGCCAAATAACTCCAAATAATTAATTTGAATTAGGATTTTTATAGAAATTCAAAATATCTTTTTATTTAATAATATTTTTTTAGGTTTTTCTTAAAATACTTTTCAAATCTAGCTTTTCAAAAACAGAAATTCAGGGCAAATCCAAATAAAACTCAAATACTTTAAAATAATTAATTTGAATTAAACTTTTTCAGAAAGCAATTTTTTCGGATGTTACACTCTGGCTATGGAACACCGGATTCCTATATAGGTGAATTGTAGACTTGTTGTTTATGAGCAGAGTTGCCGCTATCACTGCCACATTGAATAAGTTGCCGAGCAACTCCCTGAGCCAAATCCCTTGGCATGCCGCTGTTGAGGCAGAGCATACTCGGCCTCGCAAGATGACATAGCGATGATCCTCTGCTTCTATGATTGCCAACTCACTGGGCTTCCCCCAATGAAGAAGATAATGCCAGAGGTCTCTTCTGGTCATTGACAACCTCGGCCTTGTCGGCGTCACTGTACCTGATAAGTTTGGTCACCATTGTACCTCTTGCATACCGGCACCCGTAGTCGATTGTCCCTGCCACATAGCACAACAGGTGCTTCATGGCACTGAGGTGCTCGGTGGTCGGCGACTCCATGAATCGACTCACGTAGCCGACTGCGAACACAATGTCTGGCCTTGTGTGTACCAGATAGTGTAGGCCTCCAATGATGCTGCGGTAGAACGTGCCGTCGACTGGAGGATTTGAGCTTCCCTTGCTCAATTTCAATCGTGGCTGCATTGGCACATGGACAGAGTTGCAGCCGCTCATACCGGCCTACTCCAGTAGCTTGGCCGCGTAGCTCACTTGAGACAGAGTGATCTCACCCTCACTCTGTGTTACCTCGATTCTGAGATAATAGCTAAGAGAGCCGAGGTCACTCATCTTGAACTCGGCTTCCATCTGGGCTTTGAATCGGTCGATCACCTCTAGACAGGCGCTGGTCACCACCAAGTTTTCAACATACACACCCACGAGCACACGTGAGTCACGGGTTCCTCGGGTGTACACGGCATGCTCGAACGAGGTTTACTTGAAGTCGAGGAAGGTCAACGTGCTGTCGAGCTTGGCATTCCAGGCCCTTGGCACTTGTCGAAGCCCGTAAAGAGCCTTACGCAAGTGCAGCACCTAGTGCTCATGGCCCACGCAGACGAAGTCGGGGATCTGTGCCACATACACCTCCTTTGTGAGGTCGCCGTTGAGGAAGGCAGACTTCACATCAAGGTGGTGTACCAGCCATCCCTCATGGGCAGCCACCGCCACAAGTGCTTGTACAGAGTCAAGGCGTGCCACAGGTGTGAATACCTCGTCGAAGTCTATGTTGACTCATTGAACATATCCCTTGGCTGCTAGATGCGACTTGCGCTTCATGATCTCACCGCTGACGTCCTTATTTAGCTTGAACACCCACTTAAGACCAATTGGGCATTTTTAGTCAGAAGGTCGGTGAGGTACCATGTCCAGTTCTCCTCAATGGAGTTTATCTCTTCCTGCATCACCATCTGCCATCCTTGGTCAGCCTGAGCCTCAGTGACGGAGGCTAGCTCCTCCATCATCAGCCTATGCAGTTCGTCGGAATCGAGCTCGGGTGGAGGGGTGTCATTGAAACAGTCTTGCACCATCTAGAACCTCCGAGGAGCTCCTTCATTGTCGAGGTCGATGTCCGATGGAATGGTCGATGGCAGGGATGCAAAATTGCCCATGGTCGTACCGTGCTTGAGGTCGGAGCAATAGAATGCTCACCCGTTGCCGTGGTCAAACTGGTGACGCTGGTACCTTCAAGTCTTGTCATCGGTATAGAGTAGGCCACAGTGAAGTCGTCGTGTCCACTAGCTTGTTCGGAGTGCTCCCAGTCCCAGCTTCTCCCCTCATTGAAGACGACATCCCTAGAGATGTGTACTCGACTGGAAGAGGGGTCGAACATCTGGTACACCTTGGAGTAGTCGTAGTAGCCGATGAAGACCATGGGAGTGCTCCTGTCGTCCAGCTTGCCTGCATGTGGTCGTGTGGCTTTCACATGTCCTACACAGCCAAAAGTTCGGAGGAAGTGCACAACTGGCTTCACACCATGTTAGGATTCTTGTGAGAGAGCAATTCAGGACATAGATAGCCGTGGTTATGGCCTCCCCCAGAATTCGTCAGGCACCTTTTGGTCCTTGAGGATGCATCTCGCCATTGCCATCACCATCTGATTCCGGTGCTCAACGACATCGTTTTACTGGGGTGAGTATGGTGTCGTGAGCTACCGGTGTACCCCTTGCCCAGCGTAGTACTCAATGAAGTCCACGGAGGTGAACTCTCCCCCACGGTCCGTGTGAAGGGCGCGTAGCTTGCGGTCGGTCTCGATTTTGACAGCAGCCTGGAACTTCTTGATTGTGCCTTCGGCCTCGTCCTTGTATCAAAGGAGAATGAGCCACATGTACCGACTCATGTCATCGACGAGCAAGAGGAAATAATGTTTGCCTCTGTGTGTCACCGGTGTGATGGGTCCACACAGGTCACTATGCACTAAGTCGAGGCGGTCGTTGGTGTGGTACTTGGCCTCCTGAGGAAAAGGAGTGTGCCATTGTTTACCGGTGAGGCACCCATCGTAGATTTGATTAACGTGGTTCATGTGTGGATGTCCTCACACCATGCCTATGGCCGACATCTTCTGGAGCGTCTCAAAGTTGAGGTGCCCAAAGCGGGCATACCAGGCTTGCCAGCGCCATGCCTTGTTGTTAACCTGCAAGCTCAGATAGACCGGCTGTACCATGCTCAGAGTGATCTTGTACAGTCGATTTGGAGATCTCTTCACCTTGGTGATGAGATTGCATTGTTGATCACGAACGCGCAGGACACCATCTTCAATCAGCATGCTGTAGTCGCACTCATCGAGTTGGCCAATGCTGATGATGTTGCCCCAAAGTCATGGGATGAAGTACATGTTGGTGAGGGCGCGATGTTGGTTCCCTTTTGCCGCGAATAGCACGGCACCGCACCCATGGATTTTGACCACCAAGCCATCTCCAAACTTGACCGAGCTGGTGACCCTGCGATCAAGTTCAGAGAATGCTATGTCAGATCCTGTCATGTGATTTGACACTCCGGTGTCAAATAACCAGGAGGTCTCCTCATGCTCTTCATTGGGGAAGACCAATTTGGCGCGCTCCTCATTGAGGAGGACCTGCATGCCTATGTGTTCTGGCTTGGTGGGCGCCCGGACGACGTCCTCTTCCACCGTCATTACTTGGGCCATCAGGAGAGACGGCTTGTCGTCAGTGTACTACACTAGATGTGCATTCTCCTTTTTGTTCTTGTGGCAATCACGAGCCCAATGCCCCCAATTTACCGTAGTAGTTACACTCATCCCTCTTGGAGTTGTCGTGGCTGCTGCGAGAATGGGTCTCCTTACCATTGCTCGAGGAATCTCTCGCACAGCCACCACGCAGCCTGCCATGGTGCGCGGAGCAGTTACTGGACATCAATCTGTCCTGATCACGTGCCTGCGCCCGTGCCCGCCACTCCTCCGTGAGGAGCAGTCGAGTTCCTTTGTTGTTGGAGCAACAGTTGGAGTAGCGCTGTTCCACCGCTCAAAGTCGACTGGTCACCTCCTCGATTGAGAGAGCGCTGACGTCGAGGAGTGTCTATATGGAAATGGCCACCTGAAGGGAGCGATCTGGGACTACTTGCAGGAGTTTCTTGACCACCTCCCAGCTCAGATCGGATCATCATGCAGGTGGAGATCGGATCATCGTGCAGGTGGAGGTTGTTGGCAAGCCTAGAGATCCTCATCAAGAAACTGTCAGTGGACTTACTGTCTTTGAAGAAGATACTACCGAACTCCTTGCGCAGTTGCTAGGCGTTGGCTTCGTACATGCGGTTGACGCCCATACACATGGTCTTCACAACCTCCCAGGCAGCCTTCGCCATGTTCTTGATGGCAAGAGTCGATAGCATCTTGGCCGGCATGGTGTGGAGGATCGCTTACAGCGCGAGCCGATCATCGTGGTAGTCTATGTCGTCAGTTTCGATGGCCTCCCAGAGACCTTGCACCTGAAGGTTAACTCACATGACCAGCACCCAGTTGTTGTAGTTCGTTCATGTGAGCATGGGGTAGACAATGGAGCCTGAGGCCTTCCTAACTACGTGCTAGACAATGGGCGCATAGCCACCGTCATCATGATGCCACGGTCGGCGTGGAGGAGGCGAAGGCAAGTGCGGGCGGCCCTACAATGGAGGAGTCATTGACTGCCTTGCTGGAGAGCCCACGATGAAGACATGCCTTCCAGGTGATCGGCGAACACAAGCTCTGATACCACTTGTTACAGCAGGCACACACGCAGTCAAACGACCATGCCTCATCGCAGTAAGTCAAACAACCACGAAGTCGTTTACGACCACACCTCGTGGTCGATGGTCGATAGTCGGAAGTCTCTGACTTATGACTTATGACTACAATCTCCGACTTATGACTTCCTCAAGTACACGGGATACACACGCGACGCTGAGGAGAAACACAAAGATTTTTGCTGCTCAACTACCTGCAGCTTCTAAGGACTCTTATTTAAGTAAAATGATTACAGATCGTGGCCAACACGACCACTCCTAAATGCACACCACAACTGCACGGTTCGTGCCATCCCACGATCAGCCATGACGCACGACCACCAACTAAAACAAAAAAGAAGCAAACACTACCGTGTGAACAAGCACACACCGAACGGCTTGATGCGCATGACTTGAAGGCCATGCCCAACTACTAGACTCGCTTCTGGCAACCTGATTGAACATCCTAACACAGTGCAACGCCAACCACAATGATGTCCATGGCAACGACGGTGAGCTACCGGTAGAGTGACGCGCAATGTGGTGCCGGCAAGTTCGCACGGCGACGATGACGACAACTCTCGGTGTGCTTCGGGCAAACTGGTGCGGACGTGAACAATGGTGATGACGCCAGCACAGTGAGCGGTAGTGGTTCGCTGGTGATGGCGGCCACTCGACTTCAGGTCAGTGGCGCTCATGGCGACTACGACAACGACCGTAGCAGCGACATCAAGCCGGTGAGTAGTCGACGGTGGGTATGTCGACGAATGCTGCGGTGAGCCGGCAGTCACATGTGCATGCCACACTTCGGGATGGCGATGGTGGTGTCTGAGGACACGATGTGGTGGTCGACGGCCAAACACGTGGCGTTCGATGGCCAAGGGCATGTCGATTCGGCGGGATTGGCGCAGTGGCCAATGTTTGAGCGCGCGATGGTCGGTCGGCGTGCTTGTTGGCTCAACCGGGGAATAGAGGTTACACCGGCTCCCTGCCGATGACCTTGCAGAATGCTTTGACTAGACTGATTATAGCTAGCACTTTATGATGTTCATCTGAAAGGATTAGCTTGATTGTGAGTCCTCTTTTAAATCTTGGCTATGAGACTTGTGTGTTTCATATTGCAATCTTGTTTGTTCACTCAAGTTGAAATGTTATAAATAAAAAATTGAGTTCATACATGTGGTATCAGAAGAAAATTGAAAAGGATTGAAAAGATATATGCTTCAAGCTACAAACAATAGAAAAGGCACAAAAATTGTGCAAGTGAATAGAAGTATGCTTCAAATATGCCACCATTAAAAAATGCTTCAAGCATGTTTTCATGAAAAGAAGTATGCTTCAAGCATACCACATGCCTAAGAATGGAGTATGGAGCAATAGGTTACTATATGAGATTGCTAGCTCAACTAGACTTAAAGTTTGATTCAACTTTAGGCTTTAATTTTTGATGTGATATCTCATTATGCTCTTTTTAATCGATTGGTCATTGTTGAAAGCCTGTCATAGATATAAATCACTTAATCATGCTAAAAGGGATGTTTTGTCCTTGATATATGATATATGACTTTATATAATCTCGAAAGCTCTACTTAAAAAGATAGCTTGATTAAATTCTTAAATTAATGTAAAGTATCTTGGATAATCTACAAAGTTTTTCAATGTTTACTCTCATTGCCACTTCTTAGAATAGTTCTCTCTCTCAATTTCTTTATGATTATATTGCCAAAGGGGGATAAATTAGAAGAAAGGGGGAGAATTTTCAATTGCTTAAGAAAGGGGGAGTTTGTTTTCGAGTGGTTTGTTTTGAGAAATTTTCTTTTCGCAAATTCTCACAGACGCGTTTATGGTGTTGTCAATGTATTCATCAAGGGGAAATTCTTAGACCATGTGGTGGTCATGATTAAAACTGATAATGAATAATTAACATTTGGATTGTTTTGGAATTTGTGCTTGCGAAAGGTTCGGTCAATCGCAGTCAAAGGTTTTGAATAAAAGTGATCTCGTTCAGTTCTGAGTTGCTCCGAGTGGTTTCGAATGGTTTTTGTTGGCTCCTAGTGGTTGTGGTTGCTTCAAGTGATTTTGGCCTAATTTGAGTGGTTTCAGTCAGCTTTTAGTGGTTTTGGTCGCCCTGAGTGGTTTTGTTTTGTTTCGAGTAGTTTTGATCCACTATGAGTCGTTTCAGTCACGTACAAGTTGTTTTCATCTGCTTTGAGTGGTTTTGGTCTGTTTTAAGAAATTTTGAACCAGTCCGATGTGGTCCGCATAGCATCGGACAGTTTTCAAGTAAGCACTGGAGGATCGAACGGTGTTCGAGTGACACTAGAGGATCAGATAGCCTTCGAGCAGCGCGATCAAAGATTTAGATGACGAACTAGTCAAAGCTACATGTTTTTTGTATGGCCGAAGCTATAGTGATTAGGTCAAAACTGTATGGAACAACCACGTCATTTCGACTACACCTGGCTTTGACCATGGCAACTCGACTATGGTATTTCGACCACTACAGACTTCGACCACGTTCGGCTACGACCACGTTCAACTTTGACCACGACAGAACAATCACTGAAGGTAATCGTAGCTACAGTACTTTTTCATGGTTGTTGCTACAATACTTTTTCATGGTCGTAGATTTTACTAGTTGATAGTCGAAGGTTTTGCAGTCGATGGTTGTAGGCTTTGCAGACTGCTGTTAAAATTACAGACTTCACAGTCTTATTTTTGTAGTCGTAGACTTTACAGTCTACTGTCGTTGCCTTCGGTAGTCGAAGGCTTTGCGATAGTTTACCATAGGCTTTGCGGTCGGTACTCGTAGACTTCATTGTCAGTTTGAGTGCTTCATTCTTGTGATCTTTGAGTACCTCGAGTACTCGTGTTAGGCCGGTGGTTAGTTGGTCAGTGTGTGGTGGTTGGTGATTGGTGGTCATTGCGATAGTACCAGATAGGTACTCGGTGATCGGTGAACAGTGTTCGGATGAACATTACTCGTAGGTTCAGGTACTTGGAAGATGGGAGTATTCGGTAGTCGGAAGGACTCTGAACTCGATGGTCGTGGTTTTTGCGATAGGTGTTGTGATCGATTGTCGGAGATCTGTGGTATGTGATCGGTACTCAGTAGTCGGTACTTGATGGTTCTGGTCGGTAGCTATACTTGTTATTCCTGAGTGTTTTTGGTGGTGCGATAGTATTTCCCGAGTACTTGTTAAGCTAGCACTCGTAATTAGTGGTCTGAAGTTGGTGTTTTAGAAAGCGATGGAATTGTTGGTCGTGTTGAGTGATCGGAAGGTGGATTTCTGGATAGTGATGGTATTGTGGTCGTGGATGACCTGGTTGGTATTCGTGGCTGATTTGGTTCTTGTCTATGGGCAGACAAGGGTGTGACACGTATGTGTGCTGTTGTCGGTCAAGTTGTAGAGAACTTGTGCCAAGAGAAAGTTTCTTTGGTCTTTGCATGTGTAGGTGAGTGTGGAGACGATCATGGTCAGTAACGACGAAGACGGTACTAAGAGGGGGGTAATCTAAGGTCCATGTGGTCAGGATGTCACGCTAGGTGATTGGGCTCATGCTGGAGCACATTGAGATTAAAGGTGGATGATGGTGGAGGCGTGGAGATACTTACGGTTGGTAACAAGGAGGACCGGGATAAGGAGGGGGTAATTTGAGGTCTAGGTGGTCGAGATGTCACGCGAGATGATCGGGCTCACGCTGCAGCACATGATGATGCATAGAGAAGCTACAGGAGGTGCGGTCCTAGAAACTTCGACATGGGAGTTGGTGATGTGTGATGGAGATACAGAAGGTGTGTCCTGGAGGCTTCATCACGGGGTGAGGTTGGAGACATTATGAGGGAGTCATAACGGGAAGGTTTAGAGATATTGTAAAACTCGTGTTAGGAAGGTTTCGGGTCTTTTGATTTGAGGAAGAGATAGAGTTGTGTGTTCGTGTTTGAGGTGAACACGGCTTGGACGTTAGCCTATAAAAAGCAAGGAGAGGTTAAGAGCTAACGTGTGGTTTTCAGAGGGCTTTCAGGGAGAAAGCTTACGTAGTTTTTGGTAGAGTATTCAGGGAGAAAGCTTGTGTGGGTTTTTAGAGGGTTTTCATCGGGAGAGCTGTTAGGGGTGTCGTAAGGGCACTTTGTAACCACATCCATAATACAGAAATAATAGATCAGGTCTATTTCAAGAAAAGTTTACTGGTATTGGCGACGTGTTTTCTGAGCATCATTTTTCATCCGCCTCTGGCGTGTACTCGTTCGAGCGATTGAAGCGTTCGAGCGGCTGAAGACTTTGAGCGGAGGAAGATTACGACTTCGGCGGTCGTAGCAAGCGGTCGTGGCGAGTGATTGATGGGAGCGGTTGGACGATCGAAGTGTTCATCAAGCACAGGCGAGCGAACCAGTGTCTTGCGGTCGTAATCTACAAACAATAATTTAGATTGTTTTTCTTTTGCTTTTAGTTTTGGTTCCAGGCTTCAAAAAGCGAAGGCAATCATTTATACCCTCTGGTTGTACCATACGATCTTATAACAACCCAAAGTTATCAATCGTAATCCAAAAGAATAGGGGTATATTCATCGTGATAGCAACAATTAATGACGACATAACAGTGAATTAGTACATCGTTATGTTTGAACTTAGGAAAGGAAATCTATAGCTTGTTAGAGAAAAAGGAAGCAATAATTAATGAAAGTGACTCGATTAACTTCAGCAAGAAGGTTGCTCCACTGTTCAACATACCAATTGCATGCCAAAGCAGCTAGTGGCTAGAAAAATAGAAACTGGAATTGCTAGCTTTCGACTCAACAACAAAGTTCGGATGGTTGCTTGCCCATCGGCCTCCCGTTACCTTGCCTTGTAAGAGAGTCCCTCTCTTGTCAAGCCTCATGTATTATGTTTGCAACGATCTACTATTAACTGTCTTTCTTCTTTTCGACCGAAGCTAACGACTTTTGGCTTTTGCTACAGTACCTAACTTTCAAACGAGGTATTTTCTCAAAACGAGGTCTACAAGTTGATTGTAGTACATGTTAAAAGCCCAGCATCTGTATCAATCAAAATCGCAAACGAGTATCTTTCTCCATAATCTCTGTCATAAACAGCTAAAATTCAAAAATTTTAATCAAAAATCATAAGTTGTAGCTGTGCCAAACAGACCGTTAGACATGAAGGGCTCGTGCGTTGTGTCCATCGCCTTTATTGCTGTGTGCAACTCCTTACCGGCACACTGAGTCGCCAAACCAAATCCAGAGGCGCTTCCAGTTAGCCTAACGAGCGACCAAATTGATGGAGAGCCCGGACTCCCGGAGCAAGGTGTCCTGCAGGTGATGCCAAATATAGTTCACCCAACCCATTCGTCCGTTCCCAGGCCTAAAGAAAGTTGCATGCATGTACACCTACAAAGTAGTAGTACATCTCAATTACTGAAATGCGGTAGTACTATCTTCTTTAACCAGGGATTCCCTAACCCTGAAATGTTCTAGAACCGATTTGTTACAGAACTACACTAATAATATAATGCTGGGAATAATCGGGCATACTTAAAAGAAACACATGTTACTACAAACAAAACACCTATAATTGGTTTTTCTACGTAACTTGATTTTTAAACATAGTGTTTTTTTAAGACAGAGTCTACTAATTAATTATAGTACAAACTATAACGCCTTTATTTAGAGCAGTCAAAATCGCACGTGAGTGTCTCTTTATAAGCTTCTCTGTAAGCTATTACTATTGATAAGCCAAAATCAAAAGTCATAACCAAAAACCTATATGAACGGACCCACCAAATAGCACAGACGCAATTTAAGTTGTACTTGTTCCTAAATTGAAATGACCAAGATCAAACAAACAAGGGAGTTGTTAGCGTCCAAACGTCTGATCCGGATGCTAGCGCCGTACGGTTGGCCGGCAATATTTATCACTCATGTATGCAACATTTCTCGGCCATGTATGCAACAAAATAATTGATAAAAATCTCAATATTGCACTAGTTTTTACTGATTGTTGCATACATGAAATAAAAATGTTGCGGCAAAAAGCAACAATATAACAATTTAATCACCGTCGATGTTATAGACGTTGAAGGCGACGCGCAGCTCGGCCTTGAGCTCGCCGTCCCACGAACACTCCCAAGTCGACGAAGCCGTCACAGTCAATATCGAGCTCGTTCATCATGGTGGCGCCCTCACGGCCACCCGTAGAGGAGCTGGACGATGGCGAGATGGCATAGGAGGTAGCGGCGAGCTCGAACGAGGAATGCGGTCGCCATTGCTCCGAATTTGATGATGTCGCGCATAAGGACTACTAAAGACTAGATCCGGTGGTACAGACGCTGGGGACGAGGGGCTGGGGCTCATGGTCGTCACCGTTTATAGGATCGGCCAGGGACGGGCCATCTGGGAGGAGAGCAAGAGAGATGAAGAGCGAGCGCTGGTGCGGGTTGGACAAGAGGGAGCGAGTAAACGAGACATACGTAGAGTAAGCAAATAGGCCGAGGAGTGGGCTAGGCTCTGGAGCCAACGTCCGATACATTAGACGTCAAATACTATATATATTACAGCCGGCGAGGCCATCCACGTGTCAGCCCTCGCGAAACAGCCCGCAAAGATTTGGTAATTACATTTAGGTCCCCGGTTTTCACAATAAGGTCCCTAGATTCTTGCGAAAAAACTCCTACACACTTTTTTTGCTGGGTAAGGACTCGCGGTTTCCTGTAATTACGAACAGGCCCTTATTTCTTCCGAAAAGATCCTCGGTTTTTTTGCGAAAAAGCCTCTCCTTTATTGCGAAAAGGCTCTCGATTTTTTGCAAAAAAAACCCTACACTTTCTTTTTTCTATGAATTTTCGCATCTTTTACTTCGATTCACACGGTGGCTGACGTGACGTGGCGTGCGCCACGCCTACGTGGCCAGTAGTTATCAATCCCAGCAAAGAAGCAAGCTTATAGTAAGCTTCCATCGCTATCCCCGACCCAACACCACACTACAACAACCAAAGTACCAGACATGCATCCCCATCTCCATGAGGTTTTTTGCTATTATGGTACCCTCTAAGTTGGGCTTCGCTGAAACGGTACTTATACCGTGGGCTTCTCCCAAATAGTACCTTTGTTGTTAACACCTCTCCAAAATAGTATTCTCAGGGATTTGAACTAATTTTCATTTGATTTTTGAATTTTAACTCCTTCATATGACTAAACTGCCCCTGCTCATTTTGTTTCTTCCAGTTCCAGTAGCACGAACGAACTCTTCCATTTCTTTTTGTCTGGCGGCAGCTCCTCCATCCTCACGGCGGCGCTCTTCCATCCCCATGCCGCGATGAGGTCACCTGCTGCGTACGTGGTCCGGTTGCCCCTGCCGACGTGCGACCATCCCTGGCTGGCGTGCGATCGTCCGTGGCCTGGGGTGTGCGCACTCCCGTGCGATCCTTGCCGCGCTCTCGCCTGGCGTTGAGAGGGGAGGCCGAGGGGGCTTTTTATAGAGTATTCCGATCGGCCAGTCGGCGTGCCGCCGTCGCCAATGAAACCCAAACGATGTGAAAAGAAGAAAATAAAAGTGATTAGGGTTAAACAAAATGAGCAGGGGCAGTTCAGTCAATTGGGGGAGTACAAATTCGAAAATCAAATTATTTGAGTTAAAATCCCTGAAAATACTATTTGAGAGAAGTCTTAAGTACAAGAGTACTATTTTAGAGAAGCTCACGACGTAGATACCGTTTCGTCGAAACCCAACTTAGAGGGTACCATAATAGCAAAAAACTCCATCTCCATCCCTAATATCCCACCTCCCCGCACTAACAAATCCCACTTCCGCAGCTCGCCTCTCCACACCGCCGCGCACGCCAA
Source organism: Dendrocalamus latiflorus (assembly GCA_017311315.1). Classification (NCBI taxonomy): domain Eukaryota; kingdom Viridiplantae; phylum Streptophyta; class Magnoliopsida; order Poales; family Poaceae; genus Dendrocalamus; species Dendrocalamus latiflorus. Next base: position 37,716,173 of record CM029611.1, read on the forward strand.
AAGCCTCCTCCCTTCTCTTCCGTTCCAAGAACCATCGGCGCGGTGCGGTTCTCCTGTGCCATTGCAATCGGTAGGGATTTGTGGGAGGGGAGAGCGGTGGGATCACCAGGTGGGCGGCGGCGGGGGGCGAGATGAGCATGTACGGGAGGGACCCGTGGGGCGGGCCTATGGAGATATGCAACGACTCGGCGACGGACGACGACCGAAGCCGGAACCTGGACCTGGACCGGGCGGCGCTGTCGCGGACGCTTGACGAGACGCAGCAGAGTTGGCTGCTGGCCGGGCCCGGGGACCAGGGCCGCAAGAAGAAGAAGTATGTCGACCTCGGGTGCCTCGTCGTCAGCCGCAAGCTCTTCGTCTGGACGGTCGGAGTGCTCGTCGCCGCCGCGGTGCTCGCGGGGCTCGTCGCCGGGATCGCCAAGGCCATACCCAGGCACCACCGCCCGCCGCCGCCTCCCGACGACTACACCGTCGCGCTGCGCAAGGCGCTCATGTTCTTCAATGCCCAGAGATGTGAGTGCCTCGCTGTGTTGGTGCTTTTTCCCCTTTTTTGTGTTAGATGTGGCTGTGTCGGAACGATTAGATTTTGATATGTTCGCGGTGGTGCTGGGTTAGAAATGGTGGATTTTGAGGCGATTTTGGATGTTACTTTTCGGGAAGTTTAGAACTTTGTTTGGGTGTTATTGTGCGCTTGAGCTGTGCCAAACTTCGAAGATTCGATTTTTGACGGGATGCTTTTCTTGGTATAATCGGAAAGATCGGACTTTTAGTGGTGTTTATGGCGGTTTTGTGGATGCAAAGTTTCAGCATTTGGGATTTCCTGATGGCTTGAAACGCCTGGTCCAAAGATGGTATTTTTTGTGCGTTATTAGCTTGGTTTTCTCTGTTTGATACCTGAAATAGGAGAGGCCAGTTGCCTTTAAACCCTTCTATCCTTCAGATCCATCCATAACGTTGATAAGATTGCATTTTGTAGAGTGATCTCTCATGTTAAAGACCACATTTTGATGATCTATTCGTTGGGCAAATTTCCTGCAGCCGGAAAGCTTCCGAAGCACAACAATGTACGATGGCGTGGTAACTCGTGCATGAAGGACGGACTCTCGGACCCAGCAGTCCGGCGAAGCCTCGTCGGTGGGTACTATGACGCCGGCGACGCTGTCAAATTCAACTTCCCGGCTGCCTTCTCCATGACCCTCCTCAGCTGGAGCGTCATCGAGTACAGTGCTAAGTACGAGGCTGTTGGGGAACTTGGCCATGTCCGTGACATCATCAAGTGGGGGGCCGACTACTTCTTGAAGACCTTCAACTCCACGGCTGATACCATTGATCGTGTGGTTGCACAGGTAAAACAACTATCAAAACATGGATGCAAAGGGAGTACTGTTCTTGGCACCAGGCCGTTGCTAATGTGAATTTTGTGGAGAGCGCAGGTGGGTAGTGGTGCAACGTCGCCTGGTTCGACTCAGCCGAATGATCATTATTGTTGGATGAGGCCAGAGGACATCGACTACCCACGTCCAGTGGTCGAATGCAACGCTTGTTCAGATCTTGCTGCTGAGATGGCTGCGGCATTGGCTGCAGCATCCATTGTATTCAAGGACAATAAGGCTTACTCACAGAAGCTGGTACATGGTGCTACCACCCTCTTCAAGTTTGCAAGGGATAATCGTGGGAGATATAGTGCTGGCGGTTCAGATGCTGCAAAGTTCTACAATTCAACCAGCTACTGGGATGAGTTTGTGTGGGGTGGTTCGTGGATGTACCTTGCAACAGGCAATTCATCATACCTGCATCTGGCAACACACCCCAAGCTTGCAAAGCATGCTGGTGCTTTCTGGGGTGGTCCAGACTATGGCGTGTTCAGCTGGGACAATAAGCTCACTGGTGCACAGGTAAGTGTTGTAGTTCTGCTTTGTTTAATTAAATGTTAAGGACATTCCCCAAGTTGACCAATTGACATTTAGTTTGGTTGATACTTGTCAAGTAGATTCCGAATCTAACATGCTGACCATTAGAATCTAGGACTATCTATTGAATCACTAATTTTCTATACGATACATCAAATTGCTTAGCTGCAGTAGTAATTTAATGTGGAGTCAACTTGTTCTGCCGTATGTTTAGTATTACCTATTGTTGAACTATAGGGCATTAACAATTATAGAGCAGGAGGTTCACTGCTTGGTTGATATTCTAAGGGTCCTGTGGGTACACTGTCAGTGTTTTCCTATTTTGTATCTTAGGAATTTCTTGACCTTAGAACAGGACACTCATAATAAGAACAGTCTTCAGCATGGAACTGCATTTTGGATCAACAGGTTGAGAAACTCACTTTGTTGTTGTCAGGTAGATGCATATGCCTGCAACTTACAAAAAAAAATACTATTACCTACTGTCCAGCTCTCTGACGTGAATTAGTTTAATTTTTCCCAATCTGTTTGTTTGAGGCTTTGAGCCATGTGACAGTCCAAGCAAATAACTCTCCATTAGCTATGCAGTAGGATTCCATTTATATTAAAAAAAGCTATACAGTAGGTTTCAAACTATGTGTCATACAACACGGTAGCATTTTTGTGTAGGAGGACAATTCGTAACCTCTAAGGGCTAAATGATTCATCCTTAAAAGTCAACCAAAATGTGTTCTTTGCAGGATAGCAGAAGTTGATAAAAAAAGATATATTGAATAATTAAATGGATTTAACATGTCTCTTTCTCTACTTATTATGTATTGTTCTGGCATTCCAGGTTCTGCTGAGCCGGCTAAGGCTCTTCTTGAGCCCTGGGTATCCGTATGAAGAGATCTTGAGGACATTCCACAATCAAACAAGCATTGTCATGTGCTCTTACCTTCCAATTTTTAAATCTTTTAACAGAACAAAAGGTTTGAACTTCCACTCACTAAATCACACTATCACCTGTTTCGTAGAACATTTTACGGAATATTCTTGCATTACAGGTGGTTTGATACAGTTGAATCATGGGAAGCCACAACCTCTCCAGTATGTGGCGAACGCTGCATTCCTTGCTTCTGTGTTCAGTGACTATCTTGAGGCTGCAGATACCCCTGGGTGGTATTGCGGCCCCCATTTCTACTCGATTGAGGTTCTTCGCAGTTTTGCAAGGACTCAGGTATGTTTCTGGCGTACAAATATCAGAATGTTGTGTTTCCAGCAGTTGTAAGTTGTAACTCCTGGTACTAATTTACTACTTCTGTCAGATTGAGTACATCTTAGGCAAAAATCCTTTGAAGATGAGCTATGTGGTTGGGTATGGAAACCATTACCCTAAGCGTGTTCATCACCGTGGTGCCTCGATCCCCAAGAACGGTGTTCACTACGGTTGCAAAGGAGGGTGGAAGTGGAGGGACACCAAGAAGCCAAACCCTAACACCGTCATTGGAGCTATGGTCGCTGGCCCTGATCACCATGACAGATTTAAAGATGTCCGCAAGAACTACAACTACACAGAAGCAACCCTAGCGGGCAATGCTGGTCTTGTCGCAGCTTTGGTATCTTTGTCGGGTGAAGGCCATGGGGTGGACAAGAACACTATGTTCTCTGCTGTGCCGCCTATGTTCCCTTCGCCCCCGCCGCCTCCAGCACCATGGAAACCATAATGGCTGCGAGTATCTAGTTCTTTTCGTATACTACGTATGTAGTTTAGTTTTTTTTCCCTTGTTCTCGTACTGCTGCGGAGATCTAACAGTGAAGAAGACCGCATCACCGTTTTTTCATATTTTTTTTAAGTTTTGTATAATAGCCGTGTTATGTTAAGGACTTCGCCGTTGTTGTATGAAATATTATGTTCCAAGTTATTAACTTCCCTCGTGGATTGGTGGGAACTTCCGACATCGAACTGCATTTTCTTGAAACAGTGAGAATGTCTGCCGTGGATATGAACGTTGATTTCTTTCTTTTATTTGTATTTTGTTGACATCAAACTTGGATTTCTTCTTTTGCCAATTGAGGGGATTTTTGGAGCGGAAGAATTTTGGATTTTACAGAAATCTGTTCGATTCCTACATGAATCAAGGGATAAAAACAAGCGCTCCAAACGGGACCTGAGTTGGTCATGTCGGTTCTCTAGTACGATAGTAGGAAAGAAAAACTAGGGAAATTAAGCAAGAAATATATTACTCGATGTTGGTGTTGTTTGTATTAAATACTGTCAAGCTAATATAAACATCTAACTTCTCGAAGCATCTTCCTTACTTTTTTTACTTCCGTCTCGCTCCGAAGATATCGAAGAGGTCATGAGTATATTGCACAACCCACTCCTTTCGCTTCTGTCTCGTATATGTATTTTTTTCCTTATTTTTTCCACCGCTCATGTCTTTATTCTAAAAGTCATTTCTTTTAACCACTACTTATTTATTTTTAACTAAAAACCAACAATCATACATAAAATATATCACCGCAGACGAATGCCCGCGTAGGACAAGAGTATCATAATTCGGTGGAGACTAGGCCGTGAGAGTTTGGACTGATGATATGGTGTTGGGCCAGGATGTGAGAAACATCTGAAGTTGCCAGATCACTGTCCATATCTCGCCCGAATAATTTTCCAGCCCACGTCAGTGGTTGACCGACTTCAAATTTTCAAAATCAAACTTGATTGCATTTAGAAGATATAAAATTGACGAGTAGCAAAAATAAGTGAAGAACAGTGAAAATTACTATTCATATAGGATTTCTCTTTTTGTATCTCCCTAATGCAATCGGTTTTTGTGGGGACACGCTGCAATCGATTTTTGGGAGGGCACCCCTAATTTTCTGGTTGTCACCGAATTCTCGCAACTGTCCAGAATTTCAGCTGTATACAAAATAGTACATTGCACAAGCTTTGATTATGAAATATTTTACTTATTGGCAAAAATATGGTATATCAGCCGAGTTTTACATTGAAGGGGCCTTAGGCCAAATATGATATAATACCATAGAATCAAAAGAAACTCTACTGGCAACGCCTTAGCGTAGACATGACCCTAAAACTTGTATTCCTCTCCGTTGAGGAATTATTCTTCCATTTCACCTACTAAAGATTTGAGCATGAGTAATTTTGGTACTCATCAAGCTACATAGAAAATGCATATATAAAATGCAGGGATTTCAAAGAAATTGGGGGCTCTAGGTTATGTTACTTAGCATATATAGTTATTTTGTTAAACAAAAAGTGAGTTTTTGCTTTTAAAGGAAACATTTTTAAACTCTGGAATTAACATAGCGTTGCCACCAGATGCAAGCATTCACCACGAATGCTAATTTACCAAATTCAAAAACTACTACTTATACCATGCTATTGGCATTACCTAACCGGAAGCACGGCATGTCGACACTTAATATGACTCCGCAGAGGTTGTCTAGTTTTACCCACATAATACCCATGTCTTGTACGGAGTTGGAATAGCAAGGTAGTATTTCTGCTATTACTTGCAAATGTCCACCCAAATAGTGTAAGAATATATGGTAACTGTCTGGTAGTCAGCGGCTATACACTCCTGATGCTACATGGGCCATACTGTTTGTGATACCCGGCAAGTGACTCTCAACTCTCAAGTCCACATCCGTCCCACTATTTTAGACTACGGATTCACACATGTTCAAAACATGCCTAGTGAGGCCTGTGCAGACATCCGCTCAACAAGAGCATTAGAGCAAGTCCAATAATAGAGTCAAGTGTTTGGCTATAAGTCAAGTTATAAGAGCCAAGTTATACAATAATCTGTCTTCTATTTATCTACAAAAGATTTTTTTTATTATTATGTGGTACCATGTCTCACATTCTCTTTCCTACTCCTCCTCACATACATTTATTATCTGGACCCACCACTGCATAGGCTCCCGTGTGCAGCTTGTTGCTTGCATGAGAGCCAAGCTCTCCTCTCTTCTCTCCTCCACATCAGCAAAAATGTTGACTAGCTTGGCTATAAGACCATTGTTGTACTTGCTCTTATACGTGCTAAGTCTAATAACTCAGTTCTGTAGATGGGTAATAATTATGTTCTTCTCATAGCACAAGGTTCTAGTTTATATATGCTTTGGATGAGAATCAACACCATCGTCCTAGGCTCCATTTTACCAAAAACATACAACACTACACTAGACGGCGACGATCACTAGATTTTACCAATGAGTATAAATAATGCATCACCTAGTACTACAGTATGAATGATATAGTAATAACCTATCATCCATCCTAGGGTTTAATTGAGGTGGATATGGTACGCAATCAAGGAGGGCTTTACCATTGGTAATTATAGGATTATAACTATCAACCAATTTATCATAAAAATAGTTTTGCCAAATTAATTATGCAACCTATTAACTATGAAAACAATATACATATATTATATGAGATCAATATGAACAAACATGTGACTTGCCTCTTGCTCGGTATAGTCAATCTATGTACCCAACCTTTATTCTAGGGTATTGATGGTTTGTGCCTAACGAACTCAGATTCATACGGGAATTTGGGTCCATCGTCTGTGGACGAGGTTGGTTAGGTGCTTTCAGGGATTCACCCTAAACGAACAGGATGTCGTGTGGGGCTTGACTAGGAACAGAGTCGGCCTAGGGTTACGTGGAACATTGCCAAAAGGTCTTCGATTCGTATGAGGTTGAGGCCGAACTAGCTCTGGTTCATGTAGTGAATTGGCCGCCAAAAATTAGGTTCGCATGATGGATTGGACCGAACGACTTCGGGTTGACGCCCACCTTCGTTCAGGTTCAACTGAAAGCACTTCAATGGATGGAAATAAACTTTTGAAACAATGTCGACGAGCTTTGAGCAGTTGTTGGACTAGATGAATAGTAATTAGTGGTGAAAACAGATCGGATATTTACCGATCAATCTGGATTTTTTCGGACTCAGTCATATGATCGGTTAGCCGGCCCTAGACATCATTCGGCTAGCCACGGCGAAGGGGCTATCGCTAGAGATGGGGGCCAAGGAGAGGCAGGAGGAGGCGCACAGAGTATGCAGAGTTGTAAGTGATGCTGTCATCGAGGTTGCGCGTGGTGGTGCAGGCGAAGCTACGGGGGTGGTGGAGAGAGAGGGGCCCGGGCACGGTGACTCTGGACTCGGGGCTGGCCGAGGGGTGGAGGTGCGCGGCGGAGCGCATCCTGGCAACATGGCTGGCGCCGGTGGCACGCGGAGCGGAGCATAGACAGGCAGAGGAGGTTCGAGGGTGGCTCACGGGCGTGGGTGCGATGGGTGAATGCAGAGAAGGCAGAGGTGGCGGTGGTGGAGGCGCTCCTCGTGCTAAGCTGCGTCTGCTGGTACGACGGCTGCTACATACACACAAGAAATAGTGATACGTATCAAGGCTTAAAAAAAGGGGGTGTCTAGCTGTCACCTAGATGTTTTCTTCCTAACTATCATCCAAATTTGTGACCCTTGGATTAGAAAGTAAGGGGTTCTTTGTTTTTGAAGGGGGGGATTTTTTTTCAAGAGAAAGGGCGTAGAATTCAAGGGGGGAGGGGAGAATTCATGACCATTGGATCTCTAATCCAACAGTTCTAAATCTGGATGATAATTAGGAAGAAAACATCCAGATGATGTTTAACAAAACCCTAAAAAAATCATTGCATAAGAAAAGAGAGAGAGGGTGGTGGACTCCAGACGGGTTGTTCACACGGCTCGAATTTTGCTTGGATCGTTTTGTCAAGTAGACATTAGAGCCATAATTAGGAGTGGACAATAGATATGAATTATTCGTATTATTTAGTTATCATATTTAATAGATATAAATACAGTATAGATTTTTTTATCTGATTAACAATTTCTCTTCTATTCGTATTTGTATTCGAATTAGCATAAAAATATAGATACGAATATGGTATAGACTTTTACCATCTGCAATGTTATTTTATCCGGACTGTTCGTATCTGTATTTGTATTTGGTGAAGCAATATACATATTTTATTGCAATACGACTAATTAGTTGGATAAGATTTTTAGTTCAATGTAAATTTGTATTTATTTAGGTGACGTAAATGAATTAAAATGATTAAGCGTGACTGTACAAGGATAAAATATCATTAATATCTTCATACTACATAAGTTATGAAGATATCCGGATCCAACTGAATTGAGTAGATATTTGATTCGAATTCGTATTCATTACAATATTCGATTTGTATTCGTATTTGAGAATATTTAAATTCATATTTATATTTATTTATAAAATACGAATACAAATGCAGTAAAGACAGTGTTTAATTTGTATTTGATCCATTTTCATCCTAGTCATAATAATAAGAAGAAACACACTTATTGCCAGACCACGGGACGTAACGGTGGAGCAGTCCTATTCCGTCCATGAGTGGCAGAGAGGGGAATTTTTTGTACGGATAATCCATTTTTTAATCGAAATTACAGAAATATACCCGCGGGAAAATTTTTTACAGAAATAGGCTCCAGTCGCCTAATGGTTGGGCGACTGGAGCCTTTCGCCCAACCAGACAGCGACACAATATAAGTCGCTGCACAGTAGAGCGACTGCATTAAATCGCTCTTCCGTATGGCGACTGGCATGCAGTCGCCATACGGTAGAGCGACTGCAGGTAGCCCCCGTGATTGTTATAGAATTTGTGAATTTTGTAACGTTGAACCGGTAAAAAATACGGTGAAGTTGTAATAAAAGTTTATGTTCATTGTATATTGTAGGTGTGTAAAAAATTTTTAAAATTTTTTTTTATGAAAGATTGAGTAGAGAACGATCGATACATACACTGTTAAGTGAGATAGTTTATATGCGGAAAGAGATGATAGACTTATGTAAATTTAAATAAACTTCATAATATAACTGTGAGTAACATGGTGCATGTTTTTTCATTACATTCATAATATGCAGCACGCCTCACTGGTCACCCTGCTGTGCCCCGTCACCGCGCCCGCGTCCTCCCATACGGCCTCGCTTGGCCCTCCTCCGGTGCAACGGATTAGGACGATCCGAAAAGGTAAAACGAGGAGGAGGGTGTCTATCCCGCCCCTGCGCTGGTGGAGTCAGCTGCACCTCTGGCTGTGTAATTTCCGGAGCACCGGGGAGGGCACTGGCAGAAAGAACCTGCGGTGCGACGTCGGGCGACGGCGCGAAAAACTGGTCCACATCCTCCTGCCCTAGGGAGACGCCGTGCTCGTAAGTACCTGCAATATTAATATCGTTAGTGCGTTGCATGTCGTCTTCGGATAAACACGGTATAACTATGCGTACCCGTAGCTGGCGCCATGTAGGAGGCGTACATTCCCTGCGTGACCTGGTGGGGCTCGCCGGCCTGCGGAACCATGCGCTCCACCTGAATGCAAAAAAGTTGTTATTAGTACGTAATACCACAAATAAGAGCTTCGAAGATACGATCGATTTTATATACCACGTACCTGGTACTGTCTGAGCCACCTCAGTGTCGGCCCATGGGTCTGCGCCTCTCCGAACACGTGGTGGTCAGCGGCCGGTGGAACGACACCCTCGAATCTGCCGAGCAGGTCAGCGCGCCAGTGGGCCGGGGCCTCCGGTAGGAAGGCAGCGTCTCCCGCGATCGGAAGCCCAAGGAGCAGGGACACATCCTGCAAGGTCGGCGTCATCTCCCCGAATGGGAGGTGGAAAGTGTGCGTCTCGGGTCGCCAGCGGTCCACCAAAGCCGTCAGCAGGGAACGGTCGAACGGAAAGCGTCGTGATCGCTCCCCGCCCGCCTCGTCCCCGCCGGCCTCGTCCCCGCCCTCGTCCCCGCCAGCGGCTCCATCCTCGTCCGTGGCCTGCACCATCCGGGCAAGAGGGAGTAGCCCGGCATCCCGCAGCCTGCAAACAAAGTGAAGGTCAGCTCGGAACGAACTTACGGTCGATCTTCCGTTGGAGTAGTGCAAACCTGGCAGTCCAACGAGGGTCGAGTCCCCAGGCCACGCGAGGTGTGCGCGTCCGGACCACTCCCAGCAGAGGCGGCTCGTCCGTGCTCCCCGGTGCCGGGACTAGACGGGAAGCGCGATGAGAGCGGTCCACGTGCTCGTCCAACAGCGCGAACCGCCACTCCGAGTCACGTCCAGCACGAGTCATACCTGCAAAATTTGTACAATAATTTCTACATTACATTTTCTACATCTAAATTTCAACACTAAATTTTCTACATCTAAATTTGTACAATAATTGCAACATTAATTTTTCTACATGTACATTTAAATACTATATTTTGTACAATAATGCATTATAAATGGTATACAAATTTTATAAACTAAATTTTGTAAACTACATTTCTATACTATATTTACTAAACATAATTTGAAAATTAAATTTGTAAACTAAACTTTTAAACTACATTTTCTAAACTAAATTTCTACACTACATTTTCTAAACTACATTTTCTAAACTACATTTCTAAACTACATTTCTAAACTAATTTTTCTACACTACATTTTGTAAACTATATTTCTAAACTAATTTTCTACACTACATTTTCTAAACTAATTGTCTAAACTATATTTCTAAACTAATTTTCTACACTATATTTCTAAACTAATTTTCTACGCTAATTTTCTAAACTAATTTTCGACACTAAATTTTCTAAACTATATTTCTACACTAATTTTCTACACTATATTTTCTAAACTAAATTTCTACACTACATTTTCTACACTAAATTTTCGAAACTAATTTTCTACACTAACAAAAAAATTACCTGAAAAACACGCACTACTTCTCCTCTTCTCTTCCTCTTCTCCTTCTCTTCTCCTTCTCTTCTCCTCCTCTCCTTCTCCTTCTCTGCGCTGGCCGAATGCAAGAAGTGGCGAGGCGAGCGTCGCCGAGCGCGGCCTTATATCCCACCTTCAGTCGCCATCCCGTTGGGCGACTGCATTGCAGTCGCCCAACCGTTGGGCGACTGCATGGAAGTCGCCCAACCGTTGGGCGACTGCAATGAATCGCCCAACGGTTGGTAGACTCTCCAGCTGTCGCGGTCTGGTTGGGCGAAAGGCTCCAGTCGCCCAACCATTAGGCGACTGGAGCCTATTTCTGTAAAAAAATTTCCCGCGGGTATATTTCTGTAATTTCGATTAAAAAATGGATTATCCGTACAAAAAATTCGCAGAGAGGGTACGTATGCTATGTTCCGCATGCGCCCTTTAATATGTGGAGAAATAAAAATCGAAGAAAATTACTAATGATACCTTGGTTTGTCATTTTATAAATTTAAAAAATATAACTACTAAAGATTAATGCATTTACTTTCAAATTTTTTACTTGAAAATTTTAAGTAATTTTATCCTCTTTTTATAGGCTATTGAAGTTGGATAATGCATTTTGCCGATACCAACCAACTTGAGTATGTGATTTATCCTTCGTTCCTTCGGTTTGCTGAAACTAACCAATATTATTATCGGGCTTCTTCGTTTTGGTAAGCAATTATATCACTATTTCTTTATTATAACTATGGATTCTCTTGCAATTTTTTCGTGTTGTTCACATTAGAGTATTTCATAATTAGTATACGAGTATATCTAAGTGATATATGAGTATTTTAAGTTTGTTTAGGTGGTATATTAGAGGTAGGTGTAATTATATCCGGGAGTAAAAGGTATTTTTTTCTATATATATAATTACTAACCAACGCGTAGGTGTAAAATACAATGAAGTTACCATCGGTTCCGAATGAAGTTATTGTCAAACCTTCATAGTGTCAGAAAGTTACTAATATTTTTGAAAGAAGTTACCATCGATAGTGAGTAAAGTTACTGATGAACGCTTACAGTACACACCCGGTGATAACTTTCCTCACCGAGGCGGGGAACGTACCAAGACAGAGGAGGTGAGTGCGCACTGGCATGGTATGGCATGGTGTGGGCTCGGCTGTAACATCCTGATTTTCAGAGCCTTTTTGAAGCTTTTAAAATAAAATTCACCATTTGGATTTTTCTGGAATTAATTAAAGCTTAATTGGAATTTTATGAATTAAAAGGATTTAATATGATTAATCTGAACATGAACATTTGCCAAAAGTATTTTATTTGAGTTCTTGGTGTCTCAAGGAATTTATTGGAATTTTATTGGATTTTTTCTGGATTTATTTGCTATTTTCTAGAGCTCAAAATGATTTATTTGAATTTCTGGAATTAGAAAACCCCCCAAAATCCCTAAGCCGGCCCGGTCCAGCCGCTCTCGGTCCAGCCGCCCGCAGCCGGCCTGCCCCGCCCCTCGCCGCGCGTCGCGCATCCGCCCGTGCCCGCGCCCGCCTTCCTCCGCTGGATGGACGACACACGTCGCCCATCCGAGCGCCTCCCCGCGCCGCGCCCGCATCCGGGCTGCCCGCTCTCCTGTGCCACTGACAGGTGGGGCCCACCTGTCAGGTGCGTCGTCCCCGAGCGGGACTCTCCTCCCCGTGTCTGGCGCGAACTCGTCGCCGCCTCGCCGTCTTCCGCCCGGACTCGGCGTCCGTGCCGCCTGGGACTCCTTGGGAGCCGGGTATAAAAGGGGCCCGACCCCCGGGGGTTCTCGCCGTCCCGAGCCGCCGCCTCCGCCGCCGCTCATCGTCGGAGCCCGCCGCCGCGCGCCGTCGCCGAGCCTCCGTTGACGCCGCCGGGAGCACTCGCCGGTCGCCGCCGTCGTTCGCCGTCTTCACCGCCGCCGGTGAGCCCCGCCGCCGTTCCGGATCCCCGCCGGCCAGCCGTCGCCGCCGTCCCGGACCCCCCCACTGGCCAGCCGCCGCCGCTACCCAAACCCCGCCGCTCGATCGCCGCCGCCGCACCCCGCGCCAGCGACGCCTCGCGCCCCGTGCACACGCACGTGAGCGCTGACGCCAGCCGCACCCGCTGCTTCGCCTTCCCGTGGATCGAGTCCACCGTGCACCGTCCCTCTGACCGGTTGGGCCCGTAGGTCAGCCGTACTCCCGTGGACCAAGCCGAGTCAGCCGCCCAGTCAGCATGCCACGCAAGCCCGACCCGTCAGCCCTAGATCCGACGTGTCGAGCCACGTCAGCACCACCTGTCAGCCACTGAGCCCACCCATGGCCACGTCAGCGTGCCACGTCACCTTGCCTCGTCAGCATGCCACGTCAGCCAGGCTTGCGCACGCGTGCTGCCACGTTGTCGCCACGTCAGCCCTAGCCGCTTGCGCCAGCAGCCCGTCGCCCGCACTGTTCCGTGCGCCGCGTCCACCGTAGACTCAGTTCTCCGTGCGCCCGGTCCACAGCACAGTGCGATTTCTTATTTTCCCCGATTTTCTTTAGATCCAATTTTCCAGAGCCCCGTTCTCCCTCGTCCTAGCTCCGATTGACCCGATTCTTTTTCCTAAATTCATCTAAAATTGAGCTCTACCTTTTGGTTCAGGTTTGAAAGTTTTTGGAGTTCATTTGAATTTTATTTGAATTTACTTTGTCTTTTCGATTTGGTTTCTCTCTCGTTAGATCACGTGTTCGAGGGAGCGGAAGTTAGATTTGAAGATCAAGAGCCCTCAGCTGAGCAAGGCCAAGGCAAGTCGTGTCCTTTGATCATGTTGAACCCAGTTTTCAAATCTATTATGTATTACTTTGTTTTAAATTATCATGCATCGCTATTTTATTATCAACCCTTGTATTGGTAGTTAATGACCTAATTGATTATTTTCTCCTTGATAATTTGAATACCATGATTCTATTGTCACCATAGGATGAGAAATTATTTAGTGATGCAATACTAGTTGTCACATGGGTGGTACGCTTATTTTGCTTAGCCATGCTTATTCTAGTACGTTGGGTTATCATCACATGTGTCAATTAATCTTGATTTAATGATATACTTGAACGTGGTGGACAACCACAGTTATAAAATTTGAGTACCAAGACATGGGTAGTGTCATTGGTGTTGGTTATACAAAATTGGTTTTCACTTGGGCGATTGATCGTGCAGTAAAGGGGGTGCGAGAGGCACATGGGATGTGGATGTTTCGCCTGGGTAATTCTTAAGGACTTAACTTTGTGCGCCATTGATCTGAGCTTTATCGTGCAAACCACATGTCTAGTATGGGATAGACCTGGCATAATAATTTGTGAAGTCTCCACTTTGGTTTTACTACTGATGTTGTTGTGGCGCAAGAGGGGGTGAGAGGCGAAACCTTAGCGAGTGGGATCGGGTGGAGATGGATCATTGTAAAAGTCTTGTTGTGATTTCCTTAGCGCGAGGCTAATCACATCGTGTGGGTACAGTTGTGCAACCTCTGCAGAGTGTAAAACTATTCGAATAGCCGTGTCCTCGGTCATGGACAATGCTCGGTGATTTCACACGAGGGGTAGAGTCTTTATGAAATCTGGTTGGGTTGAGCTTGGAAGTGAATGGTCAGTTCACTTGTGGTTATATTCAATTCCTTTGTTTATTTATTTAACGTCCTTTGTTAAAGATGCTTTGCAATCTATTTATTGTATTTACTTCAAATTGTCGCTTTCTGCAAAACTAATCTTTCAGCCATCCATTGTTAAGCCTTGCATACTATATTGCATTCATTTGTTACAAACGACTTGCTGAGTACTCCATGTACTCACGGCTTTATGCCCCTGTTGCTCAGTTGAGGAGGAGGAGTATCACCAGCAGGAGGTTCCAGAAGGAGAGTACTTCGACGTCTTCGCGGATTAGGCTTCGTTCTCCACTCGATAGCCTGTGGGCGTGTCGATTGGCTGCTGCGCTTTCTTTTGGATTTCCGCTGCTAGTTTTTGTTAAGCCCTTCGGGCTAGTCTATTGTAAGCTTGACCATAAGGTCGTACTCTGATGATTATTAATAATATTTGAGTCTTTTCTTAGTAAATCATGATATGTTCGATATTTCATCTTTGTTTATACTGTGTGCACTAGCGTGATCCTGGACTAGTGCAGAATACACAGGAGAGTCCGGATTTGTATATTCGGGTCTCGACATCGGCTCTGGCAGGGAGGGCGTCAGCTCGGGCTGTAGTGGCTTGGCCACGTGCCCGTGGGCCAAGGAGCAGTTGTCACAAAAGGTTTTCCAACAGAGAAATAAATCGGGAAATATTTAGCACTATAGACTTTTTTGAAATTAACCTTCGAGGTACGTTTTTTCAAATTTAGCTTCCTTAGTGATCTCAGCAGCAATAACAGCTGACATGTGTCGTCTGTCGCACTGCCCTAACTCGGTAGGAGGCAACTACCATGGCAGGCCGCGTGAGCTTGGCAACGAAGTGATTAGCGCAACAGGCAGTGGACACACCATCCTGCAGAGGAGGGCGAGCTCGGCGGGGGTGCCAGGCTTGCTGAACACAGGTAGATCGATAGGTTGCTATCGTGCCCAACCAATTTGGCAGATGCCCATCTACCCTTGTTGCTCACTAGCTCAGTTCATTTTATTCCCTGCCAAGTGAGAGAGAACCAAGGTAGAAGAACGAAAGAGAGAGAGAAGAGGGTTTTAATTAGTTTTTTTGATGTGATTTTACTGGAATTTAGGAGATTTGCTAATTGGAAAAGTATAGATCCAATGAAGACCTTCAAGAAGAGAAATGTTTCATTCACATGTGAGCAATGCGCTTAATATGTCATTAGCATAACGGTTGTTTGGTAGTATGGAATACGTTTGGTAGCCATGTTTAGTTGACATATGTATTTAATTCATGCGGATGATGTTTTATGATTAGCTATGTTAATGACTTATTAGTGACGATAATGATAACATTTTGTAATTAGCCATGTTGAAGAAATACGCACTGCTATTTTTAGTATTCTTGATGCCTCTGCAATTTAGGATATTATACACACACACACATACTCCTAGGAGTACATACTCCCATTTCTAATATACCACTTAAACAAACGTGTTATATTTTTTTATCACTTTTGGTATACTTAAATAATAATTCTAATATACTCCAATGATATTTGGTTGAATAAATTTCATCAGAGTTTTTTTATTTTTGTTACATACCATTTTCTATATATAAAAGGAGTATATACACAAATTATGATATAAAAAATGAACTTCGATAAATTTTTTCATGGAACTCACTTTCGAGTATCTTATAATCATTATTAGAATGACTGCAAGCCTTATTTCTTCTCCATTCTGAATGTTTTTTATTCCAAAATGTGCTCATGTATCTTAGTTGTAGTTCGGGTTAATGGTTCGTGCATGTTACCATTTGCATCCCAAGTCTTTTCGATTCGAAAATGCCCATGTATCTTAACTATAGTTCGGGATAATGGTTCGTTCCTGTTACCATTTGTATTGTATGAGTAGTGAGGTAAACATATGTTTCTAATCAAACCCTACGCACTATTTTATTCACACCTTCATTACAATGTATTATGTTGGGCTAGAAACAGTAAATTACTTAATGCAACATGAGGCACACTAGTCAAATTCGAACTTTAATAGTTAGCTATTATTTTAAAACTACTAAAAACACAAGAAATACAAGAAATTTTGTCAATCATATTTTTCATTACTATACTGTTTTTAATAATGTATTATTTAAAATTGGGCTAAACAGGGCAGCCTACCAAGCCAGCTACTGCTGACGTGCTCGCCAACTTTGCAACCCACAGTCCTGCTGAGCTTGCTGACGTGCCCACTGACTATGGCCCCACTGACTGTTGCCCCACTGTCCTGCTGAGCTTGATTGAATGAGTTGCTGAGCTCAGGAGGCACGGAAGGGAGATGGGCCCACCCCCTGGCACGCTAGTTGTGTCGTTGACTAGCTCACGCAACCTGTCACAGTCTTCGTCCCCTGCCGAGCTAGGGTAGCATTACGTGCCGCAGCTACCGAGACAATGGAGGGGACTAAATTTGTAAAAACGTATGCACAAGGCTATTTTTTAAAAGAAAACTAGCTACGTTGCTAAGGTCCTATTCACTTTGACTTCTATAAACCGTTTTTTACAGTAAATAGTTTTTCTATAGTACTTAACTTTTAAACAAAGTATCATTTAAAAGTGGAGTCTACTAGTCGATTATAGTATACACTATAGTAGCTTTATTTATATTAACTAAAATCATATATAAGTGTTTGTCTCTATAAATTTTTCTATAAAATATTACTATTTATAAGCTAAAGTTAAAATCCAACAGCAAGATTCAATATAAACTCTCTCTACATATGCGAAGAACTCGAGAGCACAACGCTACCACGAGTAGCATACACTGCCACCGAGACCACGCCAAAATGGCAAGGGCACTGCCGCACGAAACCCCAGCCCCGAGGTAAGGAAAAAAGAAAACAATACACTGTAATACTGCTGCCGCTAGGAGCCGGCAAAAGAACCACCACCGTGCCGCGGAAGCAATCCGTCGCCCCGTCCGCCCGTCGTCGTGCGCGCAGGCGCAGAAACGGACACGCGCCTCGAAACCTGCGACGTGAACAAACAAACAAGTAAACATGCCACTCTTAAGGAGGGCACCTATCCAAATGACATCCTTATCGTTGCACTCAACAATTTGCCACTCTTAAGAGATGCTTGACTAATTTTTTGCCACTTTTGAGCCCACCAGCGCCCAAGTCCACTGCCATGTCAGCACCCGCGCCATGTTAGCACCCGCGCGCGCGCCCGCGCCGCCGCCGGCCTCCCCGCGCCCGCGCCTGCGCCGCCCGGCCTCCCCGCGCCCGCGCCTGCGTCGCCCGGCCTCCCCACGCCTGTGCCGCCCCGCCCGGCCTCCCCGCGCCCGCAGGCGCGGGGAGGCCAGGCGGCGCGGCGCAGGCGCGGGGAGGCCGGCGGCGGCGCGGGCGCGCGCGCGGGTGCTGACATGGCGCGGGCGCTGACATGGCAGTGGACTTGGCGCTGGTGGGCTCAAAAGTGGTAAAAATTAGTCAAGCATCTCTTAAGAGTGGCAAATTGTTGAGTGCAACGATAAGGATGGCATTTGGATAGGTGCCCTCCTTAAGAGTGGCAAAAAGTTAAATTTCCCGCAAACATGGGGTCCTTGGGTTGGGTCGGTGGATGGATTTACTTCTACGACGCCTTCTGGTTTCGGTTTGTTTCAAAGACGAACCGGCCCGGGTGAGCGAGGTGAGTAGCCCCGTAAATAATGGTTTCCCGCGGGCCAAATCCAACCTGGTCCACTGCTACTTTCGGTCTATAACCATTCGAATTCGGTCGGCGCCATGGGGACCTCCTGTCGGTACGACCTGCTGAGTTCTTTTTGATTTTTAATCGATTTATATTTATATTATTTATAGTAAATAGCTTTGAAATAATATATTTTTAAAATGGGTCAATAAAAATATTAGAGTAAAACGTGTACTAAATTCAATTGTATCGGCTAAAATCACATATGACTATTTTCCTGTGCATACTATCTCCCGCGAACAGTTAGAATTTAAATATTTAAGCCATAAACCATCAGCCCAAAAAAATCCACCCGAATGATTCCATTTACTTTTGGTGCTACATGTACCAATGAGACACTTTAATGAACAACTGTCTTAACAGAATTCAAAACACACGAGTGAAATACTGTTATCCATGGTTTGGGTCGCTGATTTTGGGTGGATTAGTGTTTTTATACTTTCTTCTTCAATAAAAATAGTACTAATTTTAAAACATATAAATAATATATATCCACTATTTATGTTTTTAAAATTATACAAATCACTATGAACATAAGTAACAATTTTTAGCTATTTTGGTAAAATATGAATGTTCGTTGGATTCTACATCTTAAACCATACGCATGCCCGCGCAAACAGTCCAATTCATTTCATATTGAATGACAATAGTTCGATAAGCCCAACCTTATCGTCACATGTGTCCACCACTTTAGAAAACTTCCTCGCGTAGACTCCCGCACACGTTCATGGCTTGGTGCATTAGTGTGAGGCACGAGGAAGGAGAAGGGGAACATAACGCGACTCCACGCTCCGATAAATGAAGTACTGATAGCCGTGTGACAGTGATGAAGCTTGTCGTGTGGCACCTCCTACTTCAGCGTTGTGGTTTATGCGCCAGTGGCACACCCTTTATCTCCATGCCACATGCCCTCGAAACCTAGTGAGGGCTACTATCGTCGTTGTGCTCCACCATCAACGATGGTAGCTAGGCTACTGCTTCCACCTCCACCAATGATGAGGTGAGATGACTTCCACTCGCATCACTTGCAAGTGGAAGTTAATTAAATCTCTACTAATATACAAGAGAAATTTATCCGTTCACCGCCTTCCCCTTTCTTCTTCCTACCACGGCGCACTCCATCATCTCATCTTGATATATGCCAACATATGGGCCCATGTCGTCATCTGGCTTCCTCCCTTAACTGCTTATGGCCTCACACCTCAACCGCTCCTCTACCCTTCTCCACGTTGCCACACCCATAAGGCCCCAATAGCTAGCCACTCTCGCTATCTCATGTCCTGATCAGCATCACTCTCTCTCTCTCTCATCATCACTCCAATCAATCTCTTCTAACCCTCTCCCTATTCCATGCCATGCACCAGCACCTTGCCAGTTTTGCAGGCCAGATCCACGATGAGTGAAGATGCTGGTGACCGATGCCCATGATAAACTGGCCGATGCTAAGCGGTGGCTGGGCTCGGTGAACGAGGAGGCAGTGGCGTGAACCGATTAGCGAGGAGGCAACGTCGAGCAGGAAGACGATGGTACTAGAGAGGAGAAAGACGGTGGCCTTGGGATCGAGGATGACCATATTTGGTGCCACCAGGGTCGAGGATAGCCGGATCCAGTGGCATGGTGGTCAAGGATCACCAGATCCGTCGGACTCCTGCTTCTCCCTCGGGTCCGGCGGTAGCGGCATTGGATGGCCATGTTTGGCTGCAGAGGACCTCTCTCTCTCACTCTCCTCCGCCGCCACCACCACCACCTTCCACTTCTCCTTTTCTACTAGCATGTCGGCCGACTCCAGTTACGGCTCCATGTTCTTAATCTGGGCCCCCACTGTGTCATTGCGTGGACAACCTAATCTGATGGTGGTGGAGGCGAGGACGACCAGATCAGGCAAAGGAGACCTCGGGGTGCCAGATCCAAACGTGACGACCTTGGGGTCCGCCACATCCGCTACGCCAAGGTGGAGAACATAGACGTCAAGGACAATGACCCCGAGATTAAGCAGTCATGGGTGTGGGGATACAGGCGAGGAGTACAATGACACCGGCGGAGTACCGGAGGTAGATGTTGAGTTGGATGCAGAGGCGGTGGTGTACCAGCCAGATCCGAAGACGGTGACCTCAGAGATGATGCATCCACGACAGTGATCTCGGGGATGGTGGATCCTAGGAGGTGAGGAGGTGGCACCAATGCCGGGAGCCACAGGTGGGAAGAAGGCGCGGGGACTGGTGGCTCCCAGAGGTGCCGGCGTGCGGGCAGGGGGGCAAGGGGAGACGAGGGAGCAGAGGGGATAACGTTAGGTGGGAGTGGAGGGGCCAGACGTGTTTTTTATTTGCATTTAGATCAACCTCCTCCCTTAGCTGATCCTAGCCACTAGATATCAATCTGACGACATATCCATGAAAAAAATAGTGATGCAACTGCCCTCTTTGGTCCCTTAGCCCAGCCCCTTTGGTCCCTTAGCCCAACCGCTTTGATCCCTCCGCTACTCCCTCCTCCCTGCACCGCCATGCTACTGTTGCACTAGAATGGCGAAAAAGAGGAGACAAACGAAGCGATACTCAGTGGTGAAGAAGTGGAGCACACTAGTGGGACGCCGAGGCATTGGTGCATACTATCGAGGACGATAACGGAATGAAAGTGTACACTGCTGAGATCGATGATCGGCTTGTGGAGTACATCGGCATGGACAACGAATAGGGAGGTGAAGTACATCGCTGGACAAGGTGTACACTGTAAGAAATAAGAAAGAACCGCAAAGCGGCAAGGTTACGGAGGGTAGATCCGGAGCAGTGATCTCAGCAACGGCAGATCCAGCTGTATCGACCTAACTCTTGATGATAAGATGTCTTTCTCTTTTTAATGTTCATTGTATGATTTAGATCATATTTGATCATATGTATCACCTTCTTTTGGAATCCCCACCTTTGGGAACCCTGTTGTAACACACAGACATCTTACTAGCTAGAAGTGAAAGGTTGACTTTTATGTTAAAAGTTTATAATTTCGTTTGAAAGTTAGAATTTTTTTTGTAGAAAGTTCTGATACTTCTAATTGAAAGCTCAAATTGTCGGCGAGCTCGGACGACTGCAAAAATAGACGCCCTCAATTTTCAGTACAAGATCAACGAGCGACACTCGTGTAGTCTCCGCCTAGTTGTATGCATGCACATACATGTGACTGGAGAACAGTATCAAACTGGGTATGGTGATTTTCATCTCAACGACCAGCGCACCAAAAAGCACAGAACGAGTAGGGGACGCGCGCGTCACTTTGAACACTGTTACGCACGCATGGTGTTCCGTACCATCGTTCGTGCTCCGTAACACGTAGCCGCCCACAGTCCGAGATCGGTGCGGGTGCGACGCGGCTGTTCCCACGCTCGGCGCGCTGTGCTCGCACGGAAAATCTCATGCTGTCGCGGCGGCATGCACGCATGCGTATATCTCCCGCGCGCGCGAGAGGAGGCAGCCGTGAACACAACAATGGCGCGGCGCGGCAGGCTGGGCATGTACGCGGAAGATTCGCTGCAGTGAACTGATCACAGATTATGTCTAAGTAATCGCAAGCAAGATGAGGCGATCGATGGTTGATCGTAATCTAATCTTAATTCACATGCAAGTATTAGAAATGTGTGAACAAATGGGTGATGGACACAACACGGCGCGCACATGCCGGCACTGCGGCACATGCACCCGCTGCGCACGCACAGCACGGCACAGCCACAGCCACGGCAACTAGACCAGTCCTCGCTTTGCTTATCTTACCCTACCACGCACACTTGCATAGCTGCGTGCATTTGTGAGCTGCATGGTCTCGTTTCATGCCCGGGACAAACGAGGCAGAACTCGACAGTGCCTGCCTTGTTTAGCGACATGGCAGGCAATAACTGTGGGCACGCACAGATGTGGGGCCGAGGGTGACATGCGGGCCCGCGGTGAGGCGTGGGGTCCCGGTGTCCGTGGGAGCTAGTGTCCTCGTCGTCCTGAACAAGAGCAGCGGTGTCACTGTGCAAGACGCCAAGGCATAGCTACGAGTTAGGTCATTAGCAGCAGGCCGGCTTATGGCTTATTGCACTGTAGTTGATTGAAATTATACTGTAACTGAACATGACTTATTTAGTATAATTAAATTTAAAAAAAATTAAAAATTGAAAAAATATGTTAGCTCATCACGGACAACACAAACGAATACGGAAAAAAACCGGCAAAAAAGCTAAAAAGCCAAAAGTTCAAAAAAAGATGAAATTTATAAATAATAAAAAATAAACCAAAAACTAGAAGTTTAAACAGAAATGAGCAAGCATAGATCTATGGGTCTTTGCTTTGGGTTTGACTTGTACTGCTGCATGCTGGTGGTGAGCGTGGAGCAAATTGCATCCCTTGTGTTTTGGCGTAAGCCCGTGTGGTTCCGTGTTTGTTTATCTGGAAACGTAGTGAGGAGCGTTTGTTTATTCTCTAGCTCCTTCGGTGCTTGAGCCCTGCTTTACTTGTATTGTATCCCACCATTTTGTTCATTCTTTAACAAATTGCCTGTGGTTGTTCAGACTTCAGTCAACTTTACAGGCTTTAGTGTAGGGCAAGAGTGAAAGTTACCCTTATATAGTGGTTTTAGAAGAAAGAATAACATCATGTTAGCTAAAACTACCTATAAAATTTTTCTACTTTCATAATGCATATAGGCTCTACTCATTTCGGCTTCAGCTTCTAGTTTATTTTTTTATTATTCCTAAATTTCGTTTTTTCTAGCTTTTTGAGCTTTTTGCCGGTTCTTTTTCCCTGTATTCGTTTGCATTGTCCATAATGAGCTAACTTGTTTTTTATTTTTAAATTTAATTACGCCAAATAAATCATTATCAGTTATAGTATAATTTCAATTAGCTACAGTGTAATTTTAGCCATAAACCATATTTTTTCAGCCCAAATGAGCAAGCTCATAGTCTTAAGTGGTGGTTTTACTATTTATAATTAATAAAGTACCACAGTGAAAGTTTACTCTATCTCTCCTCTCACCCCTAGATCATTACCTCTCTTCTCAAGCTACCGCTCCTTCTGTGGACTACCTGACACTACTGCAAGCCACTGCCTTTACTCTCTCTTCCCTCCATGCTGGCACACCTCGCTCGAGGCCACCGTCCAACCGGAGCACTATGGATGCTCTTATGGGACTCAACGGTCCACAATGTAAAGCTTTGACAAGATAAGTTTTTGGACCGTGCCCTCACTTTTCAAAAGTTATTTTCTGGTGCGCTTATGTGTTTTCTTTAATGTAAATATTTATACGAACAAAACGAATACCGATAAACTATTTTACAATCTCAATCATCTCCATAAACCATAAGCCATAATTCAAATAGGGGGTCGGCCCAGAACTGCTTAGTAAAGCAATTCTTAGAAGGACAACTGTACAAGTTAACAGGCCTTTTTTTTCTTCACTTTATGGCTTATGACTGTAGCTTATGACTTTTAGGCTGTTCATAAGGGAGAATACATAGTAATAGAAACTCGTGTATGATTTTGGCCGATATAAATAAAGTTATTACAGTGTATACTACAATCAACTTATAGATCCTATCTTAAAAAATTACTCTGTTTAAAAGTTAGTTATTGTCAAAATGTCATAAAACAACTTTTAAAAACTGAAAGGAATAGATCACATATGGCGTTTGACTTGTCATAAATCACACTGAGAAATGTCGAGAACTAATGCTGCGCACGGGTGATGGCATGCGTTGTGCTTAGCAGCCTTCACGTGGCAACATAATTCAGAGAACACAGCCTAAAAGTTACAGCATTTTGCTCTCGAAAGGCGAAGAAAAAGGAGAAGCAAAGGTCAGAAAACCTGCGCAACTAGCTACAGTAATCTTCTAGCAGTGCTAGAACAACTCACAATGCCATGCATTTATGGAGCATGCGCATGCTGGTCTGCAAAAAATGGGTACGAGATGTGGGCGCAGAGGACCGGCCCAAGGCACGTATCGTCGCTGTTAGATGGGCTACTCCAAACGGCTTAAGCCGTGCTTTCTTGCCATAGCTGTTGATTTTGGATGAAAGTGAACTGCAGATGCTGTTAGTTTTTTTGAATTATTTGATTAAAAATTAAAAAATAAGAAAAAAAACTGTTATATCATCATATATAACGCAAAAGAATAAAGATAAAAAAGCAAAAAAGACAAAACTATTAAAAAAAATGAAATTAAGAAGTCGAGTAGTTTTTTGTTTCTAAAATCTAGAAGACATAAGCCAAAGCCATTTGAAACAGAGCCTAAATGTTGGGGCGCACTGGCACAGGCCACATGGGTGTGACTAAGCCGAGTCCAATGTATTTTTAGCCCCTTGTTCACTAGTTTAGTTGATATAGGGACTGTTCTTTTCGGCTGCGGCTTATGACTTTTGGCTGTTTACGGTATAGATTACGGAGAGACAGATACTCACTTGCGATTTTGGTTGGTACATATGTTGGGCTTTTAACGTGTAAATCGTTTAACTTGTAGACCTCGTATTGAGAAAATACTTCGTTTGAAAGTTAGCTACTGTAGCAAAATCCAAAAGCCGCCAGCTTTTGAGGTAAAGAATAGGCCCATAGTTCTGTCACTCAAATTTACCGAAATAGCCCTCTCTTCCGTTCGGTAGACAAACGGGAACTTAATACGGTATCGAACCACATTAGGGCATCAGGAGTGTATATATCGCAATGGGCCTTAAGGTGGATCTTTAGCTTGAGAACCGGCCTCAAGCCTTTTTTGCTTATGGCCTGCTTAAGGTCAACCCTGTAATGTATAAGGTCAACCTTAAGCTGGTTTATGACTTTCTATTTTCATACACTCCAGATACCCTTATATCCATACCCACAAGAAACATACAACACACCACCTACTATGCTTCCATATCACAGTAGGTGTCTTATCGTGCTCCCCTATCAGGTAGGTGGCACCTAAAATGATACAACGTTAGATAACACAACACGTGTCGCGTAATGCTTCTTCCGCAGTCTCGGAAGAGGCTGTTTCTGCAAATTTGGGTAAGAAATGCTATTTATATCTGCTAAAGCGAGTAAGGGCTCGACTAAGCCTGACATGGTGGGTCCCCTTCCATGGGCCCACCACTCGTTGCTACCTTTGGGTGTACCCGAGGTCAGACCATGCTTGATCTACCGTACATATACGTACGTACATACGTAGCGGTAAAGCTTGCCTGCGTGAAACATACGGACATGAGAAGATGCTGCATGGTCGACTCCAGTGCGTGTATGTATA
The DNA here is from genome assembly GCA_017311315.1 of Dendrocalamus latiflorus. Classification (NCBI taxonomy): domain Eukaryota; kingdom Viridiplantae; phylum Streptophyta; class Magnoliopsida; order Poales; family Poaceae; genus Dendrocalamus; species Dendrocalamus latiflorus. The sequence continues at coordinate 37,741,443 of CM029611.1, forward strand.
GGACGTGTTTGTCTCCCTGCCGTTGATACGGGCAATGATTTACACGAACCGTGTTAGAACTTTCCAGTACAAGTTTTACTACTAGTAAGTGGCCATTTCACTTCTTTGAGCCGGTCCGGGATCATCAGTGGACCTGGACCGTGTTAGTACTTGCTGTACTGAAACGAGCCAAGGAGTAAAACTTTAAAGACTTCACGATCATCAGGTACCAATGTGCACGCCTAAAGAATCGATCCAATGTTAATTATAGGCAAAGACATGACAAATGTAGCGATAATCACTCTTTATCTTGTCCTAAGGTGATTCATGTCAGCTTGCTATCAAGATTTGCGGCGCATGGACCATGCAGCAAATTGGCATCAAGGTGCACCAATCAGAACTAACACCTTACGCTAAGCTTAATTAAAACTAGTCCCATGATCGATCACAGCTGTTGCGCAAGATTCAGAAATGCAATGTATCTTTTGTCTGCAACTAAACACTGTAGAAGCTGATAATATGCATTCATGGAGGCAGAGAAACAGGGGCAAATTATCTGGATAGTTTTCTTTCAGTTTCTTTCTATAGAGCTGTGGACTAACACTACTACAGTAGATTCATTCAACAAGATGAAAATCGAAGGAGAACAAGAAAAGGAATCCTTTGTACTGGTGACCTGCATCTGCTGAGGGAGGCAATCCACACCGAGTCAGATATCACTATTCTCTTAGATAGAAGTCACAGTATGGCCAAGTAGGAGCATGTGATCTTGCACTAGTAAAAAGACCACTGCCATGGCCATGTGCTCTTCACCAGCCTCTCGGCTGCCCTTGTCCATTACAATATATTCACCCCCTTGCAGCTCGCAGGTTGTACTAGTGTAACATGTGATCTGTGGCTGGTACTAGCCTTCTAGACTAACCTCACATTTAGTAAACCTAGAGCTGGTGGTTGCAGTAGTACATGAAAGAACTTTGGTAACATCAACTGTGTTGATGGTAGTAGTAGTAACTGCTAAGTACTATCTAATATAATTAGAGGTAACACTGGATTACTTGTATATATTTATATATCTCACAACACTGCATCTGCTGCTGCTTTCTTAGTCAAGGCTAATGACATCTTCTTTCTTCTCTTGTGGTTTAATAGAGCTATCCACTAAAAATGGGAACAAAAAAGAAAGAAAGGGAGCTAACACTATGCTGACACATTTCACTCCTTTTTTTTCCTGTCACAACAACAAATAGCAAAAGAGGAGAGAGAGAAATGGGGAGCATAATTAGATAGGTGAAAGGCTTATTATTTGCGAAGCATTGTGGCAATAAAGGGAAGTCTAGGTGCTTACTATGATTAGGCTGGGGGTATCACTCACTTCCATTGCGGAGAACTTTACATCCCAATCGCTCCGTGGTCGGAGGACAGCCTGCTCATTGCATTCACCTAATCATTTCACTCAGATCATAAAATGTTCAAATATTAATCAAAGCCGTGAAAAATCATGGCCTACCATCATACCTGGATATGGGGAAGAAGTAGGGTCTCGGAGGAGGGATGTCCAATGCAGAGGGCAGGAGATGGCTAGTGCCACCGCCGGCATTAGTGCCGGTGCTGACACCAACATGGGATGCACTGCAGCCACTGGGGGCGATCTCCGTCTCAGTGGCGGTGAAACCGTCGTGCATGAATGCGGTTGACTTGGTTGGGGAAGCAAATGGGCTGTCCGGCAAATTGTGCTCCGCACTGCACAATATGCATGGCAGAAACAATGATCAAGCTTTGAGCCACTGAAACAGTTGCAGCTTTTCGGCTTGTATGAGTATTAGATCACGAAAGCTAAGTCTGAGAATAACAAGCAAGCAGAACGATGATGATGGTGTGTTTAGTGCAGTTAAATCCACCTTTGGTCGCTACCAGTGTTCGGGCTCGCCTCGCCAGCAGATACCTCCTTATCACCTCCTCCGTTGACCGCCTTGCTCTCCGCAGCGAAGCCGCTGCTCCCCTTCAGTTGCTCACCTGTTAACGCCCAAGATACTACCACGATCAGAAACATTTGCAACAACTTGTTTTACTGACAGGTAGATGGGCAGTTCGATACTTCGATCACCGTAATGCATACCAGACTCAGGCGGCGACTCGACCATGGTGGTAGCGACGGGCTGATTCGTGGTGAAGGCATTGGCCATGGGCGTTGGCAGCGTCATTGCTGTTGTGGCTGCGGCCGCAGCGCGAGACTTGAGGTCAAACAGCTGGAGGCCCATGAGGCGGCGGCTCTGGAGCTCGACAGCCTGCTGCAGCTCGGCCACCTGCTGCTCCTCCTCCAACTTTCGCCGCAGCAGCAGCTCGTTCGCGCTGTTGGAATGCTGCAGCATCCTCGCACCTGACAAGCACCACGCAAAGCATCATCGATCAGCGATAGTTCTCACATACCAAGTTAAAGATCAAGCAAACATGATAGTGCAGAGACTTTGAGGCAGGTAAAGATAGAATCTTTTTACCGAGTTGGTGCAGATCGAATGGATCCCTGGCGTCTAGCCCGGTGGGCGTCGTGCAGCCGGAGAAGTCACCTTGCTGCTGCTTCCTGCCAAGCGAGGAGCAACAAATTAAGCAACCAGGTTAATTGCATGCACGGATGTTGCATTTGCAAGAAGCAAGAGGATTAATCGAAGCGCTTAATATGATCACGCCGCCGGCGCTTGCATGCTTGCCTGTACTTGTCGGGAACCTTGCCCTTCTCCTTGTAGGGCTTGACGAGCACGCGGGCGTCGCAGATGAAGTGCGGGTTGCCCTTCGCCAGGATCAGCTTCACCGTCTCCGTGTACACGAAGGTGACGAACCCGAACATGCGCTTCTGCTGGTACGGGATGCGCACGTCGTGCACCGGCCCGTAGATGCTGCAGCGCATTGCCAAGAACAACGAGCGTCCATCAGATCGCGTTCCATCGATTCCGCCATGAAAGAAGCATCACATTAGCATGTGTGCACACACCTGAAGTAGTTGGAGACGTCCTCCTCGCGGAACGTGCTGTCGGCCGGGAAGGTGAGGTAAATCTGGCGCGACCCCGGGTTCATCATGCTGGCGAAGTCCGCGCGGTCCAGGCGCGACCGGCCCATGAACTTGTGCGCCTCGTCACCGCCGCCCAGCATCAGCGCGGCCGCCGCCGCGGCTGCCGCAGCTCTGCACAAGCGCATGGTAAAAAGGTTGGAATTTTGGAGCGTATGCTTCAAGCTTGTTGGAGTCAGAAGGTTGTAAAAGGCGGCAGTACCTTTGGTTGTCGTTGTGCTGTTGCTGCAGCAGGAAGCTGAGGCACTTGCTGGCGGCGGAGGGCGAGCCGGGGAGGGAGCCGGTGGGGGAGTAGGGGAAGGCGGCGGGGCCGAGGCGCTGGCTCTTGGAGCGAAGGAGGAAGTCCTGGCACTGCTGCTGCTGCTCAGCGGCGGTGGCGTCCATCTTGGCACCGACGAGCACGGCGGCATCGTCGAGGAGGCCGCCGTGGACGAACCTGCAGCTGCTGCCGTTCTTGCAGAACCCGCGCGCGTAGTAGAGGCATGGCTTCCACCCGAAGCCGTCGCCGCCGCCACCGCCGAGGTAGAGCTCGTTCACCGACGCGCTCCGGCGGTGCCCGGGGCCGCCGTTGGCCCAGCCGAGGCCGTACGGGAACACCCCGCCGCCGTCGACTGGACCGGGGCTCCGGCACTCCCCGCCGTCGAACGCCGGGAGTTGTTGCGCCGGGTTCATGCCCCCGTCGTTGAGGAACGCGAGCTGCTCCTGCAGCTGGAAGTCGTCCAGGAGCGCGTCCCCGGCCTGGGGAAAGAAGGGCGACGCGGCGGCAGCGCTGTTCACCGGGCTAACCAGCTCCTCCCCAGCCCCCACCATCTCCTCCGCCGCGACGCCATTGCTCATGCTGTTGCTCCTCGAGAACACCGGCGCCTGGGCCCACGACGACGGCGAGGACACCGACAGCGGCGACGGCGACGGCGCAGCGCCGCGGCCAGAGTTATGCCGCGAGAGCATGAACGGCGGGTGCCCGGCGGTGGGCGTACTGGGGCCGGACGGCGGGAGCACGCCCACACCGAACTCCTTGCGCGCCTTGGCCATGACGCTCTGGAGCAGCGTCTCGGGGCCGAAGGCGAGGCGTATCATCTCCTTCTCGCCGTGGTCCTGGATGAGCAGGAACCCCATGATCTTGGCGGCGTGGTCCGGGTCCAGAGCCTGGATCCGGGAGAACACCACCTTGGTCGCTTCGTAGGCGTCCATGGCCGCACCAAAGAAACGCCCAAATTCTCTCCTCCCTCCCTCCCTCGCTCCCACCGCAGCAGCAGCTCACGGGCTCCTCGCCTTCACCTCACGCGGCGCCTTTACCCAGCGCTTTTTCTGTCCCCTAGTATTCACTTACGGCCGGCCTTAAGTATACAGGAGCAAGCTAGTTCGATGCCTCGACGCCACTACTAGTACAGAGCACAGCGCTAGCAGTTAAGCTCGACGAGTAAAGTGCTCGGCTTGGTCCGGTTGTTCGCTAGCCTCCGCTTCCCGGAGCTGCGCCACTGAGCAGCCGCTCCATTTCCCAAAGGGTCGGTGCTTCGTCGCGGCCTATCATCACGGTGCACGCCTCTCGCTTCCTGTATTAAAGGCCCGTGTAATTCGAATGCGGTCGATGGCTTTTGCTATTCTGTCTGTTTGGTACAGCTCCTACTCCCAGTTTCTCTGTTGAATCTTGTGAAGTTGTACCAAACAACCTGCTTCTCAAAATTAACGGATTCTGCTTCTTGTGTGGAGCAGGTTCTAAAATGAACTAACCAGGAGAAACTGGGTTGAGGTGGATTCTCGTGGGGAGCTAACACACCCTAAATACAATTACCCTTAGAAGATTAAAATATTTACCCGCAAAATGCCACCAATATACCCCTTTCCCACCCGCCCCCGCCTCCCTCAGATCTAACCCCACCTCCCCGCCGCCTACGCCCTCCCCTCTCACGACGCCCGCCTCCTCCCTCTCGCGCCGGCCGCCGCCTCCCTCCCGCTAGGGGTGGGCAAAATACCCGCTACCCATTACCCGTACCCGAATTACCCGAACCCGAACCCGAAATACCCGAACCCGAGGTACCCGATCCCAAATTCGGATAGCGATTCTGATTACCCGAAATTAGTTTGGGTAGTTCGGGTAATATCCCCCGGTACCCGAACTACCCGAACTACCCGAACTACCCGGTAATCATGTCACTTTATTAGTAATTTAGTATATGATTCTCTCTGTTTGAACAACTGCCTGTGATATATTATTCTATGCAAATTGCTGCTGAAATTCTATGCAAATTGCTGCTGAAATTATGTACAAATTCTGTGCAGTTTGCTGAAATTCGATGCAGTTTGCTGAAATTCGGGTATATCGGGTATACCCGAACCCGAACCCGAATTATCGGGTACCCGAAATTGCGGGTAGTATTTTTTTGGGGCTAATATCGGGTAGCAGTTTTCATTACCCGAATTTCGAATTACCCGAATTACCCGACCCGAAAAAATCGGGTAACCCGAACGCCCACCCCTACCTCCCGCCTCCTCCCTCTCGTGCCGGCCACCGCCTCCCGCCGCCTCCCTCTCGCGCCGGCCACCGCCTCTCGCCTCCTCCCTCTCGTGCCGGCCACCGCCTCTCGCCTCCTCCCTCTCGCGCCGGTCGCCGCCTCCCTCTCGCCTCCTCCCTCTCGTGCCGGCCACCACCTCCCGCCTCCTTTCGCCCGTCAGCACCGCCGCCTCCCTCCGCCCGTGAGCACCGCCGCCTCCCTCCGCCCGTCAGCACCGCCGCCTCCTTCCGCCGCCGCCGCCTCCTACAGGTGAGTTTGCAGATGAGGTTGTATAATGTGCAGATTATTTGATATAATGTGCAATGTGCAATTTGGTTTGGTTTGGTTACAATGTGCAATTTGCATACCTTTGGTTTGTATGATTTGCAGCAATGTGCAGATTATTTGATATGTGCAATGTGCAATTTGCAATGTTCAGCTGATACCTTTGGTTTGGTTGCAATGTGCAATTTCACATGTTATTGTATGATTTGTATGATGGACCTAATAATTCTGTTGTTGTATGATTTTGTTTTGTTCTGCTCAGTAGGAGGTTAATACTTCATTACAGCATGAAAAGTCTAGACTTCAAATCAATTTGTATAATACAAAATGCATTGTAGCAGTTACCTCCTGTGGAAAGTCAGCGTTGCCGAGCTGCATGCTCATGATAAGTCTTGCTGCTTTGTGCAAAGGAGCGGGATTCAGTTGTTGTTTTTCCATCCACTAGCCGCACACTCATTTGGCAGACTGCTCTGACATTTTCCTAGATGAAATACTTTCTTGAGTTCACCATGTTTTCGTATGTCCATACATGTTTGTCATAATATCATTGAGAGGACCCTTGGTGTGTGGAAGATGAAATGGAGAATTCTTTTGAAGATGCCGAGTTTTCATTTGTCCAAGCAAAAGATGATTGTTGCAGCTACGATGGGACTTCACAACTTCATACGTGATCATGCTTCGCCAGACAAGCATTTTCATATGTTCGAGCGGAATCCTAATTATGCGCCAACAATACCATCAAGATATGCAAAATATGTCATTTCTCAAGATGCATCAGATGTGTCAACGTCACAATCGAGTGATAGAGCTATGGATAGGTTTCGTGATGACCTTGCAAAGGCTATTGATGAAAGTTGGTGAAATTTGCTACATTATTTGTAATAGGATGAAAAGTAAAAGACAAATTGTTTAAAGTACAACAATATCGGTATTATCCCTACTCATGTTCCTCGTTAATTAGTTGCCCTTATTCATGAACATGCAGCAAGTACAAGAACTTGTTCCAAACGATGATGCAATTTTTCTCATGGTTCTATTTTCCTTTATATTTCCCATGTCACGTTTGTTGTTTCTTTATCACACCTTTTTTATTTTGTACATTATTGCCACTCTTAATTAGACTTATGCATACAACTTAGGAAAAATAAATTAATGAGATTATTGGCCTTTTTAAGGTATACAGCACCAAAACATATTTGGTAACAAAGCATCAACAACAAAGGACATTTCTGCATTGGTGTAGAGTACCAAAAAAATTGTACGAAAACAGGATAATACATGCTAGGGGTAACAACATGACAAGAAATGTCAAAGAAGAGCTTTTAAATCAAAATCTCATGGTTACAACTAGGGGTAACATGGTCTATTTCCCTCCAATCTCTTCTTTTAAGAATCTGGAGCCAACCCACTAGCCAAACGCTTTTCAGAGGTAGCTCCAGATTCTCAGAGAAGTGGATTCTTATAGAATCTGGAGCAGAAGCTGAAAAATGAGAATCTGGAGCTCTGCCAAACAGGCCCATATTATTCTGACTTCTAGTTTACTGATCTTAGTTTTATCTTGTTTTGATTTTTTGTTTCTTCTTTTTTGTATTTTTTCTATTATTCGTAATAGGCTAATTTGTGTTTTTATTTTTATTTTTTATTTTTTAAATTTAATTACACTAAAATAGTCACCAGCAGTTACAGTACAAAATAAACTATCTATAATGCAAAATAAGCCATACATCAGTTTATTTCAGCCAACTGAGAGGGACCTTTTGGTTGAGATCTTTAATTAAAAAAAGAAAAAAAACAGTTATATCTCTATAAATAAGGCAAAGAAAAAACCATGTTGAAAAGTCAATATGTTTAAAACAGTTTCTGACTTCTAAACGCTAAAAACCAGAACCAAAGTTGTTTTGAACAGGGCCTTAGGGACACCAGCCTTTCCTCTCCTTGGGGCTGGGTTTCTTGGGCTCGGACTTTGGCCCTGATCTTTTTATGATTTTTAGTTTCGATTTCTCCAAAAGCTGAAATAAATGGGACGACTTCTTCAAGTAGTTTCTCGAAGTCACTTCTCCAAACGCCCTCCTAAGCCTAAAAACGTGTGCATCGCCTGTGTCGGCATCTTCGCTGTCATCTCGAAAAGTGCAGACAAAGGTCATCAGTCACAGCAAAAAACTATCGGTTGTAGTCCAAAAGAACAGAGTCGTTGTAGCGTTGCGAGTGGCTTAGTGGGGGTGGTATGTAAATATTTTTTCAAGGTTGCCATTGTTAAATGTGAGGAGGCCCTAGAGGAACTTGCTCCTGATGAATTATGCGGGAATTCATTGTTTTTAAAACCTAAGATGGATTTTTTTGCATTGTGGCTTATGGTTTTTGGTTTAAATTTTTTGTTTTTGGCTGTTCGCTAGAGAGTATGGAGAAAGACGCTCGTGTATGATTTTGGTCGATATAGATGAATTCAGTATAGTGTATACAATAATCAACTTGTAGACCTGCTTTGAAAAAATACACTATTTGAAAGCTAATTACTATAGCTTAAGTCAAAAGCTATAAGCCTAAAGCCTATAAGAACTCAACCCTGATCACGGTCATGGACTCTGAATTAGCTTGTCCGAATACATTAGGTGTATTCTTTTCTTTTGGACTACAACTTTTGGTTTTTGGCTGCGACTTATGGTTTTGGTTGTTTACGAGAGAGAATACAGAGAGATAGATACTCACGTGCCATTTTTACTGATATAAATGAAGTCACTGCCGTGTGTACTACAATCAACTTAAAGACATTGTCTTGAAAAAACACCCTATTTGAAAGTTAGTTACTGTATAAAAAATATTTTACTATAAAAAACAATTTTTAAAAGTTAAAAAGAAGAGGACCATTTACTCATTTTCTAACTCTCGTCTAATTGATATCAATATACAGTTTTGCTATTTGTAGGTTGCCTAATTCTTTTAAGCTCAAGTCAATTTTTATTTCCACCGAGGATCTGTTGGAACCTAGAAATTTCATAAGGGGTGATCGGTTGGGTTTCAGCTTTTAGCTTCCGGCTTATTTTTCACTATTCATAAATTTCGTCTTTTTTTGAACTTTTGGCTTTTTGTTGAGCTTTTTTGCCGGTTCTTTTTTTCCCGTATTTGTTTGTATTATATGTAATGGGCTAACATATTTTTTATATTTTTAATTTTTTAAATTTAATTATGCTAAATAAGCCTCTGTCAGCTACAGTGTTTTTTTCAGTCAGCTATAGTGTTTTTCAGCCATAAGCCATCAAAAATAAGCCCAAATAATCACCACCTTACAATTCAATTCTCGTAGGATTTGAGAAAAAAAATTCAATGTTAAATATAGGGCATGAATTTGTATAGAGATCGATATAACGTATCCTTGAACGTTGATCTAATAGATAAAAAAACATACCTCCGTCACCTACGAGGCTACCACCCTATGTTAGTTGTTAGTACTTGCAAAATATTAGCAAGCAAACAGCTGCTTTTCAATAGACTGAGCGCGAGTTCAAACCGGAAAAATGATCTAGGAACTTCCAAAATGGCAAATTGGCAGAAAGGTAGAGAGAACTGAGAAGCTAGCTGTGTCAAGCGAGAATTGAGATCCTCTGACGTTACGTTGGGTCACTGACGCGTGAGCCCCACGCGACGCAGGGGCCACGCGCAGTGACCCAACGTCACTCTAACGTAACGTCAGAGGAACTCGTTCCGTCAAGCGAGGGATCTAGTCACATTTCTGGGGAGAAGATATCATGATTCCGATGGGACAAACTAAAATAGTAATATAAACGAAACACGATACTACTTTCTTCGTCATGTTCAAATCATCGACGATGTCTGATACCAAATTATTTTTGAGACAATAATGTCTGATAGTACCAATTATAAGCCGATGAAAACCTCAGCCGGGGCATGCTGGAACTAGCAGCAGCGGCGGCGCAAGAATTTTATACCCAAATACTTCATTTTGGCCTTGTTTTTCTCACGGATCAAAATGTATATACAAAGAAACGCAAACCATACTATCTTAGTGTCTTCCAAACTGTCTCCAAGGACTCTAGTCTATTACATACCTCAGTGCTGATGTTTATCTACCATTTGGAACACGCAGTTTGTCAGGGGTAAGCTGGTAATGGGAGGTGCTTTTGACACCGAAGGATCATGTTGGTGCTAATTTTGCTATTCCATTGGTTTACCTTTGGGGAAAATGTGACGGTTCTCAACTCTCAACATGTTGTACTGTACACCAGAATTTATTTTGCGAGGGATACACCGGAACGTTTAACATTGGTCCGTACAATTTCGAAAGGAAATATTGAAGTAGGGTGGAGGCAACACAAAAGACGAGAGGTTCTACACACATGTTTGGTTTTTGTCCGTGCTTTGCTTTAATCTTTGACGCATGAACCACTTCAAAAGCATTTGTGACATTCTTTGTCAATGACAGTGGAAACACGTAACTACTCCAATATAACAGGAATTATGTCCAACAATACAAAAAAGGGAATACCGATAATCATAACTTGAGCCTTGAACACCAATATGCGAGACCGTCAGAGCGCTTTTAGGGTGACCAAGTAAATAGCATGTGCTTCGTGCTTCTGGACCTTTCGCCTATCAATTCACGATTTGAACCTTCCCGAATACTTTTTGAAAAGCAAAATTTTCACGGGCTTTGGGGCCGCTTCAAAAGGCTGTGGTTATTGTATTGGGAGTGTATAGCCATCATACGAATGTTTTCTTCCTAATTATCATCTAAATTTGTGACCTTTAGATTAGAGATCAAAGAGCCCCTTATTTTTAAAGGAGGAGATTTTTTTCTAAGGGGAAGGGGGTAGAATTCAAGGGGAGGGGGGAAAATTCATAGCCATTGGATCTCTAATCCAATGGTTCTAAATCTAGATGATAGTTACGAAAAAACAACCGGATGACGTTTAACAAAACCCTATTATATTTTAGCTAAAATTACACTACGGTGACTATTAGTTTTTTCTAAGTTAGTTAATTAAAAATAAAAAATAAGAAAACAAAATAAAAACACCATTATATTTTTACAAACAATGCAAAGGAAAAAAGAAAAAAAGAAAGCAAAAGCAAAAAAGCTGAAAGAGCCAAAAAAATTCAAAAAAAAACTGAAATTAGAAACCGGCGCGTTCTAAATGGCATTTGGCTTAAATAAATCAGAAAAAACCAGAAGCCGAAACTGTTTAGAACAGGGCTTTATAAGCTGTATAAGTCTCACATTCTGAATGAGACTTGCCCCGCTCGATTGGACTGAAAAGCTGTGGCTTATGGCTGAAATTGCACTGTAGCGGCTGAAATTTTATTGTAGTTGAAGATGGCTTATTTAGCGTAATTAAAATTTAAAAAAATTTAAGAATAGAAAAAATATGTTAGCTCATTACGGACAACGCGAACGAATACGGAAAAAAAGAACCGGAAAAAAAACTCAAAAAAGCCAAAAGTTCAGAAAAAGACGAAATTTATGAATAGTAAAAAATAAGTTAGAAGTTGAACTTGAAATGAGCGGACCTTAATAATTCTCTAATATTTTGTCTAGTAGAAACTATGCTTGGCAGCTGGTGTTAGATTAGCCCATGCGGCTAGAAAGGGTAGAAATGTTTTTGAAACAAGGAGAAGGGTGTAAATGTGAATACAGAATACGAGTGAGTGGCATGTACTGGCTTAGATGATCCGTCCACATCCGATGCGATGACCAGGATCAAAGTTTCTTGAAACACCTTAAAATTCAAACCGTTACAATTTTTGAGTTTTTTTGCTTGAATTCTCAGTTTCCTTCTCAATTTGGCAATCCACCTTAATTCGTCTTTTCTCTTTTGCTTTTCCCATCTCTCTCTCCCGTTGGTGCCTTTGGCAAGCTGCCTCCCGTCACCTCCTCTCTGTTCACCTCTCCATATGGCCGCTCGCCCGCGCCCAGTTTTGCAGCTGCGCCTTCCCTGGCCGTTCACACCTCCCCTACCAAATGCTGACATCATGGCCCCACCCTCCAGTGGCCCGCACCTCGCCCCTCTATCCCTCGCTTCACACGTTGTATGACCCGAGCTCGCTTCCGTCGTAGCTTTCGGTCTCCCAACCCTATGCGTGCGACCTGTCGTACCAACTGCCATCACGCCTTGCCAACCTCTACAGATACCGTACATCACCTCACCAGTGCACCCTCTCCCTCGGCAGAGCTTCGCTCCCTCTCTTCCTTCCACGCACTGGCAACGCCTGAACCACGCCACTGCTCCTACCGCCTCTCCCCACTCTAAATTCCAATTGTCGTCATAGAGAGCTTCGCACCACCCTCAATCTCACATCATAGCCACTAATTTAAACTCTCTCTCACCACACCCACACAGCCGAAATCCCTTGAGCCCGGTGAGCCCTTGGCCTAACTCCTACTGTTGTGGTTACAGACCAAACAGAGAGAGAGATGGTAGTGGAGAGGTGGGAGTGTTCTGCCTCATCCTCCCCCTCATCCTGATATATATATTCACATGGGGTATGCTTTTACAGTTATACCCTTACATGCATACCTCCCCATCAGGGGCACTTATGTCATTACACACGTTACTCTGGTTCTTATAACCTCCTAACAGGCCTGCTGGGCTTAGGTGGGGGCCACCCCTACGACACCTACTTTTGACCACTAAATCTCAATTCCTTGCTGCCATAACATTCCTAGAGCACCATGATCATAAAAGCAGAACTCAATGAAATGAGAGCATTTCTTGAATACCCTAGCACCATGAGCCTCTGTCGGCCGGAACACCTCTTCGTGTACAGCTCTCCTAGAAACCCCTCCACTCAAATCGCCATTGCTACCATGAAATCCACACCCCGTAGATGGTCAAATCGCTTCTCACCTCGTCGGAAGGTCACCAGAGTAGCTTCGTGTCCCAGTAAAGGCCGCCCTCTTCTCTCCTACCGCCGACTGCCACCACCCATGTGCCCGCCTTCCAAAGCCCCAAAATAGGCTCCCTGTTCTCTAAGAAACCCAACCGTGGCGTCCTTTTCCACCAGAGATCTCCGTCAATTCCAAATTGTAGTGGGGGCCATGCCCTTGTTTTCCCGCTGTTGAGGCCCAACCGGAGGTAGAAGATGACCCCCGGGCGGCGTCGTGGCTCTATCTCAGCCACCCGTGTGCCATCCAACGGCCGTGCACATGCACGCGCTGCTGGGCTGCTCAGCCACGCGCCATGGGCCGAAGAGGCTAGCCTAATTGGCCGGCGCAGTTTTAAAATCCACGCACATGCATTGTTAAATCGGGCTAGCTACAATACTGTTCATCTGAAACCCTAATATCCAAAATATCTCATTTTGATCGTTTAGATGCCGTGAATCCATTTTTGGTTTCCGTTCCTCCAATTCAAGCTCCAATAAAATCCAAACCAACTCTATTTTTATTGCATTTTACTCCTTTTTATTTTATTTATTTTCCTAGATTAATTAGTTTCAAGTACGGGCTTATGTTATTTTATGTGTTTACGTTAGTTCCCAAGTATTTCGAGGTGACCATCCAAGAACCGGATCTGAGCATCGAAGTGTACGAGGTAGCTGAGTTTGTTGAACAACAGGGTAAGTTACAAGTTTTTAATCATATTAAATCCCATAAAATTTAAATTATTTAATTATAATATTTGCATTAATGTTATTAATTAAAATAAATATTTAGAATGACTTGTTAATTAGATATGTTCTACCACTGAAAAATACCTTGTTTAATTTGAGGCCATATTCACCTTGACAACCTTAGTATTATTTAATTATTGTATAAATAATTGTAGAATACTTCATCCAAAATATTTGTACTACTAAGTGACTTTGGTATTTGGCCGGTAGATGTACTTAAACAGTATTAGGGTAGAGATGCATCGTGAAAAGCCATTAAATGGTTGGAGTCCACGACCTTACACTAGGGAGGAGTGTTGAGTAGAAGGGTGGCAGTGCCGTAGAGCACTGAGGATCTAGGTGTGGATGGCTATCTTATGGTAAAAAGTAAGGACTGAAACCTTATGCTGAGTAAAGGATACAGTGATCACTCAACCACAAGTGTTGTCTTGTCAACCTTAGTCTAGTAACTGCTCAACTCGATTAAATCTCTATAGGAGGTAGGAGTGAAGGGGCGTGGTATGGAAATGGTAAAACCATACTTAACAATGGTAGGTCCTCACAAATCGGGCAGGGGCGTTCCACATTGGCTAGTGGATACCTGAGTTTGTGTGGTGTATAACTTATCGGGTAGAGACTATATAAAGAATTGAGCAGTGAAACAAGTTTGTTTTCGTAACTCAATCATGAGCGCTAAGAAATCTTGTGAGTAAACCTAGGCAACTCTGAAAAGTGAAATAAATGGTATTCAAATACGCTGTACTCCTGGTTAATGGGGATGTGTTTCATGGGTGATTCCAACAACAAGGCATAAGTAGATTTCTTTATATTTTAATCTGAGTAAACTGAGTAATCAAGTGTTGAAATCCCCCTTAATCTTGAGAAGTTTTTGTTTTATGTTTTTCCTCTTTACAAATGTTTACAAATAAAATTGTATCCACTTTCATTAATAAAACCAGTATAATTCCATCCATTGGTAATCTATGCAAATAGACAAAATAAAATTTACCCTTGTGACTTGTTGGGTATGGTTGTACTCATTACTTGCTAAATAATAAACAGAAGATCAATGAGACAGTGATGAATAAGCTATTGATGAAGATCCGAAAGAGCTCTGTTTCATCGATGGCCAATGGTTTTAGGGCTTAGCCACGTTCAAGTACGCCCGTGGGAGTTTCTTTTGTACTGTAAATTAACTTTGGACTTGCACGCCCACTACATCCAAAACTAGGTTGTTAAGCCTTATTTCTGTAGTAAAGTGTTGTTTTTATTTGTAAGCATATGTTAACTGATACTCATTTGTTTCAGTACTTTGCAATTGAACAGACTTAGTCAGTTATGAATATTACCAGCACCTTCAGAATTAGGGGTGTTACATTTCTTATCTTCATGCATCTTTTTAACTTACCAATGGTTCCCGTTTAGGCACGACCTCTTGGCAGTATGCGAGGTACTGTGAAAATTCATGTGCTGTCCCTGCATCTCATCACTTACTTTGGATGTACATCCTTCACATATACTTCCGGTACATTGGACGGCAGAGGGAGGGGTAACCCATGCACAGTCGCGCACACATGGGGTGCTTGCCGCTGCGTCCTTTTGGACCGAGCTTGTTTGTTTCCTCTTCGACTTTTTCCTTTTCCTTTTACCCTACTGGTTTTTCTACTGTCAAGTATATGGAAAAGGTGTGTGTCCTACGTCGCACGTGTGAGAGGGTTGTGAGATTTTAGGTGATGGTTGGGATGGTTGGAGTGAAGAAACAAGGGAGGTAATGCCTTCTTCCTTCCCTCCAATGGGTTGTTCGACTGTCCGTTCACAAGCTAATGAGCAATGAAAGCAATTGCACCGGTGTAGGCAGGCACTAGAAGGTACTCAACCTTTTGCCATGAAAATACCTTGAGGCCTTTAGGCGCCACAAGGAGTGTCTACCCTGTTCTGCCATAGAAAACAGGACGCTGGCAGTGATGACATTCTTCAGTGCTACGTTGCAGTTATTTTCAGTTGATTTGCTCTGGCGATGGAAAGATCGTCCAATAATGAAGCAAGCAGGTGCGATGGAAAACAGCCGTCTTGACCATTGTCCAGGCTGCGAATTCATCAATCGCCTGTCCGTTGTATCGATCGTATGTCTGCAAGTAGCCAGCCGCGAGCTGCAGAAATTCGCAAATTGGAGATAGAAATTCGCAAAACTGTATGACAACTATAAGCAAATTGATATCACTCGACACAACATAACAAAAAAACTCTAGCGTACATGGGAGCACGCAAATTTCGCCATGCGATGGTCTCAGCTATGCAAGTACGCTACCGTGCATGGTCTTCTGGGTTTCTCCTCGCACACTTTTTGCAATGTGTGTGGTGATGGTGAAAGAAGCTTAGGGCGAGGTGACATTGTTGTTACCCATCCGTGATGCTCCTAGTTTGGTTGCATCGATCCTTGCTGATCGTAGCACATACATCACCCTTCGTTTTCATGCAGGGTTGGGGCTGGAAATTCGCAGCAGAGAGGGAGAGCTCTCTCTTTCAAGGAACATGTTGGCAATTGACACCACACCACCGGCAAGGAGAGTAGTCGATGACACGGGTCGTAGCCCAGGCCCCGGGCCGGCTGCCTCCTCCTGCCCTTGATATTCCCCCCTTTTGACCTGTCCATGATTCAGATTTCGGAATGATGTTTTACTAGCATTAATAAAATTTAAACAAAAACTATCTTACGGTATACCGTCCAAATCCCATTCGACAGAATCTTACTCATTTGCTTTAGCTCCTTCCCGATTCCTCTCTCTCGCACGCTCCTTATTCCTTCCCTCACTCTCTCTCCCTCACCTTCCTCTCGTTCTCCCTCCCTTCTCGCTGCCATCATCCCTCACTTTCCTTCGCCGTCGGATCCGATGGTCTGGAGGGGCACCGCCGCCGGATATGACGTCGAAGGAGGAAAATCCGGTTCCCCTGCTATGGGTTCACCCCTCTCCCCCATAGAAGGAGGTCGGGAGAGGCAGTGGCCCGGCGGTGGGCAACGATGGGGGCAATAGGCAGGGTAGAAGGGTGATGACAGCGGCAGCTGTGGCAGTTAGATTGGGCAGCGCGGCGTGGCGAGGAGGGGTTGGGGAGTTGCACGGCGAGGCTGCGACGACGCTGCCAGCCACGGGTGGTGGTGGATGGGGCGGGGAGGGGGGGCGGTGAGGGGGCGCGCGGAGCTGCCCGGGGCGGCGCGGCGACAGCGGCCGGTAGCAAGGTACTCTTCCTCTTCCTCCATGGATCGCCGAGGCGACGCGCAAGAGGAGACCGGGGCAGCTGCATGGGAGCAGGTCGCCGGGCAATGCGGAGGAGGCCAGGGTGGCCGTGCAATCGAGCAAGGAACAAGGGTGTATGGTGGTTGTTCGATCGCATCTGATCGGACAGTTGGTTTCTATCCCGTCAGGTGACACTTGACGGGATACCGCCCTATATAGTAGCACTCTAAAATTTAAGCTTGTAGTGATCGTTTAGTCTCATGCTCTGTTTCACACATATCGGGATAGAGAGTAACTACTTTTTTTATTCTCATAAGAAACCGATTTCTAATCCAGGAGATCCGAACGATCGCCCTGCGTTCAGGGCATAAGAGGCTTGTTGAGCATGGCTGAAACAAGTGAAAAGAAAGGCTAAAATATGGCTAGTCATATAAAATGAAGGCCGCAATATGTACATATTAATAGATCTAGAGATCAATGGACTCTCGATAGAATATTAACATTGGATCATAGATCAAAGTTCTCCCTCTCTAAAAAACGTACATACTAAGAGACGCACTCACATGAACTGTGTCGAGTGTCGACCAATACTACATCATCATGCATCCTGGTCCCTGTCATTCGTCCTTATCATTCGGTACTTTGATTCGAAATCTTCAGATATAAAAATTAGCGTCGCTTTCTCCCACTAGTACCACGACTATCCATAGACACGGGATGGATCAAACAAATCTCTTTCATAGATGAATCACTCCAGCCCTCTCCCTCTAGTCTCCTGGGAGTTGGAATAGAAGCAACAATGCAGACGGTCGATCGCAAGTCCAAAATAAACCAAACTGTCGCTATTTTTAGCGCGAGTGCGACATCTCGCCATGCAATGTGGTGATAATTATTACTCTAACTTCAATCATAAGCTTCGTTAAATTTCTCCGATCTATTTGCCCTGTGATTAAATAGGGTGCTGTGAGTGCACATGCATATCGTTAAAGACAAGTCGTACGGGGATTTAGGCATTTTATTTTGGCCTTCTAGTTTTTGGTTTCTCTAAAAATCAAAACAAACGTGTTAGCTCTCGAAAACAGATTCTTCAAATAGTTTATCCAGTTTAAAACCGTGTACGCTACTTACGTCGGTGTCTTCACTGTCCGCTATCATATCAAAAAACATAAACAAAAGTTACCGACCGTAGACTGGACCTTAATTTAGTTGGTTAGATGGTTTTGAGAGGCACTTAAGACAAGAACCAGAGTAAGAGATGCCAGGACCTAGGTACGCCTACTTACTAGATATATCACGAGTAGATATGAGTAGAGGCTATGTTCTTTTTGTCTTTTGACTTCTTGGTGAAGGATTATGTGAGAAGGTCCTAGTTTATGATGTGATAAACCATTACAATTTGGAAAATTTAGAAATGTGATTGTCAGTGTTGGTGGTCAGCTAGAGGAAGGTCGGTCAGATCGGCATCGTGCCACTCGTCTGACCGGTTGATGTTAGCGGCTAGACCGCTTGGGTGGATCGGTCTAACCGGTTGGAGTCAGCGGTCAGACCGCCCAAGAGTTGGTGGCCTGACCGGGCGGTCTGACCGGCTGAGTGATGTCCAGATGGGAACTTTCAGTCAGAATTCATATTTGTGGATTTTGAGTTGAAAAATGGGTTTTGGTTAGTATGGTCAGTGGTTTTATATTGCATGAGCTATACTACAACTAACATGGGTCAAGTTGTGAAGAATTTGTTCCTAGAAATGATTTCTTTGTCTTTGGACGTGCAGAGTCACTTGGAGTCAACTGTGGTTAATAGCGAGAATCGGGGCTAGGCTCATGGAGGAGTTAAGGCCCAGAACGATCGAGAATGCTGGGTGAGATGGTGAGCTCAAGCATGGCACGACAAAGATGAAATGTTGAAGGTGAGTTCAAACGGCAGGATGGCACCCTGTAGCTTGGACGGGCTAAGTGAGCCATGGTTTGATGGAACCAGGATGGGAAGGACTTAGCGACGCGTGGCAAGCATAGAGATTGCTTGCAATGGATGATGATGACCAAGCAACGAAGAGTATTTTGGTAATTTGGCCAAAATACCAAGAACTTCCTTGGATCAGAACCACAACACATGTATAGCACTTGGGAGAGCGGTTTAGGTCAAGGTGGAGCTAGTTTGATCAAAATGGATCAATACTAAGGATTTAGCGGATTCGACCATATGCACTTTGAAAAGCGTGCATAAGTGAATATGTGTGAGTAAAACCCATGTGTGTGAGGTTACCGGATTTTTTCCATTGTGCTAAGTGGATAGCATCCACTAAGGGGTGGATATGGCTGGCTAGCCATCTATAAAAGGGGGTTGAGATGGAGACATGTGGTTAACCATCCAACACACCACTCTTGTGCTTTGTTGTTTTAGGGTTAGGGTTTTGACTACATGGTGTGCTCTCTTTCCTCCAAGGTGGAGTAGCTATAAAACTTGCCTCCTCAAGCAGCAACAGATTCAAATCTCTGATCATCCTCGTGCCTATCTCTTTTCTTGATTGGTTTGCTCTTGATTTAGTTGGTTTTTTCTCTTCTCCTTCCCTTTCTTAATCTTGTTGTGCCAAGGATGTGTTAAAGATGGAGAAAACCTCTGGGAAGCATCCTCCACCCATTTAGGCATGTTGGTAGTAAGTTCACCAAGAAACTTGGTTTTTGCATATTTTTGACCTTCCAAGGATTTCTTGATCTGAGGGTTTTTGGAGTGATTTCATCGGTGTTCTTACTTGCTGTGACATGTAGGAACATATCCAAAGCCATCTTGGTTATTCTCTACCCACGAGTAAGTCTTGATCATCGATTTTGGTTTTTGTTTGGTTTGGGTACGACCTTGCTTAAAACTAAAAAGTCTGAACTCTGACATGGGTTTTGCGATCCATAGATGGAATATGTTCCTAAGACCTTAAGTAAGGTGTGTACAAAGTTTTATTGTAGCTGATAAGTATTCCACCAAGCCTGCTATCTTCGATGGGGTCGACTATCCCTCTTAAAAGAGTAGGATAGAGTCTTATATTCAGGCTTAAGGCTATGTGATTTGGAAGAAGGTTAAGACTCAGTTTGTTGTCGCTGCCAATGATAACATCATGGTTATGAATATGCCAGATGTTAAGGCAAATGCTAAGGCAAGAAACATCATTATTCAGGGTCTTAGCCAAAGTGAGTTTGATCGTGTCGATGTTTTGATATCAATCTTACGTATGATTTGTTTGGATTTAGGAAAACTCTTAGAAACCCAGTGTATGCACATACAGAGTAGATACACAACAATTTTTATACAGCTTCGGGCCTTCTCCTAAGAGAATAATAACCCTACATTCTGTGTGATTGCTACTTACTACAAAGAGAAATTACAACAGAGAATTATGCGAATGGCTAGCACTATCTCATCCTTCGATCCGAATGCCTCCCCCTTTCTTTGACGTTAACCTTTATATAGCTAGCGAAGCAACGAAGTTGTTCCGCACCAAAAGACGCCTCAACGCTTTGGATGATAACCACCTGACAGAAGTTACTGTCAGAAAGACGTAAAAGGTCGTTCTTCGTGTAGCGGTTGTTGTCAGAGAAAGATCATGTGCAGTTATTAGATAAACGCACCATTGTAACTGCCCTATCAGATGAATTGATGATGCAGTTGTCCATCATAGACAAGTTAGTCAAAGATAAGTTGGTTGCAGGAAGGCCCGAGACCGTAAAGCGATTACAAGTCAACTTATGACTACGTGGTCGTAGAAGGACTTACGACTAGATAGTAGTCGTAGTAAGATTTACAACTTCGTGGTCGTAGAAGGACATACGACCCGGGAGATAGTCGTAGTGAGACTTACGACTATTTGATCGTAGAAGGACTTGCGACCAAAGGGGTGGTCGTAGTAAGACTTATGACTACGTGGTCGTAGAAGGACTTACGACCATATAGAATAGTCACTGTAAGACTTACGACTATCCTTAGGGATTTCTCACCTACTAATAAGGGGTATATTCAAATAACATAATGACATAATAATTTGAGGATTATTCTATTCTCATCATCTAGCCCCCCAATTTCAAGTGAAAATAAATTATTCGACCAAATATGGTCGTAGATGAAAATGTGATTGAAAGCAAAACCCTTCTCGACTCTTATCAACCAATAATTGGTTTGGTCAATTTGGTAATTTCACTTGTGTTGTGAAGATAGATAGACATCATACAGTGGGAATGCAATCGATTTCCCTCGACTTGTCTGTCGAATCGGTTCCTAAAGCAATCGTTCGGTTCTCGAGAGAAGTAATTGATGCATTGGCTATAAAAACTTACTAGGGGTAACCTTTGGTTTTTCACTTCCCCATTTGCTCTAATTCATTCGAGCTCTCCGCCTCCAATCGATCTCCACAATCTTCCTCAATCTCTTACAAATCCCTTCTAATCACCCACAAGGATGATGAAGTCTTCATCAACCTAGGCTGAATCAGAGATGGATTATGCCAAGATAAAGCATTAGAGACTGCAGAGACGATTCTGCTATGGTGATTCATCAGATGGATCGAAGCCACCGGGCAACGCTGGCCAATCAGACAAATCGAAGAGATTCTGGTGTTCCAGGCGTACTGTGAGTGTGGTCTCTGTCTCCCTACTCGTCCCTTTTTGACAACCGTTCTCGAGTATTTTGAGGTTGAACTGGTGAACTTGGTTTCCAATTCAATCACAATGCTCAACTTCTTCGTATATCTATGCGAGGTGTATTTGGGTATCTGAGCGGACCTCAAGCTCTTCCGGTATTATTACGAGATGAGCTGACAAACGGAGATTACTGGGAGTTATGGATTGAAGCTCCATGACGGCAAGACGGAGCTTTACATCCCCATGCTTACCTGATCTTCATGGCTAGAATGGAAGAAGAGATGGTTCTACTAGGAGATTACTAGTGAAGACAGCCTCTCCTTTGTCGGGAAGGCTGTCGAGAAGAATAGTCTTTGAAACTCAGCCCCCCAAAACATCTTAAGAATAGCTCCCTACATCTTAGCCATTAAGGAGCTGAGAGACAAGGGGCTTACAAGCTGAGAGTAGGGATGGCAATTGTGCCCGTTTCCCCATATACCCGTGGGTAAATACCCTAATAGAGCCGGGTACGGGATATTTTCTTTACCCACGGGTATGGAAATGGGGGGAACACTCTACCCGTTGGGTACATGGGCACGGGTATGGGTAAGCTCCACCCGTACCTACCATGCTCGTTTACCCATGATATAGATTGACAGGTGGTGCAGCCATAACAATATCTCTAATTGCTATTGATTGGTATAAACTTTTCCATATCTCTAATTACTATTGATTGTTATAAACTTTTTTTATAGCTATTATATTTCCTAGCAAAAGCTATTGCTTATATATACATGTCATTTGTTCAACTCTTAGATGCTGACTCTCAGTTCACGAGTAAACGGGTATGCCCACGGGTGACGAGTACCCACGGGCGATGGGTATGGGCGAGGTTCTTCACCTGTCGTCCTTCGCGGGTATGCCCGTGGGTGTAAATCGGGGTCGCGGGTACGGGTATGGGCTAGCACTACCCGTACCCACCGCGTCTGACTACCATCCCTAGCTGAGGGCTTACTTGTATAAGCAAAGAAAAAGGCGAAAGGATAAAGCTACATGATACTTAGCTATCATATAAGAAAAACTTTACCTTGGACCAGTTTTTGAAACTAGTATTGTCGGACTTACAACTGCATGGTCGTGGAAGGACTTACGACTAAGGAGTAGTCGCAGTAAGACTTATGACTACGTGGTCGTAAAAGGACTTACGACCAAGGAGTAGTTACAGTAAGACTTATGACTACGTGGTTTTTCCACTTATGACTATATGGTCATAAAAAATCTTATGACTGTAACGAGTATTACCTTGACTAACTTTAACTCGTTTGCAGAGTCTATGATCAAAATGAAGTGTCTTTTTTGAGGCAATGACTTGTAGTGAGGAAGAAATGAAGTTAATGAAGGTAAACATTTAAGATTGCAGTATTCTTCTGAACAATTTACTTAGTCAGTTTGGTGCGGAAAAGATGATTCCCTCTGAGGAGACTACATCCGCTCACATGAGCACGATTGCACTACAACCCAAAACTTTGAAAAAGCATTTGATACTCTGAAGGCTGATCAGGCGGAGTCAATCAGGGATGCAGTCAGGGGCGCTGTGAGTTATGCATTAGCAAAACTCAAGGTATGCGACCGTAACCTAAACTTACATCCTATCGAGCACGACTTCACCTGCTCTTTGGAGGAGGTATCCTGCTTGATCGAAGAAGTAGAACCATTTGGACGAAAAGTGTCCGAAGAAATGGATCTCGACTCTACTCCTCCTCGAAAGTAGAGTAGTTTAAAAAATAACTTTGTAAAGACTTACCTTTGGGAGATGAAAAAACTTTTTCTGTAATTTATCTTGTTGAGCGATCAGTACTTGTAAGATAAGAAAACAAAATGAAAAGAGAATGGATTTACAGCTAAGAAATAAAGCTATACGAATAACTCTATCCTAGCCCCTGACCATTTACTTAGTTTATATGAATAAACTAAGCAAATAGTATAGAGTGAAGTATGCTGAGAGCAGAGTAATGTATCCAACGATCGTTGTCGAATTCGTTTGTCATGTACTGGTAGCAAAAGTGAAGAATGAGTCAATGCTAGGGAGCTCCTTCTAGTGGGTAGGACCACATGCAGAGGGAGTGACTCTAGTAGGTGATGTTACCTCCTTTCAACCAGGTTTAAACAAATCAAAGACATGATGATCAAAGGATAAACACTCAGATTGCCTTCTATTATATTCATTCAACGTGCTTGTAGGCAACATAATTGTTATATGCTGGTAGCAAGAGTTAGGAACAGACTGATACTAGGAAGCTCCTTCTAGTGGGCAGGACTATATGCAGAGAGGAGAGACTTCGGCTAGTGGTATTCCTATATCCGACCAGTTAAACAAATTGGATGCACTAGAGATGGTTGAGCTAATATAAGAGAAGCTCTACAAGACATACGACAATAAAAATTTGCATAAACTAAAACTATTATTAAAAAAGGGGTAGAAATATTTACACACAAAATTTGCGTAATTGATCGATATTCCAAGAGTTCAAGAGAATCTGGCCGTCTTCCATAGCAAGTCGTACAGAGCCAAGGCATGTGACTTCGACCACAATGTAAGGACCTTCTCACTTAGGGGAAAGCTTGTTCCGATTAGACTGGGATTGGATTTTCCTCAATACTAAGTCGCCTACAACAAGGCTACGAGGCTGGACTTTATGATCGTAGTATTTACGCATGGCCCGCCAATAGACCGCTGAATAGATTAAGGCTTGATTCCTCTTTTCTTTGAGCAGGTTAATATCATTCGCTCGAAGCTGTTCTTGGTTAGAGTCACTAAAGTTCTCGACTCTTGCCGACATGATCTTTAGTTTCGGAGGAAGCATTGCTTCAGCCCCAAAAACTAAGAAAAAAAGGAGTTTCACCTATTGCCCAACTCGAAGTAATTACACTTTTCATGAAGAACCTTTTTGCTTCTTCCGTTGTTATCCCAGCTATTGGTTCTACTTCAATCCACTTTGTAAACATATTAATAGCTATGAAGAGTAACTCGAAGCTCCCTTGTGCTCTTGGGAATGGTGTAGGATGTCAAGACCCTATGTTGCAAAAGGCCAAGATAAAGGAGTCGTTTGAAGAGCCTAAGCTGGTTGGTGTATTTGCAGGCTATGAAACTGGCATTGTACATATTTCTTAACTAGATTTTTGGCATCGCTGAGAGCTATTAGCCAATAGAAATCTTGTAGAAAAGCCCTATTGACCAACTTTCTGTAGGAAGCATATGCTCTATAGATACCCCTGTGTATGACATGAAGGAGTTTTAATTCTTCTTTCTGTGATATACATCACATGAGAACTCCCAGAGTACCCCTTTTATAAAGTGCTCTATCAACCAAGGTATACATCCTAGTCTTGCGGGCAAGACGATCTGCTACAAGATCGCCATCGGGTATTGAACCATTCTGAAGGTAGTTGTAGATAGAAGCCATCCATGACTCTTCATACTCTAGAGAGATTGTCTTATTAGGGGTTGTCTATGGTGTTTCGACCAAAGATGACTTCTGGAGCTATTCTAGGAAGACCCCTGGTGGTACTTGTGATCGTGAAGAAGTTATCCGAGCCAACTGGTCTGCGAGAAAGTTATCCTTCCGAGGGATATACTGTAACTTGAAAACAAAAAACTGCTTTTCAAGTTTGCATACTTCTGACAAGTACTGAGACATGATAGTATTCGAGCATTGATACTCTTTTCCGACCTGATTCACAACTATTTGAGAGTCTCCTCTCATGAGTAGTCATCGAATCCTGATCACTTTAGCAGCTCGTATGCCAACCAAGAAATCTTCATACTTAGAGACATTGTTAGTTGCTGGAAAGAGTAATTGGATGACATACTTTAATGTCTCTCCCACGGAAGATTCCAGGACCACCCCAGCCCTTGAGCCACTTAATGTAAGCGACCCATCGAAGTACATAGTCCACAAGTTGTGGGAATCATACTGTTGGGGATCCCAAACAATTTCATGGTTTGTCCATTTGGCGACAATGTCTACCAAGATCTGGGATTTAATGGCCGTTCGGGACATGAAATGGAGGTCAAACGCCCCAAGTTCAACTGACCATTTGGCCATGCGTTCCGCTGTTTCCTTATTTTGGAGGATCTCTGCTAAAGGAAACTCAGACAGCACAATTATCTTATGTGCCTGAAAATAATCACCCTTCTCAAAAGAGATGGTGACTTCCGACCACTTAGGCAAATTATTGACAAGGGATGGGTCGATATAGTTTACCTCATGCTCGACAGCCTTATACCGTCACTTGGACTCGTATACGGATGAACCTCCATATATATGCTTGATAATGTGCTTAGGATCCTGGAATGGCATGTCCTCATCTCATTCGAGTGCTTTTGACCGCTTGATTGTCCTAACTCCTCAATTGTTGGAAGCTAGCCCTTGCCAGAATAGCACTCCTCGAGTCTCCGCAGGATGACTCAGCAATTGCGAAGATCGTGCACCTCTTTCTTATGAAGAGGGCACCATCTAGGCTTATTTTTCTTCCTCATGGGTGCCTTGCCTTTGCCCCGGTTAGAGTATTGTTTGGAGTTACGTGGCTTCTTATCACCCATAGCCAAGACCTCCTTCAACCCTATGGCACGAAGCTTATGGCTCTTGACCTTGTCTCCGGGTTTCGTGGACTTCTACCTCTTGCCACGATCACTTTGCTCCTTCAAACGGCGACCGGCCTAGTCAATGGTCTTGGTCCATTTGACTGCTTCGATAGCTGTTGCATACCGATCAGCCATCTCGAAGAGCTCGACAACGGTGGTTGGAGGGTTCAGGGCGATGCCCTATGTGAACCTCTGATTGTGCATCCCCTGTCTGAATGCCCTAATAATAGAAGCATTAGAGACCTCCATAATTGAGTTTCAAACTTGGCTAAAATGTCGGATGAATTGCTGTAAGGTCTCATCGCTGCCTTGGCGCATTCAACACAGGTCTTCCTCCTTCCAAGGGATATTGTATGTACCCTTGAAGGTCGCCATCAGAAGGTCGCAGAGGTGCTTCCATGAGTAGATCAACTCAAAAGGCTAGTTGAGTAACCAAGATAGAGCAGATCCTTTGAGCACCGTCGAAAGGTAGTTGGCCATGACGTGCTCGCCTCCTCCTACTACCCGAACCGCAGTCGTGTAAATATGAAGGAACTCAATGGGATTATGAGACCCATCAAATTTCTCCATGCTCACCAGTAGAAATCGTGGTGGCTAGCACACTGCTCAGAGCTCAGGCACAAATGCTCGACATCTGGCTACAATCTCCTGATGTCTGCTTTGTGGAAACAGGTAGTTAGCATCACCAGGTGAACGCACTTGGCGATGCCCAACTATGAGCGGACAGGACCTATAATTGGTCTCGTCCACTTGAGGATGATACTCATAATCCATCAGCTGCTGCAGGTTCATTGCTCAAAGTGGTGATCGAGCATCGACTTGTCGATTCGAAGCAATCCAGGGCATTCTCCTTCGGCTGGTATTCGATCGGGAGTGTGACGTGCCCCGTCACCATACCGACTCCTACAAGGCAAGTTTCATGAATGACTAGATACGGTTGTACCTTGTCGACTCTCGGAGCGACATCGGTGAGGCTGCTCAAGCCGGGCCATCACGTCGTGAAGCCTTCATGCAATGTCTTCAGTGAAGCGGTCATAGCCCGACGCTCAAGCAAGCTCTTGAGTCAGGTTCTCGAGCAAGTTGTTGATCCGTTGAAACTCCCGTGTCTCTTCAGACTGGTACTAGCCCCACCCAGGCAAAACACTCTAGGTGGCAAGTCGTCTTTGCTGAGCAGTCTCAGGATATTTGACCCCTGATGCAAACTGGGGCTACCTCAGAGGTGAGCGAGTATTTCTAGGATGGTTTCCCACGCTCATCAGAGTACTGATCGGGCTCGTCACTAGAGGTCTCATCACCATTCCCATGAGAGGAGGGAGAGTGTGATCATCAGGGAGCATCCTTAGGCCTTCCTCCGAGAGGGTGATGAGAATCTGAGGGCAGGGCAAAGACCTCCTGTCTAGAATCTCCACTTCTGAGGGATGCCCCCTCGTCTGAAGAATTATCGAGCGAGTTTGTCTCACGGCCTGGAGTAAACCCTGCCAGGTAGATGAAGTTTGGGTTATAACCGTCCCAGCTTGGTCTATTCCCTGTGAGAATGCGAACGAACATGAAGTGTGCCTGCCCATTGCCTTCGTCGGGTCGTCCGAGGAGTCACCACTTGGAACTGGCGATGTGCTCCCGATCGGCAGAGTCTAGGGCTCTCTGAAACTACACGGGGCGATGTTGTGGGACTTGAACACTTAGGAACGAACCCATCATCACGTTGTGAGTCCACATCATGGCTGGATTGACACTTGCTGCTTGTGGGAGATGAGTCCTCCATTGGGCATACTACTGTGGGGACTTTGATCCCTCATTAGTCTTTCTGGCGGCGTCATCTCCGGGATCATTAGCCTAGAGGAATCTCTAGGGAGACATTCACTGTCAGAAGCAAGCAAGGTCTGCTCGTAGTCGTAGCGGGCTTCAATGTCAATACTCGTGTAGTCGGCCAAGTCAAACTAGTTTTACTCATTCCATTCATCTGCTATGAGGACATCAGGAGGAAAAAGAGAAACTTGTTGAGGAGGAAATTATTGGAGTGTTGGAAGAAGGATCCCCATGGACGGTGCCAACTGTCGATGTTTTAATGTTGATCTTACATATGATTTATTTGGATTCAGGGAAACTCTTAGAAGACCTGGTGTATGCATATGCTGAGTAGAGACACGAGAATTTTTATATAGGTTTGAGCCTTCTCCTAAGAGAATAATAACCCTACATCTTGTGTGATTGCCAATTACTAGAAAGAGGAATTATAACATAGAATTATGCAAATTGTTAGCACTACCCCCTCCTTCAATCCGAATGCCTCCCCCTCTCTTTGACGTTAACCTTTATATAGCCAGTGAAGCAATAGTAGTTATCCCACGACAGAAGATGCCTCAACGCTTTGGATGATAACCACCTGATAGAAGTTACTATCAGAGAAACGACCATAAGGCGGTCACAAGTCAACTTACGACTACGTGGTCATAGAAGGACTTACGACCTGATACTAGTCACAGTAAGATTTACGACTTCGTAGTTGTAGAAGGACTTATGACCAGGAAGGTAGTCGCCGTAAGACTTATGACTATTTGGTCGTAGAAGGACTTATGACCAGTACAAGAGGGAATACAACAAATTTGATATGCTTACTAGTCGGTCCTTGAACAAGTGCTTTGGCAGATTTCACAAGATACTAAGCAACCTCCGAGCTGTTGGTCTCACATGCCTAGACTTGGATAACACCTGTCAGATGCTTTTTGCCCTGGACCTCAGAGTTTGTGAGATGAAAGTGATCACTATCAAAGACACGACTAATCTGTTGACCTTGAGTCTTGACGCGTTGTACTCTCATCTCAAGACTCATGAGATCAACACAGTCTCTCGCAAGGCGAAATCGTAGTCGATGGCCTTGGTCACTAATCCGATATCTGCTTCTAGAGCATCTTCTTATGGTGTCTCTGGGTTCTCTTTGGCTTCTTTGTGCGAGATGAGTGATGATCAGTTTTAGCAGTTTCTAGAGAGTGACTTAGCCCTCTTAACCAGAAAGTTCTCACACACATACAAGAGAATTATAGAGAGAAAGAGAGATGGTCTGGTGATCTGCTTCGAGTGTGATGGCCCTGACCACATTCGAGCAAACTACCCAAGATAGAAAAGGGCAAGATCGACTATGACGGTACAAGTAAGAATGACTACAACAATAAGAACTACAACAAGAAGCCACCAGCTCATGATTAAGGCAAGGAGAAGAAGTACCATAACATCGATAAGGTGAAGATGCTCTTCGACCACATCCTCTCCACCTTCGACAACTTTGATTTTAGTGACATGGAGGGCTAGAGCAACGATGACAGTGAGGATCATCCACAGAAAAACACCAAGGACGACGACGACTTTACCAGGATGTGCTTCATAGCTGACGAGAATGGCATCAGCGATGAAAATCTCTACAGTGACTTCGATGAGGTAGTCCCCTCCTATGACCAGCTCGATGATGCTTTTTTGAAGCCAAGAAAATTCTATACTAGGTCTAGGAGTGGTGATTTAGAGAAGGAGGTAGAGAGCTTATGACAGAAGCTTGCTTTACTTAGATTTGTTTTCTCCTGTGATGATTATGATGTTTGTTCTTCCTTTCTTGGCGATATGGAGAAACTAAAGACCTGACATGATAGTGTAATATCTGAGCTTGATTTGCTTAAGGTGGAGAATGTTAGTCTGTTAGCTAAATTAGAGATGGCTAAGGTTACTCCCTGTCAGTCTGATTCTACTGATATTACAGTTTGCACCTCATATGAGAATAAGGACAATGCTTTTAGATATCTGTATACTTTGCTCCTTTGTCTGCTTGAAACTTGTGATAGCTATGTCAACCTCAAGAATAATTTAAACAATACATATCATAAAATTATTGAAATACATGCTGCTTTCAATGAGCCTATTGATTCATGTGTCAACTATCCTAAATTAACTACTGAACATGAATCCATATCTAAGCAATTTCAGGACATGTGTGATCATAATAAGAAAATAGCTCAATATGCTTCTAAGGCACCTGTTAGCTCACCATGCAACAATTGTGAAAAATTAAAATCTGAATTGATTGCCTTAGACGAAAAATATGTGAAACTAAATAAGGACCTACTAGAGAAGCCATAATCTACTTACTTGTTCTGTGCTGAAGTAGAGGAGAAAATAGAGGATATGCAAGAAACTTTTAGGAAGGGACACGAGGCCCAGATGGCTAGGGTTAGGACTACCCCATGTGTATCATGCGAAACCCTCAAGGTTGAGGCGGCCGTGCATTGGGAGAGATATGCCGTGCTACTCAATCTTCTTTTTTGGCTCTTCATCATCTTCTTGCCCATGTTCTTCTTATGTTTTCCTTTTTCAGGAGTGTGAGTATCTCATGAACACTCTTGAAAAATTTATCGAAGGTGAGAAAAGGTTCAATCTTATCCTAGACAAATCTAAGATTTGCAAGTTTAATCAAGATCTAGGATATGATTTTCTAGAGGATGTGAGGACACATCCACCTGCACTTGTTAGAGCTATAGTAGGAGGCATGATCAAGGTTGTGCCCAATTACAAGAAGATAGTGTTTAAGTCTGCGGGCTTTGTTCATGGGATTTTTGATAGTAAGGTTGTACCTCCTGCTACTTCAACCTCTTAAAATGCGAAGTATCATTACATCTTCTGTCAGAAGGATGGGCACTTAGTTGAGTTCTGCTTCAAGCATGCCAAGGTCATGTGTCATGACTGTGTTCATGCTCTTAGGGGTATTCAGGATCAGCTCTAGACTCTGAGTGCTCCTATGACCAACACGAGGTCTAGTGTTGTTGGTAGATCTCCTGACTTTCTTGGTTTTAGGCAGCATCGAGGAATTAGTTTTTAGGCTTCTTTTAGTTTTGGTCATCGAGTTACTTCTAGTTAGGGTTTCCGCCATCATGAGGATAGACCTCGTTTTCCCCGTCGAGGTAGCTATCCGCGGTGTGATGAGTATTAATCAGGCAAAGGTTTGAGTTCTCTTTCTAGACCTCCTATTTCTGTGAGAGGTGAGTTGCGTAGTGTTGCTAGAGGTCAGTCTTTTTTGTCTTCTACTGGATCTTCTACTCGTTGTGTGACTCGGTACTGGGTTCCGAGATCTGTTCTTATTTACCCTGGTACTAAGCCATCAATGTTTACTTCTCACTGATTCAGGTTCATTGGGTTGGAAAGGGAGATGTTTGGCTTGTTCACTCTGGTTATTCTTGTCAAATGACCAGAGATTCATATTGGTTCTCTTCCCTAGTCCGAGCTCCAGGTGATGAGATGACCACCTTTGGAGACGCTTCGTTAGGACGAGCCATCGCTAAAGGTATTGTGCGTATTAATGATTCTTTCATTTTGAAGGATGTTGCCTTAGTGAGTAAGCTGCGATATAGTTTGCTATCTATTTCTCAGCTTACTGATGACGATTTCGAGGTATGTTTTAAGAAAAATACTTGTAAAATTCTTGATTCTTCAGGAAGTCTAGTTTGTGTGATTTCTATGTTTAGAAGGATCTTTTGTGCTAATTTTATTGAGTATTCTGATGATTCTTTATGGTGTTTAGTTGCCTCTGAGTCCCATGATCTTTTCTTTTGGCATAGGAGACTTGGTCACATTGGCTTTGATCACTTGACCCGAGTTAGCGGCCACGACCTTATTCGTGGTCTGCCTAAACTCAGGATGGTCAAAAACTTAGTTTGTACTCCTTGCCGACATGGCAACATGGTTGCTGCTTCTCACCCTCCAGCCTCTATGACTATGACTGATGCACAGGACAACTTTTTCATATGGAAACTATTGGTCTAGCTAGAGTGCAGTCGACTGGTGGAAAGTGATACATTCTTGTTGTGGTTGATGACTTCTCAAGATTCTCTTGGGTGTGTTGTTAGCTTCGAAGGAGGCGACTTTCAATTATTTTCGAGGTCTGTTTAGTAGGTTGTCTATTGAGCTCCCTGGTGCCTTACGAGTGATTGCACTGATAATGGCACGGAGTTTAAGAACTCATAGTTTGAGAGTATCTGTTGTGAAACAGGTGTAGAGCATCAGTTCTTTTCTCCATACATCCCTCAGCAAAATGGCGTTATGGAGAGAAAGAACCATACCTTGGTTGAGATAGCTAGGACGATGCTAGATGAGTATGGTACACTTAGGAAGTTTTGGGCTGAGGTTATAGCTACTGCTTGCTATGTTTCAAACATAGTTTTTCTAAGGTCACACTTGCATGCACTTCTTATGAGTTGAGGTATAGGCGACAGCCTAGTGTCACCCATTTTTGTGTTTTTGGTTGCAAGTATTTTATTCTGAAGTCTGAGAACCTAAATAAGTTCGAGTCATGCTCATCTAATGGTATCTTTCTAGGTCACTCAACTTCTTTGTGGGGTTATAGGGTCTAGAACTGCGAGACGAGTAGGATAATAGATACCTGTGAAGTTACTTTCAATAAGGCTAGTCTTGGGACTAGGACCGATATCACAGGTCCAGTTATGCAGTCTGAGACCATCTTTGTAGATGATGAGGTTGATGGAGATGAAAGCTCTTTACCTGATCCAGTCCTATCTATCCCTGAGGTGCATGCTTCTACTACTGCACTTCAGGGAGATCAGCCCTTACCTTCTAGCTCTTCCGGAGCTTGTAGCTCTACTCCTACCTCCACAGCTCATGAGGTAGAGGCCACTTCTCCATCATATTCAGGACCTCTCCAACACATTCAGCATCGTCATCCTTCTGAGCAGATCATAGGTGATCTTTTTGAATATGTCACGCACTCAAAATCTGGCTTATCTCATTTCTACTTGCACTCTGCCTTTGTCGCCACATTTAAGCCCAAAGATATTTGTCATGCTCTATCTGATGAGTCTTGAGTCAATGACATACATGAGGAATTAGATACTTACTCGTTGAGCCCCCTAGTTGTCATAATGTCATAGGAACCAATTGGATCATTAAGAACAAGCAAAATGAGGATGGGGTATTTATTCGAAACAAGGATAGACTAGTAGTTCAAGGTTATTCCTATGATAAGGGTTTAGATTTTGAGGTGAGCTTTGCCCCTATAGCTATGCTAGAGGCTATTAGAATTTTGCTTGCTTTCGCAACGTCTAAGGGTTTCAAACTGTACCAGATGGATGTCAAGAGTGCCTTCCTCAATGGGTATATTGAGAAAGAGACTTATGTTAGACAGCCTTTAGGTTTCGTGAACTCCAAATACCCAACCATATCTTCAACTTTCTAAAGACTTGTATGGATTTAAGCAAGCCCCTAAAGCTTGGTATGAGAGGCTTAAGTCCTATCTTTTGAGTCATAACTTTGAGATGGGTAAGGTAGATAAGACCTTGTTCATTCGTAGGCATGACAATAACTTTCTGCTCATTCAGATATATGTTGATGATATTATCTTTGTTGGCTCTTCTCATACTCTTGTTTCTCAATTTTCTGATGTCATGAGCACAGAATTTGAGATGAGCATGTTGGACGAGTTGAGCTTCTTCCTCGGTTTTCAGATCAAGTAGACTCGGGGGTAACTTCTTGCATCTAGGCAAGTACACTTGAGAGCTCCTGAGACGCTTTGACATGTGTGATGGTAAGTCGGTATCAAGTCCGATGGCGACCTTGACCACACTTGATCCTGACAAGGATGGTGAGCCTTTAGATCAGAAGGGATACCACAGCATGATTGGCTCCATCCTGTACCTCACTGCTTTGAAGCCAGACATACACTTTGTCGTGTGTCTGTGCACTTGATTTCAGGTTTCTCCTCATGCCTCTCACTGTCAAGCGATGAAGCGCATTTTCAGGTACCTTCGAGCTACTCTAGACTATGTTATCTGGTACTCTTCTACTTTCTATCTTTTCCTTAGAGTCTACTCCGACGCAGACTTTGCTAGCTGTAGGATAGATATAAAGAGCACTTCTATCACTTGCTAATTCATTGACACTTCTCTTGTTTCATAGTCTTCTAGGAAGCAGTCGAGTGTTGCACAGTCCATCGCAGAAGCCGAGTATGTTGCAGCCGCTAGTTGCTATAGTCAGGTGCTTTAGATAGTCTCAACCTTGCGGGACTTTGGGTTAGCCGTAGATGGTGTTCCACTTTTTATGATAACACTTCTGCTATTAACATTGCTAAGAATCCAGTGCAACACTTTAGGACCAAGAACATAGATATTCGTATCATTTCCTTAGGGACCATGTGGAGAAGGGTGACATAGTGCTTCAATTTGTTGAGAGTAATCACTAGTTAGCTGCTATTTTACCAAGTTTTTAGATAACTCGAGGTTCATGGCTTTGTAGGGAGGGTTTGTCCTTATGACATAATCTGAAAGTGAGCATCATGTACTTTCTGTATCATATGATCATTTGCTTTTTCTACATCTTGCTTATGTGTGCTTTTGGGTTAGTTTTCGTAGCATAGGCTAGAGTTGGTAACATACTACGCTGCTTAGTTTTTCTTCCTCTCATCTTGTGGCTTTAGGATGCTGCTTATTAGTTGTTTCTCTTCTCGCTAGATTGAGTTCACTCACTTCTTTTAGGTCTAGCAGGTTTGGACCCCCTAGGTAGACAGGGAATGTATTTACTTCCTTGTGTTTAGATGATCAACTAATTGTCCTAGAGTCATATGGGGTAGATGAGAGTGAGTCTGAGCCATAGTGATCCCACAATCTTGTCTATGCTTTAAGCACTACCAGTTCTTCGCTTTCCCAAGTTTCTTCTCTCTTGCTTATTGCTTTGGTTCAGGAGTAGTTCATTTGAGATTTTCTTTAACTTAATATCGACATAACTCAACTTGAACCAAAATGCTTCTAAAATTGACTCACTTACTAAGGGGGAGCTGGGATCTTTATTGCATTTTTAATTTAGCAATGTATATTGTAATATAATACATAGAGTCTTGACTATTATCCTTTTGTGACATAATATTTTTTATATCTTACCATGTCTTGTGTTAACATGCTAGATTAATCATGTTCTTCTATGTGTAGCTTAGATTTTGCTATGCTAGGTTTATTAAATGTGAAAACTTAAATTAAATCATATCTTTTTGGATCTTGTGACTAGTTTTGCTCTAGTGATACTCTTATGATTCATGCCATGTCAAATAAGCTAAGTTGAGTCTTGAACCTAAATTGGGCTTTAGATTGAGCTATACTAGTTCTTTATTGAAGCATAATTTGGTATTAGTTCTTTGTTCTTGAACTAAGTCAAGAAAATACAAAATAGTCCTTTTTGTGCAAAAAAATTGATCTCACCAATTCTTTCTCATCCGATGGCTTGTCATTGCACTAAATATAAACTTAGGGGAGTTTTGGATGACCAAAATCACTTCTTTAAGCCTCTTGCTTGGAGTGGTCGCATAAGTCTTGAGATCTAGAACATGGTTAAGAAAATAAAATTTATGAAAAATGGTTGAAGCCAAAAATAAATTTCAGAAATGCCAAATGTGCTAAATTTACTCAATTACAAGTTGTATCAAGTGCTTGAACAAAATGTTTCAACTTTGAACTTGTAGTACTCTAAATTGACTCAATTGTAGCTTATTGATTCCATTTAGTATATTGACATGGCCTGTCTCATTTTTAAATAAATTTTGCTAAAATGTGATCCTGAGTAGCTTGACATGCTAAAAATCTACTTAATTTCAGATAATTGCTCATTTGGCTTTACCTTTGCTATATATAGTTTGCCATGATCTAGATAGCTCTTTCATATAATATGGCTTGGCATAATACTTGTAGAGTCATTTTAGACAATTTTAATGGCTCCTAAATGCTAACAATGAATAAAATGCAGCCAATTCATGTCATTCTTGCTCTGCTTTCCTTTCATGCATCTTGATGACACCATTGTCAAAGGAGGGAGAAAGATCGATAAAAATGCATATCTTGAGCATGATTTGGAGCATTTGTACAAAATTTGCTCAGTTGGAACGTTTTGATCTTTTCTCACTGTGACCAAGGTCAAAAAAACTATTGCTTTTTCATATGGACTTAGAGTGAGATCCTGACTCATTTGATGAATTTTAAGCTTTTTGTGAAATTCCTGTCATTTTCAATAGCTTCAACCAACTCTGTCTTAAATGGTCATTTCCAGCTCCTTGCTCTCTTCATTTGACCATTTGGAGCTTTATTTGCAAATTTCCCTCTATTTGTCCAAATTCAACTCCTAAACTGTATTTTTAAAAAATTGCCAATGGGTTTATTAAAGGGAAGATTGAAGGACCATGTGAGAAGGTCCTAGTTTATGACGTGATGAACCATTGCAAATTAGAAGATTTAGAAATTTGATTGGCAGTGTTGCTGGTCGATCAGGGGAAGACCGGTTAGACTGGTATTGTGCCACCGGTCTAATCGATTGGTGTTAACAGTTAGACCGCTTGGGTGGATTGGTCTGACCGCCTGAGGGTTGGTGGTTTGACCGGCTGAGGGATGTCTAGATGGAGACTTTCGACAAGAATTCATATTTGTGGATTTTGAGTTGAGGAATGGGTTTTGGTGAGTATGGTTAGTGGTTTTATATTGTATGAGCTATGTTACAGCTAACGTGGATCAAGTTGTAAAGAACTTATGCCTATAAATGATTTCTTTGTCTTTGGATGTGCAGGGTCGCTTGGAATTAACTATGGTCAACAGCAAGGATCGGGGCTAGGCTCATGGAGGAGCTGAGGTCCAGAATGATTGAGGATGCTAGGTGAGACGGTGAGCTTAAGCATAGCACAAGAAAGGCGGGAAATGTTGAAGACGAGTTCGAATGGAGAGATGGCACCATGTAGCTTGGACGGGCCAAGTGAGCCGTGGTTCGGTGGAGCCAGGATAGGAGAAACTTGACGACATGCGGCAAGCTAGTGGTGCACCTACACGTGGCAAGCACGATGATTGCTTGCAATGGATGGTGATGACCGCGTTAATGAAGGATATTTTGGTAGTCTGGTCAAAATACTGGAAACAACTTGGATCAAACCGTGTTGCATGTGTGGCACTTGGGAGTGCGGTTTAGGTCAAAGTGGAGTTGGTTTGATCAAGATGGATCAAAGCTAAGAATTTAGTGGATTCGACCTTGTGCGCTATGAAAAGCATGCATAAGTGAATATGTGTGAATAAAACCCTTGTATTTAGGGTTACCGGGTTCCCCCATTATGCTAAGTGGATAGTGTCCACTAAGGGGTGGATGTGGCTGGCTAGCCCTTCTATATAAGGGGGTTGAGATGGAGATATATGGTTAACAATCCAACCCACCACTCTTGTGCTTTGTTATTTTAGGGTTAGGGTTTTGAGTAAATGGTATGCTCTCTATCCTCCAAAGTGGAGTGGCTATAAAACTTGCTTCCTCAAGTAGCAATAATTCAACTTTGATAATCCTCATGTCTATCTCTTTTCTTGATTGATTTGCTCTTGATTTGGTTGGTTTTTTCTCTTCTCCTTCCCTTCTTGATCTTGTTGTGCCAAGGATGTGTAAGAGATAGAGAGAACCTATGGGAATCATCCTCCACCCATTTAGGCATGTTGGTAGTAAGTTCATCAAGAAACTCGATTTTGCATGTTTTTAACCTTCCGAGTGGTTTCTTGATCTGACGGTTTTTGGAATGATTTCTTCAGTGTTCTTGTTTGCTGTGATATGTGGGAACATATCCAAGACATCTTGGCTATCCTCTGCTCATGAGCAAGTCTTGATCATCAATTTTTGTTTTTGTTTGGTTTGGGTGCAACATTGCTTAAAACTCAAAAAGATCTGAACTTTGATATGGGTTTACAATCCATGGATGGAATAGATTCCTGAGACCTTAAGTATGGTGTGTATAAAGTTTCATATTTTTTGGATCATCTAACCAAAAGTTATGTGGATTTGAAATATCACACTCGTACTGATTTTACTGTTTATAAGCCTAAAAACACTGTTTATAGCTGTTAGACTGCTCGAATAGAGGTCAGACCGCCCCCTGGAGGTCAGACCACCCATTGGTTGGCGATTAGATTGCCAAGGAGAAGTCAGACTGCCCTTAGCTGGTAGTCAAACCTCTGAGAGCTAAGTTCTTCAAGATTTTTGTATTCTTGAGTGATTAGTTTTGGATTTTTGGCAGTGAATTTGATTCTTAGTAACTTTGTAATTTTGAGAATAGAATCCAGAATACTTAGAGAAAATTTTCATCAGCACCATTCACCCCCCCTCTGTTGCCTTTTCGATCCTACATTTAGCTTCTACTTTTGACTTCTCTACAAGTCAAAAGCTAAACGCTGAAACAAGACGGACTCTTAAAATGAATTTTTCCAACGGCTTCTCAAAATCAAAACCATGCACGTCATCCACGTCGGCATCTTCGTCGTCTGTTACCGTGTCGAAAAGTATAGATAAAAATCATCAGCCATAGCAAAAAGACTATCAGTCGTAGCCTAAAATAACACCCTAGATGGTGCTTTGTCTCGGCACATGCATGAATGCTGCAATTTTGGTGATTTATCAGAAGGATGGATTAGTGGTTTGGATTCCTTTCTAGCCTGGATCAATTTGCCGTTGCTACTCTCACTACTACTGCTTTCCTTTTTTAGCTGACTTTCTAGAATTTATATCGTTAAATTTTTTAAGTTGAACTGTTCATAAATTTAAACTATCTAGATTGGTTATACAGAAATTACATTATTAGATCTATCATTAGAAATATTTTTATAATATTATAATTTTATTAGTATATTTTAATATAAAAGTTATAAAAGGTATCGGTCAAAATCGTAACTTGAAGGCCGTAAAGAGTAAAAAAAGGTCAAGTAAAAGGGAGCAGATGGTGTATAGTTTTTTAACTTTTTCAGTTGTTATTAGCATATTACCGACCTTGATAACCCTTTTGTCTTATTTTTTTCAAGTGTCCGTGTCTTTTTGTTGTTGGTGATTTATCCTTACCATTGGGAAACGTGCGGATTACACCAAACACTGTCAGCTATATGAGAAAAAAATGAGCACAATTAATATCTGTCACAAGCAAACGTCCGGAAAAATCGTAAATCTTGTAGTGTGTGCAATCTTTACTAGGTTGATAATTACTTTTACTACCAACGCTAATAAAATTATTCTTGACTATTTATAATCCCCAAAGGGTAAAAGGATGTCTTTCTTTGAAACAACGCATACGATTTTATAAACTTCCACCCGTCTAATCAAAGTATCTCTAAAGTATTTAAGATCTAAAATTTAATATTTTAATTGAGTTTGATCTAAGGGCTACAGATGTAAAGGTAATGTGGCACAATTAGAAGGCTGCTTTTATAAGCAGTTTTAGATGTAAGGAGGATTGCGCTTACAACTATAAAAAGATGCTTTCAATTGATTTATCCAAAAATAGGAAAAAGTGCTTTTGAAAAGCTACTGCAATGCCAACTTGAGCCTTTGAAAGTCCAAAATAGTATAAAATCGCTTGCCTAAAAAAAAGCTTTTCGACCTTTTTTTTCCAGCTTATGATTTATAGTTTCGTCCGAACAAACGGGACGGTTTCTTCGTTGCCACTTCAAATTCATAAGTGGCTTATCGCCATTTGATTTTTTTCACATAAACGCTCGTGCTAGGATAAAAGCCATCAGCCGTAATCATAAGCCATAAGTCATAGCCGAAAATATCGCACACTTTTAACTGTTATATCAAAAAGTAGAAAAGATAATGTCCTGTTTGGAACACGAGCAATTCAATTGCAATTCAATGTTCTGTTTCAAACGAGCGATTTCTTAGACTGAAAGTCCATAACAGTACATAACGGCTGGCTCTAAAGAGCTTAAGCTTATGGCTTCTAGTTTTGGCTGTTGCTTCTGACTGAAATTGTACTGTAGCGGTTGTTAGCTTTTTCTAAGTCATTCAATTAAAAAATGTAAAAAAGTAAGAAAAAACCGTTATATCGTCATTGACACTACAAAGAAATAAGGGAACAAAAGAAAAGGAAAAAAATCAAAATTAGAAACCGACATACTCCAATTGACTTCTAACTTAAATAAACAAAAATAAAAAAAGGTATTTGATGCAGATCTTATAAGTATATAAATGCTTTTTCATCATGTCTTGTCATGGTCAACTCGTTTCATAGATAGCTGCAACATGAGCAACAAATAGAATGGTGTTGTCGGGAAAAAAACAAACAAAACGGTGCATACGTTACTGAAATATACATACGGGGGTTTACTGGCAGAATCAAAACCAGTTTTGACACTGTTTCACACCGTATTTACAAAAATGGCAATATGCAAGACGTATTCACAAAAATATCATTTTTGCCATCGGTGGACCGAGCGGCAGCGAGGCGAAGCGTGGCGCTGTCGCTCGGTGGCAGGTGCCTATTGCCCAGCCACCAGGTGGCAGGCAAGACTATCACCAGCCCCCCAGGCTGCAGGTAGTTAGGCTGGCTAATTAGCTGGCCTATTTACCTGCCTAATTTTTTTTCATGGTTTAGTATTTGTTTGAATTTTTAAATATACTGAATGAGCTCAAACAATTACGAAAATTTATATACAAACTTCTGACACAACATTCCTCGCAGTGTCATTTTTGGGGAATTTTATCCATGGTGAATATTTGTCAAAAATTCATAAAAATTTTGATATATTTATGAGTTTTTACATATAGCAAACGAGCTCCAAAATTACAAAATTTATGTTACACCTCCCAATGTAGTAATAATTATTATGTAATTTTTTAAAAAATTTATAAAGTACAAATTAGTTATATTTGTTCGCATTAACTTAACCAATAATTTAAAAAATCTCATGGTTAAATTAATCCTAACAAATGTAGCTAATTTAGATCGTATAAAATTTCTAAAAAAATTACATAATAACTACTACTACATCAGAAGGCTTCACAGAAAATTTTGTAATTTTTAGAGCTCATTTACTATCTGGAAAAACTCGTAACATTATCAAAATTGTATAAATTTTTGACCAATATTCACCAGAGATAAAATTCACTAAAAACTACACTGCGAGGAACGTTATGTCAGGAGTTTGTACATAAAGTTTCATAATGTTTTGAGCTCATTTGTTATATTTAAAAATTCAAATAAACACTAAACAGAAAAATACGTAATTAGGCCGGGTAATTACCCGGCCTAATTACTTGCCACCTGTGGGCTGGGCAGCAGGTAATTAGCCGGCTTAATTACCTGCTTTTCTGTTTAGTATTTATTTGAATTTTTAAATATAACAAATGAGCTCAAAAAATTAGAAAAATGTATGTACA
Organism: Dendrocalamus latiflorus; assembly: GCA_017311315.1. NCBI lineage: Eukaryota > Viridiplantae > Streptophyta > Magnoliopsida > Poales > Poaceae > Dendrocalamus > Dendrocalamus latiflorus. Next base: position 37,782,533 of record CM029611.1, read on the forward strand.
ACATTCTAACACAACGTTCATCACAATATAATTTTTGGAAAATTTTATCCATAACGAATGTTGATAAAAAAAATTCATACAATTTCGATTTTTTACAAGTTTTTACATATAGTAAACAAGCTCCAAAAATTACAAAATTTTATATGAAGTCTTCTGATGTAATAGTAGTTATTACGTAATTTTTTGGGAATTTTATATGGTCCAAATTAGCCACGTTTGTTTAGATTAACTTAACTATGGGAATTTCTTCGTTAAATTCATGGTTAAGTTAATTTGAACAAACGTGGCTAATTCGGGCTGCATAAAATTCTCAAAAAATTACATAATGACTATTACTATATCGGAACTCTTTACATAAAATTTCGTAATTGTTAGAGCTCATTTGCTAATTGTAAAAACATAAAAATGTCAAACTTTTATAAATTTTTGAGCAATAGTCACCATAGATAAAATTCCCCAAAAATTATACTGTGAGGAATGTTGTTTCGGAAGGCTGTACATAAAATTTTGTAATTTTTTGAGCTCATTTGATATATTTAAAATTCAAACAATCAAGGTAGATAATTAGGCCGACTAGTCAGCCTAATTACCTGCCGCTCGGCCGCCGGGCAGCAAAAATGATATTTTTGTCAATACTCTCACTATACTGCTATTTTTGTAAATAAGATTGCTAAAAGTGGCTTTGATTCTTTACTGGCATACGGAAGACATGCATGAGCCGGGCGTTCAATGAGCTTGCAAGCAAAACCATGCTAGCTGGTGTCTTTCACTCTTAAGATTTCTTTCTCGTTAAAATCCTGTTTAAAATGTAAAAAATACAAAAAGTAGTTTATTTTTCATAAAAGTATGAAGAAAAATTGATAAGTGACGCCCCGGCCCCATGCCGCGAGTCGCGCTTGTTTGCCGCGGGCGCTGCGCTGCGCAGCGCATGATCCATGTGGACCAGATCCATACGTGCACCGATGGGCCCGCGTGGGGCCCAGTTACTGGACTCCCACCTCGGGCCGGGTCCCTCGCCGAGTCGGGTTGGATTGGAGGAGGAAGAGATCTTTAATTTGCGGTGCCTCTAGATCTTTAATGACACGCTCTTATCCGACGTGGCGTGGGGCCTGGGGGTTTTAATGATGATTATCAGAGTGCCAAGTCCATTTGGTGCTCGATGGTTGTTGATATCTGTACCAGGCATCTTTGGATTGATCAGCCATAAAACGATTTTAAATCTGGCAAATCGATCGGTAATATCTTGGGCTTTGGTGGACGGCCGTCCTATATGCTCGGGAGAATTGCATACTTGCCACTCCAAAGTGGCCATTCTGCTCTCTGTCGCAGTTCAAGCATAATCTTTTTAAAATAATCAAGGATAAATCGTATAGACTATAGGTAAGATTAAATGTGGGAAATTATCAAAGGCTAAGATAATTTGTCTAAATGTAAACTTTGTGCTCTCGCAAAAAAAAAAAAGTTGAACTTTGAGCAAGTTCTCAAGTATATGCGAGCACTTTCGGCCTGGTTTGCGTTGATGTACATGGTCCTTGTACTAGTAATTATGGCAATGCATGCATGCATAAAGTCTATACTGTTTGCGTTATTGAGATCATGATGCCGATTAAGCTTACAACCAGGACAAAATCAGCACACACCTACCTCTAGCACTAATGAAAGTCAGCACAAAATCATTGGTTATGCTCTCATTAGGCGCAATTAATTCCTCAGTCCCTTGCTTTCGGTGACAGTGAAACATTCTCTCGTTGTACGTAGTACTAAATTCTTCTTCTACTACTACTACTGCTGCTGCTGGTGGTAGGGATGAGATCTATCAATATCATCATTTAAGAAAATGATGGGATCATCCGACTAAAACAGTGAACAACTTCACTAGCTTTCGCTAATGACACCAGATGGAAAACCAGAATGAGGTACATATATAGAAGCCTCGTCAGCTCTTTCTCCCACGCAAGTTCTAATTAAGTAGTATAAATTTTATCGTGACGCCGTCGCTACATGCTATGAAGTTGTTCGATGGCTCGGTATCAAATGACAGGATCCGATTTGTCACTTGGCGTAGACATTGTCTTGGTCAGGACTGGTGAGATCTTAGGCTCACATCTTACGAGGGTTACCAATTTTGATCTGCCTCCATGATCGACCTCCACCGTAAATCCACCCACAGTGGATTTCGATCGGAACCTCCTGTTCTGAATTTGACGTTTTGGATGGTGAACTGCAGAAGATGTACCGAGAATGATCCCAAAGCGGCAGCTGCCTGCCCGGCGTCTCGCCGAGCTCGACGACGGCTCGAGAGGAGCAGGAGCATTTCACCGTTGTTTTCGCCTTTACATCACGTCGAACTGATGAAGGGCACGCGAGCGTGGGGGCACTGCTCCTCTGCCAATCGCCTGCCTCAACATGGCCGCCTCTCGTCATCGTCAGTCATGACTGATTCAGCACCATGTGCTCGTGCCAGCCAGTGCCTGTCCTTGCACATCTAGATGGCAATGATAAAAGTGAAATGCTACTACCAGTGCAGTCAGTGCTCTCACGGGCCAAAGATTTTTACATATGCATCCATCCTTACTTTTGGCTGCTTTGGGTGCAGGCAGGGGAAAGCATGTCATGTGCACGCACGAAAAGATTCAGGATCCAAGGAGGGAGACGCAGGGAGGGGACGGTGTGTCTGCGTTGGGCTGAGCTGCAGCTGCCCGGGGGTTGAAATGAGCGTGAGATAGAGATTTGCTTCGTTGTTCCCATGTTCTGTAATGTGAAGTGTAAAGATCGAGTTGCTTGTCGTGTTGTTGGGTTCGAACTCATCCCTTTATCATCGTTGTTCAATGGCTGTCTCGTAACTAATACCTTGTCTGAAAACATAGGACATCACTTGGTACCAACATAGTACCAGGCTGAGAGGTGCTATACTGCTATTATGTTGGAGTAACATTCGAGTAGTTTCTGATTGAGGCCCCGTTTGGCACGACTCCACTTCACAAGTGGAGCTATTTTTTTTGGCTTCAGCTCTACGAACAGCTCCACCGATGGAGCGGGAGCTGTTTTGGTAGACTGTTTGGCAAAACAGCTCCACCTGTTTTATCATGCATGGTTGAGAGATGTCAATTGTCCAATATACCCCTGTCTATTTGGCTTGTAGTAAATCAAGAGCTGTATGTTTCTACATGATTTTTCATCCGAGTAAATTTGAATTCAAAAAAAATTAAAATTTAAAATAACACAAAGTATTAGCAACCAATATTTAATGGCGGCGGCGCTCCCTGCACGGTCGAAGACGAGAAGACCGAACAGAGGAACGGGAACGGGAGAATAGAAGAGCCGGTGGCAGATCGCGTAAATTCACGAAAGTACAAGGGCAGTGGCATGCGGGCCTGTGGATGGAGCCGGGTGGAGCTACTTTTTTCAGCTCCATCTCGTACATATATTTTGTCTCAGCATGTTTTAAGGGACTCCTTGGGTGGAGCTATTTTGTTTTACCCCGTTTGGCACAAAACGGCTCCAAACAACTCCAGGAGCCGGTGGTGGAGCTGTGCCAAACGGGGCCTGAATATGATGGTACGATGCTGATTCAACTTCTCACCCTGAGCATTATGATGGACCTTGGACCATGTAATATAAAGGGATCAGGACCAACGATTCGTTGCTGTGCTTCACTTCCCACTTGATTCGATCCATGGATTACACCTACGACATTGCATTAGTTGTTAATCCAAGCTGCTAATATAACATTCATTTCGAGTAATGCTGTCCTTGGCAAGGTTAGAAATATTGGTACCGGAGGCTTTCCCGTTCAAGCACCGGTAACGGTAATCAGCTGATTACCGAAAAACTAGTGGAAAATCAAGCAAAATTCACGAATTTGAATTTTGGGCAGTTTGCTGGCTGGTACCGGTCTGGTAACCAGAAAAACCAGTGAAAAAACTAGGGAAACCGGTTATTGGTAATTAAAAATTAGAATAATGCAAATATTAATTAGAAAGTGTTTAATGAAGTAATAAGGCTCATGTGCATAGAAATTGCTCCTTGCTACCTTGACTATATGTAGTGAAGCCTCCAAGACTACATTGCCTACAAAATTCATGCATTTTTATGCCTCCAAGGCTACATTGCCTATAAAATCCAAATATCATGTTGTACATTGAAGTAGGACAATAATTCATGCATTTTTACTTCACACAATAGTTGATCTACCACAAACAATACCTAAACCAATCTACGAGGTGTATTACGCAGTAACAAAATTCAAATTTACATTTGAGATATTTTGGCCGGGATTCTCCCTATTGGAACTAACAGGTAAATCCGATAACCGTCGGTAACCAGCCGGCTACCGGCGGCATTTCGAACCCTGGTCCCTAGTACCTTTTTCCTATTCATGGAATGGCATGCGAAGATTTTATTATAGTATTTGATCATTGACATGTCCATCCAAAATTTTAAGTAGCAACTGAGTGGCAAACCTTGAAAATATTCTGATGTAACTGGAAATCCGGACAGTGTTGAGCTAGGCTCAGGTTTACTGCAGGGTGCATTGCACCATAAGTGGTGCAAATTCAAATAGTAGCATGCTACCACATGTTCACGACCATCTCTTCTCCTAGATCACCTCAATTTTAGATAACTACAACTGGGTATGTGTCAATCTCCAACAACTTATAAGCATGTGGCAACATTCTATTGGATCAGCATCTTTATAATATAAAGCCTTCATGTTCTTAGCAGGTACCCCCGATGTTCCCTCAAATCAAGTAGGGATGGTCGTCATGGCTGTCGGCACCTTGCCACGGTCTCCAAGGGTGGCGTTGCCTCTCTCCAGCTAGCAGACACGGCTCCCTATGCAGTCCCTACTAACCTCCAAGATTTTGGGAGCGGGCGGCTCAAGGTGGTCACCAGGATGCCTCTCCTTTCCGCGTTGAGGAACATGCTGGCCTCCCCGAGGCACTATAGGCTGGTTCCTTCCCCGTTCGGGCTCGCACTGGTCTCAAGGACAGTAGCTCCTTTCCTGCACCTTGCCATGACAGGGAAGATACTCTAAAGTCTTCGCCTAGCCAAGTCACTATCCAAAGAGCTGCTCTCCATCATTACCAAGATTCCTGGGCTGAGTTAGATGTCTTGTTACCTTAGCATGATCTTCCGGGATCTCCTGCCTGGGACCCGCTAGATCCTGCACCAGAGCTTACTTGCAGGCCATAAGAGGTGACCTTCCGCTGTTCCTCCAAGATTTCAGCTCGTTGGCACAACCCCCCTCGTCTTCTATATGCAGAGGGCCTTTGGGCCTTTCCACAGCCCAGTTGGCCAGCTTTCTACTTGGGCCCTTTCCCTTAACCATTTGTTGTTAGATTTGATCTCCGAGCCACTCCAAACAGATTTGGCTGACAAGCACAAACGACCTGAGTCACTTGCCTCAACCACTAGGCGAAGCCAGAGGCTTGCCATAAAGCATGGGCTCTTGCTGGTGCCGCCGTTGCGCCAGGCACAGATCCTTCTACTAAAGAAGCTCAGCGTCATCCAAACTCCCTTAGAGAATGCTTAAACCCCTCAAGCGGCACTCGCTAGGCTATTCAGCACCCCGTTGTCCCTAGGCCATCTTGCAACTCTTCAGCAACTATTCTCCATTGCACTGACCAAAGATCTCTCCAACTTCCTAGCTGTTTGTGAGTCGCCTGGCCTTCAAAAGCTCTAGTAGTCTAGGGACTTTCTCTTTTTTAGTTGTAAAGTTCCGTCTTACGGATGCTCCTTGTAACATCCTTGTATAGAATGTTCATGGCCTTAACTCCAAAGGCCGTCATGGTGATGCTGTCCAAATGCTGGTGGATGGCATAAGATCTCTATTGTCAGTCTAAACTCACGATGGTCGACAAGTTTTTAATTCTCTCTATGTTGGGAACCGGCTTTAAGTTGTTTGCTTACTTACCGGCGTTGGCTACTTCGGGTGGAATTATAGTCGTGTGCCGATCGCCTGAGGTCTTAGCCTTGGATGTGTCGGTTGGAGTCCACTCGGTTACGTTGCAGGTCTCCCTTGTTGGACAACAAATTCCATGGTGGTTGACCGTGGTATATGGACCTCAAGGTGTGGATGGCAAAGTCACCTTTCTACAGGAACTTCGTTCCATCTGGGCGAGTTGCAGTGGTCTGTGGTGTATGGCGAGCAATTTCAATTTGTTCCTTAATGCCAGTAACAAGAATAACTGATTCATTGACCATCACAACCTAGGTTGCTTTTAGCATTTCGTCAATGATCTTGCTCTCAGAGACATCCACTTACACGGACGACGCTACACCTGGAGTAATGAGTAGGAAAACCCAACTTTGTCTCGCATCGACAAGGTCTTGGTCTCGCTAGATTGGGACGACCTATTCTCGCACTGCTTCCTCTCAACGGTTCACTCTGCGTGCTCGGACCATGCACCTTTACTCCTCAACACAAGTTTTCCAATCTGCTTTGGAGGTTGTTTCATCTTCGAGAAGCATTGGGTTAATTACCTGAATTTCTAGAAAGTCATGAAAAAAGGGTGGGTGAGTTCATTGCACCTGGACAAACCCCTCATTCGTCTTGATTGCCTCCTCAAGAGTACCGCGAGGGAGCTCCAGCGTTGAAGTCATAATAAGTTTGGAAATATATGACTGCAGATCCTTATGGCCTCAGAAGTAATTGCCCACCTAGATAAAGCACAAGAAGCTCAATCCCTGTCCACTACAGAAGGCACCTTCAGAAAATGTCTGAAAATTCGATACCTAGCTCTCTGCTCCTTCACTCCCTATTGCGGCAGCGCGCCCGACCCTTTTGGTTAAAGGAGGGCGAGACCAATACCAAATTCTTCCACATCCATGTGAAATACTGGAGCAGTAAAAACAGGATTGTTTCCCTCTACATGGATGGAAATTCCTCTCAGGATCACGACTCCATGGCGGCCATGCTTCACTCTTTTTTTACTGCATCTGTGGGTACTGATGTTCCTCCGTCCCAGGCCATCAACCTGAATGCTATCGAGGTAAACCAGGCAAATCTGCAAGGCCTTTCCAGTCCAATCTCCGACAAGGAGGTGTGGGACGCAATTCAATCCATACTGGATGAGAAGTCCCCCAAGCAAGATGGCTTTACCAGTGCTTTCTTCAAACCAGCATGGTCTCTCATCAAGTATGACCTCATGCTGGCCATCTGCGCGTTCTTCAATACGGATCACCAAGGTTTTCAATGGCTCAACTCCTCCCTCATCATTCCATTGCCCAAGAAGCTAGGTGTGATTCACCCCATGGATTTCAGATTGATTAGTCTTCTCCATAGCTTTGCCAGAATCATAGCTAAGGTGCTTGCCTTGTGTCTACAACCACATTTGGGCAATCTAATAGATGTGAGTGCAAGCGCCTCCATCAAAGGCCGCGCGCTGAATGACAATTTCCATTATGTGCAAGACACAAACCATGCGCTTTGGACTTCAAATGAGCGCACAATCCTCCTCAAGCTCGACAATGCAAAGGCTTTTGACAATTTGGCTTGGACTTTCTTGCTCAAGGTTTTGCAGCACTGAGGGGTTTGACAATCGGTGGTACGATTGGATTTCCATTCTTCTTTCAACAGCATCAAGCTAAATCCTCCTCAATGAGGTACCTAGGAACAAACTTTGCCATCGTTGTGTCCTGCGGTAAGGGGATCCCTTATCGCCCCTTCTTTTTGTTCTTGCCATGGATGTGCTCCACAAGCTTGTGGACTTCGGAGTCCCTCACGGCGTCCTCGCCCGTAGCGCCAAGCTCGACTCCCTTTGCTCCCTCTATGCGAATGATGTATTGCTTTTCCTCACCCCAGAAGCTCCGGAGTTTGAAGTGGTGCTACAGCTGCTGGACCTTTTCGGTGGTGCATTAGGACTATGAGTAAATTAGGGGAATCGGTTGACGCCTTGGTTTACTATAGCTTGTCCGACATTCAATTAGCGATGGACGTTCTCAGCTGCTTTTCGGCTGAGCTTCCCATCAAATATCTGGGTCTACCTCTCTTCCTCAGGCGATTAAGGAGGCGAGACCTTGACCCTCTTTTGGACAAGCTTTCGGCTCGCCTATCTTCTTGGAAGGCTAACTTGCTTTCCAAAGCGGGTCGCTTGGTGATCGTCAAATCAGTTCTCTCCTTAATGGTATCTTTTTCGCTACTAGCGACCATTCTTTTGGCTTGGGCAATTAAAGCCATCGATAAGAAGCGTAGGACCTTTCTTTGGGCAGGAGATTATGAGGGGATTTGGTCCTATCTTTCGATGAGAATGATAACTATAATTGTTTGATATGACGTTGACAATGAGGCTACTTGACCAAAATAATCAAGTCTGTCCTGCAATCGCTACACCACACTCTTGTTGTTACCAACCATGCCTAACACATATGATCTTTTCTGCAAGGAATTGAGAATCAAGCAAGAAAGAAATAAGCACGATCTGAATTTGCAAATGAAATATGAAGTTTCATTGAATAATATAGAGGCCTGAAGCCACCGTAGTTGGTCTAGTCGACATAAGCACACAACTAATTTTTTCTGAATAAAAATCAGTCTAAACAAGCCCTAAACCATAAAAGTGGCATCCCTGGCAGATTTTTTGTGCTAGGGACATGGGGGACACGCTGTGAGAGTGGGAGAACATTCCAATGTAACTCTCCAGTTGGACTCAAACTGATACAAGGACTAGGGCCCAGGTTTGGAACTGATTTGGATTTGTTTTATAGATTACAATGTGCTCAGGTAAAGTTTTGAAGTAGGACTAGAACCATTGGAAAGAGAATTTCATAAGCTTTCCAACAAGTCCAACATTACCTTATTTGGATTTCATATGCATCTTCTATGCTCATTTGATGTCAGCGCTGTTTCCGGAGGCCGAACTAGATTTTAGAACATGCCCAACTTTCTTCCTTAGTTGTCAGGGCCTTAAAGTGATGTGGTGACCTTCAATGTTCATCCCCAACGTGTTTGTGACTCCATGTGCCTCTCCTTGATCCTTACCCATGTTTCTAAGCACAATCACATCATATGCGTCAAGCAGCAACCCATTCTCAGAAGCTGAATTATATAACCTTAGGAACAAGCTCACCCGATAATTTAACTATCGTGCGTGTGCCCTTATCATAGTTCCTTGCTTATCATCTTATGGATGAGTGTTATGTGTATCCAAAAAAGTGATGTCCTCATCAGGAGGGCACTCTTCGGCAAGCGAGAAGTGCCTAGTGAACTGGAACACGGTCTGTTGGCTATATTAGTATGGAGGCCTAGGGGTTCTGAACCTTAGATTGATAGGGATGGCTTTGCATCCCAGCAGGGTGTGGCATGGTCTCTGGGATCCCCTTGACAATGATCTTCACGACTACTTCAGTGCATCTATAGTGATCTGGCTAGGAAATGGCGAATCAACGCGTTTCTAGACGAACACGTGGCTTCGTGGGCAAAGCATCAGATCACTCCTATCGTCTCTTTGGGAGAAGGTCAGGGCATCTCGTCGCCACAAAAGTTTGGTTTCCGAGTCTTTGCCAAACTACGCCTGGATTAAAGATCTAAATCCCCAGTTTGGCCTTCCATCCATCCTGGATATTCTTCGGCTAACTGACTTGCTAGAAGGCATTCAACTGCACCTGGAACAGGCTGATACCGTCTCTTGGCATTGGACTGCCAATGGAATCTACTCAGCCCGCTCTTCCTATCTGGCGCTTTTCTATGGCGTGATTGCCTTCCCCTGCGCAAAGCAATTGTGGAAGAGCTGGGCACCTTCGAAAGCAAAGCTTTTTCTCTGACTCACCCTGCATCGCAAATGTTGGACCTTCTCTCAACTGCTCAAACATAAAATCCAGGTGTTGGAAGTTTGTTTGTTCTGTGACCAGGAGTCGAAAACAGTCAACCACCTGCTATTGCACTGTGTCTACGCTAAGATGGTTTGGTTTGGTTTGGTTTAGTTTAGTATGTTTCAATGGCTTCATTGATTCCCTTCAGACTTCTTCAGCTCCTCCAGCCTGGGTGATCGATGGGTCTCAGCCCGAAGGTCAGTTCTGAAGGTCCTCAGGAAAGAACTTGATAGTTTGTTCTTACTTATCCCTTGGATGATTTGGAAAGAGCGTAATAACATGTGGTTCAATAGCAAGCCCCTCCAAATCAATGATCTGGTATCCTCGATTAAGCAAGAATGTCTCACTTGGGCAAAGGCGGGGACTACCAATTTAGATTTCCTTTTGCCTAGTAGTGCTTCTCAGTAGCCTTTGGATGCCTAGATGTAACTCCCCCCTCCCTGTAAATGTTGCCCTTTCTTGGGCAATCTAGCCTTTGTACTGCTTCCCTTCCTCTTAATTGAATAAAATGCCCAGCGTTTTCGAAAAAAATATAAAGCATAATGCATAACAACAACAGTGAACCAATGGAGGGGAAACAGTGGATTTAATAGCAACTAGATTTGAATCACCAATCAGGCATATGAAGGGAACAAGATTGCAAGACCCGCACGGTGAGTGACTCCCCTAAGGCTCTGAGCATGCACCACCCAGTCACCGGCCCTTGGATCAAGGAGGGGCTTGAAGAACTAAACTATATTTTTAAACAAAAACTAAAGAGGATTAAACTAAATTAAGATAAATATAATAAATATAGTTTTATGCAATCTAAATTCATACATAAAACAGAAGAGAAACAAAACAAAAAGAAAAATAAATACAATGAAGATAGCTCGTGCATAGCTGCCGGCATCTACGGAGTGTGGGCTCGAGCCCAATGAAACTCCCGTGGTGGCTCCGCCCGGTCAAAGCTGCATTCCAGGCCGCAGCGGCCTGTCGTGAGTGAATCCAACAGAGACAGGTGAAAGGCAGAACACGAGACGATTGCCCCATGCACAGGATGGGAGAGACGGTGGAAATCGTACCTTCGTTGTGGTGTGGCTCTTGAGGACGAGGGATAATTCAATGCGGTAGGATATACTTCCAAACAAGCAATCTTTTCTCCTCGCCTGTGGGTCACTATGCAGAAATGGAGCAAACTGGCAACCAGCCCTCCCCGTCCCATGTGGTTTCCAGTTGGATTCTTCGTCACAGCCGAAATTTTCGGGCAGAGATCGCTGATGTTCTCTTTTAGCTCCATCTCTCCTGCACGGTGCACCAAGGAGCTAATTAGAAGCAGGTAAGAATTCCACGAATCGTTGTGAAACAAACTGTTTCAGACGGTTGTTCTTGAGGGAGCTAATTAACCAAAGAAAGTGGAAGCAAGTTGAGCAAAGGCTCTAGTTTTCCCTAATAAAAGGATAGAATGTAATTGACTGGATCAAGTAGTTTGTTTATGAGATGATGATCGTTTTTTTTTTTGGCACGCGGTTGCCTGATGCCGTAGCGGCGCTGTATTGTCACAAGCAATCATGCATCTTTCACGTTTCATGAATCAGAGAAGGCTGCATTGCGTCGTGTTTTTACTTCTCCGTTTCTATCTTTAAGAAAGCCCTTCTCTAAGGCAGACAAGTCCTTGCATCACGGCCATGGAGACTTTCAGCCTTTCAGGTAGACGTGACCATGCCTCGCTGCATTTGTCTCCCATCAGTAGAGATTTTTTTTTTGCCTCCTGTCCGTTCAAATGATCCTAATGGGCTTTGTCTGTATAATCCACATCCATCTCTGCGCTTTCCATTTTTAATAATTGAACTGACTAATTAGTGTATCCGATGGGAGTCATCAGGTCATACGGGCCTACATGTTTCACAATAATGCCCATCGTCTTTGCCTTTGTACGACAGCTTTAAATAAAGGAAACGCGCCCCTAAGATCGCAAATGACAAAATCAAACCACTAAGATGGAAGCCATGGATTACATATAGCATTACATTCACTTGGCGTTAGTTTAGTTCCATGTTGATGTGTGGGTACGTGCTTCGTGGCCCTTTACCAAGGTCCAAGGTCCTTAGCATCTCCAAGAGATATTCTATATGGCTCTTAATATTTAAATTTTAGAGTTGAAGGGTAAGAAGTAGCTCCAACAGATTCTCAAATAGACTCCCAAAAATAGAACACACCCAAAAAATAGGCTCTCGCTCTCTACTTATAGAGGATGATTTAGACTCCCAATACTGTTTTTCTGGTTTAGGGTATCTGTTGGAGGGAATGATTATTTTGGGACCTTATATCATGGTTAGGATCTGTAAAAAGAGATTTAGGGTGTGAATTTATTAGGTATCTCTTGGAGATGCTCTTACAAGATGCCGTTGCCAGTGGATATGCGCAATGAAAGGTGATATTTCTTTCTATATAAAAAAGGAACTCAGTCACACCTGCATGCAGCTATGATGCGCTGAACAACCACGCGAGTGTCTTGAAATCTTGATACACTTCAGGTTTGTCTGCTGTCTTTCGATTGCGCTACTTAAAAGTCATCAAAATAGTACCCGCTGTGTACTTGAGCAACTAACTTTATGTATAACACTTCAGCCGGTGGATGGTAAATGCCAAGCTATTTTTTTACCAATAATTATAATACGAATGCAGCGACTAGTGATTGCTACACGTCTACATATAATCAACAAAACACTATAGGGTAAAAGGTGAAAGCTAACATGGCAGGGTAACATCGGATGATCATATATAGTACCATGATTCCAATAAAGAAAGGACGTCAAGCATAAATCCACGCCCATATGAGTGGATCACGCATTTTATAGTAATCTGGTCCTAGACTCGTAGTGTCCTACACTTTCATACCATGGCAAAAGAAAAACACTGTCCATCTGTACCACTTTATGATACTACTGGCAGGGCAATAACCGTGTTCTACTCTCCTCTCTGGGAATGTGGGTGCAAAAGGGCAGGAATTATAGGGGGGGGGGGGGGGGGGGACAGAAAGATATAGAACGAGATTCTTGTAGCAAACACTATAGTTGGTTTGGTAGTTCGATTGATCACCACCCACCAGAAAAGGGAAAATAAAGTGTGCGCGAAACTGGGCTTTGTGGATCAATCAGTGAAAACCATTGGTGTTATCAAGCAAATGATTTCTATTTAGATTGTATTTTGCGAGCAAAAAGTGATAACTGGGAAGAGGGAAGCATACCTGAGGAATATGCTTCTCCAAATATTTACAAGCTGATTGAAACACCTGGTGAAAACTAGGTTGCATTTCGCAACTCTACCGCAACTTGGAAGTTGGCTCCCATATCAACAAAATCACCTCCATCTGTCCATCAGTGAAATGATACAGCAAACTTATTTCAGCCATGTTTTTGACTGTTGAGATGTGGTTCCTTGAAAGCAATAGTGAGTTCCCACATGCAGACCTAGAGTTGCTGCTTGTTTTTTTAGACCTTACTTTCTTTGGTTTCCAACCAAAGGCCCAATCAGAAGTACCCACTGGGCCACGATATAAGCCCAGAAAGATGCGATGATTTGCCCAATAAACATTATTGTTGACTGTTGAACAACAGTAACCCATAGACATAAGATAGAGAGCAAAGTTCAAAGCTTACCTAGCATGAGATTGTGTTCTGACTTCTGAGCAGAGAGATATATCTAGAGTTTCCAGCTTCTTCCCTTTTGGAATGGGCCTTTGGGGTAAGTTCGATGACCTGAAACAGTATGATTCTGGGACCTTTTGTAACAGTTTGTGTTCTTGAATGCAGTAAGACGAAACTGTTCATTAGATATGGCAGATGTCTTTGATATTATATGTTGGATAGGGTGGGTCCACATCTTATCTTGCAGCACATCTAAGCAGGAGAAACAATCTAGGAGAAGCTACTTGAAAAAGGAAACCTTAAATATTCAATTTACATTATTTTTAAATCAATTTAGCAGACATGTAAGTTAACTCGACTCTTAGACAACTAATTGCATATTAGCCCACGTAAATGGTGGAATAAGTACAATATAATTATATTAGTGATATGTGTACAACACTGAAAGGGAGTGATTTGTGTTCATCCGCTTCCAGACCTGATATATAGCAAGTCTCAGAAAAACATATCATGAACAATTCGATAAGGAATGAAGTAAACGATGTAATTCGGTATGTATAAAACTCAACATTTGGTAGATAATCTCTTAATCATACTTAAATGTTTATTTAATTTTTTGTGAGTAAATATACATCCCATATTGTAGGTACAAGTAATCTCAAGTAACATTACAACATTGTGGAGTGTGGATTATACATTGTCTGTCGAGTGCTCCCCAAAGGGCCAGAAGGAACCATTCATATTGTAGGAATAATCACCCTGCAAGTTGTATGTGGTAAATGATTTTATTGCGCAAAGTTACATAAGGTACCAGATGCTGAGAACAATATAGGTTTGATCTTATTTACCAGGAAAGCAGCCAAAAGTTTCCAAGAAGCATGACATGCAACAAATGGGAGTGAGCAAATGCACATACAATGGTTCAACAATAAAGTTCAGGTGTACACACTACATTACACGTGTCAATACAAAGCCATGCAGAAGTTTCGCAAAACACATCAGATCATACACTATAACCAGTCACCTCACACACAAATAAGGCTAATATTATGCGATATGAAACATATTCTTCACTAAATTATTTCAAGCAAAATGCAAAGTCAAGTAGAACATCGTCATTATGTAGAATTCAGAAAACTTAACTGCATTAGTATATTCAACAAAACCATGTTCATGTTTTGAAGAATAAGCAATTTTAGTGTAGTACTACATTTGAAAAAAAATGTGCATGCTAAATTATAATATTTGGTAACAGAGAAGGAATGGCAATCTTCAGTGGCACCCCCAAAAAATCACAGCAACAAATTTAAAAGGCACAAAAGTACAAAGTGTTTTTATATCAAGACATCACCCAAAGATCAAGCTCAATTACAAGTCTACCCTGGAGACAAAAATGGAAGCAAATGGATTCAGATGTATATGAAAGAAACAGGTAGTTAAATAAAAGATCATACAAATAATTGAAGAGTACGCCCTGATCTACATTTATACGATGATATGACCTGTCAATGGTAGCTTACATGCTTGTTCTTACCGGTTTAGTAATTTGAAAGACATCTTATATGGGCATGTTCCAATGGCTTAAATTATGCCAAAAAATTATGTTCCTACTTCTCGAGGATAGTAGGGAGAAGCAAACAGGCTTCCAATGTTTCCGTATTCACCAGATACTAGAGAATACTGCAGCAAAAGATGAACAGTGAATGAACTACCTATCAGAAAACTGTGCTTCAGGAGAATAGTTATTAGTCCCATCTTATTGAATTGTTCAAGATGTTCAGTCAAAGACATGCCAGATTCTAAATTTAATCTTGAAGATTTACCCTTTCAGATATGATCTAAACCAAGACTGGGCAAGACCAAGGTCAGGACAGGCTAGGCGAAACCGTGAAATGCCCAGAAGCATCTGGCCAATCAAGTTAGGTATAGGCCCAGCCTAATGGCCTATGAGGGCTAGCCCGGGCAGGCCTAATGTGTTTGGACACTGAAATGCAACCAGACCACAATTGAGCAAGACTTGACTGGACTGCCAGGCCTAAAATTCCAAGGCTGGCACTGCCCTGAACTTGGTCCTAGTGTGCCGCTCTGACTTCAGATTTTCTCAGTAGTATTCTGTAGATTGGGATAAATCCAAGTTTGACCCATTGTACAACAGAAAAAAATGGTTTTCTCATCCTATATTACAGGTTTTTCATGAAAAAACGAAGATTTCTACAAAATACTTAAGTTACAAAGATTAAAGAATTGCTATAAATGGCAAAATTTATCAAGAAAACACTGAACAAAGCAAAGCAACAGACCAAAGAGATGTATGCAGATGATGTACTTACTGTATCATACTCAAGAGCGTCTCCCTGGGTATAGGCATGATATTGATAATAGCCCAAATTCTGATACCGTGATGGCTTAAAAGGTTCAAGTGGAGCATCAGAGATTTGCGTGTAGGACTGCATCTGCATGGATGAGCTGGAGTTTCCGAAATGTGGATTCCACTTTTGTCCCAATATGTTGAAAAATGCTATACAAGGACCAAATATAGCCTAGTTACTAATTATAGCAATACTGAGAAACAAATCGAGCATGTTTCTTCGGCATAATGATTTAACTAAATCTGAACAAGAAAATATGTAAGGCATCGAATTACTAATGCAGTATTACCAACTTTCGAGAAGAAACTGCTTCCAGGGGCTCAATCTGGACATTTAGTGCTTGTGATAACAATGAATAGGTTGACCAAAGGTCTTGCTCTCAACATCATGGGATAAGGATGTCTACATAAAAAAAATGTTAGATATGAACAAGATGTATTTAAGCTTGAACCAATACAAAAAAAAAGAGAGAATAGTACTGGACTGCAAAAAAACTGCCTGGTCTCTTGCAAAGCATCTAAAAATACTTGCAAAAACTTTGTTTATTTTATTGGTTTTTCTTGTCTGTATTTATTTACCATGATGCTTTACTAAAATTGTGAATGACAACTAGACATACTGAAAATAAACATTTTTTTAATAAAATTAACCTTGTCCATCGCAGAAGTACCTCATGCTGAGAATTCTCTGCTTGATTAAACTCCTCGAAACTGAAATTTGGGAACCAAGCAGGATTGTCCGAAACACCATGAAGACCAAATGATTGCTCCAGAGAGGAGCTACCATAGGAATTGCACATGGGCTGGCTGTAAGTATAGGCCTGCTCTCTTTCATTACCATGCCAGCATAAATTCTATTTCCCAAAACAAACAAAATCAGCAGTCAGAATCAAAAGAAAATAGTCTCAATACTTGTGGGTACTTCATGTAAAAAAAAGGAGCCATGTACAGTTAATAAGCAATATTGCATTTCTCCTTTTCAAGTCAATCAAATCTCATATCATCAGATGCTCCAACGAGTCAGTTGCAGGATAATGAGAAGCAATCTTCTAAATTACAATATCCTCTTGATCCCCCAATATCAGCAGTGATTATTTGCCAATCATAGAAATTATCTGTTCACAAGCTAGGGCACAAAGATGCATCACACATCACTAGAACCTCCTGATCCCACAACATAAAAAACAGTATTCAGCAAGAGCTCCTAGGATCAAATGTCCACAGTACAATCACACAGATGTTGATCACTTCTCAAGACTCAAATACAAGCACACCCAGCATTATACATCTCAGAACTATTCTCTTTCTCAACTAACTTTTAGAATTCCGAAGTTTCTAAATCAATACAGATCGATATACTATCAGCACTTGACTTCAAGCTGATTTACTATTTTTTTAAGGGGGAAGAGAAAACTTGTGCTCTTCACATACAATACCCAATTCCCCCATCAAGTCTATAAACGACACACACTTGCTTGATATTTTGTCGCTTTTATTCTTGCAAAATCACGAGGTACTAAGATGCAATTGCATCCGCACGATATGTGACGCTGGTGCAGCAACATTAAACTAGCGTATGAACTATGAAAAACAGCCGTGCAAATGCATTCAGAAAACAGAAGTTACCCATGTTGCTCTGACCAGCTCTGAACCAGCATCGTGCGACTCCACCCTACCAACCGCCGGCGGCGCCACTTCCACTTCCACCTCCACGGCCAAGGCCCCCTCCCCTCCCCCCTTCCTGCTGGAGTAAACCGGAACCCCGTACCTGTCCACCCCAATCCGCGGCTCCCCGTACTCATCCGAGTATCCGAACAGATAGTCCAACCCCCGCATGCACTTCCACCAGAGGCCGCCCCTCCGCACCTTCCCTTCCGCCTAGCCCCGTATGGCTGCCCCTGGAACACCTCCGGCGACTTATACAAGGGAAAATTGCTCTCATGCCACAAACTTATGCGTGATACTCCCTTTTGCCACAAAGTTAAATGTTTTTGTTATTATACCACAAAGTTGAGTGTTTATTCCTTTCTTTTGCCATTTCCTTCACTTTTGCCATGCTGGGAGAAGAAACTGACCGTTTTACCCTTCTCCCTCCTACCCTCACGCGCGCGCAGGAGCGGAGTTCCCGTCGCCGGCGACCCTCGACCGCGTGGATCCCAAGCCGCGGTGGATCCAGTGCACCGGCCCGCGAGGCCGCGGCGCCGTTTACGCCGCCCCCACCCCCTCCCCAGCAAGTACAGCCGCCGCAGCTGCTCGTCTTGCCGGTGGCGCCCACCTCGTCGTCCTCGTCCTCCTCCGACCGCTCGTCCGGGTCAAGCAAGCCGGTGAAGCCGGCGGCGCAGCCGATGTCCGCGACGGCGGCCATGGTCCTGCTCTCGCCGCTTGCCGATGCCCGCGACGGCAGCCATGGCGACGGCGGCGGAGGAGGCCAGGGTCGTGGGCGGCGCTGCGGAGGAGGCCGGGGTCGGGGGCGCCGCCGCGAAGGAGGCCGGGGTTGGGGGCGCCGCCGCCATGCCGGAGGAGGCCGGGGTCGTGGGCACCGCCGCCATGGAGGCCGGGGTCGTCGGCGTCGCTGTTGGGAGAGGGGGCGACGCCACGCCGGAGGACGTCGTGGGCGCCGCCGTCGGGAGAGGGTCACCAGAGGACGCCGGGTCGAGGGTCGCCGGCGACGGGAAGGGTGGCCGGCTCTCCTGTGCGCGCGTGAGGGGAGGGGGGAGACAGATCGAGATCGATCTGATCGATCTGCGCGCGCGTGAGGGGAGGAGGGAGAAGGGCAAAACAGTCAGTCTCTTCTCCCCCCATGGCAAAAGTGAAAGAAATGGCAAAAGAAAGGAATAAACATTCAACTTTGTGGCATAATAACAAAGACATTTAACTTTGTGGCAAATGGGAGTATCACACATAAGTTTGTGGCATGAGAGCAATTTTTCCCTTATACAACGGCTCCCTCGGCGCCTCCTCCCGGTTTTTTTTTTTTTTGATAAGCGCCTCCTCCCGGTTGCCATAGGGCTCCTCTCAAGATTGAAGCTGGGCTGATCTATGTGTGAAGAGGTATCTGGAATTGACAGCGCTGATGAAGGGTTTCGAAGATCCTACGGTCGTCCTTCAAGCTGATGCTGGTGCCGACTTTTATTAAGCAAAGCGTTATGATGTTCTCGAGCCATCCGATTCCCATCTGATGGTGCAAATCTAATTACCTTCGTTTTACCTTGGTCAAACAGTAGCTACTAAAGACTATTCACCGTAATTTACCAGTAAATTGGTTGGTTAACAGAGCAGAGTACTATAAAAAAGGTTGTACTGATATTTTGGAGGATATCTTGGAAATATATGAACCCTAGCCGTCATGTCTTAGCCTAGTTCATAGTATTAGTTTATTTCTTCCTTGATTCCTAGATTACTTCCAATTTTCTTCTCGAATTAGGACTCGCACTCTTGGGTCCTGACATGTTTCGGTATTAGAGTAGCCCGATTCTTGGCAGTATAGGTGGATCCAGGACTTATGTTGGTGAGGGTTTGGGAGCAACTTGTTATCTTTCGGTAAAATTTCGTAATCAAGCAAGTCGGTGAAACCTTGAAGGAAATATGTGAGGAATTGTGCAGATCTGATAGGTTGAGTTAGCGAATTGCTAGCTTTGTAAAATCCCTAGTCAAATCTACCAAAATCGGAAATGGTCAGACCCACCCCACTTACCCCAGCCGGAGAAGGCGAAGCTTCCTATGTTACCATAGCGGAGACGAAGGAAATGAAGAAGAGCATAGCCGATCTGGAGAAAAGTTAAGAAGAATCTCTGAAACTAGTACAAGCCCAAATGGACAAATTAGTGGGAATGATATCCAATTTCATGATTGCGCATCCCAACAAGGAGGTTTCCGACAAGTAATCAGGTTTCCAAGGTAATTTTGGTTGTTCTTCTGCACCCTCTATGGCAGTACTTAGTGAGGCTATCATCACAAATGTTGTTGCCCTAGGAGTTAGTCCACCATCGGTTTTTTTGTGGGAAATTTCTGTGCACCTCCAGTAATTTTAGGTGAAAGAAATGGAAAGGGAATATAAAATCCCCCATGTTTGCCTCACTATATGCTGAGATCAGACCACCACTATAGTAATCTTCATAGCAGCAACTTAAATCCTGGAGTGGCACCTTATGGACCAATGCAGTGGGCTACTACAATCTTTGCTCATCCTCAAAGCTTACCATCTCTGGAGGAGTTCCTGGAGCCTGAGAAAAGTAGTGGGTAACAATTTTATCAGGAGAACAATAGAGCTTAGGCCATACTCAAGTCACCCAAATTGAATTTCCCTGAATTTGATGGTGAGGATCCCGATGGATGGATTGCTAAAGCTAAAAATACTTTGATGCTACTAAGACCCCTTTAGGACAAAGAATTGGTTATGTTGTAACATACTTAAAGGGAAGAGCTCATTATTGGTGGAGAGGAACCAGGTGTAATTCTGCAATCCTTCCATGGCATCAATCCTGCAGGATGGTTGGTAATAGATTTGTTGAATCCTCTATGTATGATAATATCATAATGTCCCCTTGGTTGAAACAAACATGGTTTGTTAAGTCCTATGTGGATCAATTTGAGGAGTTCATGAGTCTTGTGAGGAGAGACAATCCTTTACTCCCTAATGGGTACTATGTTTGCAGTTTGTGGCAGGACTGCAGGACTACATTCAAAACCACTTACAATACCATAGGCCGAGGAATATGATTGAAGCCATGTGGATGGCAAGAAGAATTGAACAGTCTCACCCATGGAGGAATAGAAGCTATGGGAATCAGACCAAGGGAGAGTATGCTAGCCATAGAGACAAGGGAGCTACTAAGACTCATCGTAGCCAAAGATTTTACAAGCAAGACAAAGAGGTCAAGGCCGGGACTAACAATTTTCAGCCTAAGGCTGGAAAGGATCATGGAAAATGTCGAAAGTTCCCGGAACCTTAGTTTCCATGGCATAAATGTAAAACCCATGAAAACAATTATTCACAGTGACTAATGGGGATCAAGATGGAGAACTCTTTAGTGAATCTGACAAGGGGGATGAAGAAGTGAGACAATATGAGAAACCATCTTCCCGTCCTGAAGACCAAAGTAAGGAGTCAGTTCTCCAAATATGCCTGCATGCTATCCATGGCACAACTTCTGTCTGTAGCACCTTTACCTCAATACTCAAGATAGGGGGTGTGAAGGATATTGCATTAGTGGATAGTGGAAGTAGTGCCACTTTTGTGAGTCCCCAATTAGCTCAAAAAGTCAAATGTCAGATCATCAACCAACCTCTAGTAAAAGTGATGATAGCTAATGGAGGACTACTGATGAGTAGTACAATTTGTCATCATTGCCATTATGAAGTACAGCAAGAGAAATTTGTGTCTTATGAGGGTACTACCCCTGAAGGGCTATGGCATCATATTAGGTGCAGATTGAATATATGTGCACAACCCTGTCAGTTTGGATTTAAAGACTAGGGAATTTTCGATTAATAAGTATGGCACAAAGACATTTACATTCCTTGATGAAACACAACCAAATTCAAATTGCATGATTGAGTTACATCAATTGCACAAATTAATGAACAAGTAATTGGTGATGTGGTTTATGAACCAAATTCAAGTTGCATGATTGTGTTACATCATGCTATACCCATTCTACTTGGGACTAAGCTGGTGAATCAGTGGCCATGTAGGTTACCTCATACTAGAAAACAATAATGGAAGAACTGATTGAACAACTACTAAAATCAAAAGTAATCAAAAACAATATGAGTCCATATTCTTCTCCTACTACTCTTGTGAAGAAGAATGATGGTTCTTGGAGAATGTGCATTGATTATATACAATTAAATGCTAGTACAGTGAAAAATAAGTACCCTATACCAGTTATTGAAGATTTATTGGATGAATTGCATGGTGCCAAAATCTTTTCAAAGATTAATCTCAAATCTGGGTATCACCAAATTAGAATGTAGCTCTCTGACATTAGAAAACAACTTTCAACACTCATATGGGGCATAGTGATGCTATTTGGACTAACTAATGCTCCCGCGACTCTCCAAACCCTTATGAATGAAGTTCTGTCCAGATTTTTGAGACACTTTGTATTAGTGTTATTTGATAACATTCTTGCGTTCATCAAGTCTATGGAGGAACACTTAGAGCATTTAAGGCATGTTTTTCAAGCTTTGAGGGATAACAATTGGTTGCAAAAAGGAGCAAGTGTATTGTTGGTCAAAAGCAAGTGGAATACTTGAGATATATTATCAGTGGAGAAGGAGTGGCCATTGATCCTGCAAAGATTAAGACCATTGAAGACTGGAGAAAACCTAAGACAGTTAAACAACTGAGGAGTTTTTTTGGAGTTAACTGGCTATTACAGGAGGTTCATCCAAAATTACGGAATCATTTGTAAACCATTATTTGAAGCCTTGAAGAAGAATTCTTTTCAATTGGGTGATAAGCATAAATTAGCCTTTACTAAGATCAAATCTATCATGGTTTCAGCATCGGTTCTTGCTTTACTAGACTATTCTCAGCCTTTTGTGCTTGAAGTCGATGCTAGTGGGCATGGTATTCGGCTGTTCTCATGCAAGGTGGCAGGCCTTTGTTTTGCTTGAGTAAATCTATTAGACCTAGATCTACTGCAATGTCTACATATGATAAGGAAGCCCTAGCAATATTAGAGGTTTTGAAGAAATGGAAGCACTACTTTGTAGGGTCCACCTTAATCATTAGAACTGATCAGTAGAGTCTGCAATATATCCATGAGCAAAGCTTGACCAAAGGCATCTAGCATAAGCTATTAGTGAAACTTTTCGGCTACAATTACAGAGTAGAAATAAAAAGGGAAGAGAAAACAAGGTGGCTGATGCATTATTAAGAGCTCCTTATTTGGAGTAGAGTTTAGCCATTACCACTGTCATTCCTACATGGATAACTGAGGTTGTGAGCAGTTATGAGCTGGATGAAAAGTGCAAGGAGTTAATTGAGTAGTTGACCATTGATCCAGGGGCCAAAGTAAATTATACTCTAAAGAATGGCATGTTAAGATACAAATTATACTGTAGTTCTCACTTAAAGCAACAGATCATAGCTTCTATGCATAGCATAGCCCTAGATGGTCATTCTGGCGAAAGAGCTACATATCAACGGATCAAATTGCTCTTCTATTGTCTGGGACCCAAACAGGAAGTCACAGACTTTGTCAAATAGTGCATAGTTTGCCAAATCAACAAAGCAAAACATGTGCCCTACCCTGGATTATTGCAACCTATTTGTGTACCTAAGATGGCTTGGACTCATATATCTATAGATTTTATTGAAGGAACTCCCAAATTTGAAGGTAAAGATGTAATTTTGGTAGTAGTGGATATATTCACTAAGTATTCCCATTCATTTCCCTAAGTCATCTCTTCACAGTACAAAAAGTAGTTAAGGTGTTTGTTGATCAAATCTTTAAATTACATGGGATGCCCTCTGTTATTATCACTGATAGAGATAGAATTTTCACTAGCCATCTTTGGTGAGAGTTGTTCAAAATGATGGGAGTTAAGTTGAGGTTGAGTACATCATACCATCCAGAGACAAATGGGCAAACTAAGAGGGTTAACCAATGTTTAGAAAGCTATTTAAGATGCATGGATTTTGCAAGTCCTAAGAGGTGGCATCATTGGCTAACTACCACAGAATGGTGGTATAATACTATTTTCCACACTTCTATGAAAATGACTCCATTCCAAGCCCTTTATGGTTTTCCTCCCCCTCATATTACTGAGACAGTGCCGCCTGGCTGCAAAATGAAGAAGTACAAGAGGTACTATAGAAAAGACAATTAGCATTTGATGTTATCAAGGATAATCTGAGGAAAGCCCAAGAAAAAGTGAAGCAATATGCAGATAAGAAGAGGGAGGAAAAGGAATTTGCAGTAGGTGACATGGTTTATCTTAAAATGCAACCATATCGGCATACTTCACTGATTTTACATAAATCTCTAAAATTGAATTCCAAGTTTTATGGCCCATTCCAAATTCCGAAAAGGATTGGTAAGGTTGCATATAGATTACTGCTTCCTGAGAGGTGTCAACTCCACCCTGTTTTTCATGTGAGCTAATTAAAGAAACACACTGGGAATCAAGTGGTTCTTAATCCTAATTTACCACTGGTGGATAACTAATGGCAATGTCAAAGTAGCATCGGTTTCATTACTAGAAAGACACATGATTCCTTGCAACAATGAGCCTGTGGTCCAGTGGTGCTGTTATTCGAAATAAAGCTAGACTTGTTACTCAAAGATTTACCAAGGTAGAAGGTCTTCATTTTAGTGAAACTATTGCGCCTATTGCTCGATTAGAAGCCATTAGAATTCTTTTAAGCATTTGCTGCATCTAAGGGTTTTAGGCTATGTCAAATAAATGTTAAAAGTGTTTTTTCTTAATGGCTATATTGAGGAAGAAGTTTATGTGAAACAACTACCAGGTTTTGAAAATCCTAAATTTTCTGGTCATGTTTACAAACTGTCCAAAGTTTTATGTGGTTTAAAACAAGCACTTAGAGCACGGTATGATAGGGTTAAATCATATTTGCTTAAAAATGATTTTCAAATAGGTAAGATAGATACAACATTGTTTACCCTCAAGTATGGCTATGATTTCTTACTTGTTCAAATTTATGTCGATGATATTATCTTTGGTGGTTCCTCTCATTCCAAGTTTTCAGTAGCGAATTTGAGATGAGCATGATGGGAAAACTCACGTTCTTCCTAGGCTTTCAGATCAAGCAATCAAAGTTGGGTACTTTTGTTCATCAGACTAAGTACACTAAGAATTTGCTTCGTCACTTCGACATGGGTACAATAAAACCATTCTATACACCAATGGGCTCTACTGCAGTATTGGATCATGATGAAGATGGAGAGCTTGTTAATCAAAAGGAATACAGAAGCATGATTGACTCTCTCTTGTATCTTACTGCCTCGAGGCCGGACATACAATTTGTTGTATGTTTGTGTGCTCGTTTTTAGGTTTCCCCGTGTGCTTCACATCGTCAGGCGATAAATCGAATTTCCAAGTATCTTCAGTCAACTTTAGAATTTGGTTTATGGTATTCTTCTTCATCATGTCTTACCTTTAGAGCTTATTCGGATGCAGATTTTGGGGGTTGTAGAATTGATAGGAAGGGTACCTCCTAGGCACATTTCTTGTTTCATGGGCTTCTAGGAAACAGTTGTTGTTGCGCTTTCCACTGCTGAGGCTGAATATGTAGCTGTCGCTTCTTGTTGCTCACAATTGCTTTGGATGACAGCTACACTTAACGATTTTGGCTTAGAATTGGATAGTGTACCACTTTTTTGTGATAACACTAGTGCTATTAGTGTTGCCAAAAATCCTGTGCAAAATTCAAAAACCAAACACATTGATATTCGATATCATTTTCTTAGAGACCATGTGAAAAGGGAGACGTTGTTTTGCAATTTATTCAGATTCTCAAGTTGCTAATATTCTCACAAAACCGCTTGATTCTACACATTTTGCTCTTTTGTGAAGTGAGTTGGTTGTGTTGCATCCTATAGGCTTGTTCTGAGAGGGAGCTTGATGTTTAAAAATTTAGAAAGTTTTGTTTACTATACTTGTCAAATAAATCAATGAGTCCAAACCATTGAAATTAAATGATTGTAGAGTTTTCTTTATCATATTTATTAATATGCCGTGTAGTTTTGACCATGACTAGTTACAATTAATTTGTTACATTTGAATTAAAATATGACATGGCGGAATATTTTGACTAGATTGATTATAAATAGTACTTTGCAATGTTCATAAAAAAGGATTAGCTTGATTGTGAGCCTTATTTTAAATCTCAGCTATAAGGCTCACATGTTTCATATTGCAATATTGTTATGATCATTCAATTTGACATGTTATAAAAAATGAGAAAAAGACATTTGAAAAGATGTCTGCTCCAAGCATGCCATGGTAAACAAAAAAAGGGCACAAAAATTGCACAAAATGAAAATAAGTATGCTACAAGCATGCCACCATTTAAAAGAAGTAAGCTATCATAAAAAGAAGTATGTTACAAGCATGTCACATGCGTAAGAATTGAATATGATGCAATAGGTTGTTATATGAGACTACTAGCTCGTCTAGATTAAAAGTTTGCTTCACTTTTAGGCTTTGACTTTTTGTTGCGATATCTCATTGTGCTCTCTATAGTTGGTTTGATAATTGTTGAGATGTCTGTCGTTGATATAAATTGCTTAATTCATATTGAAAACTTTATTTTGATATTGCTATATGATGTATGACTTTATATAATCTACAAAGCTCTACTCAAAAGTATGGCTTAGTTGCTTTATTAAATCAATGCACAGTGACTTGGATAATCTACAAAGCTTCTTGATTTTTACTGTCTTTGCTCCTTCTTAGAATTATTCTTTCTTTGAAGTTTCTTGATGATTGCATTTCCAAAAGGGGAGAGATTGGAGAATTTGGAGAGAATGGAAAGAAATTAGAGAAATTTGCTAAAAATAAATTGCCTCTCTTGTGGTGAGGGGGAGAGTTTTTGAAGAGATTTGAATTTGTGGCTTAAAATACGTTTTTGGCTTCAGTTCTTTACTTATATCTTTTGAAGCTAATTTATCATGCTATCTTAAGGTGTTGTCAATGTATTCATCAAGAGGGAGATTGTTAGACAATGTGGCTAGGTCTAGGATTTTTATGATGATGAATAATTGACAACATTACTTAGTAGTGTTATTTGAGGTGTGTGTGCGTGGACTAATATTGGTCAAGTTGGAGAAAACTTGTGCCGGAAAAACGTTCTTTGATCTTTGCATGTGCAGGTTGGGCGTGGAGACGGTCATGGTCGGTGATGAAGAAGACCAGGACTAGGAGGGGAAAATTTGCGGTCCAAGCGGTCGAGGATGTCACGAGATAGTCGGGCTCACGCTGGAACATGTGGAGATCAAAGGTGGATGATGTGTAGAGAAGCTACGGGAGGTGCGGTTCTGGAAGCTTCGACACATGACGAGTTGAAAAATTCGAATTTTGAAAAACCCATGTTAGAACGGGTTTCGAGTCCCTTGAATAGTAGTGGGTGCTAAAAGTCTGGTTGAGATAAAAAGGCGCTGGCCTAGTTGGATGAGTTGTATTAGAGTTTCGGGTAGAGATTAAAAAAAGGGAGAGATATACGTGAGGTATAAGAATTAGAGGTGGGCTGTCGTTTTCGTGCGGCTTTTGGGACCGAACGTGCTGTTTTTTTTTGTTTGGAGAGAAAGATTGCGGAGGTGCCTTTTTCTTCAAATCGATCACCTGCATCTCGATTTGAACCTCATCCACGCTTGCTACGATCACGCAGCGGAAAGCGTCGGCTGGCGTTGGTTTATGCGCGAGCATCGGCAACGCATTTGCGTCGCGTTCACATCCACGATTTCCTTGGTTCTTCTTTCAGCGTGTTTCCTTAGTGGCAAGCAAAGCAAGGCAGCGTCTCGTCTCCGATCCAGACGCGCGTCGTTCCGACTCATCAGCATTGCGTCGCCGAATTCGGTCATGCATTGTTTACTCGCGTCAACGCAATGCCATTAGAAGTTAACGTCTTCAGTGAATAACAATCAAAGCCACCACGTGAATCATAAGGTGGAGAGAGAGAGAGAGATTTAAGTTTTGCAAAATTGGTGCAATTAATCACACGTCAGAACACATGCATGCGTGAGTTTTTTTCTTTTTTGTTTTTTCTGTTTCTTTTGTGTGTGTTTTTTTTCGTGTCTTTGCTATGATTGCAGGCAAAGAAATAAGTAAACCTTTAAAAAGAAAAAAAAACTTCTATTAGGCGTTACAATCATTCATCCTTCTCTGATTGTCATCGATGATCCTATAGTAGCATTGGAAGCTGTAACTGATTAGGAACCTGGGATTTGCATCAATTTATGTACTTAGTAATGATAGGTAGATTTTGCTGTCTTCAACGCTTCCTGGAGTGTAATTCAACACATATCTAGTCAAATCATGTGCCACAGGGAGATTTTGTCCTTTCTGGAGACATGCTAGGTCTATTGATCTATGAATAATTAATAGTTGTAGGCGTGGAGATAATTTGATATTTTGCAAGGAAATGTTGGTTATCTCTACATGAATGTGGACTACTTAAACTCGGGGCTGGTTCCCATTACGCAGTAAGGTTCTAATCATTATGTAGGTGATAGGCATCGAAAAGAAACAGCCTCTAGCTTCCTTTGCGGTAAATGTGAGTGTTCAAGAATACAGTTTCCTCATGTTTACCTGAGCCTACTGCGTAGCTTGATCTTGACATATATGCAGGGTCACTCTGGTAAACTGGTAGGGATGTTGATAATAGTGACATCTGTGAGTTTTTTTTTTTTTGGCAGAATGATAAGTTCAGTCCGAGAAAAACTTTTTCTCTCGTGTAGGATTTTACAAGAATAATGGCTATCTTCTTATTTCATACAATCATTGTCTGAACCAAATGCGAGCAGTGGTTAGTATACTCATATCTTAGCATTTCTTGCCTTTTACTGAAATGATAGCTTGAATGTACAGCAACAGCCTCCAAAAGCTTCGCTGCCGTGTTAACTATAACACGTTAAGATTTACACCATCCATTGAAGCTCTAGGCAACAAGATGCTATCAATTTTTAGGAAAAGGGATGTTTTGTTGTGCTTCATCTGAGATATGAGATGGATATGCTTGCCTTCTCTGGTTGTACACATGGATGTTCTGATGAAGAAACAGCAGAGCTCACGAGAATGAGGTTTCTTTGATATTACAACTTCATTATTAACTGTACTTTCTCCTCCCAACTTTTATCTTCAATCTTTGTTGTTGTCTGCTCTTTGGACCTCAGGTATGCATATCCTTGGTGGAAAGAAAATGAAATAGATTCTGAGAAGAAAAGGCTTGATGGATTGTGCCCACTAACACCTGGAGAAACAACATTAGTACTCAAAACTCTTGGTTCCCCAGCGGCACTCGAATATATATTGCCTCAGGTGAAATCTATGGTGGTGAAAAAAGATTAGCTGCATTGAAGACAGAATTCCCTAACATCATAAGCACATCATTATTCCATCTCAAATTCCTGCTAATCCTGCTGTGATGCTTATTTTCTATTGTAACTGTAGGTGCGGAAGGAGATGCTTTTATCTGATGATGAGTTATGGCCCTTCCAGAAACGTAAAATTTTTGCTTTTTAGTCCAAAATTTGAAAGTTTTTTACATATGGACCCCTGGAGAAAAGATTTGCAAAAATGGACCCTTCACTCGGCGCCAAAGCATATGGCGCCCAGGGTACATGGCACGGCGCCATATGCTTTGGCGCCGTAAATGGCCACGTAGGATCCACGGTGGCATAGCACGGCGCCAAATCACATCGCGCCGTGCCGTGTAAGTTGGGCGTTAAAGGTCGTGGCGCCGTGCTCTGGGACTTAGCCCGAATTTTGCAGTGCAAGCCCAGCTATCACGGCGCCAAATCTTCTAGCGTCATATTTAGCTATCACGGCGCCAGAGTCTTTGGCGCCGAATGGTTTACATACGACGCAATATTCTTTGGCGCCGCAAAAGGCGCCAAAGACCCTAGCGCCGTATATAAACCTCTCGGCGCCAAAGACTCTGGCGCCGTGCTAGCTTCACCTGTAGAAAAAACAGCAAACCTTGCTGTTTTTTCTGCAAAACATATGCACATACACACATACATATACATTCACACATAAAACATCTGAACAACTCAAATGACAACATCGCATAATTATCGAAAGTCTCAAAATATCACATAACATCATATAACTATCAAAAGTCTCAAAACATTACATAACACATCTCAGCGCACAAAATAGTCACTCTCACTACCTCTTGGCCTTTCCCTTGCCCTTGGCCAAAGCATCAGACCCTGGAGTATACGTGCTCGGGGGACGGGCCGAACGACGAGGCCGCTGGGAAGCCTGAGTAGATGGTGCGTCGGGCATCTGCGACATCCCAATCTCGTCGTGGGTAGATGCCTCCTCGTCCTCGTGCTCCGCCTCCTCATCATCCTGCTCTGCCTCCTCGTCCTCGTGCTCCGCCTCCTCGTCATCCTGCTCTGCCTCGTCGTCGTCGTCGTCGTCATCGCCCTGACTGAAAGTCGGAGTGCGTGACGAGCTCCTCGTGGACTGGCGCGTGCCGACGTGTGACGACGAGGCTGCAGCGGCACCCGAGCGCTGGGAGGCCGCCGGTGGTGATGCGACGTCCGTGCGTGCGCGGCAACCACACCGACCTGCCGCTCGACCGAGGCGACGTCGAAGTCTCTGCAAGTAATGATATGTCATAATTGCATACATGCTGAATCGATCTAACCTAGCGAATTATCTTCGTACCTACAGGAAGTCCCTCAGGGGGTGGCTCTCGCTGTCCAGGTGGCCGAGAACCTCGTCGATCTCACACACCGAGGTTTGGAGAGAAGTCCCCTAAAGAAATAAGTAAACATAAGTGCAAGATAAACGTATGGAACCAAAGTATTGCAAATATCATACTTTCCGTACCACTCGATCGAGAATCGGAGCGGCCTCGACCACTGTGCCCTCCCTCGCACGCCTGTCGTACGCAGTGTCCTCGTCCTCGGACGAAGCGAGGTCCGCGTAGTCGACATCGGTCCACTGCTGCCTCAGCCTGTAGCGCGTGGCAGTGTGGTACCAGGACAAGTAACCCCGGAAGCTGGCGTTACTGTGGGGGTACTGTTCGGCTCGCAGTTGTCCTCCATCTTCCTCCACCACTGCACGTACTGTCGGTGGTGATCAGCGAAGTCTGTCACCTTTCGTTGGCGGACCCTGTCGAACCTGTACATATAGCAGATGTCAACAATAGTTGTTAGTACGAACCAAAAGAATTTTAAATTGTTACTTGTGCAACTCAACAGAAGTCGACATCCCCTCTGGGGGGAAGAACTGCACGAGGCCGAACTGCCGCGCAACTCTGTGGGGGAGGTGAATCTCCACGGCATAGAAGCAGATCAGCGGACACCTCATCCTTCAAATATGGGAGTCCCTGCGGCACATGGTGCTGAGCGGTAGCGCTAGAACCTGTGGCTCGGAGTAAGGCTCCCAGGACACCTAGTAAGAGAACACACGATTAGCCGTGTACAAAAACCAAGAACTGTAGAATAAATAAATGCAGTACCAATTTCTTACCATCGTGGGAGACAAAGTGTCAAACTCGTTGCTGAAATCCACGTACGCCCGCTGAGTAGTCGCGAACGGGACTGACACTGTATCCCACAGGTACGCAACAGTGGGGCCGAGGTCATCCACACCCAGTGGATGCCAAGGCTGCGCCTGCAACACTCGAGGGAGCCCCACTGGAATGCGTGTCCACATCCACACCTACCAAGCGAACATACGGGCAGACACACGATTAGCCACGCACAAAAACAAAGAACTGTAGGAAAAATAAATACATTACCACACCTGCAGGAGGAAGACGCAACCACCGAGCGTCGACGCGGGGGCCTTGCGTCTGCAGGCCTCGCAAAGCTGGCGGTAGAGGAATGCGAGGACCGCTGAGCCCCAGCTGAACTGTCCAGCGTCCCCCCAGTCCTGGAGGCAGTGGATGTACATCCACGAAGCGGCATCCCCCGTGGCGTCCGGGAACAGCACTGCCCCGAACATGTGCAGGACCCAGGCGCGGCAGTGGTAGGTCACCGTGGCGTCGTCCGCGGCAGCAGGGCATTCGCCAAAGGTAGTCCGCAACCATCTAAGGTGGACCCCCGAGACGCGGCCTCGCCTGGCATTATCTGGGGCAGGAGGCAATGACGTGCCCAGGAAGGCCTCCACACGTGCCCTCCAGCCCTCAGACACCGCTGGGCCGATCACCGGCTGTCCCCTGATGGGAAGTCCAAGTATCATCGCCACGTCCTGCAGCGTGACGGTCATCTCCCCACAGGGAAGGTGGAACATGTGTGTCTCTGGCCTCCACCTGTTAGTAGTACAAGGAGAAAAGAATTAGTTACGTGCGTAAGAATATAGAAGTGAAAACAAATAGACCCGATAGAGAAAATGCACCTGTCGACAAGTGCGGTCAAAGCTGCGGGGTTGAAGACCGGCATGCCCCGCCGTAATAGGTTAGCGACCGTGTGAAGCCCAGCACGGCGCAGCAGTGGGGTATAGCGGTCGTCGTAGCGCATCAACTGGAACCCATCATGGGTTCGAGGACGAAGTATGGGTATCTCCTGAAAATTGCTATTAAAGTTAGCTGCGTGACCATCAAGTTGAACACATGTACATTTCGACCACACACGTACCTGGCCGTCCTCCGTGAGCCTGCCGCTGTGCTCCCTCTCGTAGTACTCGTCTAGCAGCCGGTATCTCGCCATCCTGTGATAAATTTTAGAATTCAATGGTTAAGAAATATTCAAATAAGAAATTTATAAAACATGATTTATATATATATATAACTTGGTGTAATTGACAATAAGTTGTCTTTGCCACTTGAATTAGAATGCAAATCTAAATTAGGGGTGGTAAAAATATAATTTTGTAAGTATAAACAATAATCAAAGCTACTAAGGATTAGGTGGACATACAATCTTGCCCATGTTGACATGAAATCATCCTATTTGCTATATGAAACCCTAAAAACCTAAAACCGAACACAACCATGTATAAATAATAATCAAACCCTAAAAACATATTTATTTCTAAATCAAACCCTAAAAACATATCTATTTCTAAATCAAACCCACAAAATATATGTATTTCTATATCAAACCCTAAAAACATATGTATTTATAAAATGGACCCTAAAAACATATGTATTTCTAAAAATTTAGAAATCTCGCTCAAACCAAACCCTAAAAACATGTGTATTTCTAAATCAAACCCTAAATCTAAACATTCATCAATCTCGCTCAAATCAAACCCTAAAAACATATGTATTTCTAAATCAAACCCTAAAAACATATGTATTTCTAAAAATCCAACCCTAAAAACGAATCTATACACATTACTACTCTTACATTACGCATATCTATTGAAAATCCAACCTAAAACCGAGCCAAATTGAAGTAATTTCATCTAGGGTTTGCAATCTTCCCATACGAAATGTACCTCAAATAATCCATATTTATTGCAAAAATCAAGGGAAAGGAGGGGGTTCACCTTGTTTACTCGATTTGGAAGTAAAATCGCGAGAAAAACGGATGGATTTGAGTTGATTTTGAGGGGAAAGGGAGTGGCGGCGGCGGCGGTTGCTTCGGCTTGGGCAGAACAGAGTGAGGGGGTGGGGGGCTGGGGGGCCGCGCTCGGGCTTAAGTCCCAAAGCACGGCGCCACGGCCTTTAGCGCCCAACTTACACGTCACGACGCCATGTGATTTGGCGTCGTTCTATGCCACCGTGGATCATACGTGGCCATTTACGGCGCCAAAGCATATGGCACCGTGTCATGTACCCTGGGCACTAGGGATGAAAACGGAACGGAAATATCCCGTACCGAACCGTATCGTTTTCTACATTTGACCCGATCGAATTCGTATTTTCGGAAAAATTCGAATTCGGTTCGAAATACGGAATACCAAATTCGAAAACGGAGCGGAAACGGTTTAGACGTTTTCCGACCGTTTTCTACTTTTCTACATTTTATTCGGAATATACCGTATTGTAAATTCGGTTCGAAATACGGAATACCAAATTTTTTTTTCAGATTCTAAAATGGTTGGATCAATTGTGAGTGATCTTGAGGTTGAGGCTTTGGCTAATGTTGTGGCTAAACTGAAAATTGAGGTATGTGTATGTTTATTGACTGCTTGCTCTGAAATATGCTATTGCTACATCTAATTTTAATTCACTTTGCAAACTTGTAGGAAAAGGACAAGGAGGGGGATGAGGACTCTGAGGAGGACAATGGGGAAGCAAAAGATATGGAAAGCGATCCTGACCTCATGGATGATGCTGATGAACTGTAGATGTTCTGCTAGCTGTTAATTGCTTGTTCTAGACTTGTATTGTATTTGTATTTGTGTCGGCTATTGTGTTAATACTTAAGACCAAGGTTTATGCACTTGTTAATTATTATATGCACTTGAACTTGATCATGCACTTGGTAATTGTTATGTACTTGGTCACTTGTTAATTGTTATGCACTTGGTCCTATAGGTCGGTATTCCGTATTGAATTTTCGTATACCGACTGTGTTCGACATAATTCCGCTCGAATTGGTTCGTTTTCGAAATTCTCGATATTCTGTAAGTTCACGTTCGTTTTCGTGTCCGGCTTTACCGCTTTCGTTTTCGTTTTCGTATTCAAATGTAGAAGTAGAAAACGGTTGAGGAGTTTTCCGACCGTTTTCATCCCTATATATGCTTTGGCGCCGAGTGAAGGGTCCATTTTTGCAAATCTTTTCTCCATGGGTCCATATGTAAAAAATTTTCAAATTTTGGGCTAAAAAGCAAAAAGTTTACTCCAGAAACACTCAACTCAAATGGCAGCCTTTGACTATCTTGTTTCTGTTGCAAGCGATGTTTTTATCCCTAGTAACGATGGAAACATGGCTAAAGTTGTAGAAGGACACCGCAGGTCTGTTTACTTCTGACCTTCCTAGTATCTTATCTTCTTTGACTTGCCACCATGTGTATATATTATTGCAAATTGGTTTGCTGAGTAGGCAGTGAAAAAAATGTTTATTCATGTGCACACACGTGTGTGTGCTGTTATGTGGGTATAGATGTTTGTTTTGAAAAATCATGACAATAGTGAGCAAGAATGAATCCAGCAAAATAAAAGCCTCTATGTTTACTGAGAAGTGCTTATGTTGGAAATGCAGGTTTATGGGCTTCCACAGAACCATACAGCTGGATAGGAAGAAGCTTGTTGAGCTTATAGATCTTCTTGACAATCAGGAGCTGTCCTGGGAAGAATTCTCTACTGCTGTCAAGGAGCTAAATGAGGGCCGAATGAGCCACACACCAGAAGAAGAGTTATTATCGGGCAGCCAAAGGAAGAGGACTACTTCTATGCAAATCCTCATGAATGCCTTGGTCCTGCAAGAAAGCGAAGGGAAAAGCTAAGACATACTGAGATATAGGGGTACAATCGGAGCGGACTTGGACGGATATCGTTTATCCTGTATCCTATTCCATATTTTTTCCTCGGAGTCGGAGTCGGACACGGATAATGTCAGATATCTATTTTTCCATTCTATATCCATTCCATAATCTTTCGGACGGTCAGTCGAATGGAAATTATCCGCTTCTTTGCACATGATATTGGACAGTATGGTACGATCAGAGCGAATATAGAGAGATTAATTATTGAGATGTTGAAGAAAGAACACTCAGCACTCCTGCTTGTTTAGATATGACAATCTGTCTATATGTTATTTTATTCCTAGGTGAGGTCACAACAGACTTTCTCATATCATTTGACATACGGATATATACGGACGGATATGACTTATTCCGTATCCTATTCCATATTTTTTCCTCGGAGTCGGAGTCGGACATGGATAGTGCCGGATATCCATTTACCCCTTTCATATCCGTTCCATATATTTTTGGTTGGTCAGACAGAAATTATCTGCTCCGTTTGCACCCCTACTGAGATATGAACACACTTTTAGCGCCTGGTAGGCTGGTACATAGAAGGCCAAAGTGAAAAGCGGTAAAGCAGTTTCATTTATATGCCATTCTAATAATCTAGTTAGCTGGCTCCAAAAATGGTAAAACAACCTTCAGCTTCCTCATGTAGCTGACCTGTGCTCATGTTTTTGCCGAGCCTCACCGAAATGCAGTAATGAAGGTCATTATTGGACTTTACAGACAGTGAGCTGACAGTCTGGTATTATGCATAGCATACATGCCCCCATTGTCGCACACTAATGCATGAACGAGCCGAGCTATCATTGATACTTCCCAGAAAAGATTTTTGCCGTATGACCTGGCATTCTGGCAACCTATATATCCTGAAAGCAATAACATTCATGTCGCAGTGTAGAATAAGATGATGAATTCTCCACATTAGGCAAAAACATCTAGAGTATACTGTCCTGCCTGTCCGAGCCGTGGACCGTAACCATTTAGGCGGAGTTATAATGAGACACTAGTGAACAGTTTACAAAATACGTGGATCCAAGTTATGCAACCAAAAATACATTTATCCAAATGAACAATTTCAATAGCTCGTGTTATTTAATTGTTCCATCTTAGAATAAATCCTGAAGAAACGTGATCGAAAATAAAAAAAAGGGAGGGTAAAAAAAAAGGCAATTCAGAACCAGAAGGCACTATATATCACTCCAAATGATACAAAATGTCTGCTCGAAGAGTTAATACTTGCTAGCTTGCTACTATTGTCAGCAAACTGTAAACAAACACCGGTGATACAGATACAGCACACTAAGGTTTACACATACTTTACACCAAAATCGTGACACAGTATTGCAAACAAACAGAATTGCAAGACTAGTTAGTTTTCCACAACTATACAACCAAGCTAATGGAAATATGGACATTTGGAGGGGAGCCCCAACTGAAAGAATGAACAACCATTCACATGCTACCTAATTGCCAGCTTGCTACAGTACAGTCATAGCTCCGAAAGTATAGCAGGAATATAGTGAGAAAGCTCGGCAGTAAGTGACTGAAACCCATTGACAAGTTGCGTGTGGAATTCCTGGTCTTCTTCACCTATCAATCTAAAATGCACACGGATTGCACGCTTGCAGACAGCCATGAATTCAAGCAATGCAGCTATGAGCTGCTGCAGTTCTTGCGATCGGAGCCTGGTTGCAGGCTCACCGGATAAGAATGCAGTACACACACTTAATACACCACTGTTGACCTGCATCACAACATTTTTTTAAAAAAAAAAAGCAAAACAAAGAAAATTGAGGAGCAAGCAGTAGTGATAAAAATGTTTCATCTTCTGCAGGAGTTACAGGCTTACAGCCTTACCTGAACAGCTACACTTCCTTGGAGTATCCTTTGCAGGCTTTGAAGCCTTGGTAGTTGATCACCTTCAGAACTCCGTGGTTCTTCTAGTTCATTTCTCAATGCAGCTGTCCTTGTTTCAATCATTCCAATCGCATTCTCAACAGGAGAAAACTCCAGAGATTCGGATTTGATCACTAGCAGGCGATTCACCAAAGCAGGAAAGGAACCCTCTGTCTGGAGCACTGTGCGCCTCTTCCACTGGTCTTCCAGGCCACCTTGTGTTTTTCCATTCTTTGTGAATGGCGTATCATAAAGAAAACGGTCAAACACACGTGCACGAACAGTACCAGTAGATAAAGAAAATATCCTTTCCCTTCTACTCCCCAAGTCCTCATCCTCCATTACAGGATCAACAGCAGTTATCTGTAGATAGCAGACACCAGGTTCCAGCTCATCAGCATTGACTTGTCTCGAGTCTGGAATGATGTGTAAAGTGTCATTTCCATCCATCTTAGCCTCATAGATATGACTAAGCTTCTCCATAATGTCACCGAGACGAACATCCCGTGGCTCTCTAAACACATACTCCTTTTTATTGAGTTTGCCAAACCGCTCCCCATAAAATCCGACTCTGTAGTAGGTGGCATCAATAAATGGAATAGGACTAGCCTCCTGTTCAAGAATTGACTCATAGATGTTCGTAAGTGATGTATGACATTTAGCCAGCTGCCCATAAACCCTTCTGCTTTTGTACACAGGAATGATGAGTTCCTGAATGCTAGCACAAAAGTGGTAGAGTTCAGCTTGTTCGAAGAGTTTGTTCGCAAGTTGAAGATACTTGACAGCTGAATCCACGGTAAGCTTGGATGCACCATATCCCTCAACTTCTGCTGCAGATGCTTCTGTGCTCACATCAGTGCTCACAATAGGGCAAATCTTACACAGGGAAGCAATATGCTCCCTGCTCCACACAGCATCATTCCTTCCAACAAGTGCCTACAAGAAAGGTCCGAAGGTCAGAAAACTCCATACATGAATTGCAGGATTGCTGGGATAAAAGAACTGGAGCAAAAATTACAACCTGCATGATCACACCAGCTACAGCAACTGCACATTGCGCAGCTTCAGCCCATGATTGCATCTCCTGGTGTGCGTCACATAGATGCAGTAACCACATAATGTGAAGATCTGGAACAGGCGCATAGGCCATTGCTAGTTTATAGAAACCCTCAGCAGCCGCACACCTGTCCAGAGTCATTACAGAACCCTAAAAAGAACATAGGAATTTACAGGTTCAGTACTCAGTGCTTATTCAAGAAAATTCAAATCGAGAAAAGTGGCACAGCTAAAATGTAGATCCACATATTTGGTGTCTCAAGTGTGCAGATGACATAACCAAAAGATAAATTTCCTATCAGATTGCTAATCCCATTCACAATGTATGTAATGACACTTTCACATATGGATGGCACAGTAGGATTCATTCACAAAACTTGCTTACCAAGAGGGCGTGTTCAAGACCAGCATCAAGGGCCTGGACTAGACATTTCGACAGATGTTTAACCTCTACCCAGGACCACCTGTTATTCGTGGGACCTTCAGGAGCCGCCTCCAGTGCAGTAACAGGGAGGCCACAATCTTTCAACAGATCCTTACTCCGTACATCAGCCATTTCCTCTAGTGATTTCCGAAGACGCCGAGCTTCACCACTTTCTTCAAGAGAGCCATCAGATTTCATCTGAGTTACTTGCACATCAGACATCAATTCTGACAAAGTAATAGTCAACATGACCCTCAACCTTGTGGTGTTCTTGAAATAGTTGAATGAGTTCTAGAAGCAAAAGAATATCTGTATCAGGATCATTCAATTCATAATTGTATAAAACTGAAATTCACCGAGCAGCTTACCCTAACAAGAATCTGCAACCCAACAACAGCTCTTTTTCTAATAGAATCATTTCGGAATACAGCAAGCCGCAAAAGATGAAAAGCAATTTGCTTCAAGAAGCGATCGTTCTCCCTTGCCATCAGTGTTGCACCATGGAGATTAAATATATTGTAGACCGCAGGAAGGAAAGCTTTCCAAAAAGCTAAGGATTGGCTCCTAGATAGAAGACCCATCAAGATAGATGTCACACAATCTAGCTTAGCGTAATCAGTAGTGATGCTACGAGAAGCTGCAGCAACCGAAAACTTCTCAATTATTCCCAACACTTCGAGGCTTACAGCAGTACTAAGATTTTCTTCCCAAAGTTCCTGTAGGAATTTTCTGTCAGATTGAGGAGTTTAAAGACTTCAAAATACACATAGAATTGTTATACATACCAACTTTTGTCTCAGTACTGGGTGTAGAGACTCTCTCAATGCCCTGGCTGTTGATCCAATTCTTGAAGATTGCGCTTGAGCAAGTGCTTCCCTCAATGAATAGGGTTGGTTAGGGGAGCTTAGTTGAGGACTAACCCTGTTCCACATGAATCCATTTTCCGGTGTTCCCTGAGGCTGCATTAAATAGCAGGTACCATTAGAAAACAAATAACTAACAAATTGGCCATAGTCAAGGAGATTTTTTTATCACAACACCAACAAAGTATGTGGACATATAAATATATAATAAGTACATAAAAACACTTTATAGCATGACACGGACTCAGTTCCACTGTTGCAGGCTCACTAGATATTAGTGAATGTTGTTAAGGATATAAGGGTATTAGTATCTTTTCTTATTTTAGGGTTTAATCTTATGTCCCTTGAGTCTTATACTATACATTGCCCCATTGGGTTGTGCAATACTTGATCAATTCATCTATTCTTCTATAGATCTAACATGATATCAGAGCCACAATTAAAAACCTAGCTCCGTGCATCTTCCACCGCAGCCGCCCCTAGGAGGAATGTTCTCCACTCTCGGGGGCGGCCATCGACGCACCCTCACTGCTGCCAGCGCATTCGCTGGCCGTCACCGCTGGATCTCGCCATCTCCAGCTCGTCTTCGTCACCACTGGGGCCAGATCCGTCAACCCCCATCGCCACTGGCCATCGATACAGTCGGAACCACCGCCGTCGATCTCATCTTCGCTCGCGCGCTCTCCTCATCGACGGGCTCGGCCAGTGGCTTGCTGCCGACGGCCTACCTTCTAGCGCCGCCTCCAATAGGCTATTCTAACTCAGCTCAGCTCCCCTCCCGACGCCACCAAGACAAATCTGCCCAACCGCCGCCCCGGCCTGCCTCCTCCCAGTCGTCCGCTGCCTCGTCGCCGCCCTGTTGGATTTGGCACAGCTCATCACCGCCGGCTTGTGCTCGTCGACTTCATCGCCGCGCACCATCTTCAGCCAGCACAGGAGCTCATCGCCCGGATCTGGCTCTTCCCGACGCCGCCGCTACCGTCAGGCTATCTGGTCGCCCCGAGTGCTCCGATTCGTCGCCGGTTGCTACGCCGCCACCAGATTCAAATCCGAAATTTGACTTGCTCATATCAGCTTCGCACTGCAGGGGCTCCGATTCGTGGTCATGGTCACTCCCGACGATGGCCCTGCCACCGCCGACCGGAAGTTTTGGCACTCCACGTCCTAGTCAGTCTAATGGGCCGCCAAGCTGCCGCCGAAGGTAGCCACGGCCCTGGGGACCGGAGCTACCAGTGGCCAGTCCCTTTGTGGCCCTCCTCAGCAGCCGCTAACCCCGCGGTCGATGAGCACCAAGGCGCGTCTTGCCTCCCGCCGCTGCAGCCGCTTGCCATCCTATGCAGGAATGGCTTCCCCAAGAGGCTCTCAGTTGGGTGCATCTCACTGCTGCTGAGCTGTGGCGCATCACACTACTGTTGCTTTTATCAGAGTCATTGGTTCAGAGTTTATAGAGCAAGGGCATTGATGTGCAATGCCAGGTGCCCTTGTATGTGGCAACAATGCTGAAGGCCGTATAGTCTGGATTGGGTACTGCAGCAGTTATTGTGATGGCTGGTTTTCTTTGGTCTTGGTATTGAGCTGCTGAAGAATGTTGGTGCTAGAATCTGTTGCCTTTTGAGTCTTCCGTTGCGTCCACCCAAGTCTGTAGTTTCTATTTTTCAGATTGTTACAGCTGTGCGAGTCCACAATTTTTTTTGTCGGTCAGCCGATTGCTTTGCTAGCCACGGTCTATCCTCTTGGATCGAGTGTGGTTCCTTTCTATTCGCATGGCCGCAGTCGTCGCTCCTCTCTGAGCCGCTGCAGATCATTTAAGTTTTAAGACCGCCACTTCTCTCTGAGCCACTGCCCCGAGTTCTAAGGCCGTCGCGCTTTATTTCCACGCCGCCGTCGTCTCGGACTTCGATCTGCATTACCATACTTTATGCGCTGCCACACAACCTTGGATGGAGATCTTTTGGTATTCGACAATTTTTCTCAAGAGCCGCACACTACGACGATGTTATGAAGGCTTTGTCTTCAGTTTTGTGGTATTTTAGTGCCAACCCTTTCAAATGCAATGCTATTGCATACGCCTTGCATTTGAGGGGAGTGTTAAGGATATAATAGTATTAGTGTCTTTTCCTATTTTAGGTTTTGGTTTTATATCCCTTGAGTCTTGTACTATATATTGTCCTTTGGGCTGTGCAATACTTGATTAATTTATCTATTCTTCCATAGATCTAACAAATGTCAAGCCCTATTTTGAGAGCCTCAAAGAAAACATCTTCCCTTGGAATTGTTTCCTAAATAATCTAGCCAAGCATCAATTTTGTGGACCACAGACTTTGCAGGCAAGACCGCAAGATTCAGAGAAATAGTGCTCAATCAATTACCAGTGTTACCAGCTGAAATGTTCCTCTGAAAACAGGGGTTTTCAGTGACTAGGCAAGGATGGTTGGCTATCTAGCTTTAATGGCATTAGATGGAATATTTGTCATATTAGAAGGGCCATAAAAGTCATTTCCACTTGATCAAAGCCCTTTAACCTTGTCAGTGGGCATTTTCTGAAGAATTCTGTGATTCCAATGTCATGAAATCAATAGGACAAAAAAACAATGGCAAAAGTCGAAAGTGTGTGGCACCAGTATTGTGAAAAATGGCCAACTCGGCTGATTAATCCGCAGGTTAGTCAGTGTCGCAGGCCGTACCATCACGATTACTATAATCAGAGGGCTGATAACATCGCTGAACGATCGGCCGTATTTCCGTTTAATAAAATAGTTTGTTATTCATTAATTAGAACTAGTTTATAATGTTCTGTAATGGTGTACATAGTGTGTACCATATACATGAAGTATATTTAATGTATTCTTCAGAATAAAATGGGAGAAATCAGAAAATGCAGAGTCCTGAACTGCTGGGGATTCACAACCAAATCAGTCAATAGCATCTTAACTGGAACTAGAATGTTTGCCACCAACAACCACTAAGAAACAATGCTGACAAGCTACTGGTACCTGGTCCAGTACATGTTTTATAAACCCAACTCAAGACGTACCCAAGGATACTCCAAACAAGCCAACATGATCCAAGTTCCAACGAGGCCAAGTATATCATGCAGGAGCTTACCTAATATGCCAATTGCTCACGCTGCGAAAATAACTACAGGTAAAAAATTCTAGTGCTGGAGGATTAGGCTCAGATAAATAATGTGCCAACATACCCTTATATCATGACGTGAAGCCTCAGACAAATACACATTAACGGATGGGGATAATCGATCAGAGTACTTTGGGGATGCAGGGCGCTCAGCATCAGGGCTCCGAGAACTAGAGCCTAGTAGCAAACTGTCTCCTGTTTTGTTGTGCTGTAGAAAGAATTCAAGAGATTTAACTTTGAATAAACTATAAGAATTACAATGGTTCAATGGTAACAAAGCAGATTCATAACCAACAATAAATCAATGCATAGATTCCATTTTACCAAATTTCTGAGGTTAGATGGATTGGATATTGTTATCATGCAATACTGCCAAATGCCAATTAAAAATGGATGTGCTTGTGTAATTTGAAATAAGTGTGTACATTTCAGTTGAAATGTCCAAACATAAAAATACAACAGGAACACAATGAGGAAAAAGTTGGATTTGGATGTACTCGAATCAGTAACCTGGAAAGTTATTTGCACATCAAACCAATGCAATACGACAGACTAGAATGATCAGAGATTAGCACTGGAGGCAAAGCCCATCAAATAACAAATGTGGGGATAGGAGAAGTGCTATAGCCTATGTGTACAAAACATTTCATACAAAATCATTGGACACAACCCTTTACTCTGTTGTGTAGGCCCATCAATCAGGGTGCATTCAATTGGGACCCTCACACCAGTGGAATAACAGGGAGTGCGATAAATCCTTCGTGCACAGAGGTTTATTGGTGGGGATGATAATATCAGAAAGTGTGGTACATTACACTCACAGATGTTGGCAATATTGAAAAATACTTCAACATTCTAAACTATCAACAAGATCATTGTACAAACCTCAAAATGGGCTATACATTCTTCAAGTAGCTTGAAGAATAATCTGGTTCTAGCAATGCTCTGTTGCCATGCTTTTACAAGAGTTGGGTCGTCCAAGTTCCTTATGATTTGCAAAATGACTACTAGCACTTCTCGCTTTTCAACAGCATTTAGGTTATAGAACACAGGCATCTCATCTAAAATCTGCAACATGGAGTGTTTTTCACAAGCAAAGAAATTTGTAATCACAACCTTGTGTACACTAAATCTTGCAGAGAAACAAACTACTGATTATTGGTATACATTACAAGGTAGTTGCTGTGAAGTGAATGTGCATGTACCTGTCCTATAAGAGGAAAATACAGCTGAGCAATGTACAGCTTGTCTTCACTTTTTTGATAACGTGCATCGAATTCATGCTTGCATATAAGGGCAACCAAAATACGAGCTGCCTACAATAATTGCAACACAGTACATTTTCACATATCCAAGTAAGAATAATTTGCCATCACAAGTGAGACAGGTTGAAATAGTTGGGGAGAATGCATTGAGAGGTAACCCAAAGCATTTTTATTGCAATTGAGATGCTTACTTTCGATCGCTGAGATAAATCATCATGGTCAAGGGTGAGAAAGATCTCTTGAATAAGAACCGATGAGAGATAATTTCTGTAAACAAGGAGATATTTAACTAAAAAACACACTCACCCAAAATATAAGGCTAAAAATGATTAGCAGCATGTTAGTGCATGAGATATTCACTGCTTTCTTGATTGGGTAATGTATAACTAACACTAAGCATAATCATTATAAGGAATTAAGGATTAAAAAAATAAAATCCCTATGCCAAGATATTTACGGACAACAGAAAACATAATGCCTTTCTATTGAGCAGTAAAGAAAACTTGAGTGAAAAGACTAAAGGCTCTGATTAACATTGCTGGCCAATTAAAACATGTTTGGAAAACTAGAATTTTAACACTTTGCTAGCTTGAAAACTCACAATGTAGATCTACAATAACATTTGAAAAAGCAAAAATTCAACAAAGAGGGGGTAA
This sequence comes from Dendrocalamus latiflorus, assembly GCA_017311315.1. NCBI lineage: Eukaryota > Viridiplantae > Streptophyta > Magnoliopsida > Poales > Poaceae > Dendrocalamus > Dendrocalamus latiflorus. The sequence continues at coordinate 37,826,712 of CM029611.1, forward strand.
TCTACCTATCAGAGGGATCCCGACCAGGCATCTCAACAAAAAGATCGTGATCACATGTTATCTGCAGGAATGTCAATTTGCAATCATGGAGAACTGACTGACAAACTCCTGCAAACTTGTCCATATACAACGAAACCTGAACAGAGATGTATTTATTTAGCAGCATATAAAAGATATTTATGCATAGATACTTGGGACGAAGCTCCTCACTAGCTTTATTCCAGTTTACTGGCAACTTCATAAAAATCAACTTAAGTAATATCCAAATCAACAGGAAAAAAGGATCAGGTATGTTAAGAGGATGAAATAGTAGCACTTGAAACAGAACACTTCAATGTTGAAGCAAAGCAGGACTTCTTTTGTTGGCAAACGCCCAGACATCAAAAGCATAAATAACAAAGAACCAGGGGGAGAGGGACAGCTTATATGTGACTTCCAGCATTACCAGCTCGAAAACTTGGCGTGGCTCAATGATTGATAGAAGATCATAACAAAAGAAAGCAAGTGTGCTGTTCAAGCGCTTCGCCAAACTTAAACCCTTTTTACAGCGCTCATGAACCTCAGTTAGAAGGCAATCAAACAGTTGCATGATACATCTAAAAACACCTTCTTTCAACTGTAGTGGTGGGACATCCTCACCTAGAGTATGAAAGCAAAGAATCAGAACCATACTTTGTTATATAATTAAATATTCTAAATATTCATGTACAGGCACTACTATATTAAATACTCCGTATAAACACACGGTGCTACCTAGTGGAAGATTGTGGTAAAAGAGACGACTTTGTTCCAATCCCATTGATTTTACAATAAGCTCCAGAAAAAACCAAGCCATTGCCAATACATCATCATAGACGGGCCCAACTCTATAACCTTTAGCCTAAAAAGCCAAAAGAGTATATGGTGAAACAGAGCAGCAGAAACATGTATATCTGTTAAAAGCAAGCTTATTGAATGAAACAGTCACCTCTGGAGGATTCAAATAAACCGAACAATATAACAAAAACAATCATTAACAGAGGATATATTGGATACAAGAACAGCAGAGGTAAAAAGATAAAAACCAAATCGGGTTGTGTTAACAAGCCTGTGGTGCAGATGCTTATTATTAGTGCAAGTGGTATGCATCATCGACAATTTAACGCTTATACCAATAGAATCTGGCTTGCATCTCTTTTCGACGATCAAACTAATGCTAAGTTTATGGGTGTTTACATGATATAAAGTTTTCGACACCTGTGGGCGCTGGGCGCTGGGGCATTAAACAGTGCTAGTGGCAACAAGGGCATCGTTCAGGATTCAGGAATTACGATATTTCAGCAGCAATGACAGTTGGCAATACCCCCTGTGAGGCAATATGATTCATACATGATAGCTCACAAATAAAATAAGCATGGCAAGCGATCAAGTAGAACAAACTGAACTATAGATTGCTCAAAACAGACAGAAGAAATCCATACTAACCTTACTCCGAGCTAGGCTACCCCAAACAGTAGATAAACCAGGATATACAGGTGCTTGCCGATCACCAAAGTCACCAAAAGCATAATCAACATAATTAACAAGAAACCTATTTCTCTCAGCCCCATCAGATGATTCCTGCTGCACCCTGCGAGAGAAATACATCATCTGTAACTCAATTTGAGGTACATAACTCATATTGTCAGATGCGTGGAAGGATAAATGCATAAAGGTTAGATGTATTGATCTTAGTCTAAATGGCTATATATAGAGTATATAGAACACACAAGACTAAATCCTATAAACTAGAAAATACCACAAATACCCTTATATCTTTAACATCCCCCCTCAAATGCAAGGTTAACACTAAAATAGGAAAAATCCAAAGTCCAAGACTTGAAGATATTGTCGTAGTGTGTAGCTCTTGAAAATTGTGTCAAGGCCAGAAGATCTCCATCAGGGGTTGTGCAGCAGCCCAAAAGCATGGTGGCGCGATCGAAGACCAAAACAGCAGCAACATGGAAGGAAAGTGTGGCGGCCTTAAAACTCGGAGTGGCGCCTCAGAGAGAAGCGGCGGCCTTAAAACTTCTACAATTTGCAGTGGCTCAGAGAGAAGGCAGCGACTGCAGCCTTGCAAAACAGAGAGGACTGCACTTGATCCAAGAGGATAGACCGTTGCTAGCAAAGCAATCGGCTGACCAACAAAGAAATTTGAAGACTCGCACGGCTTGGACGAACTGAAAGATAGAGGCTACAGACTTGAATGGACACAACAGAAGACTAAGTAGAAAAAGACTCAAAAGCAGCGAATACTAGTAGCAGTCATCTCCAAGGGAACAATAAAGCCCCAGATAAATATCAGCACCGTGATGAGCAGGACATGAGCCAAGAGACTCCAGCACAGGATTGGCCAAAGAGGAGGCACGTGACAGCCAAGAGCAGGTCAACCACGCCGGCTTATAGACTTCGACGAACGATAGATGGGGAGCGTGGAAGAGACATGCAGGATAAAAGCCTCCGTTTAATAAAGCCCACATTTGCTCCTCCGCTCGTTCTCTCCCCTCTCCACCGCAACCACGACGAGAGAGCCAGCCAGCCATGCCACCCGCCGGAGAAAGAGGCAAGAAGGGCGGCGACGTAGAGCACCGTCTCCCTAGTGTCCGTTTGCGCGGTGGCGAGCAAAGCGGGGGAGCCGGACACCTTGGCGTCGGCCAGGAGGCGGCAGCATGGAGCGGCTGGAGTCGGCCGGATTCGGCGCGGGCGCAAAGCGAGGGCGGCGTTGTCTCCCACCTGGATCCGATGTTGGTTGGGTGCGGGGAGAAGCAGCCTCGGCTTGCAGTCTTGCACATCCACATCAGCGGCGCAACGGCCAAACGGGAGTCCGTGTCTGATAGATCTGGCGGGGAGGCGGCAGCCACAAGGGCGGCGATGGCGGGATCTGGAGAGCCCAAGGAGGCGGCCTGATCCACAACATACTTGCAAAGCTCGAGGAGGCGGAGGCGTCGATCGGCCCACCGAGCGAGAGGAAGACGAAGGCGCTCAGCTGCGGGACACAGTACAAGGTGTTGACAAGGGCCCCCACCGTCTGCGACAGGAGCGATTGCCAGCCACCGCCGAGCGACATGGAGGTGGCCACCCCCAAGAGACGATGGAGCTAGTAGAGAGTCTCCATCGCCATGGAGCCAGGGCAGCGAGGAGATGGCCGACCCTGGGAGTGGAGATGCTCCTCCTGGGGGCAGCGGCAGCGGAAGAAGAACAAATCCTAGGGTTTTAACCTAGGCTCTGATACACACTATGTTAGATGCATGGAAGGGTGAACGCATAAAGGTTAGATGTGTTGATCTTAGTCCAAAGGGCTATATATATAGTACATAAGATACACAAGACTAAACCCTAGAAATTAGGAAATACCACAAATACCCTTATATCCTTAACACATATACGGTCCTGAGTGATGAACTACTGTAAACCAAATCAAAATTCAACGGTTTTCCTATTGCAGCATGGATATTGGAGAAACAAAGACAATAGCATGGTTAAAGAAGGCATTAACGTTTAAAGACAAGTATGGCAACATGCTATCCACGCCTGTGTTTGTTGTGCTGTAACATGCAGGTGGAATCAGCAAGTGCTCACATAAGGCAACACCCGAACAGTTTATATTTACTCAGAATGCTTCACCTCTTTACTGAGCAGAAGCAATGAGAAGAGAATCAGGCTTTGACACGTGTGAATGAAATGGCATCCAAAGCATTGATTTTTTTCCTCCAGCAAATATTTGGCCTTCTAAAGGTTAGAATAATAGGATTTCAATAAGTTGGGTGAACAGGGGAATGCTAGAGCTCTAGAAAGAAACTAGCACAAACAAATATGAGAGTAATGCACATAAACCAAACAAGAAAGCATAATATTACCGGGTTAGAATATTAACCATGGCTCGAAATGCAGCAACCTGCAAAAAATGTAGTGTGAAAAATTATCAAGATTAACACTCAGAAAGAAATATAGCTCAGCAAAAATAGTAAATGTGATGTACTGCTGGTTAGAGAAGGAGGCAAATGATTCTGCATAATAGAAACATAAACCAACAAACAACCTGAAGGGTTTCACCACCGTCACCAATAAGATGAAGCAGCATATTAAGTATTGGTTGAAGGAATTGTAACAGCGCGGTAGATTCAACATTCTTCAAACTATTTATGGCCTGCACAAAAAATTATCCCAAGGTCAATGATATATACCATTGGTATCTAGTCCAAAGTATCTTAGATTTAAATTTCTGCAAAATACCACAAAGAAAAAATGAAAAAAGGAATAAATAGTGAACATAATGTTTGATGTGTTCTAGAACTTGACCATATTCCATGTCTAACACTTTCCAGAATCCAAAATGAGAGAGATAAAAAGACAATCTGTAGAAAATAGGGAAAATATATAGAAATTAAATATTTTGATGAGCTTGTTGCTTTTTTTTTCTCTCGTCCTAAAAAGAGTTATAGCACAATATTTGGTCAAGTTGTAGAACATATCAAATACTATCTTCGCTATTTTCTTTTCCCTTTTTTTTATACTTTTCACTAGAAATCATGCAGGCATGACAATTAACGAGATGTTAGAACGAACATTTATTATGGAATAACAACACAAAGGGGAAATAGATGTAGATCACTAGCATGCAACAATAGAAATTGAAACAAATTGCTAGAGAACTCACGAATTAGTAAATGGTTCATTAGGATATACAGTCAGAACATAATTTGCAAGCAGTTCTAGAATATGGGTCTGCATAACCCGCCTGTACTACTTTTGCTTCTTGTAAATCATCATGTAAATAAACGGCCAAACAGACTACCATCTGCTGGCTGCCAAAAAAAGCAGGATATCTTGTGTGTTTATTGTTATGAATATTGTGTATGTATTGATGAGGCCCAAAGGGCAATATATATAGAGAGTACAAGAGGGTATATGGAAGGAATACAAGTCATATAAGGAAACAAATAAGAGTCCTATTCTATCTCTAATACCTTATCTCTAATACCCTTAACACCCTCCCACAAATGCAAGGCGTATGCAATAGCATTGCATTTGAAAAAGGGGTAATACTAAAACAAGAAATATCCGACGTCCGAGTCGTAATAAAGTCGTCGTTGCGTGCAGTCGTCAAATAAACTGTCAAATCAAGCCGAAGAGGAATAGATAGAAGCATGACGGCACAGATCGAAGCCTGAGACGGCGGCGGCGCAGTGCACAAGAAGCGCAACGGAGGCACGGTGCAGAAGAAGCGCAGCGCTGCGGCCTTAAAAACTCGAGGCGGCGGCTCAAAGAGAAGCGGCGGCATCATAAAGACTTCTACGATCTGCAGCGGCTCAAGGAAAAGAGCAGCGGTTGCTGCCATGCAAAAGAAAATTCCTACACTTCTATGACTGACAATAAATTTGTGGACTCACACGGCTTGAACGAACTAAAATTTAAAGACTACGGATTTTAGATGGACCAAGGAGTCTGACATGCGTGCGAGCTGACGGGCCGCGAAACCCGGGAAGCGCAAGGAAAAAACCCCTTCTCTCTCTCTCTCTCAAAACCTCCTCCCCTCTCTGTCTTCACACCTCCTCTCTGTCTTCACGCCTCCTCCCGTCGCCCCTTCCTCTGCCTTTTCCTTCTCAGCAACACACCACACCCGAATCTCTCCATCACAGAGAGCCGCCACCCCAAAAGATGAGCATGAGCAGGCGACGACAAGCACGGTCTGCGACAGGAGGCGGCGGCGCGAAGGAGGCCTTCTTGGATCCGAGACGGAGGTGAAGTCGACGAGGGCGCCGGCGGCAGCGAAGACGACAGGATCCGGACTTGGCGGCGTCAGAGATGAACAGATCCGGGCGCGAGCGATGAAGACGGCCGGATCTGTGGCGGCGGTCAGCGCGGCTGGGCGGAGTGGAGCAGAGGCAGGCGCGACCACCAGAGCCCAGATCCGAAAGCAAACCGGTGGCGCCGGCGGTCGGGAAGAGGTGGCCGCCTCGGATCCGGCCGGATCCAGGAGAGGCGACTGCAGCGGCGGTCTGATCCGGAAGAGGCGACTGCAGCGGAGACATGATGAGGAGATGGCTGCCCCCAGGAGCAGAGATCGATTCTCCCGGGGGCAGCGGCAGCGGAAGATGAACTTAGGCTAGGTATAGAACCTAGGTGTTAGACAGCTGCATAAGTGCATGCATAGCTGTTACAGCCCATGTGCTCTCTATCCCTTTCAGTTAGGGTTGTCAGGTGGTTGTTAGGGTGGTCAGGTGGTTTGTTAGGGTTCCAGGGTGGTCTCCTTCTGTTAGACCTAACCCTAACCCTTGTAATATATACCCTGTATCACCTCCTCTGTTCTCGTTCAATGGAATAGAGCATCAACCCTAATCTCCAACATGGTATCAGAGCTCCAGGCTCTCCTTCCGCTGCCTTCGCTCTTCAGCGCGCCCCCTGCGGCTGCGCACCCCGCCGCCTAGGTCTTCTCCTCCGCGCTGCCTTCGCTCTTCAGCGCGCCCCCTGCGCCTCCCACCCCGCGCCCGCCATGCCTGGCTCCCTCCCTTCCGCTCCCTCTGCTGCCGATCTCACCGCCGCGCAGGCTGCTGCGGCCGCCCTCGAGACTCGGCGCAAGACCGAGCGCCGCCGCCAGTAGGCGGCTGCCCGGGACGCCGCACTTCAGCGCGCCCAGGAGGCCGAGCAGGAGGCCTCGGCCGCCGCCCAGGAACGCGACGCTGCCGCCGCCCGCGCCCGTGACGCACTCGCCCGCGCCGCTCGCGAACGGGAAGCGGCAGAGGCCGCTGTCGAAACAGAGGAAACAGAGGATGCCGCCGCCTTCAACACCGGCGGCTCTGCCTAGCCGTTCCGGGAAGCTCTCCTGGCGCACGAGGCCGCCGCCATCATCAACCTCCACGCCCAGGCCGTTGCCGTCCAGAACATCCGCGCTCTCGTTCCCGCCGTCCTCGACATGGAGAGCAACAACTACACCCGCTGGCGCCACCAGATGCTCCTGGTCCTTGGGAAATTCTCCCTCCGGCGCCATGTCCTCGCCGACGCCGCTGACCATACCTACCCCGACTGGGAGCGTATGGACTGCGTCGTCATGACATGGCTCCTCGGCACCATCTCTCCCGACCTCGAGGAAATTGTTCGGGACGATCACGCCACCGCCACTGCTCGCGCCGTCTGGCTCGCTCTGGAACACCAGTTCCTCGGCAACCGCGAGCAGTGTGCGCTCTACCTCGACGCCGCCTTTCGCAACTTCGTCCAGGGCGATCTCTCCATCACCAACTACTGCCGCAAGCTCAAATCCATGGCCGATGCCCTGGGCGACTTGGGTGAGGTTGTCACCGATCGCACGCTCGTCCTCAACCTCATCCGCGGCCTCAACGAACGCTTTGCCTCCATCGGTATGCATCTCCAGCGTGGGCGCCCATTCCCCACCTTCCTGGAGGCCCGCACCGATCTCCTGCTCGAAGAACTCAACATCGCCCATCGTTCGGCACCTCCACCGACCGCCCTCGTCGCCTCTGGTGCCACCGACTCTGCTGGTCCCTTCCACCAGCAATCCAGCAAGCCAGCCGCACCCCCACCACAGTCTCTCCCTGGCTCCAGAAACTCCGGCCGAGGCGACAAGCGCGGCACGCGCAGCGGCAAGGGCGACAGTCTGGTCCAGCCCCTTCGGCGCCTCCGCACCAACACACCGCGCAGGCTCCGCCGGGATCATGGCCAGCTTCTACAACCCCTGGTCCGGCTCCATCAGCATGTGGCCGGGCAATCGCCCTCCCTTGGCTCCGCTGCCGGCTGCTCGTCCTCCGCTGCCACCTCCTGCACCTCAGCCGCGAGCATTCGTCGCCGGCACCCAGGGGCAGTGGTCTGTCCCTCCAAGCTACTACCACCCCACGGCCGGCATGCCATCCTGGGACGCGCAGAGTTTGGCTTCCTCCTTCAACACCGTGTCGCTGACTCCGCCCACGCAACACGACTGGATCTTCGACACCGGCGCCACTTCGCACATGACCTCTGACGCCGGTATTCTCTCTCACACCTCTTCCCAGCAGTATCCTATTCCCTCTTCCATTGTTGTCGGTAACGGTGCTTTCCTTCCCGTCACCTCCACTGGCACAGCTCGTCTTCCCGGTTCTTTGTCTTAACAATGTCCTTGTTTCTCCGGGTTTTATTAAGAACCTCATTTCCGTGCGTCAGTTCACTTCCGACAACAATTGTTCTGTTGAATTTGACCCTGCTGGTTGTTCTGTGAAGGATCTACTGTCCAGGAGAGTGATCACCAGGTGCAATAGTTCCGGGCCGTTGTACCCCCTTCGCTCCTCGGGCGCGTCATCCCCTCCTGCTGCACACCTCGCCACCACCGCCGCGTCCACTCTATGGCATCGCCGTCTCGGTCACCCTGGATTTGAGACTTTCTCCAAACTCATGACTTGTAATAAAGAAATTAGAAACTCCATTTGTCATGCATGTCAGCTCGGGCGTCATGTTCGTCTTCCTTTTCCCGTGTCAGCATCTCGTGCCTCCCACATTTTTGAACTCATACACTGTGATTTATGGACCTCACCAATTCCTAGTGTCTCGGGTTTCAAATACTATTTGGTTATTCTCGATGATTGCTCACATTTTATATGGACATTTCCTTTACGCCTCAAGTCTGACACCTTTTCCACTCTATCTAATTTCTTTGCTCTTGTTTCCACCCAGTTTGGCCGCACCATCAAGTCTGTCCAATGCGACAATGGGCGCGAGTTTGACAATTCCAGCACCCGCACCTTCTTCCTCACCCACGGCACTCACCTTCGAATGTCGTGCCCTTACACCTCTGCTCGGAATGGGAAGGCTGAGCGAGCCATCCGCTCTCTCAACAATATGGTTCGGTCTCTTCTCTTCCAAGCTTGTCTTCCACCTCGGTATTGGGTCGAGGCACTGAACACCGCCACCATTCTACTCAACATCCTACCAACCAAAACGCTGCATTCCAGTACGCCTCATGAAGCCTTGCTCGGCTCTCCACCTGCGTATGACCATCTGCGCGTCTTCGGTTGTCGATGTTACCCCAACTTGTCCGCCACTGCTGCCCACAAACTCGCTCCGCGCTCCACCTCGTGTGTCTTCCTTGGCTACTCTGCTCATCACAAAGGATACCGCTGTTTAGATATCAACACTCCAACAAGATCATCATCTCCCGCCATGTGATCTTTGACGAGTCCTCCTTTCCCTTTGCCGAGCAGCCTGACACCCCATCCACCGCGGACTTCGAGTTTTTGGACACCTTCACTAATCCCGTTCCGGCGCCTATAGGCCCGACATGGTCTCCTTTGCCTGCAGGATCACCATCGCCGGCTCCTCTGCCTGCTGCTGCCGATGCGGCAGTACACCCCGATGCGCCCCTGCTGGCCCCTCCCTCGCCGTCGCCAACACTCTCGACGCCCGCACAGCCACGTGCGGCTGCTTCGGCGTCTTCCGCACAGCCACATGCGGCTGCCCCGGCGTCCTCTACACCTCCTCGAGCGGCTGCCCAGCTCCCGCCGCTGGCTCGCGTCATCACCCAGGTGTATGGCCGCCGCCCTAGCCCTGTACTCCCGGCGCCTCCAGCGGCGTCTTCGGCGCCTCCAGCAGCCCCCCAGCTCCCGCCGCTGGCTCGCGTCATCACCCAGGTGTATGGCCGCCGCCCGCCGGCGCCTCCAGCAGCCCCTTCCAACGGGCGCGGTTGCCATTCCCCCTGTGGTCAATCAACATTCCATGACCACCAGGGCGAAACACGGCTTCCGGCAACCTGCTGTGTTCCACACCGCGCTGCTGTCTCCTGTTCCGAGGACATTCCGGACCGCTCTTGCCGACCCGAACTGGCGCGCTGCCATGCTGGATGAGCATGCTGCCCTTCTCCAGAACACCACTTGGGATCTTGTTCCACGCCCTCCTGGCGCGAATGTGGTGACTGGCAAGTGGATCTTCAAGCACAAGTTCCAAGCTGATGGTTCGCTGGAGCGCTACAAAGCTCGCTGGGTCCTCCGCGGCTTCACACAGCGCCCCGGCGTTGATTTCTCAGAAACCTTCAGCCCCGTCGTCAAACCAGCTACAGTGAGGACTGTGCTTTCACTAGCCATCTCCCGCAACTGGCCTATTCGACAGCTTGATGTGAAGAATGCCTTCCTCCATGGCACCCTTGATGAAACAGTTTACTGCGTTCAGCCCTCCGGGTTCGAGGATTCCTCTCATCCGGACTACGTCTGCCGTCTGAACCGTTCACTCTATGGTCTCAAGCAGGCGCCTCGAGCTTGGTACAGCCGTTTTGCAGCTCACTTGGTGTCTCTCGGATTCGTGGAAGCCAAGTCTGACACCTCGCTCTTCGTGTTCCACCGTGGTGCTGAGCTCATTTACCTGCTTCTCTATGTGGATGACATCGTCCTCACCGCTTCGTCCACCACGCTCCTTCATCGCACCATCAATGCCCTGCAGCAGGAGTTTTCGATAAAGGACTTAGGTGATCTCCACCATTTCCTCGGGATGCAGGCTGAGCGGCGGTCTGATGGCTTGTTTCTCTCACAACGCCAGTATATGCAGGAGATTCTAGACCGCGCGGGCATGGCTGAGTGCAAGCCCTGCTCCACCCCGGTGGATACTTGTTCCAAGGTCTCAGCACAGGATGGCAACCCCGTCAGCGACGCCACAGATTTCCGGAGTTTGGCTGGTGCTCTTCAGTATCTCACCTTCACACGTCCGGACATCTCCTACGCCGTCCAGCAGGTCTGCCTTCACATGCACGATCCTCGGGAGCCTCATCTTGCCGCCTTGAAACGTATCCTGCGGTATCTTCGTGGCACTCTTCACCTTGGGCTGCTCCGTCGACCTTCAGCACAGTTAGATCTGGTTGCCTACTCTGACGCTGACTGGGCCGGCTGCCCGGACACTCGCAAGTCCACTTCAGGCTATGCGATGTTCCTCGGGAACAGCCTTGTCTCCTGGTCCTCCAAACGCCAGAGCACCGTCTCCAGATCCAGCGCCGAAGCCGAGTACCGCGGTGTGGCTAATGCCGTGGCTGAGGCATCATGGCTGCGCCAACTCCTATGCGAGCTCCACTCCCCACCCAGCAAGGCTACCTTGGTGTACTGCGACAACATCAGCGCCGTCTACATGTCATCCAACCCGGTTCAGCACCAACGCACCAAACATATTGAGATTTATCTTCATTTTGTTCGGGAGCGTGTTGCCATCGGTGCTGTCCGCGTCCTTCATGTGCCGACGTCCTCACAGTATGCCGACATCTTCACCAAGGGTCTGCCTTCGACGGTCTTTCAGGAATTTCGGTCCAGTCTGAACGTCTGCGGTGACGCTCTGTAACATCCTGATTTTCAGAGCCTTTTTGAAGCTTTTAAAATAAAATTCACCATTTGGATTTTTCTGGAATTAATTAAAGCTTAATTGGAATTTTATCAATTAAAAGGGTTTAATGTGATTAATTTAAACATTAACATTTGCCAGAATTATTTTATTTGAGTTCCTTGAGCCTCAAGGAATTTTCTGGAATTTTATTGGATTTTTTCTGGATTTATTTGCTATTTTCTAGAGCTCAAAAGTATTTATTTGAATTTTTGAAAAAAGAAAAAGAAAAGAAAATCCCAACCGGCCGGTGGGCCGAAACCCACCAAGCCGGCCCGGTTCAGCCGCTCTCGGCCAGCCGCCCGCAGCCGGCCTGCCCCGCCCCTTGCCACGCGGCATGCATCCGCGCCCGCGCCGCGCCCGCCTTCCTCCGCTGGATGGCCGACACGCGTCGCCCATCCAAGCGCCTCCCTCGGCCGCAGCCGATCCGGGCTATCCGCTCGTCCATGCCGCCGACAGGTGGGGCCCGCCTGTCAGGCGTCGTCCCCGAGCGGGACTCCCTTCCCCGTCTCCGAGCCGGTCTCTCCGCCGCCTTCCGCGTCTCGGCGTCCGTGCCCGACACGAACTCCATGTCGTGGCCGTTCGGGACACCTCGGTGTCCGGGTATTTAAGGCGCCCGACCCCCGAGGGTTTCCGCCGTACCGCAGCCGCCGCCTCTGCCGCCGCTCACCGCCGTCCGCTGACGCCCGTGCGCCGTCGACGTCCGCCGTCGTCCGGCCGTTTCCGCCATCTCCGACTCCGTCGCCGTCGTCGTTGTCGTCGCCGGTGAGCCCCGCCGCCGTCTCGGATTCCCGCCGGCCAACCGTCGCCGCCGTCCCGATCCACCGCCGGCCAGCCGCCACCGCAGCCCCGCCGCCTGCGTTCCGCGCCGCCAGCGGAACCGCGCCCGCGCCTCCTCGGTCCCCGCGCCCGCGTGCGTCACCGCTGACGCCAGCCACCCGCCGCTTCGCCTTCCCTGCGTCTGGTCCGCCGTGAGCCGAGTCGCCGCCGTGCGGGGCCCACCTGCCAGCCGTGCACCCGTGAACCGGCCACGTCAGCCGAGCCCCGTCACCCGCCCAGTCAGCAGCCACGCCAGCCCTAGGGCCGACGTGTCATGCCACGTCAGCCCTAGCCGCCACGCCAGCAAGCCGCCCGCCCCCGCACTGTTTCGTGAGCCGAGCCCGTAGACCCGTGCGCCTTTGTGCCACGTCACCCTACCCAGTCAGCATGCCACGTCAGCTCGGGCGCACACGTGTCTTGCCACGTGGTCGCCACGTCAGCCCAGCCGCTTGCGCAAGCAGCCCAGTCAGCCGCACTGTTCCGTGCGCCGCGTCCACCGTGGACCTAGCTCCTCGTGCGCCCGGTCCACAGCACAGTGCCTTTTTCCAATTTCCCCGATTTTCTTAGATCCAATTTTCCAAGAGCCCGTTCTCCCTCGTCCTAGCTCCGATTGACCCCATTCTTTTTCCTAAATTCATCTAAAATTGAGCTCTACCTTTTGGTTCAGGTTTGAAAGTTTTTGGAGTTCATTTGAATTTTATTTGAATTTATTTTGTCTTTTCGTCTCGTTTTCTCTCTCGTTAGATCGCGTGTTCGAGGGAGCGGAAGTTGGATTTGAAGATCAAGAGCCCTCAGCTGAGCAAGGCCAAGGCAAGTCGTGTCCTTTGATCATGTTGAACCCAGTTTGCAATCTATTATTTAATTATTTTGTTTTAAATTATCATGCATCGCTACTTTATTATAAAACCCTTGTATTGGTAGTTATCGTCCCAATTGGTTATTTCCCCTCCTTGATATTTGGAATATCTTGATGCCATTGTCACCTTAGGTTGGGAATTTAATTAGTGATGCTATGTTATTTGTCACATTGGGTTGGTACGATTAGAATGCTTAGCCTTGCTTAGTTTGCGAAAGGGTCATCATCACATGTGATTAATTAATTTGACTTAATGAGATATTGAATCGTGGTTGGTACCACTGTTATAAAATTTGTGCCGTGACGTTGGTGCGTCATTGGTGGTGGTTATACAAAATTGGTTTTCACTTGGGCGATTGATCGTGCAGTAAAGGGGGTGCGAGAGGCACATGGGATGTGGATGTTTCGCCTGGGTAATTCTTAAGGACTTAACTTTGTGCGCCATTGATCTGAGCTTTATCGTGCAAACCACATGTCTAGTATGGGATAGACCTGGCATAATAATCTGTGAAGTCTCCACTTTGGTTTTACTACTGATGTTGTTGTGGCGCAAGAGGGGGTGAGAGGCGAAACCTTAGCGAGTGGGATCGGGTGGAGATGGATCATTGTAAAAGCCTTGTTGTGATTTCCTTAGCGCGAGGCTAATCACATCGTGTGGGTACAGTTGTGCAACCTCTGCAGAGTGTAAAACTATTCGAATAGCCGTGTCCTCGGTCATGGACAATGCTCGGTGATTTCACACGAGGGGTAGAGTCTTTATGAAATCTGGTTGGGTTGAGCTGGGAAGTGAATGGTCAGTTCACTTGTGGTTATATTCAATTCCTTTGATTATTAATTTAACGTCCTTTGTTAAAGATGCTCTTCAATCTATGTATGATATTTACTTCAAATTGTCGCTTTCTGCAAAACTAACCTTTCAGCCATCCATTGTTAAGCCTTGCATACTATATTGCATTCATTTGTTACAAACGACTTGCTGAGTACTCTATGTACTCACGGCTTTATGCCCCTGTTGCTCAGTTGAGGAGGAGGAGTATCACCAGCAGGAGGTTCCAGAAGGAGAGTACTTCAACGTCTTCGCGGATTAGGCTTCGTTCTCCACTCGATAGCCTGTGGGCGTGTCGATTGGCTGCTGCGCTTTCTTTTGGATTTCCGCTGCTAGTTTTTGTTAAGCCCTTCGGGCTAGTCTATTGTAAGCTTGACCATAAGGTCGTACTCTGATGATTATCAATATAATTTGGTTTTCCTTAGAATATCGTGATATGGATGATATTTATCTTTGTTCACACTGTGTGCACTAGCGTGATCCTGGACTAGTGCAGAATACACAGGAGAGTCCGGATTTGTATATTCGGGTCTCTACACGCTCCGACTGCGGGGGGGTGTTAGACAGCTGCATAAGTGCATGCATAGCTGTTACAGCCCATGTGCTCTCTATCCCTTTCAGTTAGGGTTGTCAGGTGGTTGTTAGGGTGGTCAGGTGGTTTGTTAGGGTTCCAGGGTGGTCTCCTTCTGTTAGACCTAACCCTAACCCTTGTAATATATACCCTGTATCACCTCCTCTGTTCTCGTTCAATGGAATAGAGCATCAACCCTAATCTCCAACACTAGGCTCTGATACCATGTCATGAATATTGTGTATGTATTGATGAAGCCCAAAGGGCAATATATATAGAGAGTACAAAAGGGTATATGGAAGGAATACAAGTCATATAAGGAAACAAATAAGAGTCCTATTCTATCTCTAATACCTTATCTCTAATACCCTTAACATTTATCACAAAGGCAAAAACATCAGCAGAGCCATGATCATGAAGAAAATTAACAGCATAAGCTCCAACTTAAGTCATACAACAGCAAAAGATATACCTCAAGAAGCTCAGAACCCCAAGGTGGACTCGTATGTAGTGTGTGGCGGTCATACTCGACAAAAAAGTCTCTTATCCTTTCATTAACTGGAAATAAGGAAGAGCAGAGTCTTAACCGCAGCCTGAAAACAGTTTTTCCATCCTCCAGGTAGTCCATTCTCTCCTGTATAAGAATTGGAAATTTAAAGTAAAACATACTACCGCAAATGTATTTCAAGATAAATTCTGCAATAAAATCTGTAATAAACGGCAAAAAAAAAGACAAGTAGCAAACCTTTCCACTTTCCTGCAGGTAATGTGGAACAAGCTCTCTTAAAATTGGCAAAGATACGTCTGAAAGTAACCTATTAGATTCAGAAAATTGTTGCATATCAAATTCAACTCCATTCTCATCAGTTCACAACTTATTTTATGATATTACAAGCACTTCAGAGTTCATCAATTTTGTGGTAGCAATTGAGACAGTATGTGATCTAATTGTCTAGATGGCCCTTGGTCGTTGCACGGAAAAGGAAAGGCATTTATCCAATATTCTGTGTATACACTATCGTAACAAGCACTCAGCCACTAGCTTTTAATTATAAGTATGGTAAGCAGTATGCATTCTTGCTAGTGAATGAGTACCACAGTGCTTCTTAGTTACACAACAGTGTGACAGAAGTACTGATCTAAAATTTACTAAGATTTATTTATTTGCTGGATTCAAACAGTGAAGCAAATATAGCTTGATGATATAACAATATAAAGATCGTTCCCAAGTTTTAGCGATAAACCTTACTTCATATATTAGATTTGGATGACATAAATTAAATAAGATAGCATGATAATAAGGCATTGACTTGGATGTCAACCCACATATGGAGCAACCGACCAAGACTAGTTCAATATAAGCATTTCAAGTTAAAAAAAAAAAGATGAGAAAATGATGCATACTGAATGTGCGTTGACAGTGGAAGTACAGCATATCCCACAACTACCTGAATGAGTAAGAACATGTTAGACACCACAAAATAAACACGAACCAAGCACAATGGTGTGACCTTATTGATAAGGAACAGAAGGCATACTGGTTTGGGTCCTTCAAGTTTCATTTGGAGATCTACATGGAAAAATGTGAACAGAAGATGATGTTGGGGTGTTAAAAGAGCAGGCAGACTGATCTTAACTTCATCATGGTAGCATGCCATTCTCATGCCAACAGCAATCTGGGTATCAGCCCACTTCTGTAGTGTTGTATTCCGATCCCTTGGATGAACAGCCTGAGATCCCATATATCTAGTGGATAAGAATATTGAACAGATGGCAACAACAAAACAACAAGAGTAAAATAACCGTGTAAACAAACCTCTAGTGGAGGTTTACGAATGTCAGAATCATCCTTTCTCAATTCCACTCTTACAAATATATTTCTTTTGCGGCTCAAGCTAACAGTCAATGGGTACACATAGAGGCAATGGAAAAGTCGTGAAAATGGTTCGCTTCGAGTCATCATCCGAAAGTCAAAAGCGTGAAACTGCAACAAGAAAGAATGTATCTCATATATACAGAAAAGCAAGCATTATCCTAAGGGACAGGTTTCAAAATTGAATACTCCAACACAAAAGGAGATAGATGAGGAACTGCTAGTTACATTGTCACCATTCTCTGCATTAGAAATTTGACCATTCTGATGTGCATCTTTCTGGACAATGGCACTAGAATTCAGAGAACCATGGATCCCATCAAAGCTATTCTTGTTGTATCTGACATTATTGAGTTCACCAGCATCATTCAAATCATTGGGCATGCTCCCACCTTCAGAAATGTTGTCTGCGTCATTACGGCCATTACGAAGTTTTTCTACCTCTAACCTCAGTACACCTTTCACTGGTTTGTGTACTTTCCGTTTCGGATCCTACAAGTGACAAAAGAATTAACATAATTATTTAGTTAATTATCACTTTATTAACAATGTTAACTTATTGAGCTCAGTTGCTCGTTCTTACTTGGAGGGAATCCTCTATATAGCTTTCCTTCACTTTGTTTAAGTTTGATATTTCTGCAATAACTGAGCTTCCACTTGAATACTGGTTTAGTTTTCCATCTAAAGTGAGCTTGGAAATAGGCTCCACAATGCTATCTTGAGAACTTGAGCCTGACATACTTGGTACTAACGAGCTGCTAGGAGAGGTAGCATCACCAACACCACCAGCATGGTTGTTCTCAAACAGCGGAATCATAGCCCATGCAAATGACTCTCTATATGGCATGATTCGAGACCAAACTTGCAGCTTCTGCTTCTCTTTTTCAGTCAAGTGCATCTATCACAAAAATGAGCATAAGAGTAATAACAACACATGATTCACCCAGGGAGATTTTTTTTCTTACAGGTTCTTTACGAGAATAAACAGAAGTGGTTACGCCCCCTTCTTCAGTAGCAGCCTTCTCTAGCTGAATCAGAAGGCAGACTGATGGTGCAGGGGCATCCAACGAAAAAACACCCTGGCGTTCTAAAGAAACCTGAGCCTAATCAAATACGAAAGAAATGAAAATGATCATTAAGAATACAAATTAGATCAATGTGGAATTTCAGCATAATCAACGAGCTACAACTGTTTCTATCTGTAAATATCAATAGCAAAAATTTAGAGGATTGAAATAAGGGCCCAGAAGGAAGTAATTTCCATTGCTCCTTACATCTTGCATTTCTGATGGAAGTATGTGAAAATAGAAGTCTTCTGACAGTTTTTCTCTTTTATCTCTGTTGTACAAGCAGATTGTACCAGTAAAAGGCTCTGCACATGATACATGGTCAAAAGGCAGGTTAGTAATATGCTGTCAAGTATAAATGAAGATATAGCACAGCTCAGCAGTGTTGAAACAAACGAGACAAACTGTTTATTTTTGCTCACCAACTAATCCAGCTTGGAATGACAAAGATAATACCTTGACAGTTATCGTCAATCCACTGTAATCGGTAGAGAATAAGTTATAACATGGGACTACTAACAAACATTGTTCAGAGCAAGAAGAAGGGAAAAGAAAGCAAAGACATATGTATTTCTTGAGTGTGCAGCTTGAAGCAACCTGCTGTGTATTGCAGGGAGACTTTCGGGCACCCGTTGGCCAAATATCAAAGATCTCTCATTCTCCCAATCAAATGCCGGTTCATACGCCGGTAAAGGTGACAGACTATAGTGCTGGAAAAATAAGTAGATAACATGCAGTTAATGCCCTACATCAAGATGAAAAACAAGGGCATATGCTAATGTCAAATACAAAAGAAGAACAAAAAAATCGAGGAAAGACGACTATGTGAGCATTAATCAAAGAAAATTCATGGTTTGGTGGTTCAAAAGCTTAATCTGCTTCTGCTAGAAATATCCACGTTGTTATGAATATTGTGTGTATATTTATAAAGCCCAAAACGCAATATATAGGGAGTACAAGAGGATATACAGAGGAATATGCCGTACACAAATAAGAAAACTAAGGCATATAAGGAAACAAATAAATCACCACCACCACCCCCCTCGGCAAACTCATGATGGATCACACACAGTGAGTTTGGAGAGAAAATACAAATGTTGTACCCTACTCTGCGGCTTCGTAAAGAAGTCAGAAAGCTGTGACTCTGAGGACACAAACTGTAAAGCAAGTATTCCCTCCTGCACTTGTGAGCGAGTGCATGAAGCATACACACCAATATGCTTGGTGAGCTCATACTTCACTGGGTCACGAGTAACACTGATAGCACCTATACTATCAGACATAAGGGTCAACGGTCCCCACAGGTACTCCAAAGTCTACAAGTAGCCACCTCAACCAAGTAATAGTCACCTCAAAGTAATCTCTGTTGTCACTGCTGCCATAGCACTTAACTTAGCCTCTGCACTCGAACGAGAAACTGCAGTTTGCTTCTTTGTCTTTCAGGCAATCAAGGAGGAGCCAAGAAAAACACAGTAAGTAAAAAGAAAATAACGATCAGAAGGATCACTACCCCAGGTCGCATCAGAGTATGTCTGAAACTGTAGTGAGTTGGAGCTAGGAAAAACAAACGATGAGAGATTGTCCCACACAAGTAGCGAAGAATACGAAGAAGGTGACTATAGTGAAGATGAATAGGAAGAGCCATGAACTAACATAATATATGGACAGCATGAGCAATATCAGGATGAGTGCTCACAAGATACACCGAACTCCCAACAAGATGGCGATATCGAGTAGGATCTTCAAGAAGATCACCATTAGTAGCGCGAAGCTGAAGAGAAAGCTCCATGGGAGTCGCAACAATGTGAGTATCAATTAGACCAGACTGATCAAGTAGATCCTGAACATACTTCTGCTAGGTGAGGTAGTAACTCTCAGGCGTGGAAGAAACCTCAATCCCAAAGAAGTACGTAAGTAATCAAGATCAGTCATCAGAAACTGCTTACTGAGATGCTTCTCCACATATGTGATAAAAGAGGAATCATCACCAGTGATGAGCATATTATCCATATAGAGAAGAAGCAGTGTCCTACCCCGAGGTAAGGCATGGACAAAAAGAGCAAGATCATGGTCATTGACAGTGAAACTAACAGCAGTAATCACTAAAATAAAACACGCAAACCAGGCACAAGGAGCCTATTTGAGGCTATAAAGAGCACGACAAAGATGTCAGACGTGTCCATCTGGAACAGAATACCTAGGTGATGGCTGCATGTAAACCTCCTCATGCAAAACACCATTAAGAAAGGCATTCTCAACATCCAGTTGAGAGATAGACCACCGGCGAACAGAAGCAACCCCAACAAGTGTGAACATCGATCATATGGGCAACAAGGGCAAACGTCTCATCATAATCATGACCGTACTCCTGCTGGAAGCCATGAGCCACAAGACGAGCCTTGTAGTGCTCGATAGTACCATCAGACCTGGTCTTAATCTTGTACACCCACTTGCACGTGATAGGACGGGCATGCACAGGTGTCGGTACAATATCCCAGGTCTCCATATGTCGAAGAGTATCAAGCTTCTCTGCCATATCAAGCTACCACTCAAAATGAGAAACAGCCTTACAATAAGAGCTAGGCTCGGTGACAGAGAGAGCATGAGCTGTCGAAGAAAAACCAAGATGATCAAGAGACCAAAGAGATGTCTAATCATAAAGAGCGTAACAAGGAGCATCATCAGAGGAATCAGGCGTCGGTGTCGACAAGATACCAGAAGATAAGTCTGATGAAAGACGAAAACGCCTGGAGTTGTTTACCCCAAAGAAACAAGACAGTGGTGCTACAGGAACAAGAGGCAGTGCTGCAAGAGGCAGCACAGAAGGTGAGGGCACTGAAGGAACCATTGGAGACAGACTAGAGGAAGGCTATGAAAGGGGAGAAATGGGTGAAGAGTTAGGGAGAGACAACCAGGAGCTCGTCTCGATGGTGGAAACAGAACATGGAGCCGAATCTCGATAGAAGAAATGTCGAGATTCGTCAAAGACAATGTCTCATTTGATCCTGATCCATTGAACAGAAGGATCATAGCAGCGATAACCCTTATACTCAGAACTATAACCAAGAAGCACGCACTCATCTGACTGAGCTGATAGTTTGGTGCGCTCACGAGACTGCAGCAGGACAAAACATGTGCAGCCAAAAACATGAACGTGTGTACTAGGAGGCTCTAGAATAGAGACGCTCTATAGAAATAACATCCTTAAGAGCAATGGAAGGCTTCATATTGATGAGATATGCAGCCGTAGAAATAGTCTCAGCCCAGAACTGCGGTGGAACGTGAGGCAAGGAGAAGAGTGCGAGCAGTCTCAATCAAATGACAATAATTCGCTCAGCAACCTCATTCTGAGCATGGACACCAAGACGAGAAGATTGATAAAGAGTACCCTGCTCAGAAAGAAATTGTCTGAAAGCGCCAGAATAGTACTCGCCAATAGAAGCACAGCGAAAAGAACAGATAGAGGACTCAAACTAAGTACCAATCATCGTGGCAAAGCTACGATAGATCACAAGAAACTGACCACGATTAGACATGGAAAAAAACAAGTAAAACGGGAATAATCATCAATGAAAATTACATAGAATTTATACCCGCCTTTGGAGATAATATGCATAGGTCCCCATACATCTGAATGAACTAAACCAAAATGCCAAGAAGATAATGGGTGGGTTCTTTTGAGTTGATGGCTTATGGCTTAAATATTAGAATTCTAGCTATTCGCGAAAGGTAGTATGCACAGGAAAATAATTGCATGTGATTTTGGCCGATACAACTAAACTCAGTACACTTTTTACTACAATTTTCCTGTTGACGTTCGAGCTAGACTGGCAGAACCTGCTGAGCTGTGAGAGAGCTGAAGTAGAACCTAGCAGAGCTATTGAACAGAATCACCTCGCTGAGAACCTGACGAGCAGGTCTGTCCTCCTGTGAAGGGCCACCCTGCCCCCTGAATCGTCCACCCCACGCACCTTGTTCCACTTTTCTCGCACCGCACAACCCTAGCAATCGTGCCCAAAGTTCTTGCAGTAGTTGCACTAAACTCTAGTTGGTGCGAAAACAAGAGCGAAAACAGGCACCTGGGGAAGGACTGTAGTTATAGTAGAAAACATCGGTGTAGTCGAAGGAGCAGCAAGCACAGTCGGAACGGATTATGCTGCTAACCCGAGGCAAAGCTCCTCAGCCCAAAGCGTCGAAAGAGTCTCGGTGATGGTCGGTCACGGCGAGCGGCTCAGCAGTTGAGCCTTGACAGGCTCAAACACTGGACGAAGATGATAGACAAAATCATAAAGGCGAAGGCGATCATGATCCGCCTTCTGCACTTTATGACACTCCCGACAAAAGTGGAAAGGCTAGCTCGTCCAACTGGCACTAGAGGCTGGCCAAGGCTCAGAAGAAGTCGTCGAAGGAAGAGTCTCCTTGGCGAAACATCTCCAACTCATGTTGAAGTGAAAAGAACTGAGCATCACTGCTCTGCTGGTATCGCTCACGCAAGTACTCCCAGATCTGTCGAGTAGACCTCAGACCAACAATGTCTGGCTGGATGGAGTCGTCGACGTTGGCCACTAGGATGGCGCGAACACGGGCCTCATCAGCATACCAGCGCTCGAAAACATCGATGACATACTGAAAAGCCTCATCAGCAGCGTTAACAGCAACAGCCTCTTTTTTCAACATTTTTCTTTTCTTTTTTCCTTGTTTTTCTTTTTTCTTTTCTTTACCTACTAAAACCGATCAGATCTAATCGGTTCAAAGGGCGCAGATGGCGGCGGCCGAAGAGTGCAGATGGCTACGGCTCCAACAAATGTGGAGTCCGAGGCAGAGGGCCGACTCAGCGGCGGCAAAGGCAACTCTGGCGCAGATAGCAACCGAGCGCTGGCGGCTCAGCAGGGCGTCAATAGCCGAGAGACGGGCACTAGGTGGTCGCCGGCAGAGCGGCGATCGACGGAGCGGCGGCCAACGGTGGTGGCAGCAACGAGCAACGGCCGGCGGTCAAGACAGCAGACTACGTCAGGAGCGACGACTGGCGGTCAAGACGGCAGGCGATGTCAGGTGCAGCAAAGACAACAGGAGCCTGGGCGGCAACGGCAGCCTAGGCAACGTCGATGGTAGTGGAACACGAGCGATGGCCATCAGTCAAGATGGTGGGCGACGTCAAGAGCGACGAAGACAACGGTGGCCTAGGCGGTGGCCTGGGCAACGTCGATTGCAATGGAAGAAGCAAGGTTTGAGCCCTAACTCTGATACCATGTTATAAATATTATGTGTATATTTATGAGGCCTAAAGGGCAATATATGTAGGGAATACAAGAGGATATACAAAGAAATATGCCGTACACAAATAAGGAAACCAAGGTATATAAGGAAACAAATAAATAAATCTATCCTATCCTATCCTTAAGACACGCCACCAATAATATTGTATGCAATATAACTTTGTTACACAGGAAGTAATAAATCATAAAACACTGGAAAAGTACTAATTGATTGAACACATAAAAGGATTCAGACAAGTGAATCAAATGAACAAAAAGTTCAAACAATAGTAGATGAAACAAAGGGCCAGCAGATGAATAAACTGCACAAAGAATTAAGCATGAAATAGTTTTTTATCCAATATGAGGACCCTCCTGTGTAGGCATTCAGGATTAATTGCAGAGGAGGTAGCTTAGCGAGTCGTATGCCACTAAAGGTGCACGTTGCACAGTAAGCAGGCAAAGCACATGATAAACATCCACTTAAAATAGAAATCTAGTGAGCATGCACTTACTTTTTTTGAATATGAAGCAGATGGTTCAGTTTCATATATTTGCCTCCCTGAGGTGCTTGGCATATCATCTTCAGCAGTTTCCTCCGGCTTGGAATGCCTAGCGTTGCAAAGCTGCAACTCTATGACAAAACAAGAACATAAAATTATTTTGTAAACAAATGTATGTGCAACTAATTCAGCCACAAGGATGGTGGATTACCTGTTTCTACATCGGTGTCAGGTCCCTCAAAAATTTGATTTTGAAAGGATGGTGGTGCAACACTCTCATATCGTCCATATTTGCAGTCATCTTTCACAAAATCAGCCTTATAGCACTGTACCAGCTCGTTTAGATGTGGCCACTGATCTAAATTTTCATTAAGCTGAAAACCAAAAAAAGGCACTTAGCTCTTTTCTTAACTCCTAAAATCATGCAGCCCTAAACTGTATTTTTGGTGATTGTAATCAAAAGGAGCAAAACGAATTATTAGCAACTAAGGATGTGCGACACTAATACGCAGGGAATAATTCTACCATGGAGTGTCATACACATGACAAAGATGGAACATATTTAGCCATAGACCATAGTAATCTAGTTTCATTCTTAATGATCTATATTAATACAATGAGCAATTCAATAAATCCATTGCCCAAATAGCGGCAAATCCAAAACCAATATAGCATTTGTAAGAACACGCATAAAAAGCTGCTATTTGTTGAACACAGAAAACCTATACACAAGCATCCTAGCGATAAGGACATTATACAACTGCATCCGACAATGCAGGTTTCACCTCAACAGCATACAGGTAGCAGCATTTCACCACTAGATACCACCAACATCAGTTTACACTCAGCTCTCACCGAAGCATGAGCGCATTAAGAAAGTCCAAAACCCTAAGCAATGGACGCACGCCAAGACACTGAGGGCCTGTTTGGAACAGAGGAATTTCACAGGAATTTTGCAGGAAACAGTTCAATTCCCGCAGGAATCGGGAAAAATTCCCGCATTCCAAACAGGGCCTGAGATCTCGAGCATCACTTTTACTGCATTTCAAACATCTCGGGCTTCCCATTCACCACATTGTCTGCACTACCACACCACTCCTAAAAGCTCGATAAACACCACAGCCGCATTCGCACAACCAAATCAACAATCACGGCCACAAGCACGAGTATCGAGTGATACGTACCAGTGGATCCATCTCCAGGTTCCCCGCACACGACTGCCGCGGAATCCGCTTGAACCGCTGCCCTTCCCCCGCCGCCGCCGCCGCGGGATCCATCACCGCCACCTGAGCCGTCATTCCACCAACCAAACCAGTTAAGCACGAATGCGCGCAGCGCAGCATAAAGCAGCACTACCCAACAACAAGCATCATCAACCGACCCAAAAAAAAAATCTCCAACCAAACGCCGTACCGGAGCGAGGGAGCTCGCGAATCTAAGCTCAGGATCTCGCGACTGCGGCCCAGATCCGGGCGAGGGAGGCGTGCCCGAGAAGCGACGACGCGCGCACGAATACCCCTCCCACCCACTGCAACCAACCCGGGGCACTACTAGCTAGAGGGCAAAAGCGGGGGGAGAAAAGGCGAGGCTACCGCCACTCATTGGCCATTGCTTGCGCTCGCCACCTCCTGCTCCGCTCTCCCCGACCCGAGGGTTTGGTGAAGTGGAGACGAAGCGAAGGAGGCAGCAGGTGGAGTTGGGAGGGCGAGTGTTTTTTTGGTGGAACGTGAGGGGGGAAGCGAAATATACATAAAAAACAAAGATTTGGTTTGGCTTCTACCGGTGCAATTTTTTAGTTTTAGCTGCGGTTTTTTAAAATCTTTTGAAATGCGCCGCAGCGGCTGCTTTGGCTGCCGCACCCGCACACATGAATGCTTCGCTTCGCTGTCAGAGTCTGAAAGGCAGCAGCAGACTGTTGTGTGGTCACATCGGGGTTGCATCTGGAAGCAGCGGTGGGTCAGCATCAAAATTCAGTTAAACTAATAAAACTTATTCACTAATTTATCATATGTAGGGTTACTAAAATGCGACACTTATTATTATATATGTCACCACCGTCGACGGTCTAGTTTTTCATCTGCCTTGACTGTCATTCACCCATAGGCACATCGACCCTGAGTACGGCACCTCCTACATGCACACAATTGGGAGCCGCAGCAACTTACCTCACATGAACACCCGACATCCCATGAACGTCTCCTCCTCCAGCTGTTGTTGCTACCCTTCCTTGACACCGAACTCTATGTACATGCTGGCCAGTGTGTGAGCGATTCCTGCCGGGCACTTGCATCAGCCGTCTTGCACATCAAAGAGCTGTTGGCAGCACTTCTACACATGATTGGGAGCCACGCAGCGACTGCCTCATCATGAACACCCAACACCCTAGGAACGCCTCCTCCTCCAGCTGCAGCTGCTGCCACCCTTCCTTGACACCGAGCTCCCTGTACATGTTGGCCAGTATGTGAGCGATGGCCGCAAGGTACTTAGGGCCTGTTTGGGACTGCTCTGCTCCCACTTTTACAGCTCCGCTCCTAAACTACTCAGCCAAACAGGTCCAGCTCCAGAAACTCCACTCCAAGAAAAAGATGGAGTTGAGGACCAACTCCACGTTTTTCCTGGAGCTCCTCAAGGGGTACTCCAGAAACTGAAGTTTTGTATCTCCTCATGGAGTTGGGGGAAAATTACCCACCACTGTCATTACACAACTCATCTCCCGTACCGATTCGCTTTCTTTTCCTTCTCCCCACCCACCCGCCGCTACTCCTCTGCGCCACCTTCTCCCGTCTCCACCGCGCTCTCTCCTCCCTCGGCCGCCTTGGCGCCGCCTCCCTTCTCCACCTCGCCGCTCCGCCGCGCCTTACCTCGCCGCGCCCCTCGTCTCCTCCGCCTCCCCACCCGCGCCCCTTGTCTCCTCCGCGCCCCTCGTCTCCTCCGCCCCCACCCGCGCGACCCACCCGAGCGGCTCGTCTCCTCCGCCCCCCACCCGCGCCGCTCGTCTCCTCCGCTCCCCTCCCGCGCAGCTCCTCTCCTCCGCCCCCCTCCCACGCCGCTCCTCTCCTCCGCCCCCTCCCGCGCCGGTCCTCTCCTCCGCCCCCTCCCGCGCCGCTCCTCTCCTCCGTTCCCCCACCCGCGCGACTCTTCTCCTCCGCCCCCCACCCGCACGACGCTTCGCCGCCCTATTCCGGCCACCACCGGCGACGTGATGGCTGGGATGGATAGATCCGAAGATGCTAGTCTACCCCGACCCCTTCAACAGCCGCCGGCGGCCGCCTCCGGCCAGCCCCCGACTGGCCAGCGAAGTAGAACTATTTGAAATGGAAGTGAGATGTTGTTATGTAAACAAGGAAATTTATTTTTGTCGATGGTGATAATCAATGGTTTAGTCTCTTCTAGCTAAATGATTTAGTATGTCAAGGAGATTACTGTTGCATTTAGAGTACTTGTAATTCTTCTACCATTGTGATGTCAAAGATTGTGAGACATTTGATCCCCCAATTGCTTTGTTCAATCTCCGTTGTCTTGCCTGGAATTTGTGAAAGTGCCATTCTGTTATGTGTTCCTGAGGTTGTCATGGCAGGCCATGCAATTATAGCATGCTTGGGATTGTTGGATATACAAATGTACAATCATAACGTCCATTTTGGAGAAGGAAACATTCACTCAATCTTATTATTTTCTGCAAAATTCCTCCAAACAAAACCTGAGATAGGTTTCATTTTTCAGGATTTACTATTACGGTATACAAAAGTTCAGAAACGCTTCAATTGTCCTTGAACAGTTGAACTTCTCATGAAAAATAAGCAGGTGAAATTGTGATTAAATAAAGCTTTGATTATTCTATTTCTAATTTTATATAGGGAAAAACGTATTAGTGTGGTAACAGTTGAACTTCTCATGAAAAATAAGCAGATGAAATTGTGATTAAATAAAGCTTGATTATTCTATTTCTAATTTATGGGACAAAAGGATGGAATTATTTGACCAAAATATTTGTTTTTTGGTTTTCTCGAATAAATTAATTGCGATTATAATATTTTACATCATATTTCAATTGGCAACCAAAAAATTCAGTTACATATGCTCCGCAGACATCAAAATATACACCAAACATCATTCAGGGGCACATTGGACCTTTCTCAGGGAAACCTCACATTCCTGGAGCTGGAGTTAGACTGCGTGCCAAACAGGACCACATGCTCCAGGAACTTCACAGTGGAGCTGCTTCATGGTGGAGTTGATGGAGCAGAGCTGGAAAAACTGGAACAGAGCAGTCCCAAACAGGCCCTTACACCAGCCGTCCTACACTTACACCAGCTCCACGACCCACTCGCTGATGCACTTGAGCTTCAGGTATGCCTGGCACCATGACAACACATACATTGGGAAGGCCAACCTCGGCTAGCACGTCAACTCCTCGGACTGATAGGAGCAAGGTTGCGAGATGATCTTGCAGTGATGGTCAGCCGTGGACATCGCCGACTACCCCCTCGTTGGGTCTGCCTTGATCCTCAGGAACCTTCTCTGGCAGCTAGATGCAATTTGCTCAGTCCATGACAAGAACGTGCGCCCACTGAAACTCATTCAGGAGTTCAGACTTGAGGATGGTGTTTGAATCGCTTGTTGAGGGACTTGTCATGATTACAAAGCCAAAATTATATGAGATTACGATTTCTAATCCATCTAGCAAAACTGATCTAGAAACTAGATGAACAATTTACTAGATTCTAGATGTAAAACACAAATTGCAGATCAATCTCCTGCTAGGAGCAATTAACACAAGATTGATGTAATCATGGCATTGCTAGAGAATAAAGAATCAATCTAGATTGAAATAAGAACATCATGCACAATAGATTGATTCATGATTTGCATACCGCACACCTCGTAGAGCGATTCTTGCTGATAACATATTATGAAATCAATATAGAATAGATGAACGGCAACGCAATCCACACAATCAATCACCAAGATCACAATAAATCAATCACAGGAGAAACCAATTAGGAGAGAATACCATAACGTTGTCTTTATTAATTTAGATATGTTTATATGGTACAATGACATCTATATTTATAGTCTAAGCCCAATAAGGGCAATTCCAGTATTTGCCCATACCATAATCTTCAAGGTTTCATAACCCTAACAATTGATTCCATTCTAATATGGCTTGTTAGGGTGTATCGCTCGATTGCATAATGGACCTACGTCAGGTTATTTTTGTAGCCATTTATTGTTTATGGTTTTTTGCTCTATTACGAGCGTTTGTATAAACAAACCAAATCCGATAAGCCGTTTCAAAAAAGTTATCCTAATAAACCACTTCAAAACAACAGTGGAGAAACCGTTCCGTTTATTTATTTAAGAAAAACTACAAACTATAAACCGAAAAGAACTCAGCCTGTAGCAGGTCCCTTGACAAGTCATTGATGTATTTAATAATTAGCAAATCCGTCGGGCCGATGCTATTTTGAGTGTCCTAATCAATGCATAAATGCACGTAAACATCAGCAACATGTATTATTTAGGCAGCATGTAGTTTATGGAAAGGTTGAGCCTCTTCTTTTTAGCTTGTAAAAGATTTTTTTTATTTTTCTATAGTAATTAGTTTTTAAACTGAGTATCTTTTTAAGGTAAGATCTACAAGTTAATTGTAGTACACATTGTAGCGACCTTATTTATATCGGCCAAAACTACATGTGAGTTTCTCTTACCTTGTATTCTCTGTCACAAATAGTCTAAAAGCTATAAGCCGTAATCCAAAAGAACAAGCCCGCTATCTTAGCTTTGTCACAAATAGTGCTTTTGTTGGTTAGGAATTTGAACAATTTTCTATGACACATGGTGTTTGGTCAAGTTTATGTTGAATTAAACTATGCGTATTTAATTTCACCCAACATTCCAAATTTACATGATCTAGAACCTATTTTTTTGGCTTCGGCTTATAGCTTTTGTCTGCGGCTTATGGTTTTTGGGTTATTCATGAGAGAAAGTATGGAGTAATAGAAACTCGTATATGATTTTAGTTAATATAAATAAAGTCGCTACAGTATGTACTACAATTAGCTTGTAAACTTTGTCTTAAAAAGACACTCCGTTTGATAGTTTCTATAGAAAAATCGAAAGACATTTTTTTAGAAGCTGAAAAGAAAAGACCCCACTCTCGACTGGGCTTACACTTAATACAACACTAGTATATTAGAATTAGAGCACAGTCCATGAGCCATTTCAACTCGCATAATATGTGAGACAATTTCAACATGTATTATTCCCTGTAACTAGGCGAGTGGCTTACAATGCGTGGCTACGGTGGATTTTTTTAGCTACGATTTATAGTTTTTGGTTCTAACATGAACACTTGTATTAACGAACTAAGCGTCAATAAGCCGCTTCAAAAATATCGTCTCGATAAGCCACTTTAAAACAGTGATGGATAAGTCATTTTATTTATTTGTTTGAGACAAGTCATAAGATGAAAAGAAGGCACTCTACTCCAATTGCACTTTTATTTATATTTCTATACCGTTCTAATTATGAGTTAAATTTGGAAATTCATATTGTAATTTAGATGTCTTTTACATGATAAAGGATTATGTATAAGCCCATTGTTCGAAGAGTATTGTTACTCTTTCCGGTCATAATTCTTGGGTCTGTTCATATTGGCTATAGTTGATAGTTTTTTGGTTGAAAATAAATAGTACTAGATAAAAGAAATAGCTTTTAGAAAGAGGACACAATTAGTTGTAAGATCGAGGAGGCCGACTAGAGCAGGGTGAATAGGCGGTCTAAAAATTCTCTTCAAGTTAATACTAACAATTCAAGACATTTTCTATTTGCTTAAACCAAGGATACAATGCGGAAGCTAAATTCAAGTTGGTTTAGCTCAAATAGTGCCTATAACACATAAACTCGCCTAAGTGCACCAACAATTCTATTCTAGGTCAAAGTTTGCAATCCTAGATATACAAGCAATCAAATTAATTCTAAGAATGTAAATTGCTTGAGAGTAAAAAGAGCACATGAAAGCAAACCACAAATGACACGTTCACTTTTTTTACCGTGGTATTCGGAGACTTGCCGGTCTCCCGTAGTCCACGTTGAGGTAAGCCCGAACTAATCGGACCGGCTCCACGAATTAAGCCTTCCACCTCAAAGCACTAGTGATAGCTCTTTCCCGCTCTAGGTAGGTAAGTTTCAACCTTCACAACTTCGTCGGATCTTCTCACAACCTTTTTTAAGAAGATCACCACGCATGACGCCTCCCACGCCGTCTAGAAGTCGGCAAACTCCAAGAGTAACAAGGCAAGTCCCTCACTTGACTCTCACCACGTGCAACGAATGTACTAGCTCAATCCAGACACAAAGTCCTCTTCTAGAGACAACATATGCACTCTAGAACCTCTCTCCCTTCTCACAAAGTGCAACACATGCACAATTGAATGGAGAGCCACACTCTAGCTCAAGGAATGCAACACTAGCACCAGCAACCTTCTCCCAACAACCCTTGAGGAGGTATTTATACACCTCCCTCAAGAACTAGCCATTAGAGAAGAGAGAAGGCTAAAATCAGCCCGAGGGCCGGAAGTACCGCAGTTACACGGCCGGTACTTCCGTCCTCCCAACGACTATAAAAACTAGCTGTTGGGCTGAAAAACCGGTCAGACCACCCACACAGGGTCTGGTTAGACCGCCACATAGGACCGGTCAAACCGCTCTTAGAAAATCAGCCGAGACGCTCTCTGGAAAAAAAAATGTTCCGCGCGAAGGAGCGAAACTTCCGCGGGCCGGTCAGACCGCTCTTACCATGCCGGTCTGACCGCCAGGCCCTTACCGATCTGACCGCCTACAACCGGCCAGTCTAACCGCCTGGGACAGGCCAATCTGACCGCCAGCTGTCGGCCGGTCTGACTGCCAGCCTAAGGCCGGTCTGACCGCTCCTTGGTCAGACTGCCTCTTTGGCCCGGGTTTGGCTGGTCGGACCGCATACACAATGCCGTCAGACTGCCAGGACTAGTAGTACCGCTCATATAGAGCCGATACTTCCGATTTTCCTAAGAAATGCAGATATCTTAATGGATTTTTTGCAAAAACACATTTGCAAACCACAATATCGTGCACACAAGGCTCAAACATGATTTCCAATAAGTTGCAAAACACATTCGCACACTTTTGAAATCATGACACAAGGAATTGATACATGGACTTCTCACGTTTGCAAAACACATTCGCAAACCTAAGTCTCATGTCACAAGATTCATATATGAGCTTCAACCATTTGAAAAACGCATTTGCAAATACAAGCCTCATATTCTAACGAATGGAAACATGGACCTCAAGTACTTGCAAAACACATTTGCAATGCATAGTCTCATGTTACAAAGAATCAACACATGAGCTAGAGCAAGTGAGGTTTGAGCTATCAACACATGATGAGATTCAAACTACTAGACATGACCCCTCTTAATAGTACGACAACCTATATTAGCAATCCGGTCTTCCAACCAAACACCAAGACCAGTAAAAGACTAGAAATACATCCTTAGCCCTAGCTAGTTATACCTTTGCCTTGAACATCCTCTTGAAGCTTGATGATACACATTACAACTTCAAGTCTGGGTCATTGTCTTGTCATGCATCTACACACGATGCATCCTTCACTTTAACTCCATCAGCACATGATGGTCTTCCTTGACTTGATGATCAACACATGATCATCTCCTCATGCATCAACTCATGATGTGTCTTCTTCTTTGATGGCCTTCAACACATGAAGCCATCTTCTTCTCGATCTTGACTTGATTATCTTCAACACACAAAGTTATCTCAAGTCATCCTCATTTATGGAACCTAACCTATTCATCCAACTCATGGAAACCGTTAGTCCACAAAACAATTATCATCAATTACCAAACTTCACCATTAACACATAATGGAGGGACTAGATTCAATAAGCTTCCCTTTTTGGTAATTCATAACAATCTCAACAAATAATGAGATATAAAAATTGATTTGCGAGTATACACCTTGTACACAATAATTGTATACTCTAAGATAAGCTTTAATCAAAGCTTACTTATCTGGTTGTCATTAATCATTCAACCATTAACACATAATGGAGAAGTTAGATGACAACCCGATTGCACATGAGTATATGTGAACTACATAAGTTATATATACTCAAGAATGTATTTCAAAGTAAAGATCTCAAATATGCATATTTAAAAAAAAGCATGGATCAATATTTATGAAACTCCAAAACATAGAGAGAGCTCCCTTTAAATATGTGCATACAAGTGTATATAAAGAAGACATATACACATATTTATTTTGGACTAATCGAGGAGTTCAATTTATATTTTTGGATCTAAGGAATGCATTAGAATATGAAAAAGTGATTTCAAATGTATATCTCTTTGATTTCACATTTCCATCCAAATGAGACTAAATATAAACAAACTTAAATAGACATATTAGTCTCATATATGCATTTGTCATTATCACCAACACATTATAAAAGTATTTGTCATTATTACCAAGATCTCATAATGATATTTGTCATTAACACCAAAACCAAATTAATCGGATCTTGATCTTTCAATCTCCCCTTTAACCAACTTAATCGGACCTTGATCTTTCAATAGTGAGGAAAGTGAGGAAGAGATGCGTGCGCTAGACGGGAACAAGAGTTATGGGTATGTGATGTGCTCATAACCCATTGCCTTATCTCGAGAGCGAGAGGAGTGGGGAAGCCTCTTCAGAAAGCCAGGTATGAGAGAAGTGAAGTCAAACTTTTTTTTGACAAATAATATCTTTTCGAATATTTTCTCCGCTCTTTTTTACTTGTCATTTTGGATATTAGCATGTTCTCTAATATATGTGTTTGACCATAGCTTTATAATTATTAAAAATATAATGATACTGAAGCACTTTTGATGAAAAATATACTAATATCATTTTTCATGTGACAAATCTAAACAATTTTATGTATATTGGTGGTCAAAGTTTTCAAATTTTAACTATGCACATTGTAAGATGATAAGTAATTAAAAAAGAATGGAGGAAGTATTTATGTTCAATGTGCACAGGCAACTTGTCGTTTATCGGTTCTTCAATGTTATACACCGCTAGTCTGATGCATTGAGACACTATGCACGTCTCCTTTTTCTATATCTTTTTGTGTTCCATGCCATCTCTAGTTAGGATAAGCTAGGGAAATAGATTCAATCTCACCGGTTATCATCATGACATTTAAATCACTCGTAATTTCATATTGCTTGCTACAGTTAGTTATACTAATCGATATGACAAATCACGTATCATCCTTTGGGGATAAATGCTCCAAATAATTGAAAGTCGTAGCAAAATTAAAAGAAAGAAAGAAAAGGGACTTGAACACCAAAGGCTAGCGGCATCTGCACGTACTTTTCTCATGCGTGAGGAATTGCTCATCGCATCTAGTGCTATTGCAATATTTTATTTATTTTGGCTCCTAACAACACATTTTGCAAAAAATGGCTACCTCTCCGAACTCACAAGGCGTGATAGACGACATCTATCACCTGCTACATCACCGTAGCTTAGCACAGGGCTGGCAACAGGTCTAGGAGTCCCGGGGAGGCCCCCGCAGCCCCGCACCGATCCCCGCCAGCTCGCCCCGTCCTCGACCCTGTAAATCCTCTCATGTGGACCTGCGCCTGCCCCTGGTCCCCGTGGGGACTCGAACACCACAGGGATAAAAAAACAGCTAAAAATATTTTAAAAATAATAATGTAACTCTATTATAAATGCATACTTTTTTTACAAAATATAGCTTTAAAAATATATTATAGCATATAGATTCAAGTTTTAGCTCAAATATACAAGAAAAAAAATACAATCTCTTATATTAAAAATACAATCTATTATTTAATTATATTTTTATTTTACCGAGTCCCTATGGGGTCTCGCGCGCGTGGGGGGAGGACGGCCCTCGTCCCTGTCCCGCTGGCCTAGCGTGGCCCATCTGCGTTCTCCCATGGGGGGAATCGCCCCTGTCCCCAATGGGAAAATTTCCCCATGGGGAAATTGCCACCCCTAGCTCGGCAAGAGAGGAGCCAAGCAGCACGTCGACCTAGAGCGGGAGGCGGAACCAAGGTGCGGTAGGTGGGCGCTGCCAAGCCGACATAGCTCGGTAGGCGCCTACCGAGCGCCCCTGGCTTGGCATACGGCTTGGCTAGCGCATGGGTGGCAAAAAAGGCAATGGTGGAAAAAACTCATTGATTTGGTTCAAAATTACTTCAATTATACGCATTAATTTGGATTTTGCTCTATCTCGACTCATTAGCCCGCTTCTAAAAATACTTCAAAACTATACAAGAAATAAATGTAGAGTTGCCATCATGCGACACTTGTTATTACATATGCTGCCACTACCGGTGGCCTAGTTCTCCATCCTCCTTGGCTGTCATTCGCCCATGGGTACACCGACCCCGAGTACGCACCTCCTACATCCACACGATCGGGAGTGCACAGCGACCTGCCTCATCATGAATAGCTGACACCCTAGGAATGCCTCCTCCTCCAGTTGTTGCCACTGCCCTTCCTTGACGCCGAGCTCTATGTACATGCTGGCTAGCATGTGGGCGATGGCCACCAGGCACTTGCATCAGCCGTCCTACACATCGATGAGTTACTGGCAGCACTCCTGCACACGATCAAGAGCCACACAGTGACCTACCTCATCGTGAATACCTAACACCCTATGAACGCCTCCTCCAGCTGCTGCTGCCCTTCCTTGAAGCCATGCTCCTTGTACATGCTAACCAGTATGTGGGCATGGCCGCTGGGCACTTGCACCGCCCATTCTACATGTCAGCGAGCTGCTGGCAGCACTCCTGCCAGACCAGCTCTGACACACTTGCTGATGCACTTGAGCTTCAAGCCCAGTACTCGGATTCTACAACTTGTGTAGGTTTGTCCCAATCGAAGATAACCTGAGATTAAGTGCGGGCTTGGGGACCACTGGCGCCTTGCTCTTGTCCTTTCCGCTGTCATCTAAGGTGTAAGGTCTCTAGTGTGTGAATCTCTCATGCGCCACTAGTTGAGCATATATTTTTACTCATGAATGCCCTATCATACATATCCGGGTCGTCTAACCATTGGAAGAAGTAGCAACACTCCATGGTTGACTGGCATGGATAGAGAGGGTTAGGGATGTGCAAAATAAAATATGCAATGTAAAATAGTAAATACATGATGACAAGAACTTCAGTGTACATGTTGTGCACCAAGGAGGTGGTTGCTAGGTGTGTGGACTGAATGGCATGTGCTGAATTGCCGCAATCGCACTACGGCTGTAGAAACTCTAGCAGCATGAGTGCATCCCTACAAGAATTATCGGAGTATGATCCTTTCTTCTTGGCCACCCATTTCCCCACAAGTGGCACAGTGATGTCATGAATCTCTCATCTCTTCTCTCTCTCCTCGTTCTCTAGTTTTGAGATCTGCTTGATTGTAGTCTTAGGTCTAGTCGTGGGGCTGGCCAGATTTTACAGGCGGTCACTGCTCAAGAGTAAAGCTTGAACATGTTGTCATTTCATTGGGAAACCTGGTATATCCTGTCAAATCATTGAAAAAGTTGGTGTGTGCTATCCACTCACTACGAAAAGCTAATACGTGTTGTCAAATCACTAGAAAAGATAGTAAGTGATGTCCGCTCAATGCGGAAAGCTAGTACATGTTGGGAAATCACTGAAAAAGTGGATGCGTGCTGTCCACTCGCTGCGAAACAGATGCACATTGCCAAGTTACTGAAATAGCTGGTGCGTGCTGTCCGCTGGCTACAAAAAGTTGGTACGTATTATCAAATCACTGAGATAGCTAGTGCATGTTGTCCACTCGCTAATACCTCAAGAAAGGATTCCAAGATCCAGACAAATAAAAAAGCAAAAAATAAACCACAAGACCTAAGATGTCTACATAATATTTATAATTTTTTTGTCAAGTTGCACATGGCACTTAGGCCGCACTCTATCATGTGGATACAATACATTACATGTTACACTTCTACATTTTAGTACATGGGTGAACTGGAGTGAGAATGGGAGTGATTGTAGCTGGTTGAGCTGGAGTGGGAGCGGAAGCAGCTGCGTCCTAGGCTGGTTCCTGCAATGTTAAGGATGGGAAATTACAGCCACGGTGCCTCCCGTTATTTCCTTCCCTTTCTTGGCTGCACTCTTTCTCGCTCTGCAGTAATGTGACCGCGGGTCTTGTTTTATACGCGTGCGAGCACAACTTAATTAACGCACGAATAAAACAAGAATCTGACGTCACATCATGTCGTATAATTATCCATGGGATTCCCTCACGTCAGGAGGCAAACCATGCGTTGACGCTCCCCTGTGATTCCCTAGTCCCTGCTCCTATGTGCGCCTGCTTGCCCAAAGCACTGCATGCGAATCCTAGTCAGCTGTCGAGCCAGTGTAGCTTGGCAACAGCTGCCGACTAGGTACTGCTCGGCAGGCTGCTGCCGAGCTGCATCAGCTCTGCAGCACTGGCTGTCGTGCCTACCCGTCGACCTACCGTGCGCTTGTCTGCTGCTACGCGCCACCCGACCTGCCGAACTACGGTGGCACGATAGGTGACACGTGTCACCTGCCACACCTTTTGAGCTCAAGGAGGGGCCATTTTTGTAAAAACGAATGTTAAGAGCCAAAATTAAAAAAAAGTTGCAAGAGTGATAGATACGTGAACAATTTCGTGCATGAGTAGTATAGATGTCACGTTAGCTTTTTTACTTTTTACGTAGCAGTTTTTTAAGTAAGGATTATCTTCTATCATTTTTAAATTACAAAGTAACATATATACCTAAGTATTAGCATCACATGGCAACTAAGGTTCTACTTTAATCGAGGTCCACCGAATTAAGAGTTGGATATTTTGTTTTTTATGAGAATTTTAGTATATTTCAATTTTTTGCTATGGTTCAATGTTGATTAGAGTCCACCTAATCAAGGCAGGATGTTTTCTCTTTTTATGAGAATTTCTGATATATTTTTCTTTGCTCTTAGTAGCTGTAAAACACCTGTCATGAGTTTTTAACATATAATAGACAGCTTAGTGCTGTTATAACCAAGTATTAAGCAATTGAGTTGGGCCGAACCAATTATTTTAATATAGAAAGTCCAATATATTAACTTTGATGTTAGGTCCAATTCGGACTTAGACTTTAAAAGGCTCCGCTTTCTTTTCTTTTCTTTTTTGAAATTTCGCCAGGAGCTCTGGCATTCATTTAAAAATGAAGGCAGGCACCCAGATTCGACCCTGGGTGGGGTTCGACGACACCCTCCACCAATCGAGCATCGCTCGGTTCCTTCTGCTTCGCGTCTGTAACTTTATACATATTCAAAATAAGCATTAATCTTTAAAAAAAACAACCTATCATGTCCCATCTTTGACTTACATGTGAATCTGACTCACCTTGTTTGCGGGTTTTAAAAAGAACAATTCCAACAAAAATTCCAAGCCATTCTCTTTCATCCTTAAGCATGTCGATGTCTATCATGCTTGTGTTGCATGCATCTACTACATTTCTCATCAGTAATGATAGTACAGTCATTGGGTGGACCTACGAATTTCATATAATAGCATCATCCAATGGCATGGCACTATCATCGATGGAGTGTTTACGTATTTGGTCCTGCAGCAATATTTTTTTAAAAAAATTTGGCAATCAAGCATCCGTTTTACAAATATGGCCCCTATAGCTTGGAAGATGTGATATGCGACACGTGCCACCTATCGCGCCCCCTTGCTCGGTAGGACAGGTGGCATGTGGTAGGGCGCTGGCGCGCGGGAGGACAACCGGCAGGTGCGGTAGTGGGAGCGCCGAGTATGTTGCCGAGCTAGCATTGCTCGGCAACAACTTGCCGAGCCAACCCTCCTCGGTAGGCTACTGCCGAGTGCAAACTGCTCGGCAGAAGGCAAGGCAGTGGGCGGCGGGGGCACGCATGGTAGGAAGCCGTGGGAGGCCAGTAAAAAAACACGTGTTTTTGTAACTAGGTGAATTCTAGTGGAAGTCAGTAAAATACACGTGCTTTGATTAAAGATTACTAAAAAATGTGTGCTTTTATACTAACAAATTCCATTTAGCACTACTACAACGGGTACAAACCATTAACTAGTATGTAATTAAGTTTGCTTCGCTAGGACTGAAGAGCTAGCATTGAACGCAGTAGCGGGTCATGGGTTGCCCGCTGTCCACTTCCCTTAGCGGCGAAACTGGTCCTGAGAGAAGGTCAACATGTTGAAAGAGCATTGTATGTGACGCAAGTCGTATTGCGATGGTGGCCAAGTGGGAATGAGTGCACCATACAATTGATTGGGCCTAATTTCTTGTGCCCTGCACATTTGCTACACCTAGTCCTCCACGTAATTACTAGCGTCCTGTGGAGGGAACACATCCTGTTAGGCTAACATAATGTACAACTGAAATAAAACCCATAATTGTAAGCACCCGTGTCACGTGTTGCACAAACAATGAACCTCTTGGATACTCCGGTCCACGGTAGTTAGCTATAGTGAAGCTTGATGTTGTGTAATATGTGTTGTACTGGTGGACTGTGTAGCTATCGTATGTTCGATCGTATCACTTGGCGTGCTACCGGAGATGCGGGTGATCCATGGATGCGTACGTGTCATTCTGCACCTTTTAGTCTTGGACAGGGGAGTCGATGACGGTGCCTACGGTGTATTATGTGTCGGGCTATCCCTGTGATGAGGACAGAAGAAGATTGCTCCCTCGTCCCCTCGACGAGGATGGCCTAGGGTCAGGCTACCTCCGTGCTGAAGACATACTAGAGTAGTGTCGGCACAAATGTCCTGCACGAATATGTCATGTATGAAGAACAATGTGAGAAAGGTATCTTTCGGATTGCAGCAAAATGTGAAGTCGTCAAACCTGAGTAGTGCACTACACGGACTGTGAACGACTAAGGCTATGTGTGTCCCGATGAGCTAGGACGTGCGGGCGAAGCTATCGATGGATGATGCAGTGGCTCGTCAACCCTCGGGATAAATACGTTGCTGGAACAACTATAGTTGATGGCTCCCCAATGCTGTTTAGCGTCCTTGTGCATGTTGCGGATAGACCCCCATAAGTCATTTGATTGCGCTCGACTATCCACGGTGTAGTGCGGCTCCACTCTTAGACACGATGCGGCACAGCCGGTCGACCTGTGTAGGTTTTTGGAGTCTCTTGGTGATCGGTGAAGGTTTTGACCGCTCGGTGCTCAACCTCCCAATCGATCGCTCAGTGCACGATCGCTTCATCGATTGCTCTATTCGATCGCTCGCTTGATTGCTTTGTTCGACCGCTCGCTCAGCTTTGTCTATTATCGTAAGATCCAATCCACCTGTGATCACTAGTGCCATTTAGGCAAATCATGAACTAGATTGATTCAAGATAATCTTTATTGCTGGTTTTCAGTGGATTTAAAAAGTGCCATCACAACACCCCTAAAAGCCCTAGACAAAAACTGAAGCCTCTTCTCCAATATTTTCAACTCATAAAGTCTCCTATTAACCCTTAGCGCCTCCCTAGTTTTATAGGCTAACACTCCAAATGTGTCCTCATCGAACACGGATATACAATCTATCTCTTCCAAAAAAATTAAGGGTCCCAAAACCCATCCAAACATGGGTTTTACACAACCCCTAATCCTTCCTATTATGGACTCCTTCCATATCTTCTCCAATCCCATCACATGATGAACCCTCCAGGACCGCACCTCCTGTACCTTCCTCATGCATCATCAACCTCACGTGTCAAAGCCTATAGGATTGTACCTCCTGTATCTTCTCCACGCATCATCAACCTTTGATCTTCACATGCTCCAGCATGAGCCCAACCACCTCATAACATCCTTCACCACCTAGACCTCAGATTTCCCTATTCTAGTCCTAGTCCTCCTTGTTACTGACCATGACTATGTCCACTCCTATCTGCACATGCAAAGACCAAAGAACATATTCCCCAGAACAAGTTCTTCTCAACTTGGCTGACAT
The DNA here is from genome assembly GCA_017311315.1 of Dendrocalamus latiflorus. NCBI lineage: Eukaryota > Viridiplantae > Streptophyta > Magnoliopsida > Poales > Poaceae > Dendrocalamus > Dendrocalamus latiflorus. Next base: position 37,866,874 of record CM029611.1, read on the forward strand.
TAGTACACACACGCAAACCACACCCTTGTTCATCCATTATCATCAACCAAGTCAGCACAACCACAATTTCCATGCTTTTCTAGAAATCAGTTTCAGACTATTCATTACGACCGATATGTCCGCTATACACAAGCCGATCAGACCGCTGGCTCAATGAGTACTCAAAAACTATAGCAATAACCATCTAGTAAGACTAGTCTGACCACCATACATAGGCCAGTCAAACCACTGGCCCATCAGACATGAGTAATCGAGGTACTCAAAGATCACTAGAATTGAATCACTTGTACCGACCGTGAATCCTACAACAATCGATCGCAAGCCTAAGACAACCGATCACTAAGTCTAAGACAACAGATAGCAAAGTCTACAACAACTAACAAAGCATTGTAGCTATGATCACCAACTGATTATTGTAGCACACTCTAGCGGTCCCTGATCATGGTTGAAGCCGACTGACTACCTGCTGTGGTCGTTCTGCCCTGGTCGTTCATTCATGGCCGACTTACTGTGGTCGAAATACCATGGTCGAAATATCATGATCAAAATACTGTGATCGAAACACCGTGGTCGAAGCCTATTATGGTTGATCTATCGTTACCAACCTACCGTGGTCATCTGCCATGGTCGACCTGCCAAGGTCTCTAACAATCCCCCATTGAGTTTCCAACCCAAAACTAGCAATATAATATCAGGTTTTGGTTTTAAACTAAAAATTTGTCCAAAATTAATTCTAAAAGGAATTTGAAAAGTGTTTAATACTTAAAACCTAGAGTTGGCTATTTTAAACATTATTGGTATTGAAAAGTTTCTCAAAAGACCAACTAATCAAAAGTTTTTTGGTTTTAAAATTCATCCAAAATTATAAGTTGACCTAAGTGGTCATAATCTAGCACTTGAGTGAGTTTTGCTATTTGAGCTAAAGTAATTCATATATATTGGCTCATAAGGGTATTTGTAACTCATACATATAATTGAAATATTTAATATACCATTAAATGCTCATTCTTGCAATCTTGAAGAGTTATTGAAAATGAACTTGTTTAAAAAAAATGCAATTCTTAGCATGCTTCCAAGAAAATCAGAACTACAGGCAGTCATTCTGTGGTACTTGCACCATCCGGAACAACTGGCAGTGAAACTACGGTACTTCCAATTTTTCTAAAAATAGCTGATTTGATTCAAAGTTTGCTGGTATCCAATTCCCTCAGCCATTACCTTTGCTCCATAAAGTCAAGTTGATCTCTCTTATCCTAGCTTGCTAACTACCCTCATGTAATCTCTTGACTCTTTGTGCCATTTTGCTCCTAATTTGATTCTTTTTCATAAAAATGGCATTCTCTCCAAGAGTGATAGACTGTTGATCATCTTGACCTCGGCTTGAGTTCTATGCTTGTGTTTACAAGTGATATAATCTTTTTTTAAATGGTATCTCTTACAAGTGAAAAATAAGTTGTATTCTCAAATTTTTCAAGTGGTACCTTTCTAGTGGTATCCTTTTTTTCTCTTACCGAGCAATATCTTTTCTTAACCAAGCTCTCTCACCTATATGATATCATCTTTTTCCAAGTGATATCCACTCCTTCAAGTGATATATCTCAAATGATATCATCTTTCTCTTCTCTTAAGAGGTATTTCAAGTGATAACCTTCTACAAGTGGTATCAAGTCTCTATAATTGGAATTAATTACACTTGGTATCATTTATTTTTTTTACAATTGGTATCATTTATAATTACAAGTGGTATTTCTCACAAATGGTATCTAGTGTAATCACAAGTGGTACAAAGGTCAAAGTGGTATATGCTTCCCATGGAAAAGACCAAAAGAATCATAAAAGATTAAATAGCACCTATTATGGACAAGTGGCTTACAAGTGACATCTTTAAGTCTTGGTGCTAGATGACATAAGGACAGAAGGTTTAAACAAAACGAAAGAGATGTGAAAAGAGAAAAACAAGACGATGAGAATCCTTTGTGTGTCAAAGGAGAAAAAAAAATATTGCCAAGAAGAACCTTTGTGTAGGGAGGAGTTTTTCTTTGTGAAAAATTTATGTACTATTTTGGCTTGTAAAAATAAAAAGGGCAAAGTATTAATATTGAGAAAAATTATTTTACTTATTTGCCCAAAATATTTTATGGATCTTATAAATGAATGTGTTTCACCCTCTTTTGCTTATATGGTTTTTTGAGCTTTTAATGAAAAATCTATGTAATATCTTGCTTTCAAAATGCTGAAAATTTCAGAGCTTTGCATGATTGTGAGCAGATTTGTGATTTTTACATCTTTGTGTGTGCTCATAATATGAAATTATTACAATTATGACTTTTAATCCCCTATTGCTAATGTATACTGACAATTTTTATCAGATGTATTGGATTTTTGTAAGTCATTTTTTCAGCTAGCTTCTGAAGGCTCAATTGGAATACAAAATCATGAATGTAATTCAAATGCTACAAGTAGTATCAAATACCAAAAAGGGGAAAAACTTTAAAAATCTTCAAAAAAACTCTCATGAGTAAGACTGTTTGAATCTGTTTCAAATATTTTTTCCTTTAGTTCCCTCAAATTCCCTCTTGGTCATATGCTTTTATCTTCATTCTTCTTATGACCACATTAAGTTGAATTAATTGGTATTAAGCTCTATGTTTTGAAAAAAATCTCCTCTTTAGCTTATCAAGTTTTATTGCTTTTTGGTAATTAATGCCAAAAGGGGAAGAATAATGCATAATAGCTTTGGATAATGGAGGAGAATAATGTACTTAAAGTTAAATCTTGCAAAAAAAATGCCAAAAGAGGGAGAATGGGAGAATAGCATTGTTAAATTTTAAGTTGAACAATGCCAAAAAGGGGGAAAGGGGAAGTGATTTCACCAGTAGTCTTTAATTTGCCATCATATGTTAATGTTCATCCAAATGCTATTATTATTAATATATTTGTCATTCATCACCAAAAAGGGGGGGATTGTAAGCTCCAGCTCCATTAAGTTAGTTTTGGTGATAATGACAAATCCAATTGTGAGACTAACTTGTTTATTGATTATGATATTACCTAGTCTCATTTGGATGAAAAGGTGAAAACCATAAAAGGTATGTATTCTATATCATATTCTTATTTCTTGTTGCATTCCTCGGATCCAAAATATAGATTGAACTTCACCAAATAGTCAAACATGAATATGTACATATGTCTCTATTACACATTCTTATATGTACACATTTAGGAAAGTTCACTCTATGTTTTGTGGTTTCATTCGTATTGATCGATGTTCATCTTTCCACATATTAAGGATCTTTACCTTAAAACATATCTCTTGAATATATATAACTTGTGTAGTATATATACTCATAATCGGGTTGCCATCTAGTTCTTCCATTATGTGTTAATGGTTGAATGATAAATGACAACCGAATAAATAAGTTTTTTTTAAAAATCTTATCTTAGAGTATACAATTGTTGTGTACATATTGTATACTCAAAAAATAATCTTTTATCTTATTATTTGTTGAAATTGTTATGAATTACCAAAAAGGAAAGACTGTGAAATCTAGTCCCTTCATTATGAGTTAATGGTGAAGTTTGCTAATTAATGACAATAAATTTGTGGACTAACATTTTCTATGAGTTGGATGAATAGTTTAGGTTCCACAACAAAGGATGATTTGGGATGGATTCATATGTTGAAGATCATCAAGTGAAGTGTAGGATGCATCATAAGTTGATGCACGTCCAAGAGAAGATGATTATATGTTGATCATCAAGTCAAGTGAAGACCCATCATGTATTGATGGAGTTTAAGTGACAAGGACCTAGACTTGAAGTGAATGTGTGTGTCATCATGCTTCAGGAAGATGCTAATGCAAAGGTATGACTAACTAGGGCTAAGGATGTGTTCCTAGTCTTTTACTTGTCTTGAAGTTTGGGTGGAAGATTGGATTGCTAGTATAATTTGCTGTACTATTAAGAGAGGTCTTGTCTAGTAGCTTGAGTCTCATCATGTGTTGATAGCTCAACGTCACTTACTATAGTTCTCTTTAGCATGAGGCTTGTATTTGCGAATGTGTTTTGCAAATAGTTGAAGCTCATGGGTTGAATCATTATAACATGGGATTATATATTGTGAATGTGTTTTGCAAATGTTTCAAGTCCATGTTTTCATTCTTTGTAGTATGAGAATTATATTTGCAAATGTGTTTTGCAAATAGTTGAAACTCATATATAATCCTTGTGTCATGATTCTAAGAGTATGCAAATGTATTTTGCAACTTGTTGGGAATCATGTTTGATTCTTATGTGCAAGATATTGTTGTTTGCAAATATATTTTACAAAATCTGTTGAAGTATCTGCACTTCCTAGGGAAATCAGAACTACCGCAATGTAGTGTGTGGTACTGCTGCTGACGAAACTATTGACATTGTAATCGTGGAACTACCGCGTGTGTTGGTGGTTGAAGACCTTCGTGGTCGGGAGTCGACTTGGTCAAACCAATATGGTCAAAGACCTATGTGGTCGAAGATCTGTGTGATAGAAACGAACGTGGTCGAAATTAACGTGATCGAGATCTACATGATCGAAACCAGCGTAGTCAAACCAGTATGGATGGAATCGATGTGGTCGAGATCTGTGTAATCGAAACCAACGAGTCAAACCAGTGAGGTTGGAATTGAGGTGGTCGAAGATCTGTATAATCAAAACGAGCGTGGTGGAACCGACGTGGTTAAAGATCAACATGGTTGAACCGACGTGGTCGAAACTGATATGGTTGAGATCTGTGTGATCGAAACTAGCGTGGTCGTAATCGATGTGGTCAAACAGACGTGATTAATACAACGTGGTCAAAAATTGATGGAGCAGTGAGAGATCTGTGTGATCGAAGACTGACATGGTCGAAAATTGACATGGTTGACGTGGTCGAGACCTAAGTGGTCGAAACTAATGTGGTCGGAGATCAGCATAGTCGAAAACCTATGTGGTCGATGTGGACAACATAGTTAGAGACCAATGTGGTTGGAGATCAACGTAGTCGGAGACCTGTGTGGTCGAACCAGACAACGTGGTCGAAGACCTGTGTATTCGAACCAGACAACGTGGTTAGATACCTAAGTGGTCGAACCATCCGAAGTGGTCGAGGACCAGTATAGTCGATGATCAGTACTTTCGACCAGCTCTGTGTGAGCGGTCGATCGGCTCTTTGTGAGCAGTCCGATTAGTGAGTGGTACTACCAGCTTTGTGTGAGTGATACATCTGATTTGCGGAATTACCGGTTCTGTGTGAGTGGTACTTCTGATTTGCGGAATGTTTAGCTTATGTAGTGGTACGTTTTTTTAGAGAGGCATCTGTTTGGTGGTGTTCTCCTCCCCGCGAGAGCGGTAGTTCTGCATGTGGGAGCGGTACTTTCGATGAACGGAACTATCAGAATATGTACAACGAAACTACCAGATTCGACTGGTCCTTCTCTTCTAACGGCTAGTTTTTGACCATTGCGAGGGGAGCGGAAATACCACAATTTTGCTGCTGGTACTTCTGATAATCCTGATTTTTCTGGTGCTTTGCTTCCAACGGCTAGTTTTCGTGGTGTGTGTATATATACCCCCTTATGGCCGGTTGGAAAAGCGATTGCTGCACTCCATTTCACTCTCTTGAGCTAGCGTGAGGTCCTTCTCTCAATTGTGCGTGCTTTGCATCTTGTGAGCATGGAGGAAGGCTCTGAATTGCAGGTGTTGTATTTAGAGATGGATTGAGTATCCACTCGATCGTTGCATGCGATGAGAGATACGTGAGGGGCTTGATTTAATACTCGTGGAGTTTGCCGACTCCTAGATGGCTTTGGAAGTGTCGTGCGTGGTGATCTTCTCAATGAAGGTTGTGAGAAGACTCAGCGAAGTGTGAATGTTGGAGCTTACCTACCCGAAACAGGAAAGAGCTACCGCTAGTGGATTGAGGTATTTCAGCTTAATTCGTGGAGCCGGTCCAATTCGTTTGGGCTAATCTCAACGTGGACTAGAGGAGATCCGTAAGTCTTCAAACACCACGGTTAAAAGGGATCATGTAAATTGTGGTTTGTTTTCTTGTGCTCAATTTACGTTCAAACAATTTACATTCACAAAATTAAATTGATTATTTTTCATCCTAGGATTACAAACCCTGACATAGGCTTATCTTGTTAGTACACTTAGGTGAATTCAGTTATTTTAGGCATTATTTGTGCTAAACCATTTTAAGTTAAGCTTTTGCATTATTTGTTTGGTTTAACTAAATAGAAATTGATAATTAATTAGAGAAGAATTTTTTAGATCGCCTATTCACTCTCATCTAGTCGGCTTCCTCGATCTAACACTAAGAAGTGACAAGTGTCAGAAGTACTCTTCCTATCAATTGTACAACCCCAAAATCCGCATCTGAATAAGCTCTAAGGGTAAGGCATGAGAAATAAGAGTAACATAAGTCAAATTCTAAAGTTGACTGAAGATACCTGAAAATTCGCTTTACCGCTTAATGATGTGAAGCACACGGGGAACCTGAAAGCGAGCACACAAACACACAGCAAAGTATATGTCTGGCGTTAAAGCAATGAGATACAAAAGTGAATCAATTAAGCTTATGTATTCATTTTGATCAACAGGCTCTCCATCTTCATCAGGATCCAACAAAGCAATAGACCCCATGGGTGTGGAAATTGGTTTGACTGTCTTCATGTCGAAGCGACAAAGTATATCTTTAGTGTACTTAGTTTGATGAATAAAAATACCCAACTTTAATTGCTTGATCTGAAAGCCTAGAAAGAATGTGAGCCTCCTGTCATGCTCATCTCAAATTTACTGTTCATAGTATCTAAAAACTTAGAAACAAGAGTATAAGAGGAACTAGTAAAGATGATATCATATACATAAATCTGAACAAGTAAAAGATCATTGCCATACTTGAGATTAAACAATATTTATCTACTGGCCCATTTGAAAGTTATTTTTTAGCAAATATGATTTAATTCTATCATACCATGATCTAGGTGCTTGTTTTAGACTATATAAAGTTTTTATACCATTATCAGAGAACTTATAATTCTCAAAACTAGGTGGTTGTCTGACATAAACTTCCTCCTCAATATAGCCATTAACAAAAGCACTTTTAACATCTATTTGATATAGTCTAAAACCCTTTGATGCAGCAAATGCTAACATAATTCTTATGGCTTATAATCGAGCAACAGGTGCAAATGTTCAACCAAAGTCAAGATCTTCTACCAAGGTGAATCCTTGAGTTACAAGTCTAGCCTTATTTCGAACAACAACACTTTCCTCACTTTGTTTATTCTTAAAAACCCATTTTGTTCCAATTATATTATGACCATGAGGAGGTGAAACTAAAGTCTAGACTTTATTACATTCAAAGTTTTCTAATTCCTAATGCATGGCATTAATCCAAGACTCATCAGATAAAGCATGACCTACATCTTAGGGTTCAAAAGAGGAGATAAAAGCAGAGTGAGCATATGAGGCATTGGAGTTATACCTACTACGAAGAACTCACTGACTTAATTCACTAATCATTTGTTCAAGGGGATGACTTCATTGAATGTGTAGAGGAGCTTGTGATGTGGTTGTATGAGTGGTCGTAGGTGCAGCCGTAGTAGTCGTAGTGGCCTCCACCTCATGAGTGGTCGTAGGAGTAGAAGTGTGATTCAGGAATTCCCTCTTGTCGTCGTCAGAGTCATAGAAGGTGTCCTCGAGTGTGTTAGTTACCTGTATACTTGCATTATTGGGTCTAGTACCAGGACTAGTCTCATCAAAAGTGACCTCGTAGGTCTCAATAATGTTGTTAGTTTCTAAGTTGACTACACGATAACATCGAGTATGAACTGCATATTCGAGAAAGATGTCATATGAGAATGTAGATTCAAATTATCAAGATTGCCATGTTTAAATATGAAGCATCGACATCCAAACACTCTCAAGTGAGAAATATTAGGAGTATAACCAAACCGAAGCTCATAGGAAGTCTTATGCAATTTAGCTTGCAAGAATAATATATTTGAAATGTAACAGATAGTCAAAATAGCTTCAGCCCAACACTTCATTGGAGTAGCATGTTCATTTAACATTGTTCTTACTATCTTAACCAAAGTTCTATTCTTATGTTCGACCACACTGTTCTGTTGAGGCACTCGAGCGGACCAAAATTGGTAATCTAAACACTTTCCAATACAAAAAAGCAAATGATGTATTCTTGAATTGGGTTTTATTATCACTTCTAATTACTCTAAATGATCCTGGAAGTTCATTAGTAAGTCTAAGAGCTACCTCTCTAAAGTGAGCAAAAGCTTCATGCTTAGATGCCATAAAATAAACCCAAGAGTATCCAGAGTAATCATCAATAATAACAAGAACATACCATTTACCTCCAACAGACTGAATCCTAGAAGAACCTACAGTGTCCATGTGCAATAATTAATGAGGTGAATCAGTCATGACAAGTGTGAGTGGAGGATATTATGATGAGACCATCTTTCCATGTCGACAAGGTGAACAAATTAGATCTATTAACTTTTTAATCTTAAGACTACGAATACCGCTAACAAGATTCAAATTTACTGAGACGAAGCAAATGATCAAAGCCAATATGACCTAATCTACGATGTCAGAAGAACAAATCCTTAGAGTCTGATGAAATAAGACACCTAAGATCAGAAGATGCTGAATACAAAGTCACTTTTAAATAAGCGACCAACTCGCCTAATTCTACATACAAGATCACTAGATAAATTCAAAATATAGCAAGAATGCTTTTTAAAGTTCACCTTAAGATCATCATCTACCAACTATGAAACTGAAAGCAAGTTATAGATCAACTTACTGACAAGAGCGACGCTCTTTAATATGAACTTATCATTGACATGCACGGTATCTTTAGCAAGAACTCATCCTTGAGAGTTGTCCTGAAAATGATCATCTCATCACTGAGGGCATGAGTAAGGGAAGAGAACCATCATGAGTCTCCGGTCATATGGCGAGAACACCTGGAGTCAATGAACCATATGTTCTCCTTCCGCTTGTGATGAGCCTACAGAGCATAAACAATCATCGGTACCTTAGTACTGGGTTAGACAATAAAGATTTAGGAATCCAGTACTAAGATACTAGACGAACAAGAGTAAAAAGATGGACTGATAAAGATTTAAGTGAAGCATTAGCATCTAACAGATTTTGACCAGACAGTCATTAAGAAGCTGATCCAACCATTGTGCGGTCTGACCGCTTCAACAAGGTTAGTCTGACCGCCGATTGGTCAGATCGCATGGACAACACTGGTCGAAAACAATCTGATCGTCTGACCATCGACTGGTCTAATAGAGTATCAAAAGCTGGTCAAAACTCTATGAAAAGCTGGTTGAAACTCTATGTAAAGCTAGTCGAAACTCTGGTCCATCCACACTGGTCTGACCATATAAAATAGTTGGTCAAAAGTCTGAACTGACTACGCTGGTCCGACCACGAGTAACACCTAGTCAAAAGTCTGGTCCAGTCATGCTGGTTCGACCATGAGAAACAGCTAGTCGAAAATGCCTCCTTATGCGGTCTTTCTTCTCTTTCTTTATTTTTCAAAAGCAGAATTGAAACAAATGACCATTTTTACCAGAATGAGTGCATCGATACTTGACTTGATGAGTAGTCGTATCAATCAATTTCACAACACTTAGTTTGGCAGAGAACTCTTTTGCAATACCAGCAGATCTAAGGACAATTTATTTCGGTTGAGATTCTACTTCTAATTTTCTTGGTTCGAGTAACTTGACAACTTTAAAAGGATTGTTCTTAGCATGCTCAACAAAATTAAATCTTAGTTCATGATTTTTCACACTTTAAATCTTTTATCGCTCCATCCTACTGTACCGCATGGTGTCAGTCCAGGCAGAGTTCCAGCCTATTAGCGTGTCTGGCCTGCATGGAGGTCGCATAAGGAGACACATAAGTCTGCAACGGGTTCGCAACACGTACCACTCTAAGTATAAGCAGTACGTGTCTGGGTCATACGACAGTCACTCTTGCTCAACCTCTGTCGTCACCAACTGCTCCCAGGCGTGCTTCCACGGGGCATGTGTCTCTCCACTCATCGTTCTTCCGTCCCTTCAGTGGAGAAATAAAGCAAACATGAATGATATGCAACAAACCATATGCAATAAAATAAGAAATAAATTTACTTACAAGTGAACATGGTTGGGTAGTGGTCAACGTGGTGCTGGTGGTACCTGCTGGTGAAATTCGAACTATCTTATGACCTATTAGGGAGTGTACAGCTCCACCATCTAGGAGAAGACGAGGTGATAGGTCGTGAGCCAATACTCCCTATCCTACTCACACTGCTCTAACAGTTTGAAAGAAGCTGTCTTGGAGATAATCTCTGTGGTCCACACCGTCCACACAATGCTACCCTTGTGCAAGGTCTCAAACGCATCATGGAAATTTGGGTAAGCTCATCGTGGCCTCTTCCTAGACCATCCTAGCTCGCTGGCAGTCTTGCGAGTACCCATAGTGGGCTATCCACCGGGTCGTCACCATCACTGGCACCATAGAAGCGTGCCTCCAACTAGTACAGGTACATCTGCAGTTGTACATATGGCCAACAAATAGAGAAGTGCTCCCATAATCACAACTGCAATAAGATGTAGCAACTAGCAAGGTTTGGTACGCTAGTGGCACACTACAAGCGGTCGCACAATGCCCTTTAGGTCGTGCATAGAACAGCCGAACACCAGTTGTACATCAGGACCTCATGAGGCTCGACGTCGATTAGGGACTTAGTGATGTGGATGTATCTAGGGTACACCCAATCTCCCTGAATCATAGGAAACATGGTCCACCCGAATATGAAGAGCAAGTAAGCCACTTGGTGGGACCTCATGACATGTGCAGACATGTCTGTTGAACATTGCATATACTGCCGCAACCACGAATGTGACAATCTTGAGAACTTATCCAGAATGGGATGACCAAACCAATGTAGCATACGTGTCTTCTAGTCGAGGGATCTAGTGGGTGGAACCATAGGACAACCCCGTATTAGTAGATCGGTGAGGTACACAACATCCTGCAGGGTGATGGTCATCTCCTCCATTGGAAGTGAAATGTGTGGGACTCCGTCCTCCACCAATCAACGAGTGCTAACAGAAGTGGCGAGTCCAGTGTGAACGACTGCCCAATGTCCATCATCCTCGCAATGGGCAACAACCCGACCCACTACAAAACTAGAATGTACTGATCATCAAGAGGCCAGTCCTCCCGAGATTCTCAGAGAACAAAGGGGGCCGGTCCTTCACCGCTTGACCACACCTAACAAATGATACTGGCCATCCCATGATGGATCCAACATCGTGCCACCCCTGAGATTGCCACCACTAGCCATTCCCTGTGGTACATAAAATAATATGCCGGTGTCAAATAGTGATAAATACAACTGACCACAATGAGAATAATTACGCTGCATACATATTTACATATTTGCTAAATTGTATTTTTTTCTTGCGCTAGCTTTGTGCTCTGATTAAATGCACACTAATAACTAATTTATGGGATTAGTACTAATTAAATAAGATTAATAATAATTAAGTGTGATTAGCGTTAATTACAACGCTGATTAGGCATGCACAGTAAGTTATTTAGCGATTTTCCGGCCCATATTTTTGCAACTATTTACAATAAGTAAACATGACTACTTATAGAAATACATCTATCTACTAAACATAGTTACCTAGCGTATTTCCCCTTACAAAATCACAGTTATTCTAACGATGTATTAAGCATATTAATCGCATACGAATGAAGCATACCTTTTTTCGAAAGTATTCACCAGCTCCATAATGCTTCCAATTACGAAGGATTACAGCTGCTCTCCCTCGCTCAGTAGGAAATCTCTCTTTTCTTTTCTTCCCTCTCTCGTTGCGCTCTCGCTCGGCAACAAATCGGCCGCAGTTCGCGTTTTATACACATGCACGAGAATGCAGCGCAATTACCGCGCAAATAAAACGAGAATATAATGTCGCGTCGCATTGTGTAATTATCCACAGGATTTCCTCGCGTCAGAAGGCAAATCGCGTGCGCTGCTCCGCTGCTCCCAAGCTGCCCACGCACCTACCTGCCCACCCCTGCCGCACGCGATTCCCGGCGCGCTGCCGAGCTAGCACTGCTTGCCTATCGTGCCTTTTGAGCTCGGGGAGAAGGCTATTTTTGTATAAAGTGATATTCGAAGGTCAAAATTAAAAACAATTGTTGCAACGTCAAAAACGTGAACAGTTCGTCCTCGGCTTGGAGACTTGCCTGGACCGGACTACACCGGTACAAGCAACATGGTTAGAAAATTACACATACGTGAAACCAAAGGAACTTGGCCGAGAGCGAGAGAGAGATGAGAGAGCTTTTTCTATTGATGTGGGGGCGACGTCGTCGTCTTTCTACTCAGCTCATGTGCCCCACGCGGCCACGCCGCTCCACTCCACTGCACTCCAGTCCCCCCGTGATCCCTTCGAAACCCCGCAAAAACCATCGCACCATCTGTTACTGCAGACTCAAGTTACATGCATGTATGCATACAAATATCTACCTTTCTCCCTGTTCTTGCATCTTTCTGACCTGTACCATCTTGCAAAGAATACTTTGTGAACGGTTGCTGATGCTGCATACCATTTGCAGCTAGCCTAACAATTGTATTGTATGCGCTATTCAGTAGCTCGACCATGTAAAAGTTGCCAACTGCCAAATCAAATCAGTTGCCAACTGCCAAATCAAATCAGACGCTGACACTTGGCTGGTATGGATGGCAGAGTTGCACCAAGTCAAGCTCGCGGATTTGTTTTGTTTGCCATTAGTCATGGTGGTCTAGATTTGGTTGGTTGCCAGATTATTCTCCGGCCACCAACCAACCTTGAAAGTTCGCAAATCCAGTGCAGTTCCTTTAAAAAAAATGCTCGTGTTAAAAAACTTCAGAACTGAACACTGGCTGTATCCATCATGCGAGTCCTGCATGCCTCGGCCGAGCTCGCTAATCCTTCCGGGTATCATCATTAGAACGGCTCTGTATCGGCCAAATTTCTTCAGATGATTAAGTCGGCGTTGCGACGAGGGACTCGTACACTCGAATTGCCATCTGGCCGTCGCGTCGTATATGTTCGTCTCTCTCGTGGTTAAACGCGACGTAAATATAGATCGTTTCCCCGGACAAAAGAGGTAGATGCAGAGGAAGAGATGGGATGTCTAGGCGCTATTTGGACAGCTAACGCCTTTGTCCGGAATTGGATGTCACACTCTACCTACACCGTACGGCATGCGTGGAGCCAAGGACGGGTATACAGTAATTTATAGGTATTTAACTAGTAAGCAATTCTTGGTGAATGATTCCTAACCCTTCTTGGGGAATTCCATCCACAAACGCAAATTTTGTGGCTGACCGATATTATGCATGCAGTCACTATAGTAAGTAGGTTCATGTCAAATCCTGGAAGACCGCTGTTGGAGAGTGCCTCCCTCCATCACGGTTGATCCTATTATCTCTCTACATGGTATCAGTTACCTAGCGCATCCACATTCCTCTGCTTCCGCATCCCTCTCCTCTCTCAGCATCCACCTGCGCCATGTCCTCGCCTGCTCATTCCTCGGCGTCCTCCGACGACAATTCTGCCATTACTCCCCCTCAGCCAGCACCAGCGTCGGTGGTCCAGACCGTGAACATCCGATCCCACGTTCCGGTCACCCTTGACATCGCCGACTCCAACTACAGTCAATGGAGGTGCTTCTTCGACTCTGCCATCGGAAAGTTTGGGCTCGAGGCGCATATTTCTTCTCCACCACCCCTGCCGCAGCGCGACGCCTCATGGCGTCAAGTCGACCACTGCGTCAGCAACTGGATCTACACAACCGTCTCCAAGGAGATATTCGACATCGTTCACAAGCCCCGTGCGACGGCATTCACCATTTGGACTGACATTGAAAGTCTCTTCCGCGACAATGAGATGCAGCGAGCTGTTTACCTTGAGGCTGAGTTCCGCAGCGTCCAGCAGGGTGACCTGAGCATCACCCAGTACTGCTCTCGTCTCAAACACCTCGCCGATAGCCTTCGCGACGTCGGCCACCCCGTCTCCGAGCCGAGCCAAGTGCTCAACCTCCTTCGTGGCCTGAATCCCAAATTCCGCCACGTCAAGCCGGTGATGACCGCAAAATTCCCACCTCATACCTTCATGAGTGCTCGCTCATACCTGCTGCTAGAAGAGATCCAGCTTCAACATGACGACAAGATGGACGCCGGCCACGCCCTCGTCGCGGGCCATGGCTCTTCCTCGACCGGCGCGTCCTCCGGCTCCACCGACGCCACCACCGGCCGCTTCCCCAACACCGGCAAAGGCAAGGGCCGCAAGCGCGGCCGCGGCGCCGGCACCTCCGGCGGCACCTCCGGCTCTCCATCCAGTGGCGGCGCTGGCAGACCGATGTGTCCCACACCGGCACCATGGGCGGCCGGCTATAACCCTTGGACCGGTCTGGTTCAGGCCTGGCCCATGCCGTTCCGCGCCCCTGGCTCTGGTGTTCTTGGCCCGCGTCCACCCTTCCAGCCCCACCATGCCATGACGGCCCAACACCAGCCTGGACCGCTCGCTCCGGCTGATTCTTCCAACGCCGGCGGGACGTGCTGGGATAATGCCGCCCTCTACGCCGCGCTGCAGTCTGCCACAACTGTGCCCCCACCCAGCAGTGCCGACTGGTACTTCGATACGGGAGCCACTACCCACATGTCGTCCACATCTGGTATCTTTCGTTCTTCCCAGCCTGCTCCTTTCTCTTCCTTCATCACAGTTGGCAATGGCGCCAGGCTGCCAGTGACTCACACCGCAGCCACCGCCATTCCCACTTCCTCTAATCCTTTGCTTCTTCGTGATGTTCTGGTTTCTCCTTCTCTCATCAAAAATCTGGTGTCTGTTCGTAAATTAACTCGTGATAATAACGTTTCTGTTGAGTTTGATCCTAACGGCTTTTCCATTAAGGATCTTCCAACCCAAATGGTGAGGCTCCGCTGTGAGAGCTCCGGCGAACTCTACCCACTCCGTCTACCCGAGCACCAGTCCTATGCCGCAAGCTCTACACACGTCGACCTCTGGCATGCGCGTCTCGGGCATCCGGGCTCCTCTTCAGTGTCTTCTCTTCTGCCAACATTTGATTTTCAGTGTAATAAATCTGCAGCTCATGACTGTCATTCTTGTCGATTAGGCAAGCATGTAAGACTGCCGTTTACTTCCTCTGAATCAATCACTTATTTCCCGTTTCAATTGGTTCATTCGGATGTTTGGACTGCTCCAGTTCCTAGTTACTCTGGCTACAAATACTATATCGTTTTGTTAGATGACTTCACGCATTACACATGGACTATACCCCTCCGACAGAAATCTGATGTTCTTTCTGTTGTTCATACCTTCTTCTCCTACGTCCAGACTCAATTCCGCCTGCCCATCCTTGCACTTCAGACAGATAATGGCAAAGAGTTCGACTCGGCTGCTATGCGCACGTTTCTCTCGGCTCACGGCACCGTGTTTCGTCTCTCTTGTCCATACACGTCCCAGCAAAATGGCAAGGCAGAACGCGTGCTCCGCACTCTTAATGATTGTGTTCGTACTCTCCTCATTCACAGTGCAGCTCCGGCGTCCTTCTGGGCCGAGGCCCTGAACACAGCGACATTTCTGCTCAACCGGCGGCCCTGCCGCACTTCGGGTACGACCACGCCGCACCATCTCTTGCTCGGCGTCGCGCCGACCTACGACGACCTGAAGGTGTTCGGGTGCCTCTGCTACCCTAACACCACAGCCACGGCGTCGAACAAGCTGTGCCCGCGCTCTGTCCCCTGCATTTTCCTCGGTTACCCTGGCGATCATCGTGGCTACCGCTGCTACGACCCGGCTACAAGACGCGTGATCACTTCCCGCCATGTCATCTTCCGCGAGCATGTGTTCCCGTTCCGCAACACTCCGTCGTCCCGTTTGCCGGACCCACCTCAAGCACCGGTTGGTGAGGACACGGTAGTTGTTCAAGTCCCCGCGCCTCCACCGCAACCTGCTGCTCCGCGCGCAGCTTCCGCACCACTCGCCACGACTCCTGCTGCTCGGGCCTCGCCAGCCGCCCACACGACCGTTCCTCCGTCCAGCACCGCACCATTGGCTACCCCTGCTGCTCCACCAGTTGCTGCTCCGGAACATCACCACATGATCACTCGCGGGCGCGCTGGCATCCACAGGCCCAATCCGAAGTACGCCCTCACCGGCGCAGGGCACACTATTTCTCCCATCCCCACCTCCGTCCGTTCGGCGCTTCGCGACGACAACTGGCGCCGTGCCACCGCATTGGGAAGCAGTGAAGTGGATCATAAGATACCTCCGTGCGAGTTCGAAGCTGAAGCTTTGCTTTGGTAATGGAAAGCCTGTGTTGGTTGGATACACAGATGCATATATGACCGGAGATGTTGTAAATTTTTTGGCAAAAAAATTACTATATATAAAGTTTAATACATATGTATACTAGTAGTTGGGCTAAATTCATTTTATTCATGACTAATCAGCCTAAATTGACGTAGGCCCATTTCCCTCTTCGGCTGTCCCAGAACCAAATTGGCGCGCAATACTCACTCCTCTTGGTCCATTTCCCTCTAGTTCAGTCACTACTCAGTGTCTCCTCTCCTCTCATGACTCTCAGTCTCACTCAACTGACTCAAGTCTCTCTCTCTCCTCTTCGTCAGGCGGCGCTGGAGGCCAGGAGCGCTCGGCCGTCTCGTTGTCTTGCAATCGCAAGTCGCAACTTCAGACCATCGCCAACCTCCTCCTTTAGGTACGCTCACGGCGGACTCCTCTTCAGTCCTGCTACTCTTGGCTCTTGATCTTGCACCACGGAAACTAGATTTGTTCTTGTTGGATTTGGGGGTTTGGATCTAAATTTGGAAAGCTCCAAACTTTATGATTATGCGATAGAATCCGAGCTCCTCTGCTGTCAGTGTTGTGCCACGATTATATTTAGCAAGAGGAATTGGTAGTTATTTTGCTCCAATCTGCGAGAATTGTCCATTGCAGAAGTTAAGCTAGAGCTTGAAAAAGTTACTTGTCCTAATCTTATTCTACTCAGTGTCTTTTTCTTCTATTTAGCAAGAGGAACTTTTAGCTGATAATTAATTGTTGTTGATCGAATGCGAAATGTTGTATGCTTTGGTGATTGTTAAGCTCCAATTTTGTCCAATTATGTGTCACTTGTAACTTGTTGATTTCTAGTACCTTTTCGTGGAATCGTGAATGTGTGTAGTACACAGATTTGTGGTTTTCTGTGGAATCGGAAGGCATGTATGATCCTCAGGTAGTGAGATCACATGCTTTGATGCTTACACAACCTAGGGGGGACTATGATGGAATTTAGATCATTCTATAGTTTTTTTCAAGTTTGGTCTCATTCATGTTACGCATTGGGGTGACTGGAGAGAGTAAAAGTTGTTAAATTATTTCTGATTACTCTGGACAAAACCTTATGTTTAAAGAAGTGATATGTTTTAGGCATGATGCTCATCTTTGTCTGTCACAGATGTAGGGTTTTTCTAGCTTGTATACTGCTCATGTTATAAGTCTTCCGGTCATGCTATAAGTCTTCTAGTTTTCAAGTAATCCAGTTTTGTTTTGATCTCTGCAAACTTTCCATGTTTTGAGTTGTGCAAACTTTTCAGTCTAGTGAAATTATTTGCAACATTTACTCCTATTTGTTTTAAGTTTTAAAAAGAACTGCTTTTAATTTATTTTAAAAACTAAATGGATTGCTGCTACTTCAATTTTGCTTTGATATGGACATCAAGAAACTAAATATATGTCTTCCTTTTGTATTTATAATAGAACCAAATGCGGAACATGGTTTGGGCTTGGAGAAATATTCCTGGACTCAGCAGTTGCCAGAGGTTAATGTAACCGTTCCGATCCCCCAAGGGATAAAATCAAGGTTTGTCATCTGTGAGATTAAGAAGAACCATCTGAAGGTTGGACTGAAGGACCAGTCTCCTATAATTGATGTAAGTGACAATAATGGAAAATTTTACTTTATCCTCTTGTTTAGGAGCAATATCATTCTGCTGATACAAATTACATAGGTTGAATACATGACGAGAACCTCCCTCGTGGATAATAATACATCTGATATGGGTGGTGATCGGTTCGGGTGAAAAGCTCGTGGCTTATGGCTGAAAAAACACTGTAGCTGACAGAGGCTTATTTAACATAATTAAATTTTAAAAAATTTAAAAATAAAAAAATATGTTAGCCCATTACGTATAATACAAACAAATACGGGAAAAAAAGAACCGGCAAAAAAGCTCAACAAAAAGCCAAAAGTTCAGAAAAAGACGAAACTTATGAATAGTGAAAAATAAGCCAGAAGCCAGAAGCCGAAGCCGAGTTGATCAGGGCCCGATGTTCTCGTGGAGAGTAAGGTACGATGCCTAGTGGTCTAACTTGATCTTTGCTAATATGATCTTTGATATATATATATATATATATATATATATATATATATATATATATATATATATATATATATATATATATATATATAGTTTTTAGGGTATTTTGTAAATACCTTCGTATACGCATATAAAAAGGAGTATGTCGAAAAAAATGTGCATGCCACCTCTGAAAAATTGTTCATACCACCCAAATGGCCTTAAATACTCGTATACTACATGTGCATACCCTCCGTTACGCGAGATACTCCCCACGTTGTGTGATACGACATAGGGTGTAATAATTACACCCGGGAGTAGAAAAGAGGCTTCCTCTATATATATATATATATATATATATATATATATATATATATATATATATATATATATGTATGTATGTATGTATGTATGTATGTATGTATGTATGTATGTATGTAATTTTGTAGATGTTTGAGTTTTAAAAAATAAGAAGTCTGTAATTTTGAAATCTTTGTAGGAGAGAGCTGAAAAGAGCCAAAAAAAAAAAGACAGGATCAGTAAAGCATGTAACTGTTATTAATTTCTATAATTTATTATTTAATTCATGTTATTATGCTAGCTTTATGTTGACCATTTTCTCGTAAGAAATAATTAATTTCTATAATTTTTTTTATAAAATCTATATACACGTATCGGTGTTTTGGGCGAAACGGTATATCGTAGTATCAACATATCGGTATCAACATATCCAAACAACTTACCTTTATAGTCTAAAGTTTAAATACCTATATTAAAAATATTAGGTCCACCACTGCGTGAAGCCAATGGGATTTGAGGCTTTTTCGTTGGAAGGACACGCCAAGTGATGATTAGTTGATACTCCACTTGAAATCTTGTCCCTAGGAAAGGGAGTTCTCTGTCTGCTCCACTGCCGTTGCTCACTGATGAAGCAGCAGACGAGCACAGCAACGTATTAACGCCGCTCAGGCGCTCATTGTCCTTGCCAGGAACGTGCAGCCTCTGTAGGCTTTATGTTTCGCTTATTTCAATTTAAACTTTTAATTTTTAACTTTTTTTATTATTTATAAATTTTATCTTTTTTAGTTTTTTAGTTTTTAAGCTTTTTGCCAGTTCTTTTTTTTCTCATATTTATTTGCATTGCCTGTAATGGACTAACCTTTTTTTTCTATTTTTAATTCTTTTAAATTTAGTTACGCCAAATAAGCTATCATTAACTACATTACAATTTCAATCAGCTATAGTACAATTTCAATCATAAATCAACTTATTTCAGCCCAATAGATAAAAGCTGAATATTTCGATCAGTTTTTCAGTGTGTAACTTCAACAAATTTTATACCAGCGATTGCTAGTACTAGAATTGTTACCTAACACCCATCACATGATACATGATTAGTACTTTCTTTCATATAGTTCTATTAGTATTTGAGAACATCCAGTTTGGCAACCCAGAGAGACAGGATCCTACTAGCCTCCTTGTGGCTCCAGCCTGTTGGGGTGCGGCAAGAACCTTGTGGACGCGTTTGCCTTTTTTTTTATTAAGAACAGAAGACGATAACAGAGGAACGAAAATGATGTCTCAAATTTTCTTAAAAATATTTTCTAATCTTTACTCCAATAGCTATAAGAAGCTATAAAGATCAAGAATAAAGAATAAATCAACAGAGACTCATTTGACAGAGAAAAACAAGTGGTTAAAAAAAATGAGAGTGGCCAAAGATTAATGTGTCGTTGAAAACTAATGTATTCAAACTAAGAATAAAGTGGTCGAAGATCAATGTGATTGAAAAAAAGACCAGAGTAGTTGAAGATCAATGAATGGTCAAAAACCAATGTGACCAAATAAGATCTGTGTGATTGAACCAGATAATATGGTCGAAATAAGACCTGTATGGTCAAACAAGACAATATGGTTGAAATAAGATCTATTTGGTCAAACCACACAATGTGGTTAAGATAAGATCTATGTAGTTGAACCAAACAATATGGTCAAATTAAGATATGTGTGGTTGAACCACACAATATGGTTGAAATAAGACCTATGTGGTCGAACCAAACAATGTGACCGAATTAAGACTAGTGTGGTTGTACAATACTAGTGTTGTCAAAATAATACCAATATGGTCTTATAAGACCAGTGTGGTTAAAATAAAACCGGAGTGATCTTACAAGACTAGTAAAATCAGGGGATGAACATAAATTTCAGCTCTGCTTCATGAAAAAAATTCATGTAATTTTTTATTCGTAGATCTAAATGATATGAAAATCTGCAGAAATCTTCCCTAGGATATCACAATCATAAAAAAACATTACCAAAGTTGAGGCCTTTTTCAGTTTTAAGACAGATTGCACCAAAACCGATCAAAAACCTAAATCGGTGAATACGACTTGCTTGTGGGTGGATGATGGCCAAGATGGCTCTAGATGTATTCCACATGTCACAGCAAGTTAAAACACCGTCAAAATCAAGCCAAAAATCCCCAGATCAAAAATCACCTGACGGATCAAAAACATGCAAAAACAGAGTTTCTTGATGACCTTACTACAAAAACCCTAGATGGGTGAAGATATATATTCTGATATTATCTCCATATCTTATACATACTTAGCACCAGAAAAGCTAAAGAGAAGAGAAACCCAAACAAGAAAACTAAGAAAATTAAAAGCACACGAGAGGATTCATGGCACAACTCACTTGTGCAAAGTTTGAATATTCATTTCACCTAGAGAGGTATATTTTACAGCCAATCCCTCAGAATGGTAGAGCTCTAAGATTAGAGCACACACAAGGCTCTAACACAAGGAAACCCTAACCTTAATGTCTCAAATCTATCATCCATGAGGGAGGAAAGTGCTAGTCGCCACAAAGACTTAGCCAAAATCTTCAATCCCTAGCCCTTGCCTCTCTTCCCTCTATATAACCTCACAACTCTAAGCTAAAACCTAATGGATCATCCATTAGGCTTAACTGAGGATAATCCGTTAACCCCATCTAACACCGTGTTTTACTCTCTCACGCATGCTTCTCAAAGTGGCCTACAACTATTAACCCATTAGTGAATCAACACTTGGTCCACTTCATATTTTTAGCACATACAAGACCTAAATCACTTAGGCCAACACCACGGTTTTGCACATTGCCACTTTTTCGGTATTGGGCAATTTACTAAAATGCCCCTCTACCGCCTTCCATGAAGTTTTCCGTTTTCTTTGCCATGAAGTATCGCTCATGCTTCGCCATCTTCCACGTAGCTCCAATAACTTGCCGCTAAGCCTCTCACACGTCCAAATCCCACCAAACCGTCCTCGCATGCAAACGACCCAAATCACTTGGCGCACTACATTCTTCTCCTCGTGCATGATGGCACCCAGTTTCCTTAACCGCATAGGATCTTGACTCCTCCTTAAGCCTAGTCCCGGTCCACCTCGACGTTGCTCGTCATGATCACCACCAGTAGCTCCCACTCCGGTTTCTTATCGTTCTGGCTTGTAACCACCCCGCAAGCCTTGGTTATCTTCGGCGTCTCCCTGACCGTTCTAGACCTCAGCACCACCCTGTGCTTAGTCCCGGTCCTCCTACGCCTCATCATGACCTAGCTCCGAAGTTCTACAACCAACAACAATAAGCAAACCATCACGTAGCACTGCACAATACACAAGTCATCAATTGGCATAATTCATCTATACAATGCACCATGCAAAATATGTACAACCAAATTATTGTTCCTAAGCCTAAGACCAAATGTTAAACCCCTGTGCACATGTACAACGTTCTAGGTCAGACCACACTCATCTCGTGACTCAAAAAACCCAAAACTCAAAACCACCCGAGCTGGAATCTCAACAGGCAGAACTGCTCAACACCCTGTCAGTCTGACCAGACCCCCATACCGGTCAGACCGCTGAGGGCATTCAGTCTAACTGCCATCCCTTTGACTGATCAAACCAGCTTGATTATCGACCGCTTCAAAAACCGAACTCAAAAAATGTAAACTCTCTAAACCAAGAGTCAATTATTCATCACAATCACAAGGTGACTTTCACATGATCTCACATTTCTCCTTTATCACATAAGAACAAGAGATTCTTAGAACATCACTGGGATGGATAAAGAGCCAACATCTTGATGGTTCACTAGGAGCTGAGCGTACTGTCCAAATCTGTCCCCAAGTTGAAACAAATGCCACCTGTGAGTTCTTTCAAGCCATAGAACTCTGGACAATACTGATGGTTTTCCAAAGGAAAGTCAGGGTGAGGGGGCGGGAGGGACTTGGCAAAGCAGAAGCAGCGGGGTTCCCCGAAGATGGCTTGGCCGTTCGACGACGCGAGCAGCGAAAGACAGGTCCTCCCCCTCCCCACCGTGCGCGCCCGACGCGGACGCGGCCGTCACCGCCCTGAAACGGTGAGGCAGAGGCCAGTCGTTCTGGTGAAGCAGAGAATTCGGTCCATCAAACACTTAGAAGCGGGCTGCGTCCTTTTGGGCTGTAGAGTTGCTAGTGAAAATAATTCGGCCCATGGAAGTTATACTACAGAAAGAGTAATCGCGAGCGCATACACTGAAACTTCCGAGAGCCGCTAGAATTACAAACTCGCGTTAGACTAGGCCGGCTACCACCTCCAGCGGCTCCATCTTTGCCCCGTCCAACTACGGTGATAAAAAACCTCAAGGCCATGAGCTACTTAAGTTTGACTCGTTCTAGGTTTAAACTTCAAACAAGCCGAATTCAAGCTTTATCCTGAGCTCGCGAGTTTCAACGAGCCAAGCTCAAGTAGCTCGCGAGTCTTAAACTTTTTTTTTACAGCCCACATATATATTAACTCTTACCGAGCTTACTGAACTGAGCTCGAATTCTTCTATTATTGAAAATTAGTATATGTTGAATTATTTTTTACTGTATCGAGCTTATTCAAGCCGAACTCGAGCTTGAGTTTTTCTTATTGTTGAAAATTAGTGCATATTAAATTATTTTAACTGTTATCAAACTTATTCGAGCTGAGCTCCAGGCTTGAACCTAACTCAGGCTCGCTCAAGCTCGGCTCGAGTTCCTACTGAGCTTGAGCTTAAGAGGCTAGATTCACTCGAGCTCAGATTGTTTACATCCCTACATCTAACCTCTATCGCCGCCACGTCTCGTGTATCCGCTGCGGCTTCTAGCACCACTATTTGCATCTTCACCACATCACATCATTAGACTGAAGGAGAACGGGTAGGTTACGCTAGCCACAACATTTGATTTTCTACCGCGTTCAACCAGAAAACATGCGTGTAAAGGAGTCATGGATAGTTACCACTAGATGCGCTGCGCAGCAGAAGAAGAGTTGGAGCAGCCCGGTCCAACGTAGATGCGTGTTGATGAAGAAGAAGCAGTCGATCGTTTCACGAACTGAATGTCTCCTCCTCGCGTCCTAGCAATAGCCTTGCGCTTCTCGCCGATCAGCACAGCAGCAACAGCAGCAGCGCCTCCACGGAGTCCACACGTTCGGGATGGAACGCCGTGCGCTGGTGTGCTAGCACTGCGCGCCCGGCTAGGGTTTCGAGATACGGCCGAGGGGAGGTGGCGGCTAGGGTCTTCAGCACAGTAGTCTATATAACCTGCAGACCCGCCTCCACATATTTATAGAGCATGCTAATTAGCTTCCACGTTGTAGGCCCATTAGAACCCTAATTCCATATGGATCAATATCCCTTTTAGCCTATAAAACCGAATTGTTTATGATTGCCTCTTGGACACATCACTAACAATATCCCACTTGCACTAGAGACAATCATATAGGCAAGCTTTCCAATTCCAACCCCTTAAGTGTGTGACCCGTTAGGTTCATGTGTAGACAGCCATAACCCGAAAATCCTTTTCAAGCCATAAGTCAATAGTGGCACCTAGCAGGGCATATTGACTCCCGAATACACATAAAGATTATATTGGCTAAACCTTGATATACACACACTTGGATCCCTTTGCCACACGATACCAGTCGAACTTAAGGCGAGATTCGTGCCACCCTTGTGATAGCTCAACCATTCACTCGATCTTGTGGTGGATTACAACTCATGACTAACCCTTTAGTCACATTGTGATTAACTCTTTAATCACCTTGGCATGGTCATGCACTTCCCTAATCCAACCACATCGAGGGGCCAGAGATATCTCTCCTGTTATACAGGAGAGGCAGATTCCATCTTAATCCGCTCACATCTCATTCTATGTTTCATGATACACCTGAAGACCACTTTTATAGCTACCCAATTACGGAGTAGTGTTTGGCAGCCCCAAAGCGCACCACTACACATAGTGAGAAACAATGACGATTTCAGGTCAAAGGATCCAGTAGGTATACCACTCAAGATCGCTTGATGGCACATATTAACATAACAATCCCAGCAACGTCTCGGAGTGGGTCAATCCAACACCATGTTCTATAACATGTGTCCACATTATTGATTTGATATTCCTATATCCATGATCCGTGAAACATGATCATCAATCAATACATGTGCTAATCCATAAATCATTGTTGTCCCACGTAATGACATAAGACTAGGGATCTTTAGAATAACATTAAATAAAACAAAGAGTTTCACGAACAGGTCACATACTTGCCAATCAATACATACAATCATTATTCGAGGAACCAAATAACACTTTATTCAAAATTTCATAAACATAGACTTGATGCAATTATCTCCCACTCACACTAGAGTCAATCATGTAAGTATCTAATACCCATTGCACTCGTGTGTGCCTCATGGTTTGGTTGTGTGAGAGGCTTCGTCAACGGATCAGCAACATTCAAATCCGTGTGCACCTTGCAAATATTCACTTCACCTCTATCAATGACCTCACAGATAAGGTGATAGCACCGAAGTATATGTTTGGACTTTTGGAGTAACCTAGGCTCCTTTGCTTGCGCAATGGCTCCACTATTATCACAATAGAGATCCACTGGACTGGACACACTAGGGATCACACCCAACTCAAAAACAAATTTTCTAGATTCAAACAGGTTCCTTTGCAGCTTCAGAAGCTGCAATATACTCGGCCTCAGTTGTCGAATCATCTACCGTCTCTTGCTTGTAACTTTTCCAGCTCACTGCCCCTCCATTGAGGCAGAACACAAAACCAGACTGCGATCTGCTATCATCTTTATCATTTTGGAAACTAGCATCGGTATAACCTTTTACAACAAGCTCTTCTTCACCTCCAAAAATAAGGAACATATCCTTAGTCCTTCTAAAGTACTTAAGAATATTCTTTACAGCCACCCAGTGAGCTAAACTGGAGGTAGATTAGGTATTTTGGCTTCGGCTTATTTTCCACTATTCATAAGTTTCGTCTTTTTCTGAACTTTTGGCTTTTTGTTGAGCTTTTTTGCTGGTTCTTTTTTCCCCCGTATTTGTTTGTATTATACGTAATGGGCTAACATATTTTTTATTTTTAATTTTTTTAAATTTAATTATGCTAAATAAGCCTCTGTCAGCTATAGTGCTTTTTTCAGCCAGCTACAATGTTTTCAGCCATAAGCCACGAGCTTTTCAGCCGAACCGTCTTGGGTGCATGCACCAACTGGCGTGACGCCCCATCTCTTTCCTTGCACACATGTCCATGCAGATTTCCATGCAGACAAGGAATGTTAGAGCCTTCCTAGTCCCTTCTCTTTCCATATCACATGGAACACGCACATTCATGCAAGCTTGGCGAGGTGTTCAACCTTAGTGACGATGTAAACATCACCCTGGCGCAGACTCAGAGCAGGATGCCCTGCGTGGAGCCCTGTGTGCTCGTCTAATCCAAATAATGCGCCCATGTGTTGATGCTGGGCGGCTCCGCATGAATTCTTCGTCTGGCGTCCACGTCCTCGCGTCTTTCGTTGGGCACGCACTTCTAGACGATAAATAATCTTGTTAGGTCCTAAAGCCTTCTCATACATAAATCTAAAAATAATTAAAATACTAGCATTAAATAGTAACATATTCTTATGTAAATTAAAATGAAATTTAATTAGGAGCGAATTCACATGTTAATTAATTTTTTTAAGTCATGCTCATGTAATCGGTCCAATTGGAATGTCCTCATCATCCTCCTTTCCCGACTCTGATTCTTCTAGTCCAAAGAACGGTGATAAATCAGTAACATTGAATGTAGAACTCACAGTGTAATCATCGCCTGTAACCTCTATCTTATATGTATTATCATTGATCTTCTCAAGTATTTTGAATGGACCATCTCTTCGAGGCATCAACTTGGACTTACACTTGTCTAGAAAAGCGTTATTTGCGTAGGTGCACCCAAACCAAATCACCCGGTTCAAATAACATTTTCTTTCTCGACTTGTTCGCTTTCTCAACATAATAGCGTACCTTCTTTTTAATTTCTTTTCTAGTCTTGACATAGAACTTTTTTTCACATATGCAGCACATTTTGATGCCTCCATATTAGCACGTTTATGTAGCGAAAGTGGTAGCAAATCAAGTGGCATGATTGGTTTAAAATCATACGCCACCTCGAACGGGCACAATTGAGTAGTAGAATATACCACCCTATTGTATGCAAATTTCACATGTGGCAAACAATCTTCCCACTCTTTTAAGTTCTTCTTTATTATCGTTCATAGTAGTATTGAAAGTGTTCTATTCACCACCTCCGTTTGTCCATCCATTTTTGGGTAACAAGTTGTTGAGAATAACAACTTTATCTCGATCTTGGCCCACAAAATCTTTCAAAAGTAGCTCATGAACTTGATGTATGATCTGAAACAATCGTCTTTGATATGCCATGCAATCTTACAATTTTCCTGAAAAATAAGTCAACTATGTGCGACACGTCATTGCTTTTGTGGCGGGGAATAAAATGTGTCATTTTAGAGAACCTATCAACAACTACAAAAATTGAATCCCTCTTAGTCATAGACAATCACAAAACAAAGTTCATATTAATATCCTTATAAGGTACACTATGAATAGGAAGTGAACTATATAAACCATGTGAATTAAGTTTATATTTTATTTTGTGGCATGTCACAAATCGCTGTAGAAATCTTTCGATATCACGCCTCATTTTAGGCTAATAAAAGTGATTGTTCAACATTATAAAGTTCTTTTCTCTCCTAAAGTGTCCCATCAATCCACTTGTATGAGATTTTTGCAATAAAAGTAATCGCACAAATGAATTTGGAACATATAATTTGTTAGCATGAAATAAAAACTCATCATGAACATGAAACTTGTCCCATCCTTTTCGATCTTTGAATTTAGAATATGGTGCTGAAAATGCATGGTCAAAAACTTATAAATCTTTCAAATTTTGTAATCTGGATACATTTACTTCTAATTAGGTTAAAAGCACATTCTTTCTAGATAAAGCACCAGTTACCACATTCCCTTTTCTTTCTTGTATTTAACAACATATAGGAAAGTTTCAACAAATTCTTTAGGCCAACAATAATGTTATCAAGTTTCAAGTAGACGCACTATAGCGTACAATTCTTTATTATACATAGAATAATTTAATTGAGCACCTCCTAGTTTCTCACTAAAATATGATGCTAGCTTTTCTTTTTACATCAAAACACCACCAATACCTATTCGACTAGCATCATATTTAATTTCAAAGTCTTAGTGAAATCAGGCAAAATAAGCAATAGTACTTCAATTAAACATTTTTTTAGCTCTTGAAAAACATTTTCTTGTGATGCTCCCCATTCAAACACAACACTCTTTTTGGTTAACTCATTTAATGGGGGTAGCAATAGTGCTAAAATATTTAACAAAATGACAATAAAAGCTAACATGACCACAGAAGCTTCTAATTTGACTAACATTCATAAGAGTATAGCAATTCTTAAGTGCTTCAGTTTTAGATTCATCTACCTCAATGCTTTGTCCAGAAATAACATAGCCTAAGAATAGAACTTTATTGGTACAAATTGTGCATTTATCAAGATTAGCATACAATTTCTTATTTCTAAGCACTTCTAGTACTTGTCTAATATGATCAATATGTTTATCCATTGTTTTGCTATGGATCAAAATGACATCAAAATATAATATAATTAATTTACCATGAATGCTCTTAAAACATGATTCATCAAGCGCATGAATGTACTAGGTGCATTAATTAAACCAAAAGGGATTACTGACTACTCATACAATCTAAATTTTATTTTAAAAGTAGTCTTCCATTCATCGCTAGGTTTCATCCTAATCTGATGGTACCCACTTCTCAAATCAATTTTGGAAAATATAATAGCAGCACTAGATTCATCCAACATATTATCTAACTTAGAAATAGGATGATATTATCTAACAGTAATATTGTTAATGGCACGACAATCAACATACTTCTCCATGTATCATCTTTTTTAAGAACAAGAATTATAGAAACAATGCAAAGACTAAGACTTTTATGTACATACCATTTCTCAAGTAGCTCTTGCACTTGGCACTAAATGTTTTTTATTTCCTATGGCTTAGTACGGTATGATGGACGGTTTGGAAGTGATGCATCAAGAACTAGATCAATTTGATGCTCTATTTCGTGCAATGGCAGAAGTCCCGCTGGTATCTCCTTCAGAAATACATTCTCAATGCCTGCAAAAGAGAGAAAACACCACTAAGAAGAGAAGTTAAGTCATTAGTTGAAAGCAAAACAGTTGTATTTTTATATACAAGCACAAAGTGCATCTTTAATGGGTTATTACTCACATATCTCAAATCTAATTTTGTGACTAACATAATCAACCCTCTCTTACTCTTACTTTTTCTTCTCATATTTGATTTGTGGCTCTTACTCACCAATGTGTGGAAATCACTTTTTTCCTTTCCTTTTACCCTAATTTCCAGCAAGCTTATTTTTACTGAAATTCAGTATGTATTTAACTAAGAGTCATTGAATTTGTCTTCCATTTCCACTTAAAAGCATATCTGTTGGAACGGCCATCATGTTATAAACTTCTATCATATTGCCATGACCTTCCCAACAGCAAATGGCATATTGTCATAAGCACCATATCACACTCAACGATATCCTCATAATCACTAATCTTAAAAGTAACATGCACCACAAACTGAACCTTCGTATCCCCACATTCACTAAATCATTGTACATGATATGAACGTGGATATTTCACTATCTTTAAACCAAACTTCTCAAGCAATTCAACGCTAGCCAAGTTATGATAACTACCACCATCAATAATATGTTTGATTACCTTATTGTTTACCCTGGCTCGTATTTGAAATAAGTTGAATCGCTATAGATGTGCATCTCCTTGTGCAAGCGTGCTCAAATTTTTAGTGAGTACTAATGCTTCTCCTATTTCATAATTCAACACATCAATATCAACATTGTCATCCGATGCATCTTCATATCTCCTTTTCATGACTGAGTTCAAACTCATCTTCACTTGTGGATTCGTATTCTCCATCTTCTGTCACAAGCATGACTCAGTTGTTAGGACACTCCCTAGATATGTGCTCATGCTCCAAACACTTGAAACATTAAATTTTTCTACTCTTTACTGTAACACCAAATGAGGATGTAGGGGATGGAATCGCCTTCTCCTCACTGGGTGTAGGTGATGTTTTTGCAATCAAGGAAGAACAAGCATTAGTATTTGAATTAGTACTAACTAAAAATGTACCTCATCGTAAACTGAAATGTCTTTGGTGGCATTAGATGATATTGGAGCTTTCAAGTTGAAGGATGTTGTTCTTGGTGTAGGTTTTGCATCTTCTAGTAACTGCTTCTCTGCCTTTGTTGCTTGATGAATCAAATCAACAATAGTATTGTAAGGTTGATGTTGCACTATGCATTTAATATTTTTATTTAGGCCAAACAAAACATGTGCAAGTGTTTTATTTTGATCATCATGCACATATGCCCTAGTCATAGCTTGCTCTATCTTTTTGTAGTATTCCCCCACCGAGCGAACTACCTACTTCAAATTCTGTATTATCAAAAAGATCACGTTTATAAGTGTTAGGAATAAAACGTGCTATCGGCTCTTGCTTCATTTTAGCCCATGATGTAATTAGAGGTTCCCTATCATCTTCTCTTTAGTTCAACACTTGCTCCCATCAAATCAATGCATACCCATCAAACTTAAGTGACACCATGTGTAGTTTCTTCTCTTTCGAATAATTGTGCATCCAGAAGAACTTATCTATCTTAAACTCCCATATGAGATATGCATCTGAATTGGAATTGTCTTCAAATTTAAAAATAGTGAACTTTCCCAAAATTTTCCTCCACGTGCTAGTTATCATGACGATGGCCATGGCATTGTTAGTTATCATTGTGGTGTAGTCAAAAGTCATCTCTGAAGTCCTCAATGTGGGCAGTACCGCTGCGCCCATGGCCATCACCTCTCCCTTGGCGTCAACGCCCAAAACACCTTTGGGAAAAGGTGGTCGAACCGCATTGGTAGTAGCTCGATCTTCTTGAGCCCCTCTTCTTGAACCTCATCGGTCTTGTCAAGCACATTGCCTCCTGCATGGACACCAAGTGGACCCCGTTCTTTGTGAAGCTCCTCTAATATCTCCCTCCCCAAGACGCTCATGTTGTCAATCAACCGAGTGTTGAAATCCTTTGTGAGCTTCTCAAGATCAGCTTGTGTAACATATGCTTGTTCTCTTTCCTTTCCTGCCATGGTTAGTGCAAACAACAAGAACTATATATGTGGATGTGCAAATTTTTATTTGTGAAATTCACTCAACCTCACCTTCTCTTACCAACCGAAGTTCTTGTGCGTCCTTAATGGAATTGAAGAGCTACACGCACTTTATTTACGGTAAGCAACATAAGGTAATGGATCAAGCGAATTCAATTGCATAAATACTATTAAACGATGGCTTATTTGTGCATCTTGGAAAGAAAAAAATATTTACCTATGCCATATGAAATTTCTAGATATTGTAAAGCTAGATAAGAATCCAAATTAGAATTTCAATGCCTAATTGCCAATCTTATGCACGAAGAATGAAGCTACTCACACACAAAGATGATGGAACCTGGTGCAATCAGAGGAATGAACTAATATAAAAAATATAAGTAATGAACAACTAGCTCGTATTGCACAAATTATAGAGAGACACTAGCTAATTGCTCAATGAGATAAAATAGGTCACAAGATTGCTCAAAATGATAAAATAACATAATTTAAAATTTTGAGAATGATAGGGTGTGCTCACAGTAGTGACCAACCAAGCAATTGTTTCTTTTTTTTCTCTCTTTTTTTACCGGACCAATCAAATTGTCACAAGAGCAGCACTTAAAACCCCACTTTCGACTATGGAAGAAATAATAATTTAGATATGTGCAAACTATAAAAGAGAAGCCCTAAAGTAATATCAAATAGCTACTCTTGAATAGGAGCAAAATATTCACAAAAGATTAAATTGGCTGATCAAAGATATAAGTGATGGTTCTTTTTCCTGTGGATTGGTACTGTAGCTTTGCTCTCTTTTTTTCCCTTCACGTGACTGTCGTAACGCGTGCCACAGAGCGTTGTGTGTCTCTGTAGCAGTGATGTAGATGTGTAACATAACAGTTATTGCACTGTAGATTTATACTATAGCGAAGCATTGTAGTGATATTGTACCAGCAGAAGAACTTTTCCCTGGCTAAAGATACTGTGGCAGACTGAAGAAACCTATTTTTCATCGCACGCTACTATAGCACAATACTGCGAGATCAATAACGCAAAGGAAACTCTAACATCTGCACTAAACAAAAATTCTCATAGATCAAAACCTAACGAAATTCATAAAAAATAACATATTGAAACTAGGGCTTGAATTTTTTTTTGCTTTCTGGTATATAAGATAGAAAAATAAATCTAACTATGTGTAAATTAATCCTACCGTGTCAACCGTGTTCTGATACCAAGATAATACAGAGTGCCCTGATCTTTGTGACATAGAATCAAGGATAACTTTGTATCCGTGTAACCTAATGAACCGATGATGCCAACCACTATCTCACTACAATAATTTGTAACAAAAGAATTTGCCTAACCACATGCTTCGATCCGCGTCCACTCGATCACACAAAAGTAGAAATGTTCTTTCTGCAAAAACAAGAGAAAATTACAAGAAGAACGGTAATAATATTTAGATTGAAACTTTTTATTCTATTGGGAGCATTCTAGCATAAGTCATAGAATTAAAAACAGAAGTTTTAATCTAAACAATATGGTCCTCTAAGTACATAGAGTGCGTACAAAATATATGGGGCGTTCCTCGCTTGGTTCGGCCAGGGAAAAGAATCATAACTCGGATACAATGAAACTATAACAAGCCAACCAGTACTACGACTCCAGTTTGGTTCCATAAAGAACTCATCCGAATAAATTGTTGAGGAACCATTGTTGGCGAGTCCAGTCCGATCAATTCCTCTCCCATGCAAAGAGACGGACCAATCACAAAGTAATGCAAATAGTAGATTGAAACACAGAGATAGAGGGAAAGAACTCTTATTCTTTTCTTTATTGCTTTCTTTTTCACATGTACAAAATAGCTAATAGGACTCCCTATATATAGCCTAGTGGTGAGGTGTCCACCATGGGCCAAGGCTTCAAGCCCAGGCCCAGGTTTCCCAACACTCCCCCTTGGGCACTCATCCGACACGTTCATGCCTCATCAAAACTCCATAAAACCCCAATGGGAAAATTTGGAGAAAGAGTACATGATACATGTTATGCTGTGTTGCACGAATTGCCTCATTAAAAACCTTGGCTGAGAAACTTCAGGAAAACTTGGCAAGAGAAAAAAAAGTACAATCCACCCAATTTCATTTAATCTACAGAATTTATTCTTTGGGTACTCGATCTTCGTGATCAAGTTTTAATAATGAGCTTGAGGAAAATATCCCCCTGAATTCTGCATTTCTCTAGGTCTCATCATTCCAATCCTCGTACTCATCTTTCAAAACTAGATGCTGGGAGTGACTTAGTGAATAAATCTGTAAGATTTCAACATGACTTAGTATGCCGTACCTTAATTTTTTTCATCTTTCGCAATTCATGAGCATAGAAAAACTTAGGGTTGATATTCTCTGTGAGATAACTCTTCACGTATCCCATCTGCACTTGTGCAACATAAGCTACATTATCTTCATAATACTGCTGGATGTGGTGAATCATTCATCTGTGCCAAACACATTCTCATGAGGCTTCGTGCAGCACTATGATTTCCGAGTAATTCGTCGAAGTCGCTACAAGACTTTGCTCATACGATTTCCATGAAATTGCAGTTCTACTACACAGGAATATATAGTCTGTTTGTGACCTTACAGTATGCGAGTCCGATAGGTACTCTGCATCTACATAACCAATTATATTCAAGTCTTGGTTCTTTTTATAGAATAACCCAAGGTCCTTACTTCCTTGGAGGTATCGGAAGATGTCATTTATTCTCTGTCAATGCCTTTTGGTAGGTTCTGCACTATGCCTTGCTAATAGATTTACAGCAAATGCAATATCAAGTCTAGTGCAATTTGATAGGTACATAAGTGCTCCTACTGCACTTAAGTACGGGAATTCCGGTCCTAGAACTTCCCCCCTCTTCCCTAGGTCGGTACGGATCCTGATTTTACTGCAAAGATCTCCTGATCATCGATATTTTTTATGGGTATGCCTTCTCAAAGTCGAACCTTTCTAACACCTAGGCGTAGGCTAATTAATGTAGTAATATTCCTTCAGGAACATACTTGAGCTGCAAGCCTAAGCAATATTTGGTTTTACCCAAATCTTTCATTTCGAATTCTGACTCCAAGTAAGAACTTGCTTCTTTTATATCTCCTTCAGGGACATACTTGAGCTGCAAGCCAATTGAATGCCCGGTCAGACCGCCAACAGGGATCCGGTCAGACCGGTCTCCCCGAAGACTGAAAACAGCAGAGCGGCTAAAAAGACTGAAGAAGCAGAAATTTGATGAGAGCTTCAAATTTGGGAAGAGGCTGCAAATCTTTTTGGACCAAAAGGACAAGGCTAAGACCACAATAGCATAGAGACATCAAAACTCAAGGGAATTCAACCAAAAAGGGAGAGGAATCAAGATTTGCTCAAAATCTGAAAATGACATGAGCGATAGCACTTTTCTCAGATTTCTCACTATTCCTTCCTCATTTGGTCTAGATCTTTTGCAACTGACTTAGCAATGATCTTGAGGCTTTTTAACCCGAATCTCAAGCCAACTTATGAAGGGAATCAAGAGAACCCAACACCCCCTGACATGAAACCCTAGGTTTGAGCAGAAACAGAGAATTTTTTACGAAGCTCAGAGAGAAAAGGAAAATTAGTGATTCTTCCATTTGATATTGAAAATGGGATGATCAAGAGGCCTTGAACATTTTCCCTTCATAAAGCACTCAAGAACCTGGCCTCAAAACAAGGATTCAACTCAAAACAAAAGATACCAAAGGAAGAACAGATAAACTGCAGAATCTGAGATTCAACACAAACTGATCAAAAAGTGAAAGGGCCAACCAAAATCATCCTTGAATTGATAGAGAGGAAGAGAGATGAATAATTATACAGGGATTACAACTCTCTCCTCACACAAACATCTCAAGAACTCACATCTCCTCTCACCAACACACAGGGAGACAAACACAACACTCTGCTCTCTCCAACAGCTCTCACCAACTAAAGCACAAAGAGATACAAAGCAAAACCAACCCTCAAAAGCTTGAAGACCATGCAGGAGACACCCTCCTTTTATAGCCTCCAACTAATGGGTTTGATTCTCTCTTTACCCACTAAGCCTCCACCAACTCTAGTGCTTTATCCATAATCTGCTTCCTTTAGTGCAGCTTTGCGTATTCACCAAAACGCCCCTCGTGCACCTTCCGGGAAGCTTCCTCATTCCTTACCTTCCAAGTATCGCAGCTACCTCGAGCCCTCGCCGTCTTTGGCACCACCTGCGCCTAGTCCGGTCCTACGTGCCTCGCCACGACGTCCTGCAACTATCACAGACAAGAAACACATTACATAGCACCGCTCGACATATGTAAACCTCAATTAGTATCAATGAATCGTACTCAAGCATAAAATGGCCCAAAAGCTCAAACGGGAAGAAGAATACGCCTCAAGTCCGACTAACCAAACCCGATTGAGCCAAATACCATCATGGCACGAAACGCACAAACCAAACTCAATCTTTCCAAAATACTCGTCAATTACTCATCACAAACATGGGGTCATAATCACATGGTCTCTCAAGGTACCTTCATATAAATTTTCGAACCCAAGTTTCCATAAAGGTATCCAGTTACCACATGCATCAATTTCATTTCTAAGATCAGGTTTACTGCCATTGAGATGAAGTGTTTAAAGGTAATACCACTCATGACTGGGGATTAGGTTTCTTCATAATCAACTCCTGCACGTTGAGTGAAATCTTGTGTAACAAGCCTTGCTTTATATCTTACAACTTCATTTCTTTCATTTCTCTTTCGAACAAATATCCACTTATGCCATATAGTGTGCACATGGGGAGGCGTGCGGCTTACAGGTCCAAACACCTCTCTTTTGTTTAGAGATAACAATTTAGTTTCTAATGCCTTTTTTTAATCTTCCCAATTTGATCTTTTCTTACATTCAGTGAACGATGCTGGCTCTAGATCAAGATCGATGATTGTGGCAATTTTCTTTGCAAAATATATATCAACATTGGCTGTTGTCCTATTCATGGTTTCTCCCATGTGCACATAGTTTATAGCTATCTCATCATGAGTTGATTCTTCTTGTGCTTCTACCTGCTCACCGCTCCTTCCAGTTACGGCGGTAAGTCCCTTTAGTTTTTCAGCTCCGATGTGTACGCACACATACATGCTGATTTCTCCCTCCATGGTAATGTTCAGATATGGTATGCCCTTTACTGAAGGTATCATACTGGTGCCAGGTCTCAACTGGCTCTCCTTCTGGTTCTATGGAACTTCAGTGATTGGCTGTGACAAGTCCTTCTTATCCTTTTTCACCGGGCATCCCCGGTTACTTAGGGTTCGAGGGACCGGAGTTCTCGTTCTTTTATTCTGATGCCTCTAGACAGGATTAGGGATACCTTCAACTTTCTTTAGTATTTCAACCCTCTCTAGTGCATTGCGTGCAGGCACATGCGACTTAGTCATGCTTTTTAAACCACTAAAGTGGTCAGGCAGTTGGTTTGCTAATGCTTGCAAGTCAATGATCTTTTGAACTTCTCTATTTGTTCACTAGTGCGCGGGTCCTGTGCATGACTTCCCGTGGCTTGTCACGTAATTTTCCGACATTTTTCATCAAGGGGTTGATTTCCTCCCACTAATGTGGAGAAATTATCCTCATCAAATATACAATCAATGAAACGGACAGTATGCAAATCTCCTGTCATGGGGGTCTAAATACCTAATTATGGATATTGTCTTATAACCAACGTATATCCCAGTCTTTCAGAGAGGACCCATTGCAGTACGCTGTGGAGGGGGATAGGTACATAAACCTTGCATCCAAACCTTCGGAGATGAGAAATTTTTTGTGCTAACCCTTACGCTAGTTGCATAGGTAAATGAATGTTATATGTCGATGGTCTAAAGTTGATGAGAGTTGCTACATGTAGGACTATGTGTCCCTAACATGTAGTTGGTAAATTAAAATTCTACAAAAGCGGTCGAGCAATAAATTTAATTCTCTTGATTAATGCCTTTGCTAGTCTATTCTGGGTGTAGACATGCGATACAGAATGCTTAACTATAATTCTCATTGCCATGCAATAATCATCAAATGCCTTCGAAGTAAATTCTCCGATGTTGTCCATTCTAATGGACTTTATGTGATGATCAGGGAAAATATTTCTAATACGAATTATCTGTGAGATCAGTTTTGCGAAAGCATGGTTTCCCGTAGACAATAAATATACATGCGACCGTTTCAAGGAAGCATTGATGAGCACCATGAAATATTTAAATAGCTCTGATAGTGGCTGTATAGGACCGCAAATGTTTCCTTGGATACGCTCCAAGAATGTAGGAACTTCATCCTTCACTTTCAGAGTAGAAGGTCGAATAATTAATTTTTAGTGGCACATACGGGGCACACAAAATTCTCGTGATTTGAAAAATTCTTTACATTAATATTATGTCCCTGTGAATTGTTAATTATATTTCTCATCATCCTAAGACCTGGGTGGCCTAATCTATCATGCTAGAGACAGAAGAGTTTAGAGCTTCTAAATATTGTTTTCAGGGCAGTATAGGCTGCAGGTGCCTTGATATTAGTGTAATATAGCCCAGTTTCTAATGAAGGAAGTTTTTCTAATACCCCTTTTCTATTTGCTTCACGCTTCGTAATGAGCAGGTATTCCTTACCATACTCTTCTTCGGTCTCAACATGGAAACCGTTGGCATGAATATTCTTGAAACTTAGGAGAGTTCTAGTCAATTCTAGGTACAATAAGACTTCTTGAATGACCAAAGTTGTGCTCATTGGGAGTATTATTGTGGCTCTTCCTGAACCTATTATACAAGCATCGCTACCGGCGATTGTTATAAGGCTACCAGCATTTTTACTAATCAACTGAAAGAATTTTATCTCTCTCAAGATGGTATTCATTGTGCCACTGTCGGCTAAGCACACTTCCTCCATAGGGCACCGCACGTGTTCTAATATAAAGTATTTTTATTAATATATAGCAGAAGGCGATCAACACATAAATAAAATACTTCAAATACCAGAACATATCATGCCACTATTAACTGAATAAATGAATGGATTATTCAATATCATCCAACAATTATAAGAAAATAATTTGTTTGAGTACCATCCATGCAAAATCCAACTTATTCCTTCCACACATAAAATAAATGACAATTAAAGTCTAAATGCATTCTGTGCATTAGATTGAGTCTGCTAAGAAGTCAAAGATTTCAGCTGCTATCTTCACGGGGGTGATATGCTCTTGCAGAGAAATCATGGCGGCGGCAACTGTAATGTCAAGAGGGGGTGCTGCTACCGGAATGGAGTCAACCTTCATCGGCACAGGCAGCTGCTCAGAACTCTCCCCCTCAACAGAAGCAAAGTAGGTTTCATGTTGCCATTTGCCACCCTTCTTCTTAGCCTAGAAGGCATCAACGACGTGTTGCGGCTCCTTACAATCCGCGACCAGTGTCCCCCCTTTCCACACTTATAGCAGGTTTGGTCTTGCTGACCATAGGGCTTGTCGTCCCACTTTGGATTGCTTACCTTATTCTCACGTGGAGCATCTAACTTGCCTTTCTGGGCTGTGGCCTTACCCTTCCTTCCCCTTCTCTTCATTATGGGCTTTCGCACCTTGTAACTCCCGGCGTTGGTTTCACGGCCAATGGAGCTCCCAGGTGGCTTTGCGACAAAGTTCTTGTAGAGAAATTCATCCTAAGCCACTGCAACCTGCATCATATCAATCAATTCAGCATATTCCTTGTAGCCGTCTTGACGATAATTGCGTGCGGACTGTACTGCATTTGGGTGGAAGGTGGGTACGGTCTTCTCAATTTTCTACTCATCTATGATCTGCTTGTCACAAAGTTGAAGATTAGTACAAGTTTTGTGCAAAGTAGAATTATACTCCCCGACCATTTTGAAATCAACAAACCTCAGTCGGATCCACTCTTGCTCTGCCTGAGGAAGGATGGTGTACTTTACCTTCTTGAACCGCTTCTTGAGCGCAATCCACAATGCTATCACACTCTTCTCTACCATGTACTCATTCTTGAGAGTGAGATAGAGGTGGTGCCTGAAGAAGTGAAGTGCCTGATCATTTTCCTCAGGGGTGGATTTGGCATCCTACGGTGCACCAACCCAATGGCAGTGTAGAGCTTCGTGCCCCCAAGTACTATCTCAACATCGGAATCCCAAGTCAAATAATTTTAGCCATACTGGGCCAGTTCTTCGAACTCCCGGTTCGTGATGCCTATCATCTACATGTGCATGAAGGGAATATATAAGTTTCCTACCGGTAAACATACATAAATAAATTTACTGCATGTAAATAAATTGGACAAAGGTACAAAAGATTCTCGTAATGTTCCAAAATTTTCTATGCTTTTTTTAATAAATTTTACTATTAATTTCAGTGATTAAAGGCAATTTAAATAATTACGATTAATCAAAATAGTAAATAAATACAGAAAATATAGAAAATAATAATGATAGTGCTAAACATGCTTCAAATATGTAAATAATTCAAATTTTGAATTTCTGAGGCCCTTTTCTACTGGAATATGAATTTTCAGTGAAATCTGCAATTTTCAAAGGCTTATATGCAAATTTTCAATTTTAAGAAAACTTTTCACGTAATTTTTGGATTTTTTGGGGGCCTTTTTGCAAAAGTTCGGACGCCCCCACCCCTGCCCAGGCCTTCCTCATCCCATCTTTTCTTTCGGCCCACTCGGCCCATTCGGCCGGTTCATTCACGATGAGGCGGCGCGCATAGGGAGGCCAGCTGCCAAGGCGCGCGACGCTGTAGGCGACCGGGGCCGGTAGCTGAGGCATATGGCGAGCAATGGCCGAGGCAGCGTCCGAGCAGGCGGCCAAGCGTAGGTGCGGCGGTGGCCGAGCGCTTCAAGCGTTGGTGGTCGGCTGGGGAGCCAAGCGACAACGGCCCGTGGAGTCAACGGTGAGGCAAGCCTTGGCTTCGAGCGTAGTATGGCAGCGCCGGGGAGGCCGAGCACGACGACAGCTTCGTGCCTTGGGTGCGGAAACCGAGCGGCGTTGGCTTCAGGCGGCCACATCGGCAGTTCCGGGCAACGGTGAGGTCAAGTGGTCAACTTGGAGTAGGGCACGGCGACTTCGGGCATAGAGGCACTGTGGTCGACGGCCTTGGGCGCCACGGTGGGCGATGGTTCCAACGTCCTCGGGCTAGCGGGGGCCAGGCATCAACCATGATGTGGCCAAGGCTCGTGCGGGAGCAGGGCTCCCGAGACGGCAACGGCCCGTGTGGGGGTGCGCGGCGCGGGAGCCAGTGACCGAGGCAGCGGTAGCCCGTACAGGGACGGAACCAAAGCGGCCTTGGGGCCTGTTGGCGCTCAGTGGCGCATGCGGGCAGCGCGGCGCACCGTGGCCCGAGCCCTGCGTACCAGGTTTTCCAACATAAACATCTTTCCTTCCTCAACGCAGCGAAGTGGGAAACAAAATTTGCAGATGCAAGCTGTCCCGGAAAACTTGTCCTTTCATTGTATGTGGCCTTCCCAATCTTGGGTGCATGCACCAACTGACGTGACGCCCCATCTCTTTCCTTGCACACATGCAACATGTACATGCAGATTTCCATGCAGAGAAGGAATGTTAGAGCCTTGTTAGTCCCTTCTCTTTCCATATACACATGGAACACGCACATTCATGTAACCTGGTCCAGGTGTTCAACCTTGGTCATGATGTGAACAATATCACGCTGGTGCAGGCTCAGACCAGGAAACCCTGCGTGGAGTCCTGTGTGCTCGTCTAATCCAAATAGTGCGCCCATGTGTTGATGCTGGGCAGCTCCGCATGAATTCTTCGTCTGGCGTCCCCGTACTCTCGCACTTTTTGCTGGACACGGACTCTAGGTAATAAATAATCTTCTTGAGTCTTAAAGTCTCCTCACACACCAGCTTAAGAATAATTAAAATACTAAAATTAGATGGTAATTAATTCTTATATAAATTAAACCAAAATCAACTAAGAGCGAATTCACTTATTGATTAATCTGAAAAATAACAGACAATCACACACCTATTATGATAACAGTTGATAGTAAACCAGAAAATTCTTGAGGGAACTGAGGTTATTTACATGTCTGGCTAGTGTTCATGATTCCAATTCCTCTATTTGATTGTAGATAATTGATCATGTGAATTTCATCGCTCTAAGTTTGATGGAATAACTGAAAAGGCTATTGCCTATTGGTGAGGACACAACATTACGAAAGGAATATAGTGAAACCAAATTTATGTGGATCTTATTCGTCAGTAATGTGAGCAGAACTACAAAAAATCTTGGTTGATGAGGACACCTACTCGATCATCAATGAGGCTGGCTGCTCTCAAGCATGCCAACCTCTCAGCTGAACCTTCATGTAGAGTGCCTGCCAAGATGAGCAACATACGTCGGCAGTGGTGGAAAAGAAGAGTGACGATGGAAGAAAGAAATATTATTAGGGTATTTACTGTGTTGACTATTTGAAGACAGTTGAACTTCATATAGCTGACATTGAATTCTTTCCCTGCTATTTAATGATTAATGTATGTTTACAGTTGGCATCTGAAACTTTTTTTTCTCTTAAAGTAAATTGGAGTTCGCACTTTGCATTCACTTCTTAAATTGGAGTTTGCACTTTGTAGCATTCACTACTTTGTTAAATGTCAATGGTCTGTCCTGCTAATTTTTATTCAGCTTAGGATGTGTTTTATTTGGCCCATGAGAAATAAGTTGGAATTGTATTTTTTTTTGTCTGTTGTCATTTGATATCCTTGTGTCTTCAGATATTTAAAGATTGAAAAAAAACGTGTGTCCATAACAGGATGGGGACATCCGATTATGGAGAGTGATTCTTTCTTGTTGTAAGTACTGTTTAATTTGTTTCGATAATATTATTTCTACTTTCTACAAGAACCAAAGTGAAGGACCACTTACTATAATGATCAAAGTGATAAAAGGCCCTGTAAGGTGCTAATAATAGAAGATGAGACTCTTTGCTGGTTATTGTTAACATCTTTGGCCTAAACTATATGTCAACATTTAGTATTATGCTTACAAAAGTTGAACCTTGTATCTTGTCCCAACATACTGTAATAATGTATTAGTTTATTTTTTTTCTTGCTCCTGAGCACGAGTACAACCCTTACCTCATAAGAAATTATAACTGTTGAGGAACCGTCGCTGGCGACCAGTCCGAGCGATTCCTCTGTTTAGAACAAGAACGAATCAATCATAGAATCACAGAATAATAGATTGAACACACAGAGAGATAGAGAGAACTCCTGGTCTTTCTTTATTGCTTTCATTCATGTGTACATAATGAGGGGGTCTAGGTCCCTATTTATAGTCTACGGTGGGGTGCCCAAATATGTCAGGACTCTGGCCGTGGGCCCAGTTTCCTAACACTCCCCCTTGGGCACTCACCCAACATGCTCATGCCTCGTCAAAACTCCATAAAAACCAAGTGAGAAAAATTTAGAGAAAGAGTACATGATACATGTGATACTGCGATGCACGAATTGCCTCATTAAAAACCTTGGTCGAGAAACTTCATAGAAAACTCGTCAAGGGAAAAAGAGTACAATTCACCCAATTTCATTTGGTCTTCAGGACTTTATTCCTTTGGGTACTTAATCTTCATGATCAAGATTTAATAACGGGCTTGAGAGATTTCTCCCCCTGAATTCTGCACTTCTCTAAGTCTCATCATTCCAATCCCTCACACGCACCTTTCAAAGCTAGACGCGGGGAGTGACTTAGTGAACAAGTCTTCATGACTTAGTGTGCAGTACTTTAATTTTGTCCATCTTTGCAATTCATGAGCATAGAGGAACTTGGGGTTGATATGCTTACATAGCCCGTCTGTACTTGTGCAACGCAAGCTGCATTATCTTCATGGATAATTGTGGGGGTTTGCACAATGTTCATTCCACATGACTGCTGGATGTGGTGAACCGTTCAGCGAATCCAAGTGCACTCTCGTGCAGATTTATACAGTGCCATAATTTCTGAGTGGTTCGTCGAAGTAGCAACAAGGCTTTGCTTAGACGATTTCTAGGGAATTGCAGTTCTACCACATGGAAATACATAGCCTGTTTGCGACTTAGCGGTATGCGGGTCATACAGGTACCCAACATCTGCATAGTTAATCAAGTTCAGATCTTGATTCTTTCTGTAAGACAATCTAAGGTCTTTTGCTTCCTTGGAGGTATCGGAAGGTGTCCTTTATGTCCCGCCAATGCCTTTTGG
Source organism: Dendrocalamus latiflorus (assembly GCA_017311315.1). Classification (NCBI taxonomy): domain Eukaryota; kingdom Viridiplantae; phylum Streptophyta; class Magnoliopsida; order Poales; family Poaceae; genus Dendrocalamus; species Dendrocalamus latiflorus. The sequence continues at coordinate 37,910,294 of CM029611.1, forward strand.
TGGGCTCTGCACTGTACCTTGCTAAGAGGTTCATGGCAAATGCAATGTCCGATCTAGCGCAGTTTACTAAGTACATGAATGCTACCACTGCACTCAAGTGTGGGAATTCTGGTCCCAGGACTTCCTCCCCCTCTTTCCTAGGTCGGAAAGGATCTTTTTCTTGCTGTAAAGACCTACCGATCATCGGTACTTTCGAGGGAAATGCCTTCTCAAAGCCAAACCTTTCAAGCACCTTTTGGGTGTAGGTCGACTGATGTACCAAGCTTCCTTCAAGGACATGCTCAAACTGCAGGCCTAAGTATAACTTGGTCTTACCCAGATCTTTCATTTCAAATTCTAACTCCAAGTAGGAGCTTGTTTCTTCTATGTTTTCGGCTGTCCTGATGATATTCAGATCATCTACATACACAGAGATTATACATAATCCATTCTGGGATCGCCGTATAAATACACAAGGACAATCTTCATTGTTCGTGTAGCCTTTCTTGCAGAGAAAGTCGCTTAAGCGATTATACCACATTCTTCCAGATTGTTTCAGTCCATACAGTGACTTTCTGAGTTTAACACTGTACAGATTTCTATTTGCTTTATCTTGGTTCGGGAGAGGGATTCCTTCAGGGACTCTCATATAAATTTTCAAATCCAATTTACCGTAAAGGTATGCTGTAACATCCATTAATTTCATTTCTAAGTTCAAGTTCATTGCTATTGAGATCAAATATCTAAAGGTAATTCCACTCATGACTGGGAAGTAGGTTTCTTCATAATCAACTCCAGGACGTTGAGTGAAACCTTGGGCTACTAGCATTGCTTTGTATCTCACTACTTCATTTCTTTCATTTCTCTTTCGAACAAATACCCACTTGTGCCCAACGGGGTGTACATGGGGAGGCGTGCGGCATACGGGCCCAAACACCTCTCTTTTGTTCATAGATAGCAATTCAGTTGCTATTGCCTTCTTCCAATCTTCCCAATCTAATCTTTTCTTACATTCAGCGAGCGATGCAGGCTCGGGATCAAGATCGATGATGGTGGCAATTTTCTTTGCGAAGTAGATATCGATATTAGCTGTTGTCCTATTCAGGGACTCTCCCGTGTGCACATAATTTATAGCTATTTCTTCATGAGTTGCTTCTTCTGGAGCGATTGCTTCTGCTGGAGCTTTACCTTGCACATCGCTTCTTTCAATTGCGGTGGCAAGTCCCTTTAGTTTTTCGGCTCCGATGTGTGCTCACACATCCATGCCGATGGGGATATTCAGATCCGGTATGCCCTTAACTGAAGGTGTCATACTTGTGCTAGGTCTCAACTTGCTCCCTTTCTCATTTTGGGGGACTTCAATGATCGGCTGTGATAAATCCCTCTTATCCTTCTTCACCAGGTGTCCCCGGTTACTAAGGATTCGAGGAACCGGAGTTCTCGTCCTTTATTATTTTTTCTGAGGCCTCTGGACGAGATTAGGGATACCTTCTGTTTTATTTGGTATTTCAACCCTCTCCGGTGCAGTGCATGCAGGCACATGCGACTTAGTCACGCTCTTCAAATCACTAAAGTGATCAGGCAGTTGATTTTCTAGTTCTTGCAAATCGATTGCTTTCTGGACTTCTCTTGTCTTCTGGACTTCTATTGTCTTCTGGACTTCTCTAGTGCGCGGGTCATCTGCATGGATTCCCCAGGCTTGCCACGTAATTTCCCGACATTCTTCATCAAGGGGTTGATTTCCTCCCCCCTAATGTTGGAAAATTTTCGGTGGTGACACTTGCGCTAGTTGCATAGGTGAATGGATGTTATAGGCCAAAGGTCTAAGGTTGATGAGATTCGCTGCATGCAGGACTGCGTGTCCCTAACATGTATCTGTTAGATTTCAATTATGCAAAAGGGGTCGGGCAATAAATTTAATTCTTTTAATTAAAGCATCTGCCAAACCATTCTAGGTATGGACATGCGGTACCGAATGCTCAACTGCAATTCCCATCGCCATGCAATAATCATCAAATGCCTTCGAAGTAAATTCTCCAGCGTTGTCCATTCTGATGGACTTGATATGATGATCTGGAAACACATTTCTGATGCGAATGATCCGCGAGATCAATTTTGCAAAGGCGTGGTTTCTTGTGGACAATAAACCCACATATGACCACTTTGAGGAAGCATCAATGAGCACCATAAAATACTTAAATGACCCTGAGATGGACCGCAAATGTCTCCCTGGATGCGTTCCAGGAATGCAGGGACCTCATCCTCCACTTTCAGTGTGGAGGGTCTAGTTATTAGTTTCCCGGTGGCACATGCAGGGCACACAAAATCTTCATGATTCGAAAAATTCTTCACATCAATATTATGCCCATGCTAGTTATTTATTATGTTTCTCATCATCCTAATACTTGGGTGGCCTAATCTGTCATGCCAGAGACAGAAGAGTTCAGAGCTTCTAAACACTGTTTTTCAGAACAGTGCACGCTGCAGGCGCTTTAATGTTGGTATAATATAGCCCAGTGAAGGAAGTTTTTCTACTATTCTTTTGCCATTCTCTTCACGCTTCGTGATGAGCAGGTATTTCTTACCGTGCTCTTCTTCAGTCTCAACGTGGAAACCATTTACGTGGATATTCTTTAAAACTTAGGAGAGTTCTAGTCGATCCTGGGTACAATAAGGATTCTTCAATGACCAAAGTTGTGCCCATTGTGGCTCTTCCTGAACCAATTATACATCCATCACTTCTGACGATTGTCGTAAGGCTGCCAGTGCTCTTATAAATCGACTGAAAATACATATTCTCTCTTACGATGGTATGCGTTGTGCCGCTGCTAGCTAAGCACACTTCCTTCATAGGGCGCTACACGCGTTCTAATATAGGGTATTTTATTAATATCCATGAGAAGGCAATCAACACATAGATAAAATACTCCAATATCAGAACATATCATGCCATCATAAACTGAATAAATGTATGAATTCATCAAATATCATCCAACCATCACGAAAAGATAACAATTCTTAAGTACCATCCATGCAAATTCTAACATATTCTTCCACACAAAATAAATGATAATTAAAGTCAAAATGCATTCAGTGCACTGGACTTCTTCTGCTATTTCTCGGGGTGACATTCTCTTCAAGAGAAATCATGACGGTGGTTGCTTCTAGGTCGAGAGGGGTGCTGCTGTAGTAATGGTCTCAAACACCATCAGCGCAAGCAGCTGTTCAGAACGCTCCCCTCAATCGATACAGAGTGGGCTTCATGTGCCCTTTGCCATCCCATTTTGACTTGCTGGCTTTATTCTTTCGTGGAGCATCTGATTCGCCTTTCTGGGCTGCGGCCTTACCCTTCCTTCCCCTTTTCTCTATCAAGGGCTTTCGCACCTTGTTGCTCCCGGCGTTGGCTTCACGGCCAATGGAGCTCCCAGATGGCTGAGTGACTTAGTTCTTTGCGAAGAACTTTGTCCTGAGCCTTCGCAACCTGCATCATATCAATCAATTCGGCATATTCCTCATAGCCGTCTTGACGATAATTGCGTGCGGATTGTACTTCATTGGGGTGGAAGGATTTTCTCAATTTTCTGTATTGGGGTACAAATCCTGTGCAAGGCAGAATTGTTTTCCCCTGACCGTCCTAAAGTCGGCAAAACTTAGTCTAATCCACTCTTGCTCTGCTTTGAGGAAGAATGGTGTACTTTAGCCTCTCAAGCCGCTTCTTGAGTGCGGTCCAGAGTGCTAGCGCGCTATTCTCCGTTGTGTACTCATTCTTAAGAGTGAGACAGAGGTTGGGCGTCATACGGTCCGCCAATCCAATAGATGCGCGGAGCTTCCTAGCTCCAAGCACAATCTCGACATCGGATGCCAACATCAGATAGTTTTGGCCATGCTGGGCCAGCTCCTCGAACTCCCAGTTCGTGATGCTAGTCATCTAAATGTGTATAAGTCTACTACTGGTAGACATGCACGGAATAATTCACTTCGGGTAAATAAATGGTACAAAAGGTTCTCGCAATGTTTCAGAATTTTCTATACATTTTCTATAAATTTTACTGCTGTTTTCAGTGATTAAAAGCAATTTTCAGAAATTACAATTAACCAAAACAGTAAATAAATACAGAAAATACAGAAATAATAATGGCAGAAATAAATATGCTTCAAGACAGATAACGTGTTGAGGAACCGTCGCTGGCGACCAGTCCGAGCGATTCCTCTGTTTAGAACAAGAACAAATCAATCATAGAATCACAGAATAATAGATTGAACACACAGAGAGATAGAGAGAACTTCTGGTCTTTCTTTATTGCTTTCATTCATGTGTACATAATGAGGGGGTCTAGGTCCCTATTTATAGTCTATGGTGGGATGCCCAAATATGTCAGGACTCTGGCCATGGGCCCAGTTTCTTAACAATAACTACCATATCAACGTAGAGGTATGCTCGAGTATAAAGATCATAAAGTATCTTTTTAAATATCTACTATTTAAAAGAATTAATGAATGGTACATTCTTTTCCCCTCCTTGCCCTCTCACAAAACAATTTGTCTCTCGCACGCGATTCCTTCGCCTTCCTCCTCTCAAGCACGATTTCTGCGCATTAGTTAGCGCTTCGGGCCAACTATGCCCTTCCTTTCTGTTTTGACTTCCCGATCTATTCCGAGCTCTCTCTTGATTTGCCTTCTTTCGTCGTTCTCGCCACATCTCATGGTCTGCGTGTCACCGTGGAAGGGAAGACTGGCCGCCACGGCCATCGGCACCTCCTTTGCTAAGAAATAATCTTTCTTAGCTCCTCCGCTTGCCTGCTGGCATCTCCGGCCATGTTCTTTCCCGACAGAAGAGGAAGGAGGCGACGACAGGGTGGATAGGCTGCGTCGGCCACCGGCGACACCGAAGGAAGAGGGGTCGACCGAGGCAGCGACACGGAGCACTTCCTATTTCCAATCTCATGGAAGATCTCCAGGGCTCCCATAAGCCTCGCGTCCGGCCAGGTAGTTTGCAGGATTTGATTGGGCGGCCACTGGTGATCGAAGTTGGTTCTTTGGATCAGTGGCGGATCCAGGAAAATTTTTAGGAGGGGCTGAACAAAAGCGCTACAGCGACATAACTCTATTATGACCCCCCCCCCCCCCCACAAAAGACAAATATAATAGTTTGAAGTAGTCTTATATCAAAACATCGATGAACGATGACAATCACAAAATACATCATGAAAAATAAAGGATGCAGTTTATCCATACCGAAAGGCCAAATTACGAAACTAATAGACGACGCGTGACAGTGACACCCATTATTCATCCGGAGAAGCAATCTACACAAATAGACATAATTGATTAGTTAAACAAATATGGACCTCCAAATTATGAATTTAGAAGAGAATAGAGCATACCACTAATTTTTTAGGCAATAACATACGGCGTTTTTTCATCTCTTGAAACCGCTTTTTGATCTTTTCATTATCAATGTTTCTAAATATCTCCTTCTCATTATAGCATATCATCAAGTCATTGAGCCATTCATCGCACATTTTACTATGCAAATCTGTCTTTATAATGGACATGGCTGAAAATATCCTCTCAACTGAAGCCGTTGCCACTGGAAGTATCAATGTTAGCTCAATGAGACGATAAACCAAAGGATAAGATGTGTCCATGTTAGTCTTGACCATAATTTCAGCAACTTTTCCAAGTTCAGTACATCCAAGAAATTCTTGAGTTCTTCTAGCACGGTTGACAAAGGCTCTAAGTTGAGTTGGCAAAACAGTAAGGTCACCAATATCAAAATCCTCAGCATAAATTTCAGCAAGTCTCACAAGTTTATCCACATCAAAATTAGAGAAGGAGTTCCTTGGGTTGAAAGAAGCCATACATACTAATAACTCTGAACTAATTTCACTAAACCGATGATTCAGCTCAGTCAAAATGACATCAATGGCGACAAGAAAAATCTCAACATGGTAGTAATGCATGTTTGTTACCTTTTGCTTTCTACGTCTAGATGTCCCTCTAACATTTATTTCCTTATCCATATCTGGCACTTCAATCTGATTCTTATCACAGAATGTTTTCACTTTTTTGAGTAATGGCTCCCATCCATTCTCCCTCATATCCTGCAAGCTATCTTTCACATCCGTGATCAAATGCATTGCTTCAACTATGTCTTGATCCTTCCTTTGCAAAGCACGTGACAAAATATCTGTCATGCTCAACAATTGTATCATCAAATGCATGATGAACACAAAATTAAAGTTCTAAAGTTCAGTAGTTCACCTAACCGCATGTCCACAGACAAATAACTGAATCCCCCAAAATCCCCCAAAATGCCGGTCGCTGGCTCGCTGCTTATTCCCCCAAATCGGCAAATCCCAATCCCCCGCCGCCCGCTGCTTCTTCCCCCGCCGCTGCTTATTCCCCCGCCCGCCCGCCGCCCGCTGCTTCTTTCCCCGCCGGCCGCCGCTGCTTCTTCCCCCGCCGCCCAATGGGGTCAGAGAGGCCGCACGAGAGGGCGAGATGCTGCGGCCCGTCGCCAGCCGCCCGGCGCCCGCCCCCACCCGGTCGCCAGCCGGCGCCCGCCCCCGCCCGCTGCTTCTTCCCCCGCCGCCCACTGGGTCGGAGAGGCCGCACGAGAGGCTGCGGCCAGTCGCCAGCCGCCCGGCGCCCGCCCCCGCCCCGGCGTCCGTCCGCTGCTTCTTCCCCCGCCGCCCGCTGGGGTCGGAGAGGCCGCACGAGAGGCTGCGGCCGGTCGCCAGCCGCCCGGCGCCCGCCCCCGCCCGGTCGCCAGCCGGCGCCCGCCCGGCCGCCCCCGCCCCCGCCGCGTGCCCGCTGCTTCTTCCCCCACCGCCCCGCCGCGTGCTCGCGACTTCTTCCCCCGCCGGCCGCCGCCGCTTGCGAGTTGCGCCCGCCGCCCGCGCCCGATGGCCGACGCCGATGGGAATTGGGGATTTCCGGATCTGGGGTGATACCGTGATACTGTGATAGGGTTTATGTTTGTGACTTTGTTCTTTGTTGGGCCTTGGGCTTTGGCTTGGCTGGAAGCTCCTTGGGCTTTGTTTGTTAATGTGGTTGTTTTGTGGGCCGGCCAGATGAATTGTTGACCCGCGAAGGAGGTCATCTTCTACCTTTAGTTTGACCTCAGCCCCTCCTACACCATATATCTATAGCTAAAATATTAGGGGAGCTTCGGGGGGGCTCCACAGGTCCGGTAGCAGTAGGGGGCCTCGAGCCCCCCCCCCCCCCCCCCCGCCCCACCGCTGCATCCGCCACTGCTTTGGATGGTCTTTGGTGGTTTAGTGTTGTTAATCATTGTAACGACCCACGTTGTTGATTAACCCTAATTAGCGAATTAGGACGTTAAGTAGGATTAATTACATAATTGATAATCTAAAAATACGAGGGAATTTAAAATTTTCTTTGCAGACGTTTAAATGGTACTTAGCGAGCGATAAAGTAATATGTTATTTTCACAATTTCATCAACGGGGGAGAATATCAAGCGGTGTAGACTAAAATGAGAAGTAAAACTCAATTGCACGACCAATAAAAGTTTTCCACTCAATTAGAATATAAACAATTAGAAGGCACATTAAGTCAAATAAACATATTACAAATGACATTACATCATAGCGACAAGACAAATTACAACTAATGTACAATTTCATGTCTCAACTAAATAATCATCTTAACATTTAAGCAATTACTATACAATTGTAGTATTCAGCCGGAGCATACATGAAGTAAATTACACCCAGTCCATCTCATACATATCCATTGCATCCGAATTAACAAAGAATAGAAACTACATTTGGATAACCTACATTACCATCTAGACAGCAATATTAAGAGAAAGTCTAAATTTACATACTCGAACATTTCATACATTAATAAGATTATTGTCAAATTGCCGATACAACATTAGTTTACTTATGAATAAATAGCTAAACCATAAGACCGAAAAAGACCGAACAAAAGAGTTAATTGAAAATAAAGCAATATAAAGTAAGCATTGCCGTCAGAGCCCTAAGGATTAACCTCGGGCAAGGTAATCCGTTCACGGAGATACCTGACCGTCCGGGGGCCAGTCGGCACCTCTCACAACCATAGGCTCATCACACGGTATTATATATATATACAAACCTGTTCTGAATATAGAAATCCAACCAAGGCAAAGTCCAGAATATCACAAATCATTCCAGCCCAACCCACAGCAGAGAAACACATGTCAAAGCCCTCACCATGCAAAGGCCAACCACAGTGAACCAGATAGCACCGGGCCAGAGCAGCCACGCCCATATAGCATCGCCAGCCAACAAAGCTTCTCGGGCAAGGTCAGAGGCTCAGAGCATCCAACCAAAATATCCCACCACTGCCATATACCAATAGCCAAACCAAGGAAAGAGCGCAAGAGACCGAGAGGCACGATAAGCATTCCCCAACACTCCCCAGCCAATCCCCAGACCGCAGAGAAGCCAGCCACCGAGTGGAGCCGAAGGCCAGGGAGGTGAAAGCACGGCAAGCAGAGGGGGGGAGCAAGGGGACGGCAACGGCCGGGGGACCCAACCGCAAGCCCATCTCCATCAACCCGGGGAGGTCGCCATCCGGCGACATCCACATAGTCAAGCAGACGGCAACCACCAGCAACCCTAATCCCTTCCCACCACAAGCCATCCAGCACTTGGTGAAGGTAAACCCCAATAGCTCACAGTATTAGCTTCCATTCATCCATGGTAAATAACACCGAACTAGAGACCACAATCAATCAAGCACTAGTAGAACATCACGACAACAACACAGAGCATGCCAACCAGAGATAGCAGGAATAGAGGAGACGAAGCTTACCGAGGGCGACGGTGGCTGCAACCTACCACCGGCCGAGCCCACCTTCCACCACTACCATGTACTTCCCTGGCGCACAGGCAGCAGTTGGTCGACCGGGGTTAGCCGGAGTAACTCGCCTCCCAACCTAAGCCATCTCAAGCAACCGTGAAAACCACCCAAAAATAGCACAATAAAACAAGTAAATCGGGTTGGAATTAGAGGAAGAGATGCCAGACCCTGGCCCTAGGCCCCAGATCCGACCGCAGCATACCGGGTGACGGCGGACGGCGGGGTGAGGCGTATAGAAGAGGAAGAGGGAGAGCCGGTAGGAGGGAGTGGAGATCCGAGAGCGAGGAGCCGATTCGAGAAGTGGGCGCAGGGGAGCGGCACAGACGGGGAGGCGCCAATGGCGGCAAGTCGGGCGGCGCTTAGGGACGGGCGTCGGGGAGACGAACCGGGGGCGGAGGAGTGAGACCCGGGGGCGGAGGCGCCGAGCACCGAGGCAGAGGCGCCGAGGCGCGGGCGCGAGAGAGAGGCGGCATGAAGAGAGAGCAGGGAGGCCGAGAGAGAGAGAGGGGGGGAGGTAGAGAAAGAGAACCGGAGGAGGAGGCAAGAAAAGAGGAAAAGGAGGAAGAAGATGGAGGGGCGGCGGCCGAACCAGGAAAAAGGGGTCGGGTGGAAGAAAAGAAAAAGGAAGAGAAAGAAAGAAGGGAAAAGAAAAGAAAGAGAAAAGAGAGAGACAGAAGAGAGAGGAGAAGTGCGCGTATAATCAAAAATTCGTCTTTGTAAATATTTAATGTAAGTGATAGATTGCAGATTAAACCACTTGCTAGTATTATACTAATCATATTAAAAGTAGAAAATATCACTAATCGGTATAGATGGAAATTACAGCTTAATTAAGGGCTGTCAATAGATTAAAAATCTGACGCGTATCAATTGAATCGGTATATTGCTGTTCGAATTGTTAGAACTCCAGGTTAAATACCTATTTAACCCTATTAATAGTATACGCTTGTGAAACCTCAATAATAAATATTAATGATCATCATAAATGAACCAAGAATATAAATGGATTAAAACAGGTCCGCGTAAATGTTAGAACCTGTATATTGTTATTTAGATTACTCAGCGGTATATTTAATTACTTCGACAACTTGGCTAATAATATTTAAAGTATAGAAATTCACCTCTGATAATTATAGAAATCTACCCTTGATTACTTAGGGTCATTAGAACAAGTTAATTGTGTCCGATGATTTAAAAGAAGCAAGTCGATTAAGCTTATACGTGTACGGATTAAATTAAAGTACTATAGCTTAAGACCATTTTGTTGCAAGTTTGATTACGCAGATAAATTGGTTAAGTTCATCTAGACTGTTGAAAAACATTAATTTGTATTTACAATAACTAGAATAAATGAATTGCTATCTGCTATATAAAATGTAGCGAATACTGATTTAACGAATACATTGCTAATTAAATCATTAGAGGTTATAATCGGAGAATGCTAAACCATAAAACTGTCTTAGTAAATATTCTTGAATAATAGAAAGAAATTAAATCATCATAAAATCATTTAGAACACCCGTTTTACATATTTAAATACCCAGTTAAATTTTATTAGTAGATTATAAACTGTAGAAGTTCACTTATAAACATTTTGAATTGTTAGAGTAAAGTCATAGCCATTAGAAGATTAAAACTAATTGCAACGATTAGAATAGCATCTGCTGAGTTAAAATAGTATTAACCAATTTAAAAAGTATGTGTAGCAATTAAAATTATACATGGCAACTAAATAGTAGTTAAGCTATAAAAATACGTCAATGACTAATGAAGAAATTATGAATCCCATAAGGATGCCTAAATATATTTTAAATAAAGAATTAAATAGTTGATTAATGAGGAACCCTGTTCTTCTGGATTTATAAATTAACTCAGCACGCGTACTAGCACGAGAAAATATATGTAAATAACCTTAAGATCTAAAACGAATTAGAGAGGTGATTATTGCATGCGAGAAGGTTGACGAGGATTAATATTAGCAGTTATAATCATATAGGATTAATATTAGCCGTTATAATTGTTCATGCATGTAGTTAATCCCGTATAATCGGAAAAATTGTTAGGAACTAATAAAATGCTAGGCATACCTAATAAATCAACCATATCTCATGATGTTAGTGCGATAATGTCGATCGACGAGTAGAGTATCGGAATTAACCTCGACTACTGCGATTAGATTAAATGGAGGGACGTCTTACCTTAGGAGCACAAGCACCTCGACGCATCGTACTTTCTTATGTTCTTGTAAATTAAGTCGTAGCCAACATATTTAATTACAGGCCATAATCCAAGCTACGGGGACAACTTCACTTGATCCTACCTGAATCCGAGTATATGGTTAAAGTCCAGGCAAGTATCCTTTGATCAAGTCTTCAAAATAGATTCATTATAAAATCAGTATTTTATAATATGCTAATATCACCCTGCATTGAAAAATAAAAGAAGATTTAAATTAAGACGATGATTACAGAAGAAATGAAAATGGCAACTGATGGAGCAGTTGGCCACTAAAGTTAAGTAAAAGGGTGGGCAGAGGTTGCTGGGGAAGGAAGTGTGTGGGCAGGTGGAACCTCTGCATAAGAATAGAATATAAGGGATTACAAACTTCATCCGTATGGACAGACCGTACCATTCGTATCAACCAACGTTCCGTTTTCACGGGCAGTCGATACCCTAGTGAGGTGTTATATTCTCCACAGGAGTGAAGTAATTAGGGAATAGGCCCAAAGACCGGTATGAGACCGGGGCGTATAAGAACCCACAGGCGGGTTACGCTTTTGCGTTATATTACGCGGAAGGGGGCTGGGTGAGGGGCGGACACCCTACCAGCCAACGGTTATGTCGTTTTCAGTGGGTCTGTGTAGGCTACTGATTGTGAATAACCGGGTGGAGATATAATTACTGAACTAGGGATAATTGTACTGTACTCTGGTCTGGGCGCCGCTTCAAAGGAATTGCGGATAATCCCAAGAGCCAACACGATCAGAGTGATGATGGGTAAAGTGATACAAGCTTGCGCAATGCTATCAAAATCATGAATTCATGCCTGTCTCCGGGAAAGGAGAATTCCGGAAACTTATGGGGGGTTTTTGCTGTTCATGCGTATGTTCAGTAGTTTTCTAAATTAATAAATCGGACTTCTTTCAAAACCAACAAACCTTATTTTCTATAAGTCATAGAAATGACAGGGACGATGAAAAAGCGTGTTAAAAATAAACATGAGACTGAAGAGAGGAATTGAGATTCCTACAAGTGGAAATGATGGGCATTTTATGCATTTTGTATTATAGCGCTTGCTGAGTACGTCTGTACTCACCGTTGCTATTATCTCCCCCTTTGCTTAGGAGCATGTCAATTCAGGGGAGGGCTGAGATCAGGAGGAAACTACCTGGATGGAATACCATGGACTCAGATTACAGGGGGTACAAGGTGGACACTCCGTGTAGTCGTTCTTGAATAGGAAGTAATTAGAATATTTTCTGTTTAAAAATGGTAATATTTAAGCCCTTGAGGCTTCGTAATAAATTTTGCCCTGCGTGGCGATAATCTTGTAATATCGTATTTTGTCTCTAATTATTGTTCTGCTGTAACACTCTGATGGCTTATTATTCGTTAGAGCGATGTTTTATTGGCTAAAACGAATAATAATCCGTTGACTGGCGTTATTACCCCACGGTAATAATGTGGGTCGTCACAATCATCCTCTTCAATTCGTCAATAATTTTGGTATGCAACATTGCTATGATCACCGTCTCATGTGAGATTGTTCGCTGCCGGACACTTGTGGGACTTTTTTTTTCTTATTTCCTCTTAGCTAGTTTGTCACTCACACAGATTTTATACCTTTTTTTTCAGGGTGCCGAGTGGCAAGCATCGTGCCCCGATCATGTGTTTCAACTGGGAGAGGACTCTAGATTTAGGGGTGCTGTCCACTGATATTTTGACTGAATTCAACCAAGCTGATTTTCATTCTTTGTTCCTTGATTGTGCATTTTCATTCCAACAAACAACCTGGTTATAACTTCAGCATCGGTACATCACACTGGTGATTAGAGAAGTGTTTTCTACGTTGTGTTTGCAGTAATTTTCTGCTTGCAGTGACTTCCTTTCTTTTGATATGAGTTACCTGTACTTGTAGCTAAGATACAGCAAAATAAATTCGCAAATATTCCTCTATCGTGGAATTAAGGTTTGACAAGCGTGTCTCCATAACAATAACACACTCAAGCTTTTGCTTGGTTGCTCCTTTGCATTTGTCTCATTGTCTACTGGTTCTTATTGTTTCTATTCCCTGCAAGACTCGAAGGGTTTGAGTTACTAATTGTTCATTTCAAATTTGACAAGTGTCTCTTGAAGTTAGTTATGGGCATAAGCAACTGGTTAACGATGAAGGGTGATGACATGAATCTCCTTAATGGGAGTGTGCATCAATTTGAGACAACATTCAAGAAGAAAATTGTAGGATCGTATGACGCAATTAGAGCGGGTGAATGATTACCTCTGTTTTTTAAAATCTTCAAGTAGTCGATGAAGATTTCGACAGCTCGATCGACTACTCGATGTCCAGCCGCTCGTCAGATCGCTTAGCTCCAATCTTCGGTTAGATTGAACATACTTGAAAACGTCAATCCAGAAGTAGAGCCTCTCGATCACCTTTGCGCATAGTCGAACACTTCCGCTACGACAGCAATCACCAGAAATCTTCAACACATCATGAACCAAATTGATTCAAGATGTTATTTATTGCTGAATTTTTGTGGATTTACAAAGCGTTCTCACAAACACCCTTAAAAACGCTAGCACAAAAAAACTTCCTCAAGAACTGCGGCTAAACCCCTTAGCTTCTACCTGCTTTTATATGCTATAGCCCTAAACCGTGTTCGACTCAAATAAGAACACGAAATCCTATATCTTCCTTAAATCAAGAGATCCGAAACCCTTCCAAATACATGTTTTATTCAAACTCTCAATCTTCCTGAACCGCACCATTCGTAACTTCTTCACGCATCACCTCCTTTAATCTCCACATGCTCCAACGTTAGCCTGACCACCTCGCATGACATCCTCAACCGTCTGGACCTCGGATCTTCCCATCCTAGTTTCGGTCCTCCTCATCACCGATCATGATCGTCTCCACGTCCACCTGTACATGCAAAGATCAATGAAACGTTTTCTCAGCACAAGTTCTTCCTAACTTGACTGTTATCAGTCCATGCACTCAAGCCATACCTTTAACCATCACTCAACACCAACCAGGCCATCCACGATCACACATCCCATCGTTATCTAGAAATATGTTTCAGACAACTCATTACAACCGCTAACTCAACGAGTAATCAGAAACAACAAGTACTCGAGAATTACCATCGCTTCGCTCAAAACACTCGGGCATAACAAGCATCGCTACTGACTAGAACCATCAAATACCGACTATCGAGTACCGATCGCTACGATTACGACTACCAACCAATCACTGCATCGATCGCCAAGTTTTGAGTATCACCGACAACCGCTACCGAATACCGAGTCCTTCCAACTACGAGTACCGTTCCTGCGAACATTGTTCACCGATCACCAACCGCCATGCACCAACCAGCATACTACTGGCCTAACACAAGTGCTCAAAGTACTCGAAGATCATAAAAGTTGAAGCACTCGTACCGACAATGAGGTCTACGAGTACCGATCATGAAGCCTACGGCAACCGATCACAAAAGCCCAAGACAACCGATCACGAGGTCTACGATATACGATCGAAAAGCTTAAGACACTGACAGCAAACCGCAAAGCCTACGACATTGGACCATCCATCACAAAGCCAATCGAACTTCTATCTGTGGTCGAAATCTGTAGTGGTCGTTTTACTATCCTGAAAACTCAAGCACAGAAGCATATCAACCGAACTTTCATGAATGCAAAATCTAATAAAATCAAATATCAATTATTAATCATCAACTAATCCACGAACACCATATGGTCTAACAGAATTGGCTAGAGCTCTGTATTGGCAGTTTAGAACATGGGAATCACTGGTGGCCCTGACAAGGGCAGGATTCCAAGGGGGATTGAAGCTAAGCCTCCACTGGAGGCAGACAGGACAGTTACCCAACTCCATTTGACTTGCACTGGGACTCTGAGAGGCTGAAATTTGCTCTGTTACTGCCTGATGATTGAAGTTTGGACTGCACTTACTGTAGTTTACAGAGTGAGGGATCCTTTGGATTAGTAGTGTATTTTGTTTTGCATTTTTGTTAGGGTTTTTAAGTCATTTCATTGTTTCCAATCTAGACGTGATCTACATCATAAGGATACTGGTTATTGGAGCTCAAATTTTTGTTTGAAGCACTGATGCTTGTACCATATGTCTGTAAATTGTAGATTGTAGAATATGGCGTGGAGCAAAATAGAGGTTTGTCGGCCTTCAGTTTCCTTCTGTTTACGTGTGACAATGGGAAAAATACCAAAATGCCTCCTTGTATTTTCCTCCCTATCGACACCACACTCAAGCTAAATAAAACAGATGTATTTTACTCCCTATTGTCAGTTGGCAACAATGCACGTCAATGGCAGGCAGCCATTTTTATAATGTGTTACGAGCTGCATATAGTTTCTGCAGCCACTACAACTATTTGGAAGCTCAGGAATTCAATGATATTTCATAATGTTTCATGGAAAAGATTGGTAACTCCGGTACTTAGACTGCCAAAGTTACACTGAAGCTGATGTGAAGATGGTTAGGGATATTGACACTGGAAGCTGGTGCGTGAGCAAGAGTTAGTTTTATTGGGGAAGGAAGATTGCATTTATTAATTACGTAAATCTTCAGGCTACGGCTTCACTAATTTAAGGCCTACTTTCTCAAGAGTGCAAGGTACGATGAGTGAACAATAACAACAACATTATCTGATACAAAACTTCGCTTTTTTTCATTGCTGACTTCGTTTTCTATAGTACCACACGGACACTTAGCCTGTTCCTATTAAATTAAACTCTTGCCAAGACGAATCCAACTGTACTTGCACCGTACAGGTGGAGCAAGTCCACGTCCGCCCCCTGATCACCAACACACACGACTACGTTACTACGTACGAACATACACGAGTATTCCTCGTGTGTACGATACAACGTCCTCTACTAGCAAGCCGCAAGCGAATCTACTCCAAGCCAACGCGGACACTGGGCGGCAAGGACGCGCACGGCACGCGAGATATTTTACCCTCGAGAGGAGGCGTCGTCAATCGGATTCGCGTCGCGTCCGACGAAGCCAAGCCAAGCCAAGCAGGCAAGAAGCAAGCGCGCGCGCGCGCCAACCAAAACCGCGTCGCTTTCGGGCACGAGCGCACAGCGCATGACGGTGTGGCATGAGCACAGGCCAGAAACGAGAAAAAAATCGATCGGCCGGTCGCCTCGATGTGACAAGTAGCTGTGCCATGTGCGGGCGCGCGGGTCAGCCTGCCGGTCACCGGCCGCCGCCGTGGCGCCGTCTTCTTCACCCCGCGGACCGCAACCGCGCGCGTGCCGCTTGATCGCTAGCTGCACGTACGTAGCGGATGCTTCAACGCAACGAATTGGTCTCAAGTGCAGGGCCTTTTGCTGAATAGCTGGCAGACGCGGGACGTGTCAGAATGGCGGTCAGGTGCACTGGAGTTAACGCGGTACACATCGATCGGTGTGTTCTAGTTTCAACTTTCAGGGATAAGAATCACGTTGCTGTCTAGGCTTGTTCGAGCCCTATTCCTCTATTTGGCACTCCGTTTTCTTTTGTCAAGGTTAAACGCTGCTCTTTTTAGGTGTTGCGAGATTTGGCAGTGGTGGTGTTGAAATGGCTCCTTCTTCTGTTCTTAGATCGCAGAGCATCCCAAATTTATCATTCTATGACTTACTGTGGGCGCCTATATCTTTATTGGAATAGATATTGTATCTTATTGTTGCATGGAAGACACTCTTAGGTACTCTGCATGTCGATGGTCATAACATTGAATTGGATATGTTGGCTTTGTCAAAAGAAACCTCTTTCTGAGGATTATGTGATAGGATGAGTCGTGGTTCTTCGCGCGCGGGG
The DNA here is from genome assembly GCA_017311315.1 of Dendrocalamus latiflorus. Taxonomy (NCBI): domain Eukaryota; kingdom Viridiplantae; phylum Streptophyta; class Magnoliopsida; order Poales; family Poaceae; genus Dendrocalamus; species Dendrocalamus latiflorus. Next base: position 37,927,211 of record CM029611.1, read on the forward strand.
GGGGGGGGGGGGGGATAGACTTGATTCCCATGGAAATTAAATTGTTTCTTGTGATTTTTTAGCAAAATCACAAAATTTATGCATTCCAAACAAGGCATTAATTGGTTTAGGCTATGCATCCAGTACAACGATGTTCCTGAAGTCAGACACATAAGAGCATTCCGAATAGATAATTTTCATAGTAATGTCTATGAGAAGAGTGCATGTATTAAATGAGTGTCTAAATATAACTATCCTACACATAGTGTCTATGTGTTTTATTTCAATATCATTATTTTTATATGTACTGTGATCTACTCTATCTTTTAATCTTGTAGTCTACTCTTTGCTTTTTGCTAATACTACACTAATACTGCAATATCTTGAGTTTTGACAACCACCTATTCGATGAGGTTGATAAAACAACTCATATAATTCAACTAATGTAGGACAGTGTGTTTCTTAGTAGTATATGCAAACAAATATACAATGCATCGTGGTGTCAATTTACCAGCTTCATAAAAGATCCAAATAGACGCATAAAATCTAGTTGGGCCCACAAAACATGTGCTATGGATATCCAATTCATCCCAGTGGAGTTTCTTCCAATGTTCATCTACCTTGTCCTCTAAAAAAGGTGATGTCTTGTATGAGACATTGCTCCCACATTTCTCCCCATTAAATATGTTTCCACATCAAATTTTTATTTATGTGGCAAGCTAATTAAAGCTATGGATATTAACTGATATGGACCATTAAGAGTACCCTAAAAACATGAACACAAAACTGTACATGCTGCTGTAACCACAGTACGAAATCAATCAAAAGGCAAGACAGGAGAAATTATACCGGTGATCAAGAGTAGAGTCCAATCCATCAATCTTTATCTAGAGGAAAGAAAGCAACTGTGCTGTAGGGCAGATCGTTCACTCACCTAGATCATGACATGAAAACTCTGGTTTTTTTGGGGGGTCCGCGGGGCGGAGCGCATGCTATCAGCATCTTTTTGCTGAGTGCAACAGCACATTCGAGCCTGCGAAGCTACTACTGGTCAAAAGCAAAACGACGACCCATGCTCGACCCGATCCACAGGGCAGGGGCAACACACTTCTTTCCATTTTCACGCGCGCAAATTAAGAGTGGTCTCGATTAATCAAAGCACACAAGAACCGTTTACCAAGTCTCACCTCATCTGTATGGAAGGACCTCTCACTGCCTAGCGTTCATATGCGATGTATAATTCTCCTAGGCAATCAGGCGGTTTAGACCGTGAGCTTGCGTTCTGATCCTATTCCAAAACTTGAGATTCTGATCACTTGATTGCCTCAGCTGTCAGCTCCATTTCCCTTACTTTGACGCCGTTCTCCTACGTCGCCCGTGTGCGTACACCTCACGTACGTTCTTTACTTCTTTTCTAGCTCGCTCCTGAGGAGACGCGTGGCGGTGCGTTGCAGGGGTTGTCCCGTGGGATATGCCGAGCCATCTACTTTGCACGCACGTGGGGGAATACCGTCGGCGCTTTCGGATAATCATAGGCAGACTTCTGTGCGCCTTTACCAGTTTGCACTCCTCCAACAAACTCTTCGAGGCCATGCTTGTCCCCATCCGGAGCTTTTTGTCTTGTACTCTAATTCCTCTACCTCCAAAGCCCGGTCCAACCTCACTCTCTGACTCTTGGCTTCTTCGTGAACACGCGTCGGAAACCCATGGAAACACTGATCATACAAATGTGTGTCTTGGAAACTGTACTAACTAGCTCTGTGGAATCACCAACCCCAATATCTATAGGCTTGTTCAACCCGGGTTGCGCGGGTTGACAACTGGCATGCAAAACTATAAGTCTACGGCTCCGAGAAAGAACATGCATGCATGCTAGTGTAGTTCCAAGGGTGGAGCGGGTTGTTCAACCCGTTTAAACCCGTTTTGTACAGTCCTATTAGCCATCAGACTGCCAACTTGGGTGCTCCGAGTGGCTTACAGTTTATGGCTTATTTTATATTGTACTTACTATTGATTTATTCTCCGTAATTAAGTATAAAAATTAAATAAATTAAATAAATATTATATCAGCATGGAAAATACAAAAAAATAAGACAAAAAACAAAAAAAAAGCCCAAAAAGGCAAAAGGCTAGAAAGACAATACAAAAGAATAAGGAAAAAACCAAAAAGGCAAAAGGCTAGAAAAAATGAAAAATCATAAGCCATAAGTCAGAAGTTGAAGCCGTCTGGAACGGGGCAAAATGTTGGCAGTCCGCACTTCTTGTGGTGAAGATTATCTAAAGCAGAAGTGTTATAAGAATTAAGGTTGTCGATAAGATAATCACTTGTTGAGTATGGTAATTTATATCTTAATTTCTTAGGACTTGAAAATGTGTGCTATAATGAGTTTTAGATGAATCAAGATTAGGATTTCTACTTTCTTTTAGAGTATGATTCCTACTCTACTTTGGAAGAGGATTAGGGGATTATGGTCATGTTTGTATTGACTTCTGCTTAGAAAAGCCAAAAGTTAATACGAGCACCTGGCTTCTCAAAGCGACTTCTCCACTATTCTCACTCTAAGGATAAGGCAGGGAGTCATAGATCTCCCGTCATACGCACGCTTCTCTCCTTCACTTTCCCTACCGCTCGTGCTCTCCTTCTTAAAGTCATTTCTTTCGATCACTACTATTTATTTTCAGTTTAAAACTATCAACAAAGGCCAATATGAATAGCCCCTATATAAAACCATGACGGGTAGTCATGAAGAACCCAAGTAACAAAGTAAAAAAGTCACTCATCCAAAAATAGAGGTGTATGAAAGGATTAGACGCTAGGTAATTATTTAGCACTAGATTCTTGTATAGGTAAAGATTTGATGGTCCTAAAAGATTCGAGAGAGTTGTGAGGGAATGACAGTCCTTGTACTCTTTTGAGACTGTATTTAAGGAATTTGCAGTCGGTTTCCCTAAATCTTTTCTCTTATCGTGGTTACTTCAACTTTATTATTTTGGTTCTTTCTACGATATTCATCTTTTTTATTCTTGATACTGTGTATGTTTATATTATATCTCATAAACTCTGATTAAATCCGAGAGCTGCTACGCTAAGAAGGGTATCAGTGTAACATCATTCCTTGTTTTCATAGGAAAATATCATGGTTGATATTGTTAATGGAAAAAAAGCCATGGTTGGTATCGGTAGTGATAATTAAATCCTTAAGAATATTTTTTTCTGAATTGAAATTAATCATCCTAAATATTCTGAGCTGACAGTCAAGATAATCTATATCGATTTAATCAAGTCTAGTCGAAAATTGCAATCATTAACTTAGCGGCCTGATCATCGTTGTCTCGGAAAGCGATCTTTTAGTACGTGTATCATGGCTCGCACAAAGACATTGGGCTTTTGTTTTGGTATATGGTTTCTGCCTATGGTTTATAGTTTTTTGTTTTAGTGTAAATACTCGTGTAAATAAATTGAAAGTCAATAAATTATTTTTAAAAAAGTTATTTCAATATGTCATTTCGAAATGACGGTGAAAAAATCGTTCTATTTATTTATTTGAAAGAAAATATAAGTTATAAATTATAAGACGAGAGGAACATGGCTATGGATATGGTCCGGAGGAGAGCACAAAAACTCGGCAGACGGAACAATATCGTCTGACGTTACTCAAACGGCACGAGCGTGTCGTTGTGAAATCCAGGCCGTTGCTCCACTTCTGGTGGCCACGATCTTCCAAAGCCCATGTCAACTGACTTCCAGGCTATATCATCATCGATATCACCGTCGCACCTATTATGGCCGCCACATCTTGAGCGCTGATGGTACCACCGTCGCGTTGCACCACTACTGTGGATCAAACAATCGCTAGTCGCTACCTTGGCTTTGGGTGTTGTCGTGAAGTCAGGCTTCCACTGTGGCTCGAGCATTACCGTCGCTTTCTTCCGCCAATCTTTAGAACCGCAGCAAATCAGTTGCATCTTCTCCAGATCGCCTAAGGTGAATGCAGTTTACTTGCCTCCGTGATCGTGAACTTGGGGCACGGTTGTGCATTTGTGCCTCATAAGAATTTAGAGCTCCAAATTTCAACACAAAGTTGCTACTATACAAATGTCGATTGCAAAGTTATTTGTGCATCATGAGACTTGAGGGAATGATTGACACTTCCAAGCAGCCTCAGCTGACGTGGGCTTTGGAAGTTCGTAGCCATCCGAAGTGGAGCAACGGCTTAGATTTGACAACGGTAACGCTCGTGCCGTTTGACTAACCACGGCAGGTGAAATTCTTCCTCGGTGGATACGCGTCGCCTTCAGGTGACTTTCTACGTGTGCCTGTTCTCGTTCACAACTCACGCCACATTCCTTTATTTACTCATAAAAAGTAGTTAATTGCGTGTAAGGTCCATTGATTAATGTTTTCCTCTCCCAGACCTCTTGTTCCATCGTTACGGCCGCGCGGTGCGGCACGTAGCGCAGAGCGCTCGCGATGCTCGGCACGATCACGAGTTACGATCTCCCCGCGGCCGCACGTCGATATCGTCGTCGTCTCTCGCTCGCCAGCGAGGCCCACCGGCCGCTCCGCCGCGCGCGCCCGGCGCTCGACACGTGCCTCGACAGCGATAAAGGCGAATCGCGCGACGACAACCGCAAAGCTGCTCGTCATGGAATTCCTTTCTCTATGCGCCGATGGCGACGGCCGCGCACATCCCCTGATCCTCTCACGACGTCGCTGTTGTGCGGCCGTGCATGCATGACCGGTGCGCCCTTCCATTTTACCCCTCTCTCTCGCGCCAAATCGGCCAGTACGACGTACACAACTCAGCAGATCACTACGCACCCCCTCTACATCTACCCATGCCACTGGATTGGCTAGCTATAATAGTGGTACTAGGGATATATAGACGGGTTGATAGGTGGATGCGACCCAACCCGTCTTTCTGATTATGGTTAGGATAATTACGCCCTTAAATAAAGCCAACCACACACCTAGCCGCAGCTTATAATTCTGTCCATGGAAAGCTGCCAATCCTGCCGTTGTCTGCAAGATAATTACGCCATTAGGCCACGGCTTGCCAGAAACGTGCGATTAGTGGGGCCCTCGGTGCCTCTCTACGGAAATCAGTGTTTCCGTTAACTGTGGAACTAGCCAAATCGCTAGAACTCGAATTTACATCCAGTCGTTGCGAGAGCGTGAGCTACTTTATTACAAGATCTTAAGCAATATTAAAACTTTCAACTATTAAAAAATTAGAAAAGCACTTTCTTCATCTCAAGAATTATGTTACTGTAACGCCCCCGTTTCTAGGGGCGCCTGGACCCGGTATTCCGCAACTACCCAAGCCTGACCACTTACAGAGCGTCGAGCAAGAGAATATCATCACAGCACATACTTACAACAAAAGAGCCAACTTAGGGGGTGTTTGGGACTGCTCCACAAACTCTGCTCCACAAACTCCACCGTGGAGCAGCTCCACAAAAAACTGGAGTTTGTGAAGTACCTCTTTAGGTGCTCTCACAACTCCACCTTTTTTCCTCGAACAGGGTGCGTGGAGCTGAAACCGTTTGGCTAAAAAACGTGGAGCGGAGCTGAAAAACGTGGAGCGGAGCAGTCCCAAACACCCCCTTAGATTACAATATAAGGTTTATCAACCCAGTTTTACTGCAGTGGGCGTGCAAGCCCAAAGTATATTACAATACATAAAAGCACCAGGAAGTCTGAGCGCGACTGAGACCTAAAACCAGGGATCCTCGTCGTAGAAGGGTTCTTCTGGAGCTTCCTCGACGGGGAGACCTTCACCGGCTTCTTGACACTCTGAAGGGTTTAGCAAACTGTGAGCTATCCAGCTCAGCAAGTTACAAGGGAAAACCTTACTTAGCTAAATTGCACGGATCAATAACGAATGGGAGTATACTTGTTTTATTAATTGTAGTGGATGCACTTTTATTTGTAAACCTCTTTGAAAATCCAAATCCTACGACTACTCCTTAAGATTAGAGGGGGTTTTCAGACAAAGCTGATTATCCACTAATCAATTTAAAACACTTGTGAAAACTACTTATGCCTCACTGTTGGAATCACCCAATAGACACAGCTCCATAACCGGGAGCACAGCGTATTAGAATACCTCTCTATTGACTCTACAGAGTTGCCCAACTTTACCCACAAGCATTCTTAACTCTCATGACTGAGTTAAGGAATCGAGTCGTTTCACTGCTCAATCCTTGATATACACTCTATCCTTGATATACACTTGTGAAAACTACTTATGCCTCACTGTTGGAATCACCCAATAGACACAGCTCTATAACCGGGAGCACAGCGCATTCGAATACCTCTCTATTGACTCTGCAGAGTTGCCCAACTTTACCCACAAGCATTCTTAACTCTCATGACTGAGTTAAGGAATCGAGTCGTTTCACTGCTCAATCCTTGATATACACTCTACCCGATAGGTTAGGAGCTCGCACAACCTCGAGTATCCGTTGGCCAGCACAGAACGTCAGGCCCGAGTTGTGGAGACCTATCATTGTCCAGTCTGAATCTGCCGATCCACACCAACTCCCAATGTAGGGTTTCATTCGAGTTGAGCAGCTGCTAAACCAGGGTTGACAAGTCAACACCTGTGGTTGAGTGGTCAATATGTCATTTGCTAGGCGTAAGGGTCTAGTCCTTACATTTCCACAGGGCAACCAACTTTCACCTCCAGGCAAGGTGGTGGGCGAAGACCGTCTCGCGGTGTCCCACAACATCTTTACCCTAATTCTCAACTTTCCAAATCTACCGGCCCGCGGCCACAACCTTAGTAGTGTGAAAATTTTGCATGAAATGTAAATACTACCAGTATTTATACCATAATTAAAGCAAATCTAGGGTTGACAAAGGTAGGGCTACAATTCAAGGTGGCATTTGTCGGTGGTGGGCATTATGTAAATATCAGGTCATTCTAAACGTTTTATTTTACACAAATTAACATTTCACAATTAACAATAATGCAAATACCATAAACACATAATTCAAATGGCATGGGATTCAAAATGATCAAGGATTTGCAATTTGCCTTGATACTCGACTAGCTCCGCAACCTCGTAAACAGTGCTTCCTTGATCTTGCCCTTGAACCGTCGCCTCTGAAAACTCCGAAGCTAGCGCAAACACACAAAAATAACATAAGTCTGGCTTGAGCCTAATCAAGCGAGGAAAAAAATAAATATATGAAAAAGGAGTAAAATGCATAAAAATTCAAATGAGGGATTTTTGAATTTTCTGGGATGAATTTGGTGGATTGGAGGCCAAAAAAGGGTTCAGGGCATCAAAATGAACAAAATGGTGCAATTTGGGAATTTTTGGGATTTTCTAGAATTTTCTGGGATTTTATTTGATATTCTGGATTTTTGGAAAATAGAAAAACCCTGGAAAATCATATGAACAGTGTCGGGCCGGCCCAAAGTCACAGTGCGGCCCGAGCACAAAATCGGCCTACACGGCTGAGCGGGCCTCGCGACCTCGGCTCAGCATGCGCACACCTCCCCGCACTGGATGGCCGACGCGTGGCCAGTGCGGGCGGCACCGATGCGGCGAGGATGAGCGCTCTAGAAGGGGCTCGGTAAGTCAGATCGAACGGTTGAGAGGCGTCGCCATCTGACAGCCGACATTAGACGGCAACGGAGGCGAGGAGGGTGGAGATGCGTCCACATCACGGGGGGGTCATCTTCAACCTCCCGCCGCTCGCACAGTAGGAGACAAAGGCGTGAATGCCTCCGCCCCACGGCGGCGGCGAAGAAGGGCACCAGTGGGTAGCTCTCGGCAAGGGGTTTCCATTTTGGGGTTTAGGGGAGCAAGGGGATCAACGGTAGCAGCTGGCGGCAGAAGGGGAAACTTCGGCTTCACAGCGACTCAAGGACTCATCGGCGGCCCTTTAGTTAAATGGAAGGTGGTTTGATGGCCTACAGCACTCGAAGCGCACAATGGCAGTGACGGATTCAGCTGGGAGGCTTCTAAGAAGGCTGTCCACGGGAGAGCACTTCGACTAGAGACAAGCTTCGACGCCGGGGCTCCACGAGCTCGCACCTGGCCGGAGAAGTTCACCAAAGTGGTCAGGGGGTAGAAGGGGTGCTCTGGGCAGGAGGAATTGAAAAATGGAGGAGGAAGGAAAAAGATTGGCTTACAGGATCGCCGGTGCAGGGGAGGGCGTGGCGGAGCTGAGGAACGGTGGAGCTTCGATCGGCATCCCACGGAGGCGATTGAGAGTCACAAGAAGTTGGCTGCGGGGTAGGGAAGGCTCTAGAGGCACGGGAGAGCGAGGAGGCGAGTGTGCCGCATTTAAGCTCTAGCGCAGGGAGGAAAAGGAGGAGGAGAGGCGATGGGGCGCGGCACAGGAGGTCAGCAGAGGGGATGGGGAGTCGCTTCCGAGTGAAAGGGCGATGACGCGGCGCTACGGCGAGAGATGGCGCACGGTAGCAGGCGAGCAACCGAGATGGGCGGCGACGCAAAGCGCGGGGAGGGAGATGGAGCTGAGGCTGACGGGTGGGGCTGCGAGGGGACGAGACGGCGTGGTCAACAGCGACGCCGCACGGCTTCAACCTGGCGGCGACAACGCAGCGAAGGCGGTGAGGCAAAACCGGGGGCAGCACACTCTCGCTCGCAGGCGCTGGCAGAAGGAGGACGCAAAAATGGGGAGAAGGCGCCAAGGAGAAGGGAAGGCAGAAAGGCCGAGAAGGGAAAGTGTAATCCGCCTGAAAATTTCCGAAAAGGGAAAGGGCTCAAAAATCACTCAAAAATTCAGGAAAATTCACAGAAATATTTGAAATTTTCTAGGGCATTTCAGTTACCAATCCAATCAGCAATAAATTATACTCATTTTCCTCCACCATAGCCTTCAGCACAAGAGCATCACTCTCTGTCATAATGTTGCTCATCCCCATCTCCAAAGCTCTTCTAACACGTTGAACACAAGCTTCGGTTTTAGACCGCAATGGATTCAGGACATGTTTGAGATGTCCTCAACCTGCTGCCACCACATCTCCTGTTTTGTCCCTGATCATGTATCCCCATCCTCCTGTGCAATTAGCTGCCACATAGGCTCCATTAGAGTTTATTTTTAGGATATCGCTTTTTGGAACTCGCCATTTCAGCGGTGGTTTCACTTATGCTTCCTTTTCAGTTATAAGCATTTGTTGGAAATTTCGAGACATCAGCCTTATAGCATGTGCCACTCCTTCCTATTCACGTTGTCATTCTCCTTCTCTTACTCTATTTCTCTTGGCCCACCAATGCCATAGGCAAGTTGTCACCAAAATTCCTTGTTCTTCATTCAAATCCAGGACCGATTTAGCACGTCTCTAGCAGACTGACAGGCCTCCATGGTTTCTCGAACTTCAAAGAGAAGTAAAGAGCTCCAGACCTATCGCACATACTTGCATTTGAAAAATGGATGCCCCCATCTTCGTCGTACCTTGAACACATTAGGCATCTTGTGTCAATGTGCATCCCCCTTGTCTTCATATTACACCTGAGTGCTAGGCTATTGTAAGCCATTCTCCACAGGAAGTGAAGGACTTTCGGTGGGAATTTTGATTTCGATAGCCTTTGCCAGATATCTGTAGGGGCTCGCTCCCTGCTGCTCGTTGTCTGAAGGACTATGTGAGAAGGTCCATAATACTATTATGACAAATCATTGCAAGTTTTATAGAGTGGTGAAATAGTTTTGCAAAGATTGCATTTGATTCGGGCTATCTTTTGGAAGTGTCAAGAAAATCAGAAGTACCGCAGGTATAAGTGCAGTAGATTCATTTGGTGGAAGTACCGCAGGTATAAGTGCGGGTTGAGTTGCGGTATGTTTTTTCAGAGAGGTCCAGGTGAGTTTTTCAACGTGCGGAAGTACCGCTTTGGGGAGCGGTAGTACCGCAGAGTGGAAGTACTGGCATAGTAAGTGCGGTACTTCTAATCTTTCCAGAAAAATAAGGTTTTTAGGAATTGAGTTATGGATTAAGTTGGGTTGACCAGAGTCATTGAATTAGGGGTGCATGATGCATGTCTTAGCTAATATGGGTCAAGTTATGAAGAACTTATGGCTGAAAATAATTTCTTTGTCTTTAGATGTGCAGGGTCATTTAGAGTCAACCGTAGTCAACAGTGAGGATCGAGACTAGGCTCATAGAGGAGTTAAGGCCCAGAACAATCGAGGATATTGGGTGAGACGGTGAGTTCAAGTATGGCACAAGTAAGGTGGAAAATATTGAAGGTAAGTTCAAACGGCGGGAAGGCACCATGTAGCTTACACTAGCCAAGTGAGCCGTGGTTCAGTGAAACCAGGACGGGAGAGACTTGGCAATGCATGACGAGCTAGTGGTGCACATACACGTGGCAAGCATGGTGATTGCTTGTAGTGGTTGGTGATGATCGGGTCAAAGAAGGGTATTTTGGTAGTTTGACCAAAATACCGAAAACCATCTCGGATCAAAACCACGGCGCATAGGCGATGTGTTGGAGGGCAATTTAGGTCAAAGTGGAGCTGGTTGGATCAAGACTAAGGATTTAGAAAATGCACACTTATGCGTTTTGAAAAGCGTGCATAAGTGAACTTGTGAGTGTAAAACCCATGTGGGGGGTTAATAGGTTTCTCCATTATAATAGTGGATATGATCCATCAAGGGGTGAAGGTGGCTGATTGCCCACCTATAAAAGGGAGTTGGGATGGAGACATATGAGGTTAACCATTCAACCCATATATTGTGCTCTCTTTTCTAGGTTTAGGGTTAGGGTTTGAGAGTGAGCACCTTGGGTCCTCTTTGTTCTTTAAGGTGGAGTGGCTGTAAAACCTACCTTCTCAAGTAAGTAATACATCAAACGTTGTGCAACTCTTGAGTCTCTCTTGTTTTTTTTGATGTGCTTGTGATTTTGGTTGGTTTTGATCTCTCTTCTTTCTTTCTTATGATCTTGCTGTGCCAAGGACGTGTAAGAGATGGAGACAATCTCTAGGAATACATCTCTGTCTATCTAGACACCTTGATAGCAAGATTCATGATAAAACCCGGTATTGCTTGATTTTGGCCTCTTTGATCCATCTCTTGATCCGAGGGTTTTTGGTTGGGATTTTTCAGTGTTATAGCTTGTTGTGATATGTGAAAATACATCTAGAATCATCTTGGCTATCATCTACTCATGAGCAAGTTGTATTCACCGTTTGGAGATTTGGCTCAATTTTGGTGCAACCTTTCAACAAACTAAAAAAGGTCACCACTTCGACCATGATTTTCAGGATCGTTTGTTGGAATAGGTTCTTGATACCCTAGAGTTTCTGCAAAGTTTCATATCATTTGGATCTATGGATCAAAAGTTCTCTTGATTTTTATTTTTGAAATCATGCTGAAAATACTATTCATTTACCTGATTTTACTGTAGCAGCGGTCAGACCGCCCTTATACTAGCGGTCAGACTGCCAGAACAGTCAAACCATCGTTTGGAGGTCGGTTAGACCGCCGGAAAGGGTTAAGTTCAAAGTTTTGTTTTCTTGAGCTAGTTGGTTTGGGTTTTCAGCTAAGGATTCTATATTCTACACCTCTGTAGGTGTTTGAGGATAGAATCTTAAATACTTGGGAGAAAATTTGAAATGACACCATTCACTTCCCTCTGTTGCCATATTTGATCATTCACTGTCTCTCTGTTTGTTTGCCTACTCCTTAGAACATCAGCAATAGCAACTTTGTATGCTGATTTAACAGAGAATTGGCCTTTTTGATCATAATGCCACAACACCACATCACTAACATCTGGCCTTATTGGAATTGCTAACATTAGCTTAACATCCTCTTCCCATAATGTCTTTTCCACTAGCTCCTGATCCCATTTTCCTATCAATGGGTCAATGAGTTCACCCATAAGGCATATCAGATTCTAACCCCTCGGTATAACCAGCTTCCTTGTCCATTCCCCTGGCAGCCATAGATCGTCCCAAATATGGACACTTTCACCATTACCAATTCTCCATATTATACCATTCTTTAGGACATTAATTCCCTTTAGGATGCTTATCCAGGTATACGACATGCCTGCATAGGATTTGGCTTTCAACACATCACCACTGTTGATCCTGCAGCCTCAACCTCTCCAACCAATGGCTCTAGCTCTGCTCCCGTGGCCTCACCACCACCATCAGGTTCAGTCACGAGAGCTTTCACCCAAAAAAATATATTCTCATCAGTGTAATTTATCTATTTGTCATACAAGAGCAAGAGTAGACTTATAAGAAAATTTTGCAGAGTCATAATAATAGCCTACCTCGAAGTAAGCTTATAGGAAAAGCTTTCGGAGTCATAAAAGCTTGAGCAATGGAAGGGGCATGAGAAGACCCTGCCACTCCATATGACTTATTGACAAGTTGGTGCTTCTTGGGAGTTGGCATGATCTCTTCTTTCGAGCCATCCTTTGGTTGAGAACCATCCATCCTTATCATCTGCATATGCAAAAGTAGAAGAACACAGTGATCAAAAGGTGATCATTAAGTAAAGGTATCATTGATTACCTTGAGTATCTCTATCCTTTCCTCTAGAGAGATAGCTACCATGATCAAATGCACTCTTTTCTGCTCAAGCTCCCCTTCACAGATCGCCTTGACTCTTTCCCTTATCTTAGAAGGGGACAAGGCTACAAAATCAAAAGGACCATGAGTCATAAAACACATGACTAGGCAGAAAATTAGCCAGCCAGAATCTTCAATGTTTACCTTTCGAGGAGTTCCTAGTCAAATCTTTTGCACCTTTATACTGTAGCATGATATGTCCACGCAACTTCAAGGGACTAATCCGGCGCATGGTGAAGTCCTCACCATGTGCCACGATGTCAACCCCCTATTCTTTAGGTACACTATGGCATCGACCAGTAGTCATACCCTTTACTTATTTTTAGGAGAGGCCTTCCACTCTGGGCTTTCTATGATGATCCTCCCCTTGAACATCAAACTGTCTTCCTTAGTGATTGACTTGTAGAACCAAAGCTTCTTTCATGACGACCAAGAAGACTTCAAATACATGGGGATGTACTCTTTAGCCCTCCCATCATGGAGACATAGCGAGCAGCCCCTGGGTGTCCCTCCCGCTCTTCTAACTCTTTCGGCCATTCAGCAGTAGTACCTGAAGAGATATAGGTTCACCTTGATTCCCAAGTACACCTTGCACAGGTACACAAAGATATTGAGTGAGGCAATCGAGCTAGGTGCCAGATTGGCCAGCTCGATCCCATAATACCCGAGCGCCTCCATCAAGAAGGAATGCACCAAAAGCCTAAACCCGCACTCCATGTACACCCATAATATGTATCTCACTGTCTTCACCACTTGAGAAAACTTCTTCTTTTGCTGATCTCTAAGGTATCATCACATGGTTGGGGATCAATCCCGTACCCTCCAAAGCTGGGAGCCTCTTCAATCCCAACTCAGATCTGGGCCACTCGAAGATGAACTCAGGCATTTTTGTGGATTTAGGTTTAGATCAAGTGCAGATCAAGAAAATTTAGGAAGAAATGAACTAGAGTTGCAGTCATCGGGGCAGAGGATACAAAAGATCTCTAGGAAGCATAGGATGATACAACACCAATTCGGTTTATAAGGGCTCTACCACAAACAAGTTAAGTGGTTTCAGGAACCATCCTCAATAGTTATAAACCTTTCAGTTCTACCCCTCTTTGAATTGGCTCTTCAACTTCAAGTGAAAAAGACTTCTTTACCTTTCCTTACTATCGTCAAATGACCTCCCAACTGAAACGTATATTCTGACTATTGTTTCAATCGAAGAATTCAAAGTCATAATTTCACATGAAGTTCGGGGGCTAGCTGACGAGAATTAAATAATCCATTAAGAGCAATTTTTAAGCATAATAAAACCCTTAGATCAGTGTTATAATGGCTTATGTTATAACATGTCCTGAGTACCCACTGGTTGAAGAATTACCGTTCGCCTACCCGGCTAGCCACTACTCAAAAGCTATATAACCCGACATACGGGCCCCATTGGGTGATGCCCCGTGCGGTTAAGGAATAAAACACATGTGCTTCTATTCTTTCAACTGTTTGATGTTTGGCCCTACGCCTATAATAATAACCCCCTGCACTAATCTCCTAAGACTCTCCTCCACTGACAATAACCGATCGGTGGTTATTGATCAAACTTCTTCCACTAACAACAATAGCTCACTCGGGCGAATGGATGGAATCGACAAGACGCCAGTTTGTGCAAGCAACTGACACCTCTTCAACCTATTTTAAAGCCCTGCTCGAAGGAGACATAAGAAGAACAACAAGAAATCAAGAGAACAAGAGGATTGGAGATGATACACCTCATTAGTGTAAGTAGCATACACCCCCTGTAATCGCTCATTAGAGCAAGTTGTAATCCCGACATAACAATAATAATCATTAAATTTTTCTTTTTTTAGTTTTCTGTGAGGCTCAGAGTACCCTATTATTCATAACATTAACGATTTCATTTGATAAATTGACACAGAGGATTTACGTAGGAACATGTTTGAAATTTCTTTGGCTTTTCTCTTACTACTTGGTGCAGTGAAGTGTCCACATGAAACTGAATGTTAGATGAGTTGTTCTAAAACTGTTCACGTATCTAGCATTGTTTGCAGCTTTTTTATTTTTGTAAATTTTGGCTCCCTAGCACTTGTTTTTGCAAAAATGGTCCCCTCCCCGAGCTCAGAAGGCGTGGCAGACGACACATGTTACCTTCCACACCACCGTAGCTCAGCAGGAGAGGAGCTTCACAGTAGAGTGAGCTAGCGTGGCAAGCAGCGGCGCAGCATAGTAGGCTAGGCGTTGTCAAGCTGGCACAGCTCGGCAGGCACCTGCCAAGCGTCCCCTACTTGGCAGGCAGCTTGGCTAGCTGGCAGGGCAAGGGTGGCAAAAAAAACTTGTTGACGCGGTTCAAAATTACTTCAATTATACGCGTTAATTTGAATTTTGCTCTAGCTCAACTCGTTAACTCGCTTCTAAAAATACTTCTAAACTATACGTAAAATAATATTAAATAAAACTATGCCAATTTCAGGAAAATCTCAATAATACGAGGACTTGGCTCGATATCCACCCTAGCCAGGGGCAGCTCAGGGTCTAGGGTGCTTGGTTGCAGTACCGACTGAAAAGTGCCACGCAGTAAATTTAGTATTTTTATAACTTAGTGAATCCCTATGCAAACTAGTTGAAAGCGCGTGCTTTGATATGCATTAAGAAATCCTATTATGTTTTGTTCATGTGAGCATAGAAATTTGTTACAAAGATGCAAGGGGGTTCGAAGGGGCAGATGAACCACCACCATAAACTCCCTGTATTAAGTAGTAAAGATACACTGTTACAAATAGTTGTCATAATGGACCATGTGTAGACTGACAAAGTAGTTCGTAATGAATGTGTGGATTACATAGCACGTGGGGGTTTGGTTAGATGCGTATGTTTGCCTCACTACTCATATGATACAACATACAAGTATACAAGTGGCAACATGCGCGAATCATCAACCCCAACCACATCTAAGGTACATTGCGCCTTTTGGAAGCCACAGTTCCAGTTAGTCATCATACACATTTGGGTCCATCGGTGCCTTTTTCCTTCTCTCCCACATGGGCTTTAGCCCTCGCGGCCTGAGCCTAGTGCTCAGCTTCTACAACTTGTGTAGGTTTGTCCCAGTCGGAGATGACCTAGCATTCAACAGGGGCTTCAGGGACCACAAGCGCCTTACTCTTGTCCTTTTTGTTGTCATCTGGGGTGTAAGGTTTCTAACGTGTGAATCTCTCAGGCGTCACCGGGTGGTTATGCATATATTTTCGCTCGATAAATGCCCTCTCATACATATCCGTGTTATCTATCCAATGGAAGAAGTAGCAGCGCTTCATGGTCTACTAAAATGGATGGAGTGGGTTAGAGATGTGCGAAATAGAACATGCAATATGAAAGAGTAAATGCGTGCTTACAAGAACCTCAGCACACGTGTAGTGCACCTAGGTGGCAGTTGCTGGTTCTGTGGACTGAATAATATGTGCTGGATTGCCATAGTCACACTGTTGCTGTGGAAACTTCAATGTCACATATGCATCCTTGCAAGAATGATCAGGGTATGATCGCTTCTTCTTGGCTACCCACTTTCACTTCCAAAGCATGTCTCTGTAGTTCAATATCCCCACCAATGGCACAATGACATCATGTATCTCTTCTCTCTTCTTCCTCTCCTCTTCCCCTAGTTTTAAGATCAGCTCGATCGAAGTCTTGGGTCTAGTTGTAGGGGCTAGCCAGATTTTATAGACAGTCGGTGGGCACTACTCGGGAGTAAAGCTTGAATGCATTATTATTTCATAGGGAAAGCTGGTACGTGCTGTCAAATCACTGGAAAAGCCGGCACATGTTGTCCACTTGCTACGAAAAACTGGTGCGTATTGTTAAATCACTAGGAAAGCTGGTGAGCGCTGTCCACTCGCTGTGGAAAGCTGGTACACATTGTTAAATCACTGAAAAATCCAGTGTGCGCTATCCACAAGTTGTAGAAAGCTGGTACGTATTGTCAAATCACTGGAAAAGCCGGTGCATACTGTCCACTCATTGCAAAAGGCTAGTACATGTTGTCAAATCACTGGAAAAACCAGTGCATGCTATCCATATGCTGCGAAAAGCTAGTACGTGTTATCAAATCATTGAAAAAGTTGGTACGTGTTGTCAAATCACTAGAAAAGCTGGTGCGTACTGTCCGCTGACTACAACAAATTGGTACATATTATCAAATCATTGAAAAAGCCGATGCATGTTATCCACTCGCTAATATTTCAAGAAAAGATTCCAAGAACTAGGTGAATAAGAAAAGAAAAAACTAAACCACAAGGCCTAAGGTGGATGCATAACATTTATAATATTTTTGTCAAGTTGCATATGTCACTTAGGCCGTGCTCTGCTATGTGGATACAATACATTACACGTCTACTTTTTAGTACATTGATGAACTAGAGCGAGAACGAGAGCAACTGTAGCTGGCTAAGATGGAACGGGAGCGGGGGCGATTGCGGCCTCGGCTGGTTTCTCCAATATTGAGGACGAGTAGCGAGCTGGGGTGCCACACACTCTTACGCGCGATGTTCCTCGAGCGTAGTCGTCCGGTGAGTGGCTGAGTCAGAGCGGGGTTTGTCGGGATGATGAAGGGTCCAGGGCAGCTGGGGCATGGACCGTTGTTGCCATTGTAGTCTGCTTGAGCTCGGCAATTGTGGCATCTCTCTCATGCTCCACTACAGTTAGGGCCTTTTCGTACTTGGTGAGCTCAGCGCAGAGATTCTCGGGTTGGATATAGCTGGTAGTGAGGAGCTGACAGAGATCTGAGATCTCCTCTATAGCCTCGGTGTAGGTGGCTCTCATAGCTCTGCTGAGCTGGACCTAGTGAGTCAAGAGCGGGTCATCCTCAGAGTCGGAGACGAACGTCTCGCCATAGCGTGCTCCTTCCTAGAGGGATGGATAGTAGCAGAACGGGGAGGTCAGTATGGTAGACTCGTGAATCTCGCATAAGCGAGTACAAGCCAAGTGGGCGGCGTCCTAAAACGCATCGGTGGAACTGCTCCACAGGTGCTTCGTGTGGAATGTGCGGGAGGTGTAGTCACCTTCCCTTGTGTATAGGAAGACTTCCATCATCTAGATCTCCCTGTCTCCTTCCTGGGTCTTCTGTCCCCTGAAGATGGGATGGTGCCAGTAACATAGATACATCATTAGTTTGTGTGGTATGTTAGTAAGCTCTCTTCGTCCTCTCTATGGGCGAAGTTGTTCCATGGCCTAATGTCATTTGATTCGATCATCTACAATTGAACAGGAGAGTATTAGTAACAGTTTAAAGATATAACGAAGCTTCTACTTTTTAGTTTAGGAAAATAAGACCAGGTCCTTGGATAATGACCATGCTGTAATCGCGCGAGAGCAATAAATATATGCGTGCAAACATACATAAAAATATTTTAGCTATTTTTATGACCCGCATTTCTGCGGCTATTTACAATAAATAAGCATGGCTATTTACAGAAACACCCCTGCCAACTAAACATGGCTATCTATCGTATGTCACAGTACAAAACCACAATTACACTAATGAAATGCTAACGATATATTAAGTGTGTTGCTCGCATGCGAGTGAAGTATACCTTTTTTCAAAGGTAACCACCAGCTCCACAATGCTTCCAACTATGAAGGATGGTAAATCACATCCCTGCTGCCTCTCCGCACTCTCGCTCGATAGGAAATCGCTCTTCTCTTTCCTTCTGCTCCCTAGCTGCGCTTTCTCTTGCTCGGTAGCAGCGTGACCGAGGGTCACGTTTTATATACACGCACGAATAAAATAAGAATCTAACTTCACGCCACGTCGCATCGTGTAATTATCCACGATATTACCTTGCATCAGGAGGCAAACCACACACAAATGCTCCCTCGTGATTCCCTGCTCCCCTCTCCCCACGCGCACCTACCTGCCCGAAGCGCCTGCCCATGAATCCTAGCCGACTACCAAGCTAGTGCGCTTGGCAACTGCCGAGCCATTAGTTCAGCAGGTTGCTGCTGAATAGAACTGGTTTGGCAGCGCCTACTGCCGTGCCTATGCGTCTACTTGTCATGCACCACCCAGCCTACCGAACTACGATGGCGTGACAAGTGACATATATCGTCTGCCGCACCTTCCAAACTCGGCGAGGAAGCTATTTGTGCAAAAAAAAAAGATGCTAAGGGGCTAAAATTAAAAAATATTATAATAGTATTAGATATGTGAACAGTCCATTACAGTCCATTGTTCTCCGGGGATAAGCAAGTGCACCCGGGATTTGTTCTTTCGATGGATAAAGACTTGACATGTCAGGTCGCTGAACTCATCAATTCAGCTAAGGATCAAGAGCCAATACATGATAGATTAGTTCTGTTCTAAATAGCGATGAATTTTGATTTAGATAAATGTATTGCTTTTTTAGTGTGATTTTTTTCTTTATATTATCCATAAAGATATAATGATGTTTTTTTATTTTTCTCTATTTTTTATTTTTTAATCTAATACCTTTAAAAAGATAACAGACACTAGACACTACAGTACCATTTCAGCTAAAAACACAGCTAAAAGTCACAACACTAACATGGCCTAGATTTGTCGAGTGGTTACATGATGAAAAAAAAGAGAAGCAAATTGAGTTCACACCTAGCTTAATTCCTAAAACTTTCTTTGTCGCGTTTCACTTTTGAAAGTCTAGAATTATTTGATGATGGCGAACTTTCAGTTTTTACCAAAATGTGCCAGGGGCATCAAAATTGTTTTTTTAAGAAGCATCGAAATAGTAGACTTAATATACATGCATGCATGAGAATAGGACCAGGCATAATTTGTATAGGCAACAAAATTAAGGCTTTTTTGATTTTTTTTTCTCTTTTTCTTTGCATTGTCTGTAAAGATATAACCGTATTTTCTTTTTTTTCTTTTTTTCTTAATTAAATAACTTTAAAAATAATAACTAAAAGTCACAACTATAAACTGGATGAAACGGCCCTAAGACTATATGGTATTAGTACTGTTTCTTTGTTTTGCCAGGCTGACACACTGATCCAATCGTCTCTATGCCCTTTTTACCCAAAAAGCCCCAACAAACAAATCTCGCTCTCTCAACCTTGTTTTCAAACCCCCCCCCCCTCCCCCTATGGCCTCGCGACTAGATCCACAAATTTGTCATCATGCAGCATATTTATATTTTTGGTCCCATTCCAATATTTATTGCCCACACTCCTAAAAATATAAATCCAAAACCTACCATATACATAACCTTAAGACATTAAATTTTAAAAAATTAATACCATTAGATCATGTACATTGTTATTAAATGGTATATTATACCTACTCACTTATTTTTCAGTATTAAAGTAGAAGAATATACGAAAATATGTAATAACTATATATTTAATCTTCGTAATAGATTTCTATTGCAGACGATGTTTTCTAAGAATGAGAACGTATATTGTATATTATAAACGTAGGGGGTAACCATCTTCCTAGAAAGAATAATTCAATTTGTCAACCGCCAAGTTGCCAATATGCTGCACATATATGTCATGAAGCCTAGCTTGCACCCAAGGGACTCAACTACCGGTCCTCAAACAAAATCTAACCAACCCCCTCTTCTGATTAAAAAAACCTGTGTTCTTTACCACTCGTACAGATTTAAAATCGGCCCAAATAGCTCGCTCGAAGTGTCGGCAGCCAGCACGTGCCGGTGCCAGCGTGTTCCACCGGCCGAAGTCACCCGCTCGCCCGGCCCCTGCCCAATCCCCGATGCCGTCACGCCGGACGTGAGGACGAATGACGAACCGACGATAACCACAGATTAAGGGGGTGTTTCAATCAATCGAAGCCGATGATTTTTAGCTGGAGTTTTTTTTTTTTTTGTAACAGCTAGAAGCAATAACTTTTAGAATAAAATTTGAAAGAAAGGTTTTTGAAAAATGAGGATGAGAAGAAGACGACGGAGAGAGGTTGACGGCTATTGAAAACAGTTTATAGACGTTGCTTTTAAAAACTGAAGTGTTAAAATCGGTTTTCAGCTTCTCTGAGCGCTTCTCCAAACAGTAGTTCACTGAAAGCAACCCCTGAAACCCCACATGCCCCAGCCCTATTCTACCCCTCCGGATCCCTCGAAACCACAGAAAAGCCCCTGCGCAAAGCTAGACACACACACACACACAAGCTAGCGGACAAGAATCTGCAAACATATAAGCAGCCCCTCCCCTCCCGTCCCCAAAAATTCCAGTCCTTCATTTCCTAGTTCTAGCTGCAAGCTTTAGCTAATTCATCACTTCCTCATCAGAGCATCACGTACGGGAGAGCTAGGTGCCTAGCTAGGGTTTTTGCAGAGGTTGCTCGATCCATCGAGCGAGCGAGCGCGTCTATATAGCCGGTACGTGCCATGGCGAACCCGGCGATGCTGCCGCCCGGCTTCCGGTTCCACCCGACCGACGAGGAGCTGATCGTCCACTACCTCCGCAACCGCGCCGCCTCCTCGCCGTGCCCCGTCGCTATCATCGCCGACGTCGATATCTACAAATTCAATCCATGGGACCTGCCATGTTAGTATACCCGCCCCCTGCACCCACGAGATCAGGATTCATGCATGCAGATACCTCACTTGCACTAGCTTAGTACTAGTGTTCTATAATATTTTTCTGATTAATAATCGTCTCTCTTTCTCGTGTTCTTTTGGGATGCAGCCATGGCTGCGTACGGGGACAAAGAATGGTACTTCTTCAGCCCGAGAGACCGCAAATACCCGAACGGAGTCCGGCCGAACCGCGCGGCGGGGTCCGGCTACTGGAAGGCCACCGGCACCGACAAGCCCATCCACAGCAGCGCCACCAGCGAGAACGTCGGCATCAAGAAGGCACTCGTCTTCTACAAGGGCCGTCCACCCAAGGGCACCAAGACCAACTGGATCATGCACGAGTACCGCCTCGCCTCCGCCGACGCGCACGCCGGCAACACCTACCGCCCCATGAAATTCCGCAACGCCTCCATGAGGGTAAGCTAGCTACCACAACAAACATATATAAAGAACATATGAACAAAATTACAAGATCAAACCCTAGCTTTTAATATGTAGATCTACATGTTAGCGTCATGCTAGTTGCATGCGTGCCACCGATATGCTTGCTTTGTTGCAGCTGCTCGCGCACTTGCACCGTGATTTTCTTTAGCGTGCTTCTGATACGGGTTCGTCGGCACGTTAGTATTATCGCATCGGTTTGTGGCTTGCCAATGGACGCAACAGCTGCTTTAATGTGTGTTGTTTTAAAAGAAATGTTCTTTACTTTAGCCAAACTTGGCATGGTTGTGCGAAGTCAATAGATCCGACAATGATAGGCATGATGCATACGTGTTAATGACTGATTCATCTGCATCTCGTTGTAGCTGTAATTTTTTTTTATCCCCTTCATGTTTAATTTGTGTGATCGATTGATCTTGGCGCGCGTGCAGTTGGATGACTGCGTGCTGTGCCGGATCTACAAGAAGGCCAGCCACGTGTCGCCGATGGAGGTGCCGCCGCTGTCCGACCACGAACAGGACGAGCCGTGCGCGTTCGACGAGAACCAGCTGTACGGGACGTCGAGTGCCGGCATGGTCGTGCAAGGCGACGCCGGTGCTTTCCCGCTGGAGGCGGCGGCCGCCACGCAGAGGATGCTGAGGATCCCGTCCATATCCGAGCTGCTGAACGACTACTCGCTGGCGCAGCTCTTCGACGACGGCGCCCCGGGCGAGATGCCACGGCCCGACCAGCACGCCGCCCTCCTCGGCCACCCCATCGTGAACCAATTCCTTGTGAACACCAGCGGCAACAACATGTCGCAGCTCGTGCAGATGGTCTCGTCGGCCTCGACGTCGGCGGCGGGCGATGGCGCCACCGGTAAGCGCAGGAGATCGGAAGACGGTGGCAGTACTGGGCTAACGAGCCAGCCGGCTGCGGCGGCCAAGAAGCCCAACGGTTCTTGCTTCGGTGCAACGTTCCAAATAGGCAACGGCTTGCAGGGGTCACTAGGGCTGGGCCATCAGATGCTGCTCCATTCTAACAAGGGGATGAACTGATAGATAGCTCTACTGCAGTGACCTGAATTAATTGTGCATGGCGAATTGGTGATGTGAACAGTGGGCTCTATATATTACACCAAATAGGTCCAAAATAGATAAATTATTGGTTAAGATATAGGGAAAGGAATTATACTTGTACTTGCGTCAAGGTCGATCGACTAGCTAGGTCCATCGTAGTTGGTTTGGTGTGTGGTGTGTACACATTTTTTCTCCTATGTAGTACCATTACGTACTTCAAGCTTAGTTCCAAGTTAGACAGGGCTTGATAGGACTTTGAGATCGACGTACTGGAAGTCTGGAACAGGAGAATGATGTTAAGATCGAACAGGCTTTGCTTATGTAAAACTGTGAAAAAATAAGGATTCTTTAATGGAGCCATTCATTATGTCATGTTTATACTCACTGTGTTTCAGGATTACAGCGCACAGATAAACCACCACACACACGTATCACAAAGAGACGAGAGAATCACCACAGCGAACACCTGCTCCAAGAATAGAATTAAAATCCATTCTGAAGAAGGAAGACCCCCCCCCCCCCCAACACACACACACAAAATAAAATAAATAAATAAATAAAGGGAGTGATGAAGAAAGGATATGGAACCTGGACATTTAATAACTGGCTAAAGTAGGCAAGTTGCGGATGGCATGTAGTTTTCAGTTCAGGTGGTGGATTAGTGAGCCTTTTCATTCTGCTCAAGCTTTCTTCAGAGTGGCGAAGAGGCTTGTCCATGTAGAATCTTGTCCGGCCACCAGAGCATCGGAATATTGCCATACACATCAACAAGTCCAGGACAACATCGGTGTCACGGAACAAACAAAAAACTAGTCCATTTGGCGGCTCAGTGGGATTGATGGATGGATGCAGGGCAGGCTGTGCACTAGTGCAGGTCCCCTGGAGCCAGATGGAGAACCGATGAGTTTACTGTATAAGATCCTATGTCAGGAATTAAGATAAGAAAGATGATTCCATCTAGCTTAGCCTCCAAAGAGTCAAATCATTGGACTTCATACAGCCATCGTTGAGTTTAGCTGGATTGAACTGGGTGTCGAAGTTCTCTACGGCTCTATAGTTTTTTTATTGTTACTACTCTGCTTGGGAATGTAACAGTGTTCTTCTGATGCATGTGACCGAGAAAATGGTACTAATTGACAGAATCGTTAATCGGCAAATACATACGTGATAAAACGAAAAAAAATCCCTGCGTCATCTCTCGTGTGTAGATTTTATTTTTCCTGGTAGTTTGCACGGCACGATCTACAAGTGAGATGTTAGTTTTAACATGAAGAAGCTTATCCGGAGATAAAAAAAAAATTCCCATGCTGCACACGCAAGTACTACTCATTCCCTGTATTAAAAAAGAATAACAAATAACCATTTCAGCTCGTGCATCATTTCCCATGCAGATAAGCTTTGAAAAGTAGGACATTCCTGAAACTCACTGAATCTCTCGGTAAGAAGACAAAGGAACTCTTATATAGTTCAACCATTCTCACCACAGATTCAGAGTATATTCCAGGTCCAATTGCCCAGCTATTTTGCCATTTTGGCAGCTGATCACATATGAGAGAACCTTTCACGTATCTCCAAACTACTGGCCAGTACACATTTTCTCACCGGATAATGCTAGTTAATCAGAAATGGGCCACTTGAGTGCTTTCGCTAATCTCGCTCTCTGACATGGTGCTCCATTAGTTAGGAACCAGTACTCCACTCAGACCAGATGCTACAATATTTTACAATTGAAGAGCTATCAGAATGATGCAAGTATGCAGCACTTACCGTGCAGTTCTACCGGCTGCTAGAATTGGTCCAGCAAGCTGCGATTCTGGCCCCAAAAGGTCGGAGTCAGTGCATGTAGCTAGGCAAGGAAACAGAGAAGCAGATCAAAAGGACAATTGCTTTGACACTAGCGAGGAGCTTTGATCTCTTGCATGAATATATGATATCTTAGGGTGTTAAACTTATCCGCTTCATGATTGTTCACTGGCCTTTTCTGTTAGAATATAATGAAGGTGGAGAGCTTGAGCACGCATATATCGACCCCATGCTGCATCAAGAGTAGTAGTGGAGATGCCTTTTGTGATTGCAAATATATAAAAAAAATTACAGATAGGATGTTTTGAACTTGGCTTCTAGAAATGAAAGCGGGGTCATGGTTTGTGCAAATAAATTAAGTAGTAGTAAAACACGTGACAGCGTTATGTTTAGCCTTTTGTATGTACGCAGTATCATATTTTACTAAAGAGAATGTAACAAGGATGTGGAAGGATATGCGCCCTGCTTAACATAGGTAATATCATATTACCTAGCTTTAGAGGATGTGATTAAATAACCCATGGATCCTATGCATTAATAATTGTTATCGTGCAAAGGCCAAACATTTGTTGTTCTCTAAGTGGAGGATAAACTCCTTCAACGCAACATATCTAATGTGAAAGATCAATTAATGAAAAATCAATTAAGTGTTAAGGTGTAAAAGCCAACTAGGATGGTTAGATCTAGCTCCAGTGGCCCGGATCGAGGTGCGCAGGTGGCGTATCCACTTACGCAATCTTTCATAAAAGCCCGTGTGCAGCCTTTTTTCTTCTCCAAAAGCCCATTGAGTCTCTCTCTCACTGTTGCACCCCATTCGCCTCATTCCCTTCGACACAGCGCTCATCCTCTCCATCCTATCCTCTCACGAAACTAGGGTTACGGCCCCGACCATCGCTTTCCTCCCCGCCCCGAACCGGTTGGCACCAATTCGCATCGCTCCCGCTGCAATCTGCGCAATCCCTTGTGTTGCCTTGCCCATCCGCACCGCCATCACCAAGCCTATTCATGCTGCCATACCTTTGCCTCCACTGCTACTCATGGGATCCGGGCAGTCCGAGGGGCACCCTATCATTTTATGCTAATGTTGAGTTTTGGCAATTGATAACAATCGTTTGTGGGATTAATACTTTTCATTGAGTTGGTGAAATAGGTTAGTCTCATAATGAGGATGACTTGGGAATGCGTCACAAGTTGATTGTCATCAAGTCAAAGTTCGGAAAGAAGAGATGGTCATCACGAATTGATAAGCATCAAGTCAAGATTCTGAAGAGGAGATAAACTTGAGTTGATCATCAAATCAAGTGAAGAACGTCATATGTTGATGAAGGTCAAGTGGTGGATAGCATCATGTATTATTGCACAACAAGGTAAGGACCCAGACTTGGAGAGAAGATGATCGTCATCAAGTGAAAGCTCCAAGTATATGTGCAAGGCAAAGGTATAACTAGCATAGGCTAAGTATGTGTTACTAATATTTTACCAGTCTCGGCGTTTACCGAATTGCTAGTATAAGTTGTCATACTAGTAAAAGGGTCTTGTCTAGTTGCTCGAGTCACATTATGTGTTGATAACTCAATACCGCTTGCTCTAGCTCTGTGGCATAATGCTATTATTTATTAATGTGTTTTGCAATAGTTGTGGCTCATGCATCTTTCGTTGTAGCATGTGACTATACTTTGCAAATGGTTGAAGTCTATGTAATTATTCCTTGTGGTATGATCTGATTTTACAAATATGTTTTGCAAATTGTTGGAGTTTATGTATTTTTTTCTTGGCATGGTGTAAGATTATTTGTTGCTATTTCTTTGGACTTAGACCATGGTAGTAATTCTTTGAAGTTCTTGTGTTTTTTACATTGATCTAATATTTTTAAGATCAAGCAAATAGATGGG
Organism: Dendrocalamus latiflorus; assembly: GCA_017311315.1. NCBI lineage: Eukaryota > Viridiplantae > Streptophyta > Magnoliopsida > Poales > Poaceae > Dendrocalamus > Dendrocalamus latiflorus. The sequence goes on from CM029611.1 coordinate 37,953,507, forward strand.
TTGTGTAGCCCTCTAAATAATCTTTCTATACAGTCCAATATCACTCAATTTCGACAATATGACAAAAAAAATTATGACCGTTTTTCTGAGTGTCGACTATGCTAAAAATTAAGGCCGGTGGTACCGCCATTTAAAGTCCGATGGTACCGATGTTCCGATCTACTGCCTTTTTACCTATAGTCTAACCGCCCTTTGTGCCAGTGGTACTACTGCCATATAAAATCTGGTGTTACTAATTTCTAGTTGATGGTTGCTTTTTTCAAAAGAAGTATTTTTTTAGGTCTTTACCTTTCACCAATCCGCTGCTATCAGTGGTGCTACCGCCATAGCGACGAGTGAGTACGGCGATGCCTACTCACAGCGGCACACTTGAGGGCGGCGGTGCAGGTCGTGAGAGGGAGTCGGCGGCGCTGCTGGTTTTATGAGAGGTGGGCAACATCTTAATATAATAGTTAGATACACTGGGGTAGTTACACCACGAACTGGAATTTTTTGTATGGATAATCCATTTTTTATTCGAAATTACAGAAATATACTCGCGGGAATTTTTTTTACAAAACTAGGCTCCAGTCGCCCAATGGTTGGGCGACTGAAGCCTTTCACCCAACCCATCAGCGACAACTGGAAAATCTCCCAACCGTTGGGCGATTAATTGTAGTCGCCCCACCATTGGGCGACTTTCATGCAATCGCCCATTGGTTGGGCGACTGCACTCAGATCCCCCGTGAATGTTTTAAGTTATTTTCAATTTTTTAGTTTTAAACTGATAAAAAATTTGCTGGAGTTATAATAAAAGTTTATGTTCATTATATGTTGTAGGTGTGTAAAAAAATTTAGAAATTTTTTTTTATGAACAATTGACCGTAGAACGATCGGTACATACGATGGTAAGTGATATTTTGATGTTACTGAGAATTCGTGTCTCTGGGTTAGGATTGGCTTGAGGAGGATCGACGGGCCCAACGGTCAGATTATCACAAATGGTTCTACATACAAACCATCTGTAATACTCTCTATCACAAGTTTTATATACCGATGCAGTATAAACAGCTAGTCTCAAAAGATAAAATAGCAAAGTAACATATGGCTAATATATACTCATTTGAAAGGTTTCGATGATATCTACAACTTTTCAGTTGAAGCAAAATCCAAATTCCAAAGGGAAGACCAAGAGAAAAGGCAAAAACAGAAACCAAAAACTTGTGGCGCAGGTTTAGGTCCAAAGATAGCCGATTTTCAGGATCTTGGAGGGAGACTAGCGCAAGCGGGTCAATTTTTTTGGATTGGACTCGTCGTTAGCTTTCCAACGAGTACAAAAACGTCAAAAATGGACACCGTATGCAAAAGTTATGCCCGTTTTACTGAAGGTGTGTCGGAAACGGACTCAAATTCGTTTCGGCCTCAATTGAAACTGCTATAACGTTTGATCCCGTGGCCGAAATTGCTCAAATTGTTTCTGGAGGCTTTTGGATGTATGAAGAATAGCTCCACCAATTTTCACTATTTTTGATGAAGGTTTGATGCGCTTTCCAAATTTCGGCAAAAATAGATTATCCGTACAAAAAATTCCCACAAACTGCCGCCTACCGGGTTAGAGACTCCTCTGGAGTATTGCACATTTGGCAAATGTGTGTACTAGCATGGTTACTACTTTGTTACAGCTAATACACAGTCGTACACAACACGTCTACATGTAATTCTTAAAAAGAAACCCTCCATGTAGCTTACCACGTTACATGTGAACTGTGACTAGTTGCGTACGATTAGCATCGACGAATTGTCGTCTGTTGCGTTCTATTTCTTCAGGTTATCCTACATACACCCATTGGCCCAACTAACCCTTGCGGCCAGGCCCAGGATCAAACTAGCCGCGACTGCGAGCCCACATGAAACTAAGGGTCTGTTTGGGAGAGCTCCATCAGCTCCAGATCCACGAAAAACAGCTCCACTCTACGAAATTTTACCCAAACGCTCCAGCTCCGCGAAATTTGGATCCACCAAAATCCTGGATCTGAGGGCCAGATCCATAGATTTCATGGAGCTCCTCAAGGGGTGCTCCACCGTGGAGTTGGGTGGTAATTACCCATCAATGCCACTGGTTACACACCCCATCCCACCAAAAGTGGCCATTCCCACCAAAACCTCAATTTCGTGGATCTGGAGCTGCTGTACAAGCCAAACACTCTATGGTAGGATCCCAGATCCACGGTGGAGTTGCTCCATGGTGGAGCTGCTGCTTTAAATCCACATTTTCAGTGGTGGAGCTCTCCCAAACAGGCCCTAAGGTTTTTATTAATCTGATCCATGCATGCCCCCAACCTGTTTAACTTGGAAGGTGTATCAATGCTATCAGCCGGCCACAAGAATGGCGGAGCCCGTTCCGGCCCATCCCGTTAACAAGTGTTTCCCGAAGCGATGGGCCGCAGATATGCTTCTTGGGCGTGAAAACACGTCCCGAAAGCCCGGCAACACCATGGAACACGGGCCTCCAGAAACCCACCCACGCGAAGCTTTGCACCAACACGACGGCGAAAACAGCGCGCGTACCGGCGTTGTGTACTGACCAGGATCGAGTAATCTAATCATCCTCTCTCTCTCTCTCTCTCTCTCTCAAAAGAACGAAGGTTCGAGTAATCAGCCCACCCCGTACAGAGCTACAGGCGTCGCTACATGCCGGTGAATGGTATAGCTTGTCTCGAGCCAGACTATCGCCCATGAATCAAGCGTCTTGCCGGCGATGCGGCCGAGATCCCATGCCCTCCTGATCCGCAGACGGCAACCAAACCCGGACGGATCTGTCTGGAGCGCACGACCCAACCGGCAAAGATTTCACTGTCAAGAGCGGGATCCAGGATATCGGGGGACTTTGGGTATGTCCAATCCGGCTTTTAAAACCAGTTTTTGATTTTTTATTACAATATCTAACTTTTAAATGAAGTATTTTTCAAAATACGGTCTATAAGTTAATTATAGTACATATTAAAATTTTATTATATGTACCAACTAAAATCATATGCAAGTATTTTTTCATAATCTCTATTATAAAAGGTCAAAATTTAAAATTTTCAGTCAAAATTCATAAGCCATAACCACAAAGATCAGTCCTTTTTAGCTGCTTCTGTCGAGGGCACCGTGTGATCCATTCGTGCTTCCTAGTAGGTCAAACGCAACATTAGCATACGCCACATTGGATGATCGGAATTCCGAGTTCTCGTGCGCGGGCGATTTGGCCTCTGCGACTCTGCAGATTCCGCGGACCGGTATTTTGTGTCCACCAGGAAACAGAGTTCTCGTGCGCGGACGAATTGTCACCTATGCCTCTGCCTTCTGTTCCTCCTGCATTTTACACTGCACAATACGTACATTTTTACACTTTGGTTACTCTATATCAACAGGCTAAAACATGAAAGAAAATGAAATGTTGAACGGATTGCTCCTAAGATATACTACTCTGTACAAATTTGCAAATTTCTGCAGCTGGTTTTATTAGCAACTATACTTGCTTACTGTCTACTTCAGTTAGTTGGATACAGCAACTAAAGCAACGGCAATGCACCCCATAGCTGACCAAAACAATCAAAAAGGTTTGATCGATCCAGCTGTTAGGTCGGTCACCAACTAAGACTAATTTAACTACACAGGTGCAGATAAAACACATCCAACCAGCACAAGTCAATGGGCAAACAAATGTTGCACCACAAAGAAAAACACTTCTCCTCTCGAAAAAGGAAAAACACTTCTCTAAAAATTGGGCACAGTCAAATCAAAGGATAGGAATGCACAATGCATCAACCAGATTGTTTATTCCCTTGTGTGTTATCCTATACATATATTCGAATTTTGTAGCAGTTAAGTTAGTGCAAAGTTGTGTGGATGCAAACTCATGGACTATAAGTATGCAGTTATCTTAAAAAAAATGGTCTACAGTACGTACCGAAAATTTTCGTTCCAAATGAATAAGTAAGACAACAGAGTATACCTTCCGACAACGACATATTTTGAAAAGCGCAATATAATGCCACGCGAATTCTATACGCAAATTTTAAGGAGCTTTTCTGTGACGATGATTTTTTTTGACAGGACTGTGAGGATGATTTGGATGTGCAACTTCCGATAGAACAACCAACCTAACTAAAACGACCACCTGGTGCACATAAAAAGAACATTAGAAAAGTTTGATGCAGATCCGTGCTATGTTTGCTTGATACCGCCAATTTTAACACACCTCGTGCTATTTTTTTTCACCAACATAGTCAGTCGTGCAATCCCACAGAATTCTTTTTCTCCAATGTGCTAGCTGTCGGTCGTAGTTTCCATACCCTTGTTACCAAACTAGCACAAACAGGATGTAAATTCCCCCACGAATTCCATGCAAATCAATCGCGTACACACTACTAACATGTGTGTGTGCAACCGGTATTCACGAACGACCCTGTTTGTTCCTGCATCCGTGCGGTTTTTTTTTTCCTTTCTTACTTTCCTGTCGCTTGTTTCGTAGGGAATGCAGGGGCGGATCCAGCGGTGGGGCGGGGGGCTTGAGCCCCCCTACCGTTACCGGACCCTTGGAGCCCCCCATAAATTTTTAGCATGGATGTATAATGCAGCAGAGGCTGAGGTCGAGCTAAAGGTACTTCAGCCCCTTCAAAAAATTTTCCTGAAATGTGTTGCTTTGGTGTGTTGGTGAAGCACAAATAATGCGCTAGTTTCCAAATCACTAAACTAGCCGTGCTATTTAGGTCCAGGCCAGGCATGTGGCTAGGGATCGAGGCTGGCGCGTGCTCGGCGTTTGGCGTGCGGATGCACCGCCATGTACGCAAGCATACGTCCTCGCACAGCGCTCGAGATGTTCGACGTACGACGACGACGATCTCGGCGCGAGTTTTGTGCTGATCCCCACGCAACTCGGTCTGGCTGTGTCAGTACCCCTGAAGCCGCTAGTCATCCGATTTTTATAAAAAGCGAAAACAATGAGTTTTAGGGTGTAACTGAAATTACACTGTAGCGGCTGAAATTTTACTATAGCTGAATGTGGTTTATTTCATATAATTAAATAAAAAAGTTAAAAATAGGAAAAATATGCTAGGTCATCACGGACAACGCAAACGAATACAAGAAAAAAGAACCGGCAAAAAAATTAAAAAAAACCAAAAGTTCAGAAAAAAAACAAGTTTATGAATAATAAAAAATAAACCAGAAGCTAAAAGCTAAAACCAAAATGACCGGAGCCTAAGGGTTTTGTTCGAGAGAAAAATGTGTCCACTGGCATTTTGGCATGTAGAAGGACGATCGAGCTGATACGAGCGTTTTTTTTTTCTAAAGAAAACAAATCCTACGTTGTGACTTCAGTGACAAGTGTGTGGCCTGCAAGCTGACCACATGTTTATAGCGCGCGCGGCGGGCGTCGTTCTGGAGTAATACTCGCGGATTGGTTCTGAGTTCTGACATGACCGAAGGTTGAAGAATCATCGGTGTAATAATTCTGTAAGCAGAGGCGCTTGCGTTTCTGTTCAGAAACACAGGACTAAACAACTTGGATAGGTTCTTTTTCACGTATGTTTAGGTTTTAGCTTTAATTTCTATAGTAACTAATTACGTACTCGTGCATTGTAAAAGAATTCATTGAATGTATAGAGAATTATGCTATAAAGAGAGTTGTTCTGATCGATCGAAAAGTGGAGAATGGTGAGAAGTTAAGGGAATAGAACGGTTAGAGGAGAATAAACGTACAACCACCAACTTGTTCTTTTACAAATTCTATAGCAGTTAACTTTTGAACAGTATGTTTTTTAAAATAAGAGTTTATAAGTATATTGTAGTAGGCACTATACTAAACTTAAAATATACCGATCAAAATTATATATGATTTTTTTCTCTATGTTCTATCTCTTATAAACAGCTAGAATTCAAACATACAAGCCAAAAGATAACAACACAACTCAAAAGAAAGGGTCGGAAGAAAAAGGCGGATCAAGAGTCAGCACACAAGTTTCAAGTCGTACGTCCATGCATGGATGCGTGGATAGGAGTGTCATACTCGTTCTACTCAATCATATCTTAATTGGAGCCCTGTCATATCGTCTTAAGACTGCAGCATAGCTAATCACACACACTGATCCCGTTCACCCAATCGCGCGAGCCGTTTCCGCCCATTGTTAATGCAAACAGAGAACAATGGGCCGGATGCCCTGTTGCTCTCGGGTACGAGAAGGATGCTACAGTGACGGTTTAATTAAACAAAGAGGCTGTTGAAAATATAAGCACATGTAGGTTTAATTTATTCCATAAATTAATCATGACATCATGCACGCACAATAACAGAACCATCACAGGCATAAAAGATCTAGACATGTAAACCAGAAAACTGTACATGAACAGATCTAATACGGAGAACATTACTGTTACGTACCGATGGTTCTGTTCTGATCGGTTTGCCGATGTAGACGTCGCAGGCACGGTGAGGATGACACGAAGCCGATGACGATTCGCCGAAGCCGAACGACGAGGAAGACGAGCCAGAGCTACAGCGAGCAGTCGCGCAGAGCGCTTCCCAAAAACCTTATTCGCCCTCTCCCGGTGCAAGACTTCGAAGGCGACGGTTCCGGAGACCTGCTCTCCCGAACGACAGTGCACGCCGGCGGACGGGACGGAGTAGACTACGTGGGACGGCGCAGCACAATGGATGGAGGAGGCAAAACCCTAGATTGATTTTCGCATATTCTGTATGAAGGCGGCGGCTCCGTATTTATAGAAGACCAGGACGCGTGATCAAGACGCCTGCACGTTCTCCATAACTCGTAACCGAACCGGATTAGCAACCGTAACCGATCCGGATTCACCGCCACTCAAAACAGCAAAATAAAACTGCAAAAAGGAAGCCGCGTCTGCGCAAGCACCTGGAGCGGATTTTGGCGGACCATTCACGCAGGTGCCGTGCGCCCGCGCCGCCCGCCCAGCCCAGCCCAGCCCGGCCCGGCCCGGCCCGGCCCGGCGAGGCGAGCGAGCGCGCGCGTGTTATCCTCTAGTTCTCTCCCACACATGCCTCAAGTGGCTAGGAGTGCACCATCCCTTTTAAGGTGGTCTTCCTCTCCTAGAACTAGCAATATGGTACTAAAGGTCACATGCATGCCTCCTTTGCATGAGTGGGCCTTTGAGATTTAATAGGAATTATTCTTATTCTATGGGCTTGGCCCACATATAATCCAACAATCCCCCACCAGATCTCAAAGTCCCACAGAGATTTGCCTGAATTCCAATGTACTGTTTATATATCAGTATTTCGATGGAGACCGATTAAGGTTGAACATCCACCTAGAACTCCAAGCTACACTTACTCACAACTTGAACAATGGACTATGCCTTGAATTGCAAGTTTGGTGCAAGCAAGCTTCACTTAAAGACTTAACTGATACTAGGCCGCCAGTAGGCTACCCCTCGGTTGGAGCGTATAAGTCATACTCCTTGGTCTCTTCATGAGCTTAGTAGGAGATTACCCAAGATCTCCATAGACTGCGACTAACAGTCGGGCTCATATAGGTGTGTTCTTTCAAGAACGCTCTGCAGGATAGCGTCTTCGCTTCTAAAAGCCAATGGAACACATTAAGACCTTAGTCAACCTGCCTTGCAGTTTCTGAGAGTATTGCATCTTCACATAGAGAGGGTTGAAATTACTCTCCTCCAGTTAACTAATGGCTTGTTTTTCCCAGATCCTAATTCACGGGATCTCCGATCACATAGGTTGGGTTACTACCATAGATAACTCACATGGGTCTCATACCCATCTCCTTCGATGCACTATCTATCACATTCCGTGATAGTCCCTTTGTAAAGGGATCTGCCAGGTTTTTATCTGTTTGGATGTAATCCAAGGTTATAACTCCGGAGTTTCTCAATTTCCTGACAGACTTCAATCGTCTCTTAACATGCCTAGACGATTTCATATTATCCTTAGAACTGTTCACTTTAGCGATAACGGTTTGATTATCACAGTTCATAAGGATAGCTGGCACTGGCTTTTCCACCGTAGGTAGATCCATCAATAGATCTCGTAGCCATTCTGCCTCAACAATAGCAGTGTCTAGTGCCGCAAGCTCTGCTTCCATGGTTGACCTCGTCAAAATGGTCTGTTTGCAAGACCTCCATGAAACAGCACCACCACCAATAGTGAAAACATATCCACTAGTGGCTTTGATCTCATCAGCATCAGAGATCCAGTTGGAATCACTGTAACCCTCCAGCACCGACGGGTACCCAGTATAGTGAAGTCCAAAGTTCGAGGTACCTTTCAGATAGCGCAACACTCGCTCAAGCGCCTTCCAGTGATCATCTCCTGGGTTAGATGTAAACCGACTCAATTTGCTCACAGCAAAGGAGATGTCTGGCCTTGTTGCACTAGCTAGGTACATTAGTGAGCCAATTATCTGGGAGTATTCCAGCTGATTCCTAGCAATTTTCTTATTCTTACGAAGTAACACGCTAGGATCATAAGGTGTTGGAGAAGGCTTGCTGTCAGAAAAGCCAAAACGGCTCAAGACCTTTTCCACATAATGAGATTGCAAAAGTGTAATCCCATCCTCACCTCTAACCAATTTAATGTTTAGAATAACATCAGCCACTCCCAGATCTTTCATATCAAAGTTTTGAGACAAGTATGATTTGACCTCATTTATCACACTAATGTTTGTCCCAAAAATCAAGATGTCATCCACATACAAACATAGAATAACTTCCTCACCCCCACCATAACGATAGTATACACATTTATCTGCCTCATTGACAGCAAAGCCTGCAGATGTCAGTGTTCTATCGAACTTCTCATGCCACTGCTTAGGGGCTTGTTTCAGACCATACAAAGATTTCAACAGTTTTAACACCTTGCCTTTTTGACCTTCTACTACAAATCCATCAGGCTGTTCCATGTAAATTTCCTCATCCAGCTCTCCGTTAAGAAAAGCTGTCTTAACGTCCATTTGATGAACGAGAAGACCATGTGAGGCAGCCAAAGCAAGTAGTACTCGAATTGTGGTCAGTCTAGCAACAGGTGAGTAAGTGTCAAAGAAATCTTCGCCTTCTTTCTGAGTATAGCCCTTGGCAACAAGCCGAGCCTTATATTTTTCAATAGTACCATCAGGCCTAAGCTTCTTTTTGAACACCCACTTGCACCCTACAGGTTTGCACCCATAAGGTTTATCTGTCAGCTCCCAGGTTCCATTAGCGATAATGGAATCCATTTCACTACGGACAGCCTCCTTCCAGTAGTCTGCATCAGGGGATGCATACGCTTCTGAAATAGACTTGGGAGTGTCGTCCACAAGGTACACAGTGAAATCATCACCAAAGGATTTGAATATCCTTTGTCTCTTGCTCCTTCTAGGAGCTCCACTGTCATCCTCCTTATTGACAAGTTCATGTGTATGTTCAAAAGGTTCAGGTGATGTGATTGAACTGGGAATTATTTCAGAAGGTTGACTAGTAGTGTTATGTGTATCCTTCATAGGAAAAATATTCTCAAAGAATGTTGCATCTCGAGACTCCATAATTGTACCAACATGCATGTCAGGTACCTCAGTTTTAACTATCAAAAATCTATAGGCAATGCTATGATTAGCATATCCCAGAAAAACGCAGTCCACAGTTTTAGGTCCAAGCTTGCGTTTCTTAGTTATTGGCACATTAACTTTCGCCAAGCACCCCCATGTACGCAAGTAGGAAAGTGATGGTTTTCTCCCAATCCATACCTCGTATGGTGTTTTGTCCTTATTTCTGTTAGGAACTCTATTTAATACGTGATTAGACGTTAGCAAAGCCTCCCCCCACCATGCCTTAGGTAATCCCGCAGTATCTAACATGGCATTCACCAAGTCAGTCAACGTGCGGTTTTTCCTTTCGGCAATCCCATTTGACTCGGGGGAATAAGGAGGCGTCCTCTCATGTATAATGCCATGTTCCTCACAAAATAAGTCAAATTCGTTTGAGAAATACTCTCCACCACGATCTGACCTAAGTCTTTTTATCTTTCTATTTAACTGGTTTTCAACTTCTGCCTTATAGATTTTAAAATAGTCTAAAGCCTCATCTTTCGTTTTCAATAAATACACATAGCAGAACCTAGTTGCATCATCAATCAATGTCATGAAATATCGTTTTCCACCATTCGTCAACACGCCATTCATCTCAGAAAGATCTGAATGCAGGAGTTCTAGTGGTGCCAAGTTTCTCTCCTCGGCAGCCTTGTGAGGCTTACGAGGTTGCTTTGATTGCACACAGCTATGGCATTTAGAACCTTTGGTGATGGAAACGTTTGGAATTAAATTCATACTGGAAAGCCGAGACATCAAACCAAAATTAATATGACATAGACGTGAGTGCCAAACATTAGCCTCATCATCCACACTGCCACAAATATGGTTTACAGTCTTATTGCAGAAATCTGATAGGGAAAAGTGGAACAAGCCTCCGCACTCATAGCTTTTACCAATAAAATGTCCATGTTTAGACACGACTACTTTATTAGACTCAAATACCAACTTAAGCCCGTCTCTACATAAACGGGAGCCACTAACGAGATTCTTGTCTATAGAAGGGACATGCTGCACGTTCTTCAGCTGCACGATCTTTCCCGAAGTAAACTTCAGATCTACCGTGCCAACACCATGAACAGTAGCATGTGACCCATTCCCCATTAGGACGGAGGAATCTCGGGCGACCTGATAAGAAGAAAACAACGAAATATCAGCACACACATGTACATTAGCTCCTGTATCAATCCACCAATTGGTAGATTGACTAACTGAAAGAACAGTAGGTAAATTACCATACCCAGTCCCATCTCCAGTCTTGCCAATGGTCACGTTGACAGACTTAGAAGTCTGTCCTGCAGGTGCCTTCTTTCCTTTGCGTTGTGGGCACTTCTTGGCCATGTGACCAGGCTCACCGCACACAAAGCAAGTTCTATCATCCTGATTGTTGTTGTTCTTCTTCTTCTTGAAGTTGGTTGTCTGTTGGGCTTTAACAAATTTCCCTTTGTTCTTGCTTGAGGGTTTCTGTACCACATTGGCACTAGATTGCCCTCCATCACCCTTAGACACAGCGTCCTTTTCCCGAGCTTTCTCCTCAATTTCAAGAGACCCAATCAGATTCTCAACAGAGTATTCTTGTCTCTTGTGTTTGAGTGCTGTTCCGAAATTCCTCCATGAAGAAGGTAATTTTGCAATAATACATCCAGCCACAAACTTGTCGGGTAAGGCACACTTCAGGAGTTCGAGTTCCTTGGCAATGGCATGTATCTCATGAGCCTGATCTACTACAGAACGGTTATCAACCATCTTGTAGTCATGAAATTGCTCCATGACATACATGTCATTGCTGGCATCAGTAGCACCGTATTTGGAATTCAGTGCATCCCATAACTCCTTCGCGTCTGTCATGTGCATATACACCTCGCACAGACGGTCAGCAAGAACACTAAGAATGCATCCAACAAAGAGAGTAGTGGCAGTCTCGAATTCTTTCTGCTTTTCAGCATCAAGAACACCTTCAGGCTTGCCATTACTAACCCAGAATACATTCATAGCAGTAAGCCACAGAGTGACCCTGATCTGCCATCTCTTAAAATGCACACCGGAGAACTTATCCGGCCTCAGTGCATCGGCAAATCCAGCCATAGTAAAACCACAATGCCTACAATAAGGTTTTTGGATTGTTGAAAATATAAGCACATGTAGGTTTAATTTATTCCATAAATTAATCATGACATCATGCACGCACAATAACAGAACCATCACAGGCATAAAAGATCTAGACATGTAAACCAGAAAACTGTACATGAACAGATCTAATACGGAGAACATTACTGTTACGTACCGATGGTTCTGTTCTGATCGGTTTGCCGATGTAGACGCCGCAGGCACGGTGAGGATGACACGAAGCCGATGACGATTCGCCGAAGCCGAACGACGAGGAAGACGAGCCAGAGCTACAGCGAGCAGTCGCGCAGAGCGCTTCCCAAAAACCTTATTCGCCCTCTCCCGGTGCAAGACTTCGAAGGCGACGGTTCCGGAGACCTGCTCTCCCGAACGACAGTGCACGCCGGCGGACGGGACGGAGTAGACTACGTGGATTCTGTATGAAGGCGGCGGCTCCGTATTTATAGAAGACCAGGACGCGTGATCAAGACGCCTGCACGTTCTCCATAACTCGTAACCGAACCGGATTAGCAACCGTAACCGATCCGGATTCACCGCCACTCAAAACAGCAAAATAAAACTGCAAAAAGGAAGCCGCGTCTGCGCAAGCACCTGGAGCGGATTTTGGCGGACCATTCACGCAGGTGCCGTGCGCCCGCGCCGCCCGGCCCGGCCCAGCGAGGCGAGCGAGCGCGCGCGTGTTATCCTCTAGTTCTCTCCCACACATGCCTCAAGTGGCTAGGAGTGCACCATCCCTTTTAAGGTGGTCTTCCTCTCCTAGAACTAGCAATATGGTACTAAAGGTCACATGCATGCCTCCTTTGCATGAGTGAGCCTTTGAGATTTAATAGGAATTATTCTTATTCTATGGGCTTGGCCCACATATAATCCAACAGAGGCTAGCTGTTGCATGCATGCATGGCTACCTACTCATCATCATCTGCAGGACAAAAGTTCAGAGTTACGTGGTGCTCTAACAGCCTGCTTAAACTTTTCATTATAATTTTTTAGTTTGTAGCTAAAATTATACTATAGTAATATTATTTTTTAAAAAAATAAATAAAAACCATTATACCGTGATAAATAATGTAAAAGAATAAAACAAAAATGAAAAAAATGAAAAACCAAAAAAAGCATAACAAATCGAAATTAAAAACTAACATATTTCAAACGACTTCTAACTTAAATAAAGCAGAAGAGCAAAGCTGTTTTAAGTCATAGCCTAGTCGCTCGTACATACGGCGGCGGCGAGCCGGGCATCGCAAGACCGCCGTCCCGGCGGGCCGGTTTGGCGGCCTGCGATCTCGATGTCGCGCCGATTAACAATGCACGAATCGATTATTGGTACTGCTACTATTATTGGAGTTAACGTGGGTGGTTAAATTACTTGGAGTTGTTCCAGTGGTCACTGGTCAGTATATGGTTGAGTGAGCCATACGGTGACAGGGAGATAACAAGATGTCTTCGCCTTTTGGCAGGTTAGCTACTAACCACAACATTTGTGCTACGTGTCTTCAGAAGAGGTTGACGTTGGGTTTTTTTTATGTGATTTATGATTTTTTTAGTTTATAAATTTTGAAATTTGTCTGCTCTAAATGAAATTATGAAGAGAAAGATGGTCATACATAATTTTAGTTGGTACAATTGAGATTGATACAGTGTCTAATATAATCAACTTATATACTCCGTCTGGAGAAGATATACCATTTAAAATTAGTTACTATAAAAAATTAAGTCATAAATCTAAAAGAATCTAGCCATACTTCTATCCTGAAGAATTACGGTTAGCACTTTTCACTCCTCCGCTATGATATTATTAATTAAGTTTTGCAATCATCAGTAGCATCTAGCTAATCCGCTTCGATCGTCCTCGTAGAATGCATCGTTGGTCACGTTATCGCAACGGCGACAAACCGCGCGGTATAGTAAGTACCAAACAAAACCCGAGCTATTTGTGCGTGAGTACTCTTCATCGCGTCCACCAAACGGATGCCAACCCCTGTGCATTCAAAGCGTGGCACGTACTTGGCCTGAACAAAAAAGGGCAAAAACCAATCGTTCAATGCCCAGCATTGTACGGCGCCGCGCGCGGTACGCGCCAAACGGAACTGAAACCGGCTAACCAATGCGGCGCGCGGTACACCACCAGAGAGCGCGGCACGGCACGCCCGTCGCGTTGCAGACTTGCAGCCAAGAGCGAAGCTGCGGTGACTCACGTCGCACCGGCCGGCCAAGCGCGTTGTGCGGCTTGGGTGGGTCGGGGGTGAGGTCGGTTGGGTGCGCATGTGCGCGACGGACGGCACGCGCCGCATCACCACCGACTGCTCGTGGTAGGATCCAAGGCTGCTTCCGGGTAGGGTCGGCAGTCAAGGATATGCGAACGTAGCTAGAATTTTTTGTACGGATAATCTATTTTTTATTTGAAATTACATAAATATACCCGCGGGAAATTTTTTTACAAAAATAGGCTCCAGTCGCCTAATGGTTGGGCGACTGGAGCCTTTCGCCCAACCACACGGCGACACAATATATCTCGCTGCACAGTAGAGCGACTGCATTAAATCGCTCTTCCGTATGGCGACTGGCATGCAGTCGCCATACCGTTAGGCGACTGGCATGCAGTCGCCATCCCGTTAGGCGACTGCAGGTAGCCCCCGTGATTGTTTTAGAATTTGTGAATTTTGTAACGTTGAACCGGTAAAAAATACGGTGAAGTTGTAATAAAAGATTATGTTCATTGTATATTGTAGGTGTGTAAAAAGTTTTTAAATTTTTTTTTGAAAGATTGAGTAGAGAACGATCGATACATACACTGTTAAGTGAGATAGTTTATATGCGGAAAGAGATGATAGACTTATGTAAATTTAAATAAACTTCATAATATAACTGTGAGTAACATGGCGCATGTATTTTCATTACATGCATAACATATATAACATCTGCAGCACGCCTCACTGGTCACCCTGCTGTGCCCCGTCACCGCGCCCGCGTCCTCCCATACGGCCTCGCTTGGCCCTCCTCCGGTGCAACGGATTAGGACGATCCGAAAAGGTAAAACGAGGAGGAGGGTGTCTATCCCGCCCCTGCGCTGGTGGAGTCAGCTGCACCTCTGGCTGTGTAATCTCCGGTGCACCGGGGAGGGCACTGGCAGAAAGAACCTGCGGTGCGACGTCGGGCGACGGCGCGAAAAACTGGTCCACATCCTCCTGGCCTGGGGAGACGCCGTGCTGGTAAGTACCTGCAATATTAATATCGTTAGTGCGTTGCATGTCGTCTTCGGATAAACACGGTATAAGACCCTATGCGTACCCGTAGCTGGCGCCATGGAGGAGGCGTACACCCCCTGCGTGGGGAAGACAGGGGTCTGCGTAGGAGGCGTGAAGTGAACCGGTGTAGGAGGCCCTGCCCAGGCTGAACCCCCTGGCTGCTCCGGGTGAGGTGGTGGAGGACGTGTCCACGTAGGTGCACCAGAGTAGTGCCACGCTGGTGGAGGTGGCACTGGTGGACGAGCAGTCGTAGCGGGGGGCGTGGAGACCGCCGGTAGCCTCGTGCAGGACAGTAGGCCAACGATACGTCTACACCCCTCGTGCACCCGACGCGGAAAGCTGAGGCCCTCCTCATGGGTCAGCTGCGCACCACTGGCGAGCCTCTCCACTACTGTGCCGGACTCGGCGTATAGGGCAGAACCGACGTCAGCCTGGACACAAAGACATAAAATGGTCGATTATGGAAACGACATTACCATTTGGGAATCTTTGAAATGACATGTAACGTACCGCGAGGTGAGCGTCGTGCGCGAAGTGCGCGGGGTACGTGTCCGTCGGAGCGGCGACGTGTGTGGCAGGCGGGTCTTCCACATATACGAGCCTGATACGGGTCTGCGGCTGGTACCAGCGCAGGTACTCCGCGTACTCCCTGCTGTCGTACCACTGCTCGACCCAGGGCTGCATTCTCACCGACCAGTCCGTGCCTCTTTTCACTCCCTTCCCGCTGTGCCTGCGTATAAAACCATTACGTAATGTGAGATACTTGCGAACGCAGTAGTAAGTATGTACATATTTAGCACAAACGTACACTCACCCGTGCACGTGCCGCGGAAGCGATGGTCCGACTGGTACAGGAACCGGCTGCCATAGCCCGAACTGCCGCATCACCCGCTGGGGTGCGTAGTCCTCCACGTAGATGAGGTACACGAGCTTCCGGCGGGTGAGCCAGAAAGCCCGGTCACGCCAGCAAAGTGAAGACAGACCGCCAGGAGCACGGGCCTGCACTGCCGTATCAGCGTACGGCTCCCAGCGCACGTCGTCGGCTGTGATGCGGTCGAGCTGCTCCACAAAGACCCGGTACGCCCGCGATCTCCCGCGATCGGAAGCCCAAGAAGCAGGGACACATCCTGCAAGGTCGGAGTCATCTCCCCGAATGGGAGGTGGAAAGTGTGCGTCTCGGGCCGCCAACGGTCCACCAAAGCCGTCAGCAGGGAACGGTCGAACGGAAATCGTCGTGATCGATCCCCGCCCGCCTCGTCCCCGCCAGCGGCTCCATCCTCCTCTGTGGCCTGCACCATCCGGGCAAGAGGGAGTAGCCCGGCATCCCGCAGCCTGCAAACAAAGTGAAGGTCAGCACGGAACGAACTAACGGTCGCACTAAACGCTGGAATAGTGCTCACCTGGCAGTCCAACGAGGGTCGAGTCCCCAGGCCACGCGAGGTGTCCGTGTCCGGACCACTCCCAGCTGAGGCGGCTCATCCGTGCTCCCCGGTGGCGGCACTAGATGGGGAGCGCGATGAGAGCGGTCCACGTGCTCGTCCAACAGCGCGAACCGCCACTCCGAGTCACGTCCAGCACGAGTCATACCTGCAAAATTTGTACAATACTTTCAACATTAAATTTTCTGCATTTAAATTTGTACAATAATTTCAACACTAAATTTTATACATCTAAGACTGTACATTAAACTTGGTACATCTAAATTTCTACATCTAAACTTGTACATTATACTTTCTACATCTAAATTTGTACAATAAATGGTACACAAAATTTATAAACTAAATTTTCTAAACTTTATTTCTAAACTACATTTAGTACACAAAATTTGAAAATTAAATGTCTAAATTATATTTCTATATTTAATTTCTAAACTAAATTTTGAAACTACATTTTCTAAACTAAATTTGTAAACTAATTTTCTACACTACATTTTCTAAACTAATTTTCTAAACTAAATTTGTAAACTAATTTTCTACACTACATTTTCTAAACTAATTTTCTAAACTATATTTCTAAACTAATTTTCTACACTACATTTTCTAAACTAATTTTCTAAACTAAATTTCTAAACTAATTTTCTACACTACATTTTCTAAACTAATTTTCTAAACTAATTTTCTAAACTACATTTTCTAAACTAATTTTCTACACTAACAAAAAATATAACACGAAAAATTACCTGAAAATCGCGCACTCCCCCTCCTCTTCTCCTCCTCCCCTTCTCCTCCTCTCCCTCTCCTTCTCTTCCCCTCCTCCCCTTCTCCTCCTCTCCCTCTCCTTCTCTTCCCCTCCTCTTCTCCTCCTCTCCCTCTCTTCTCTGCGACGGCGGCCGAACGACACAGTGACCGCGCTCGGCCACGGCCGAGCGCGGTATATATCTCACTAGAAGTCGCCAAACCGTTGAGCGACTGAAATGCAGTCGCCTAACGGTTGGGCGACTGGATGGAAGTCGCCCAACCGTGGGGCGACTGCAATTAATCGCCCAACGGTTGGTAGATTCATTAAATGTCGCCGTGTGGTTGGGCGAAAGGTTCCAGTCGCCCAACCATTAGGCGACTGGAGCCTATTTTTGTAAAAAATTTTCCCGCGGGTATATTTATGTAATTTCGAATAAAAAATGGATTATCCGTACAAAAAATTCAACGTAGCTATCCCTAATATTTTTATTTTATATAAAAACAGTACTAAAGATAGCATTTCTAACAATTCACCTTTAAAATTAATTCATTTACTATTTTATACTATTTTTATTATATTTCTCTATCATGCTTTATTACTATTTGTGTTGGTTTGTATGTTCATATCATCTCTTATACAAGAGATAACGTATTCTCTTTCCTCATCTTCTCTCTTTTATATAAAAAATTACTGATATAGCATAATTAAAAGATAGTTAAAATAGCACCTTTGAAGATGCTCTATAGTTAAAATAACACCTTTGAAGATGCTCTATACGTGACGTCGTCTCGTCACGCTTGGCTTCCAAGCGCGCCGCACCGCAACTGCCAGCTTTCGAGCGCTGGAAAAACCACCTCCTTGGATCCATTTGGAACGTGGGTCAAGCTCCATAAAACAATCAACTAATACAAACCAACCTCTACGCAGTCCTTTCAGTCACTTCCTAAGAGACACACCGACTGGTAAATATCGGTACAGCTCTGGAATATGGATCTGGGTCAAATGTAGGATTCGTTGGCATACTTATCTCCAATGAACGAACGAATCCTCTCATCACCAAACGAAGACATAGTACTGCTATTACACTGCTAGAGCTTATCAACTGGCCTTATTGGCGACACGTGACTCGTGACGCGGCACTGGGGTAGGCGAGTTTGAACAGTTCATGCTTAAATCGCTAGGGTGCTAGTGAACAGGGCAAGCCGCACACTTACCCAATCGGACAACGGTACTACCGGAATAGCCAGCTAACTGGGTCGGAACGAAGCCGAAGGCGAAGCGAAAATAAGCACGCTTGTGTGAGCTGGAAGACCACGCACGCGGAGGAATCTCGCCACTGACGTTGCAGGCTTTACACACCTGCGCCGGAAATTCTGGCGTGCCACCCGTCATCCCAACAATGCCGCTGTTTTTTAAGGTATAGACTATTGCACAGATGACTGAATTTTTTTTATCTTTCAGTTACCTAAAATTGCATTTTGAATCATCTGAAGTTGCACATGTTTTTTTGGAAGGGGACTGCAATTTTATTTGATTGAGAGTGCAATTTCTGGTCACCTGAAGTTGTACTCTGAATCACCTAAAGTTGCAGCTGTTTTTTTGGAGGGGGCTGCAATTTTAGTTCATTGAGAGTGCAATTTCAGGTGACTGAAACATAAAAAAATTTCAGTCACCTGTGCAATAGTAAAACTGTTTTTTTATATTTCTTTTCGCATTAGATAGTTGGGGAAGTAGTGAAACATTGTGAAATTACACATGGTTTTGAACAAGATGGGAATAGGTAAAGCCTTCTTACAGGCAAAACAACGATGGAACATTTTGTGGTTTGGACTAAGATGTTTGACATAATCATCTATTGAAAATTCAAATGTAATACTCGTGTCCCACAGTTTGAAACTTACATTTGAATGCATCGATCATTCTTCTCGAATATTATCTTGGAAACCAATTGCAGGTATACTGTAGCTATCGGAGAATGATGATGAAGATTTCTCTATTTCTAATTGACATGGCCAAGGACTCCGGTTAGGTCCACTACTGAGATTCTCAGTTGCAGCTACTGTCCAATATAATAGCAATAATTAATAAAGAAGTTAAAAAACAGTGATATAACTATTTGAAAGAGCTTGTTAATTTACCCATAGATGATTATAAAATTGGTGCTTGATGCAGCGGCCTTTGAACTTCGAACGTGTCTACCGTTTCAAAATAGTGACCCGCAAGGAAAGTACATGTTGCATATTATAATCGTTGCAATTATCTCGTGTTAGTTAGTTGCTCTAAAACACACATGTATGTTGTGATGGGTATTCATGTCATCATACTTCCCCCGGAAGAATTGGTATATATTTTGCGTTTCAAAAACATTATCAGGTTTTATCTCATTGCTAGAAATCGACATCCCGATTCCTTAGAAGCCTCTCATAGATGAAACATCTCTTAATAACTGGCAAAACATTGTATTAAAAAACAATTCAAACTCCTTAGAGTATTCTTAGGAAGGCCAAGAAGAGAAGTGAGAAGTTTTAACCAGCTCACCCTATTATCGTATTTATAAAAAAATCTTGACTTGAAACCTTTTTTTTTTGAACTATGACTCGATCATAGTTCACAGCGATAATTTCACCACGTTCTCTGTTGTGTCCATAAGTTGTTCACGTTCGGCCAACTCCTTTGATTCTAAGGGGTGTGTTCGGAGCAGATGCGGACGAATATCCTTCATCATATGTTCTATTTCATTTTTTTTCGGAGTCGAAGTTAGACATGGATAATGATATATATACTCATTTTTTGATTAAGTATTTGCTCCAAAGCCTTTGAATGAAAATTATCTGTTTTTAGACCAATTATCGAGATGTCAAAGAAAGAGCACTTATTATTTCTCGTTTGTTTAAATGCAGTAATTCATCTATCTGTTATCTTTTTCCTAAGTAAAGTCACAATAGATTTACTTATATCACTTAACAAATAGATATATATTGACAAACATTACTCATTTCATATTTTATTTTGTATTTTGTTCTTAAAGTTGGATACGAATAGTACCAGATATCCATTTATCTTTTCCGTATTTGATCCATAAGTCTTCCGTCGAACCGAAATTATCGGTACCGTTTGCACCTCTAATTGTAACATCCAATGCTAGGTACGTAGCTGTGACCTTGACATCTCGCCTTCCTTTTAAAGCAGGATACTCTCTTGATGAGAGAACGGCTAAAAACTCCGGGACCGTTCCCTGATGGCACCTTAGCCACCGAGTGTGTTCACTCCGGCAAGGGAAAACTGCTCAGGGCCTGTTTGGAACAGAGGAATTTCACAAGAATTTTGTAGGAAACAGTTCAATTCCTGCAGGAATCGGGAAAAATTCCCGCATTCCAAACAGGGCCTCAAAGAGTCAAATTCGCAGCGCTTTTGGTTCGGCTGCACCCATACACTGGTAAAGCCCGCGATATCTTTGCAGAAAATAGTCTTCGTGGGCTCGTCGCGCGTCCCTCCGATGGACAACGAACAACAGCAGCTGGAAACAGTCTCCCAAAAGAGGCGGGAAAAAACAGAAGGGAACACCACAACTACAAAGCGAGATTTGGACTATAGATGTGTATGTTCTTCTCGACTTTTGAAACTAGTTTTTAATTTTTACTATAGTACTTAACTTTTAAATAAAGTATTTTAAGGTGGGATCTATAAATTAATTGTATGACACGTTTAAAACTCAACATCTGTATTATTCGAAATTGCAAGCGAGTATCTCTCTGTAATCTTCTTTGTAAATAGTTAAAATTTAAAAAATTTAGCCAAAAGCTACGAGGGATATTAACTTTTTGCATTAACTTTTTGCGAGGTTAAAGAACAGGTGCGATGAATTTTCAGTTTCTAACCGTCTCCTTGAAATTAAGAAACTGGCCGGAGAATGGTTGCCTGGTACAGCGTGGTGATGAGTTGAATTATTCTCGCTGCATGTGGGGAGAGGGCCAGCTAGCCTGTCTCACTCGTTTTCAAAGTCAGAGAAATCAGATTTGAAATCAAATATACATGAACTACTAATAGTGCTGTGGATTTTTTAAAGGGAAAGATGAAGTCTGGTTTAGCCCACCGCGCCGTCGCCCCGTTAGCTGTGAACGAATATTCCACAGGCAGCATAGGGCACCCCTGGCGGTGGAGAAGAATAGCGTGGGAACAGGATTAGGGGGAGGGCCATTAGGATTAGGACAAGTGATTAGGAGTAGCTTAGAGGCCACAGCTGCGCGGTAAGATGTAAAAGACGTGAACACCAACCCCCCCGGGGGGTGGCCGCAGGCGGACGGGAGAGGCTTCGTCCGCAAGCCGCCTCCGCACGGCTCTCTCTCCGCCAGTCTGCCTCCGCGGCCGCGTGGAGCCCTATATAAGCCGCCCCTGGGTTCCTCCCCCCCAGTCCTTTCCCTTGTTCCAAAGAGGCTAAACCTACCTCTCTTTCACACGCATCTCTCTCTCTCTGCGAGGCATCCATTTCCTCTTCTTCTAGCTTGTGGCGGCCAGCTTGGTGCGGGAGGAAGGGAGTTTGGTTGCGGCCGGTGGAGATGTCTGAGGTGTCGGTGATAAACCAGGCGGAGGTGGAGGTGGAGGAGTCGGCGGCCGGGTTTGAGCTGCCGCCGGGGTTCAGGTTCCATCCCACCGACGAGGAGATCATCTCGCACTACCTCACCCCCAAGGCCCTCGACCGCCGCTTCTCCTCCGGCATCATCGGCGAGGTCGACCTCAACAAGTGCGAGCCATGGGACCTCCCAGGTTTGTATACCCACAGACAAACCTCTCCTTTTTCTTTTCCCTTTTTAATTTCTCCGCAAGAATCTTGGCTTAGTTCGGTGCGTTGTTTTTGCAGGCAAGGCGAAGATGGGGGAGAAGGAGTGGTACTTCTTCTGCCACAAGGACCGCAAGTATCCGACGGGGACGAGGACGAACCGCGCCACGGAGAGCGGCTACTGGAAGGCCACCGGCAAGGACAAGGAGATCTTCCGCGAGAGGGGCATCCTCGTCGGCATGAAGAAGACGCTCGTCTTCTACCGCGGCCGCGCTCCGCGCGGCGGGAAGACCGGCTGGGTCATGCACGAGTTCCGCCTTGAGGGAAAGCTCCCCCACCCGCTCCCACGCTCCGCCAAGGTCCGGTTGTCGCGTCTCTTGCCTTGCCATGTTCTCTTCTCCAAGTTCGTAAATTTTCTTCCTTTCTGGGTTGATGAGTGAGCTAAATCCTCATCTTTTCTTGATGCGTTGCCGGGTGCAGGACGAGTGGGCCGTGTGCAAGGTGTTCAACAAGGACCTGGCGGCGAAGAACGGGCCAATGGCGGCGGCTGACGCGGGGCTCGAGCGCGTCAGCTCGTTCGGCTTCATCAGCGACTTCCTCGATTCCCCCGAGCTTCCAGCGCTCATGGACCCTCCCTTCGGCGCCGACGTCGACGAGGTGATCGACTTCAAGGGCCCCGCGTCCACCTCCGGCCACGCCGCAGTAGGCGCCGGTGCCCATCCCGTGCCGGGCATGAGCCACCAGCTGCAGGTCAAGATGGAAGAGCCAGTGCCGCTGCAGTACAATCTTCATCAGCAACCGCACATGCTGTACTCGAGCCCCTACTTCTCGCTGCCTGCGGTGAACTCCGGCGACCTGCCGCCGGCGATCCGGAGGTACTGCAAGGCGGAGCAGGTCTCGGGGCAGACGTCGGTGCTCAGCCCGTCCCGCGAGACCGGGCTCAGCACCGACCCCAACGCCGCCGGCTGCGCGGAGATCTCGTCGGCGGTGACGCCGTCATCCCAGCAGCAGTTCCTGAACCACCTCGACGACCCCATCCTGGACCTCGCCGACATTTGGAAGTACTGAAGCCTGAATGATCCGGAGCTGCCTACCACCTACCTTGCACCACAGGATTCGCTTCTGGCTGGTTGATTAATTAGTTAATTTGATTGATTAACTTGGTGTCTCATGCTTGTTAGTGGCTGTTTATTGACGTGAAGGCCTCTCGATCGGGTCGGATCAGATTATTATCCGTCCAGACCTCCAGGGATTAGCTTGGCCTCGATCCTTGTTAATTAATCCTAGGTTCATGTCTTGATCCCTGTGTACATACCACTAGTACTATTCTGATTTGTGATTAGTAGCATGATGATTATACAATTAATGGATGTAGATTAGGAGTGGGGCTGTAGGGAGATCGTTTTACGAATTGATTAATTTGGGCGTTTGATGAGCCAGCTAGCGCTAGCTTTATATGTACATGTACCATTAATTGCTTGAGTTTGACACCTCGTTATATGTGAATTGATGCCTCAGTACTTCAAACTTTTTTCTGCTCATCTTTCTGAACCGCTTTCCACTTGTCGATTAATCGCTCAATTACTCCTTTTTTTTGGTGCGACTCGACGTGACGAGAGACGATAGTAGTAGTAGTAGTACTAGCACTGATGCTCATCAATGACTGCCGAATCTAGCAGGAGGGGAGAGCCCGTGGATGGGTCGATCGATTGGGGGGACCTCTCGGTCATCGCACACGATGCGTTCGCTCTTGTTTGGATCCATCCAATTATTCCAGGACCATGTCGACGGCCGTGTTTCCCCCCCCATAAAATTAGTTTATATCTATACTATCTACATTAACTAATTTTTAAATAATATATTTTAAAAACAGAGTTAATAAAAAATCATAGTAAAAAATACTGATTTCAATTGTACTGGCTAAAATTATATACAACTATTTTTCTCTACGTACTGCCTCTTACAAATAATTAGAATTTAAATATTTAAACCATAACTATAATCCATCGATCCAAAACAATCCACCCGTCATCGTGTCCAATTGGTGAGCTGCTTGGGCGCGTAGCTAGGCACACGTATGCACTCTGCGCCCAAGTAGGTTACAAGCTTCTGCCTTCCCTCCTTTTGGAAACTCTCGTGTCTCCAAGCGAGTAAAAGCCAACGGGCCGAGACGGGAAACGAGACGAAACGGGCACATCCTAACCAAGCTCGACGGGGGGAAAAACTTGTCGCTCGCGCACACGCCGACCGACGGCGGCGAGCGGGACGGATCAACGTACGCTCGGTGCACGTTGCTGATGCCGCTATTTCGTGCGTTTTTTGCTTGCGCGCACGGCGCAGGCAAAACTCGAAATCGCTTGCTTTCCATTCGACGCAAGAGGCTTGTGGCGCTCGCGCCGGAGTGCGCCGGGTTTCGCGGCGATCTATTTGCCGTTTCCACGCGCTCGCTTCGTGCATCGAAACCCGGCGGGAGCAGCCCAGGAAGGAAAAGGATGCAAGGATCAGCAAGATCCATCCATCCGGGCGCATAAAGAGCGCAAAGCACTAGAAATATTCCCCCCTCACCCCAGGGCTAAGCTTTACGAGGGGCCCTGGGGATTCGGATTGGATTAGCCGTCCATGTCGCGCAGTGACGTCAGAACTTTAGGCTCCCATCCAATGGCGCACTACACCTTTCCATTGTTTTATCTCCTCTTTTTTTTTTTAAAACAACTCTACCCTCTGGGGGGATGGACAGGTTAGCGATGTTTTTTAGTTACTAACTCCTCGTCAATGATCACACGGGGTTTAAATAAGCATTAGCACTAATTGCCAGGGCACTCATTGTTCTCCCGGGGGATTGCATGTTGCCTTCCCCTAGGCTTGTGTTAATTAATTTCCCTGGGGCCGATGTGGATGTCCAGATGCAGGTTGCCTTCAGTCTGTTGATTAGGGTGCGGATTTTGTAGGGGATTTTATCCGGTGATTAGACAAAGCCATAACCCATAGCCAGTGGCAGTTGGCGTAGGGCCTATGATTCATTAGATATTGTTTTCCTTTTCCCCCCTACAAGAATAAGAATACTATTGTTTTTAAAAGGCTCTCTCTAAGCTTTCTTTCTTTTTTTTTTTGCATCATATTAGATGTCAGGGATCATATGGGGAAGTGACCACTAACCACCAAGCCATAGCTAGGCTACAAGAGTATTCCCAAATGTTTGCATCGGAAGGGGATTTTCCACGCTCACCCTGATTCGCTTTCGTTTGATACGGCTTGGACGCACACCCGGATCGGAGCAGGACAACTCCACGGCTGTGTATAGCTAAATCCTATTCTGGCTCCGAGGTCCACCTGGTGATCGAGTAGGTAGTAACCCAACTGCAAGCATTGGCCGAAACGGGAACCGGGTGCAATAATAATACATGCATGTTGCGTGGTACTTGAAAATACGTGATCGATCCGAGCCATGTAATCATTTTGTGCGAAGAATAATGCATGGTCCACCAATGTCAACAAGCGAGCATACGGCTCACTTGGAAATTTAGGCGGTAAAAAAATCTTAAGGTTCACAAGACGCTCGAGCTCGATTTGTTTTAGACTCGATAAAGTTTAAATTATAAATAAGTTGAGCTCGAATTTGATCCTAAACTCGCGAGTCTTGAGCTTTTTTACAGTCCACATACATTACTAACTCTTAACAAACTTATTTGAGCTGAGTTTGAACTTGAGCTTTTTTATTATTAAAAATTAATATATGCTAAATTATTTTTTACTGTTATTAAGCTTACTCGAGCTGAGTTTGACCTTGAGTTTTTCTTATTATTGAAAATTAATGCTCTAGCTTTTTTGTTGAAAATTAATGTATATTAAATTATTTTAATTGTTATCGAGTTTATTCCGAACTCGAGCCAAGCTTTAGGTTTAGATCCTAACTTAGACTTGCTCGAGCTCAGCTTGAGCTTTTACTGAGTTTAAGCTTAAGAGATCAGACTTATTCGAGTTTGTCTCGTTTACAATCCTATTTAAAATCGAAAGCTATAATTTCTTTCCATAATGATCGGATGGCTTAGGTCAGGAATCGGATAGCATCCTTGTAGATGTGTACACGTACTAAAATTTAAAGCTCTGGCGAGTATGTAACATGTACTGTTCGTACGCATGAGAAGGTGCTGGTGTCCACTGAGGAGGTGCCTGCTCGTGGTCGGTTTTCCGTTTCTCTCTACGATGTAAGAGGGCGACACGCGTGCTCTTTTAGAAGTGCAGTCTGATCTGGGACCAGCGTTACACTACGACCCCTCTCTTTTTTATGGTTCTAAGTTCCAGCTTCTCTAAAAAATTAAAACAATCGGATTATCCTTTTTTAAATAGCTTCTCGAAGTTGTTACAGGGCTTACTATATCTTTCCAGATTATTGACAGGTATGCAACATCCAATCCAGCAATTGTTTGCTCCTTTAGCAAGAGAGATATTTACCAGATCAAATGAGACCCTTGAGTAATGGGCTGATATGTGTTGAGGAACCGACGCTGGAGACCAGTCCGAGCGATTCCTCTGCTTAGAACAAGAACGAATCAATCACAGAAACACAGAATAATATATTGAACACAGAGAGGTAGAGAGAACTCCTGGTCTTTCTTTATTGCTTTAGATTGCATCGGGGTACATAATGAGGGGGGTCTAGGGCCCTATTTATAGTCTACGGTGGGGTGCCCAATTAGATCAGGACTCTGGATAGAGTCCAGGTTTCCTAACACTCCCCCTTGGGCACTCACCCAACATGCTCATGCCTCGTCAAAACTCCATAAAAACCCAGTGGGAAAAATTTGGAGAAAGAGTACATGATACATGTGATGCTGCGATGCACGAATTGCCTCGTTAAAAACCTTGGTCGAGAAACTTCATGGAAAACTCGTCAAGGGAAAAAGAGTACAATTCACCCAAATTCATTTGGTCTGCAAGACTTTATTTTTGGGTACTTAATCTTCATGATCAAGATTTATTAGCGGGCTTGTGAGAATTCTCCCCCTGAATTCTGCACTTCTCTAAGTCTCATCATTCCAATTCCACGCACGCACCTTTCAAAGCTAGATGCGGGGAGTGACTTAGTGAATAAATCTGCGAGATTTTCACATGACTTAGTATGCAGTACTTTAATCTCGTCCATCTTTTGCAATTCATGTGCATAGAAGAACTTGGGGTTGATATGCTTTGTGAGATGATTCTTCACATAGCCCGTTTGCATTTGTGCAACGCAAGCTGCATTATCTTCATAGATAATTGTGGGGGTTTGCACAATGTTCATCCCACATGACTGCTGGATGTGGTGAATCATTCGGCGGAGCTAAGCGCACTCTCGTGCGGCTTCATACAGTGCTATAATTTCTGAGTGGTTCGTCGAAGTAGCTACCAGGCTTTGCTTAGACGATTTCCATGAAATTGCAGTTCCACCACACAGGAATACATAGCCTGTTTGTGACTTAGCGGTATGCGGGTCTGACAGATACCCAGCATCTGCATAGCCAATCAAGTTCAGATCTTGATTCTTTCTGTAAAACAATCCGAGGTCCTTGCTACCATGGAGGTATCGGAAAATGTCCTTTATGCCCTGCCAATGCCTTTTGGTGGGCTCTGCACTGTACCATGCTAACAGGTTCACGGCAAATGCAATGTCCGGTCTAGTGCAGTTTGCTAAATACATGAGTGCTCCCACTGCACTCAAGTATGGGAATTCCGGTCCCAGGACTTCCTCCCCCTCTTCCCTTGGTCGGAAAGGATCTTTTTCTTGCTGTAAAGACCTACCGATCATCGGTACTTTCGAGGGAAATGCCTTCTCAAAGCCAAACCTTTCGAGCACCTTCTGGGTGTAGGTCGACTGATGTACCAAGACTCCTTCAGGGACATGCTCAAGCTGCAGGCCTAAGCAAAACTTGGTCTTGCCCAAATCTTTCATTTCAAATTCTGACTCCAAGTAGAAGCTTGCTTCTTTTATATCTTCGGCTGTCCTGATGATATTCAGATCATCTACATACACAGAGATTATACAGAATCCATTCTGGGATCGCCGTATAAATACACAAGGACAATCTTCATTGTTCGTGTAGCCTTTCTTGCAGAGAAAGTCGCTCAAGCGATTATACTACATTCTTCCAGATTGTTTCAGTCCATACAGCGACTTTCTGAGTTTCACACTATACAGATTTCTATTTGCTCTGTCTTGGTTCGGGAGAGGAATTCCTTCAGGGACTTTCATGTAAATCTCCGAATCCAAGTTACCGTAAAGGTATGCAGTCACAACATCCATCAATTTCATTTCTAAATTCAAGTTCACTGCCATTGAGATCAAGTATCTAAAGGTAATTCCACTCATGACTGGGAGTAGGTTTCTTCATAATCAACTCCAGGACGTTGAGTGAAACCTTGGGCTACCAGCCTTGCTTTGTATCTCACTACTTCATTTCTTTCATTTCTCTTTCGAACAAATACCCACTTGTGCCCAACGGGGTGTATGTGGGGAGGTGTGCGGCATACGGGCCCAAACACCTCTCTTTTATTCAGAGATAGCAATTCAGTTGCTATTGCCTTCTTCCAATCTTCTCAATCTGATCTTTTCTTACATTCAGCGAGCGATGCAGGCTCAGGATCAAGATCGATGATAGTGACAATTTTCTTTGCGAAGTAGATATCGATATTAGCTGTTGTCCTATTCAGGGACTATCCCGTGTGCACATAATTTATAGCTATTTCTTCATGAGTTGCTTCTTCTGGAGCGATTGCTTCTGCTAGAGCTTTACCTTGCGCATCGCTTCTTTCAATTGCGGTGGCAAGTCCCTTTAGTTTTTTTTTCGGCTCCGATGTGTGCGCACACATCCATGCCGATGGGGATATTCAGATCCGGTATGCCCTTTTCTGAAGGTGTCATACTTGTGCCAGGTCTCAACTGGTTCCCCTTCTCATTCTAGGGGACTTCAATGATCGGCTATGATAAATCTCTCTTATCCTTTTTCGCCAGGCGTCCCCGGTTACTAAGGATTCGAGGAACCGGAGTTCTCGTCCTCATTTTTTTTTTCTGAGGCCTCTAGACGAGATTAGGGATACCTTCTGCTTTCTTTGGTATTTCAACCCTCTCCGGTGCAGTGCGTGCAGGCACATGCGACTTAGTCACGCTCTTCAAATCACTAAAGTGATCAGGCAGCTGATTTGCTAATGCTTGCAAATCTATTTTGTCTTCTGGACTTCTATTGTCTTCTAGACTTCTCTAGTGCGCGGGTCATCTGCATGGATTCCCCAGGCTTGCCACGTAATTTCCCGACATTCTTCATCAAGGAGTTGATTTCCTCCCCCCTAATGTTGGGAAATCTTCGGTGCTGACCATTGCGCTAGTTGCATAGGTGAATGGATGTTGTAGGCCGAAGGTCTAAGGTTGATGAGATTCGCTGCATGCAGGACTGCGTGTCCCCAACATGTAGCTGCTAGATTTCAATTATACAAAAGGGGTCGGGCAATAAATTTAATTCTTTTAATTAAAGCCTCTGCCAAACCATTCTGGGTATGGACATGCGGTACTGAATGCTCAACTGCAATTCCCATCGCCATGCAATAATCATCAAATTCCTTCGAAGAAAATTCTCCGGCGTTGTCCATTCGAATGGACTTGATATGATGATCTGGAAACACATTTTTGATGCGAATGATCTGCGAGATCAATTTTGCAAAGGCGTGGTTTCTTGTGGACAACAAACCCACAAATGACCACTTCGAAGAAGCGTCAATGAGCACCATGAAATACTTGAATGGCCCTGAGACGGGCTGAATAGGACCGCAAATGTCTCCCTGGATGCGTTCCAAGAATGCAGGGACTTCATCCTTCACTTTCAGAGTGGAGGGTCCAGTTATTAGTTTCCCGGTGGCACATGCAGGGCACACAAAATCTTCATGATTCGGGAAATTCTTCACATTAATATTATGCCCATGCGAGTTATTTATTATGTTTCTCATCATCCTAAGACCTGGGTGACCTAATCTGTCATGCCAGAGACAGAAGAGTTAAGAGCTTCTAAACACTGTTTTCAAAACAGTGTACGCTGTAGCCGCTTTGGTATAATATAGCCCAGTGAAGGAAGTTTTTCTAATATTCTTTTGCCATTCTCTTCGCGCTTCATAATGAGCAGGTATTTCTTACCGTACTCTTCTTCAGTCTCAACGTGGAAACCGTTGGCGCAAAAATTCTTAAAACTTAGGAGAGTTCTAGTCGATTTTGGGTACAATAAGGCTTCTTCAATGACCAAAATTGTGCCCATTATGGCTCTTCCCGAACCAATTATACATGCATCGCTTCTGGCAATTGTCGTAAGGCTGCCAGTGCTCTTACGAATCGACTGAAAATACTCAATCTCTCTTAAGATGATATGTGTTGTGCCGCTGCTGGCTAAGCACACTTCCTTCATAGGGCGCTACACATGTTCTAATATAGGGTATTTATTAACATGTATGAGAAGGCAATCAACACATAAATAAGATACTCCAATATCAGAACATATCATGCCATTATAAACTGAATAAATGAATGAATTCTTCCAAAAATCATCCAACCATCACAAGAAAGATAACAATTCTTAAGTACCATCCATGCAAATTCTAACATATTCTTCCACACAAAATAAATGACAATTAAAGTCAAAATGCATTCAATGCACTAGACTTCTTCTGCTATTTTCTTGGGGTTGACATTCTCTTCAAGAGAAATCATGGCGTTAACTACTTCTAGGTCGAGAGGGATTACTGCTGTCGTGATGGTTTCAACTTCCATCGGTGCAAGCAGCTATTCAGAATTCTCCCCCTCAGCCGATGCAGAGTGGGCTTCATGTGCCCTTTGCCATCCCGTTTTGGCTTGACAGCCTTATTCTCACGTGGAGCATCTGATTTGCCTTTCTGGGCTGCGGTCTTACCCTTCCTTCCTCTTTTCTCTATCAAGGGCTTTCGCACCTTGTTACTCTCGGCGTTGGCTTCACGGCCAGTGGAGCTACTAGATGGCTGAGTGACTTAGTTCTTGCGGAGAACTTCGTCCTGAGCTTCCGCAATTTGCATCATATCAATCAATTCGGTATATTCCTCATAGTCGTCTTGACGATAATTGCGTGCGGATTATACTGCATTGGGGTGGAAGGATTTTCTCAATTTTCTGTATTGGGCTACAAATTCTGTGCAAGACAGAATTGATTTCCCTGACCGTCTTAAAGTCGGCAAACCTCAGTCTGATCCACTCTTACTCTGCTTGAGGAAGAATGATGTACTTTAGCCTCTCAAACCGCTTCTTGAGTGCGGTCTAGAGTGCTAGCGTGCTTTTCTCCGCCATATACTCATTCTTGAGAGTGAGGCAAAGGTGATGCCTGAGAAAATGAAGTGCCTGATCATTCTCCTCAAGTTGGGTTGAGCGTCATTCAGTCCGCCAATCCCAATAGCAGCGCGGAGCTTCCAGGCTCCAAGCACAATCTCGACATTGGATGCCTACGTTAGATTATTTTGGCCATGCTGGGCCAGCTCCTCGAACTGCCAGTTCGTAATGCTAGTCATCTAAATGTGTATAAGTCTACTGCTGGTAGACATGCATGGAATAATTCACTGTGAGTAAATAAAATGGTACAATAGGTTCTCGTAATGTTTCATAATTTTCTGTGCTTTTTCTATAATTTTACTGTTAATTTCAGTGATTAAAAGTAATTTTCAGCAATTACAATTAACCAAAACAGTAAATAAATATAGAAATAATAATGGCAGAAATAAATATGCTTCAAATGCTAAAAAATAATTCAAAATTCAGATTCCCGAGGCCCTTTTATGCTAAAATATAAAATTTCAGCAAATTCTGCAATTCCAGAGGGTTTTTACGCAAAAATTTCAGTTCAGAGAAAAATTCGCGCAATTTTCTGATTTACAGAGGAGTTTTCTGCAAAATTCTGGACCCACTCGTAAATTCGAGGAACTATCAGTAATTTTCGGAACTACTGAGGTCTTATTGCAAATTTCGGGACTTGTATGCAAATTTTAGGGCCTTTCGGTAATTTACGAAAGTTGGAGGGCCTTTTTGCAAAATTGCCATTACTCCCTCCGGCTGGGCCTCTTTCTTTCCTCCCTTTTCCCGGCCCATCTGGTGGCTTTTACTCGGGTGGGGTTAGGGTTTCCCCTTCCCACCCGACCGAGTGGCGGCGGTGGCAGACCGGTCCCAAGAACCGGGCGAGCGCGGGGCGGGCGGAGGCCATCGGCCGGCAGCTGGGCGAGGAGGCGGCCGGTCGCACATGCTGGCGCGGAAGGCGAGCAGGCGCGGCGGCGCGGAGTCCGAGCGGGAGTAGCCGCTCCGGGCGGCGGCGCACACGCACGTGCAGGCGTGGGGAAGTTGCGGCGACGACGGCCGGCGCATGCGGGCGCGGGGAAGTCGAGGCGGCGGCGGCGCCGTTCAGGGTGGCGGGGCTCGATGGAGGTCGGCTGCGGGCCGGCGACCGAAGCTCGGGCGGGCCCATGCGGGGGCGGCCGGGCGCCATGCGGTGGCGCGGAGGAGGTCGAGCGCCGTGCGGCGGCGCGGGGCGGCCTGGCGCCGTGCGGCGGTGCGGGAGGAGGCCAGGCGCCGTGCGGCGGCGCAGGGCGACAATCCGGCGGCGGCTTCCGGGCGCGGAGGCGGACCGGTGAGGCGGGACGACCGGGTGCCGTGCGGCGGCGGTCCCGGTGGTCGGCGGAGCGGAAGGCGGCTGCGGGCTGGAGCAGCGTTCGGCCGGGGAGGAGCTATGGCGAGCGGCGGAGGCCGTGCGAGGCCAGCGGCGCCGTGCGGTGGAGAAGGCGGCCGGCGGCGGGCTACGCCGTTCGGGGCGAAGTGGCCTGTGGCGGGGCGGCGCAAGGCGGGGCGCATGCGGGCGCTCGGGTGGCGCGAGGAGGTCGTCGGCAGGCGTGGGAGCCGAACGGCCGGCGGCCGGGCGTGGTGCATTCGGGTCCACGGTCGGCTACTCGGCCCTTGGTCGAACCGAGCGACGAGGCTTCGGACGGCGGCACCGGCTGCTGGCTGGCGGCGCGCTTGCGGGCGCGACGGCGACTAATGCTCCATGACCGGAGACTGGCCGGTGGCCGGTGTCACGCATGCGGGCGCGGCGCCGACGGAACCGATTTTTTTTCTCTTTCTGCGCATAAGCCGAGCCGAATGATGCAAGATTTTTCTTACGCAATTTCTCTCGTGTAATGCCATGTAGAACCGAACAGATGCATATATAACGATCATGCAGGATCAAACAAATTAATGCAAAATTTTCAATCTATGATGCAATCGACATCTACCCCGTTTCGCAATTTACCGATCGACATTGTGCCGGCGATTTCAGATCTGCTCGCGGTAGATTTAGGGCGGATTTGCATCGTTCTACAGTGCAATCAACATCTACCCCGTTTCACAATCTACCGATCGGCATTGTGTCGGCGACTTCAAGTCTGCTCGCGGTAGATTAGGGCGGATTTGCACCGTAGAATTTCAATCTAGAACGCGAAAAGAAAATACAGATTCAAAAGCGATCTAGAAAATTCAATCTATGCTTCGATGATTACCTCGTTCACCGGAGCGAAGTCGTGCTGATAACGTGTTGAGGAACCGACGCTGGAGACCAGTCCGAGCGATTCCTCTGCTTAGAACAAGAACGAATCAATCACAGAAACACAGAATAATATATTGAACACAGAGAGGTAGAGAGAACTCCTGGTCTTTCTTTATTGCTTTAGATTGCATCGGGGTACATAATGAGGGGGGTCTAGGGCCCTATTTATAGTCTACGGTGGGATGCCCAATTAGATCAGGACTCTGGATAGAGTCCAGATTTCCTAACAATATGGACCTTCCATATACTTTTCGAATGAGATCCGGTACCCCTTTTTGTTTTTGTAAAGTATGTAATCCTCTTTGACAATCATGTTCCGCACACGCTCTATGATTCTACACTTAACGCGCTTGTCGATCAGTGGTACCTGTAATTAATGTTAAGGTGGTTGTACTGTTACTTTTACATAAAGAGTCGTAATAAATCTTGTAATAGCTTAGTTCCAACATACTTTTCAGTCATTATTGGAGTAGCATACTTCAAAAGTACTTATACCTTGTTAAAATCTTTCGTAAAGGATTCACTTGTAGTCCCACTTGAAATACAAGAATTTTATAGATTTTTTATATAGATAAATTGCACTGTTGTTCACAACGCGTGTATTCCAAATCGAGCTTCTCGTTTTGTCACCCTCCCGCCCACGACGTCTCACGCGCTTCGTCGCGTGCGAGCGCAACGGCGATGGCTGTCCATGGCCCACCGGTCTCCACCCATTGGTTGGTACAGTCTTGGTGTCAAAGGAAAAAAACACCCCAAGCCAACGCTCGGGGACCCACCCGTCCACCTCATTCTACCCTGTTCTGGATTAACATTTTCTGCACCACAGACCACGCCGTTTCTGCTGCTGCAAGCATTTCTTTCCTGCCAAATAAATGGATCACAGTTCATGCTTTGATTTTCCTCCATGCCTGGCTCTGTTAATGAAAAGGAACCATCCTGCTACGGACTGCAAAGCCCTTGATCTGCCTGTAACAAACGCAACAAAGTTGCCTAACCTCGATGGACGAAGAGATTCATGCTCTAGCTACTCCATGGCTTGGAATCACCAAACAGTCCAAACCGCCGCAGCTAGCTTTGCTACTGTGTCACGCATCTTTGATCTTTCTAGCATACACATGGTATGTTTCACATGGCATATTTGCCTCATGTAAGCAGGGCGCCTTTCTGACCTTGACGAGTCACCACCCCGTCGGTTTATCCTTCGCATTAAAGTGTGTGTATCAGAAAAGAGTACCAAACCATTATGTCTATGTAAGAGCGGATGCACCCCAAGTCCATCTCCGACACAGCACGCCGGCTGCTTAACTACAACGACTAGTATACCTGTGCTAACGCCACGGCGGTATTTTAGGGATGCACACGAAATCAACCAAACGAATTTTTGAATGGCCATATATGTTTTGTTCCCTGCTGTCAAAGCCAATTTTTGAATGGCCATACATGTTTTGTTTGGATAATTGGGTTGCTGCTGGCAACAAAGTCCATCCATGAATGAAAGCCAGACATATACATCAGATTATTTTGGTCAGTCACTACAAATAATTGAAGACATCCAAATGGCAAAAGTTCAGTTACAAGTCAATGAACGCTGAAATATAGATGACCACATATGTATGATATGGTGCTTCCACATAATACATGCAACATGTGTATAATACCTATCATGGAGCAGGATGAAACATTAATTTTTCATTGTCCGGACATAATTATTATTGCTTAATAAAGAGTAACATTTCAAATAACAAAGGAACCATTATTAAATAATAAATAAGCAATACCATGATCAGGTCCTATAGTATGTGTTGATGATTCTGTCCTCTTCAATACTCGTTGTTCCCGGCGCCTTTTATTCCTTTCTTCTCTTTGATCGGTGGATTCCTCAGCCTTTATCCTTGCTCGGTATTCTCGTTGTTTTCTATTCCTCTCTTCCCTCTTTCGCTCGGCCTCATCCACAGGTGCTGCAAGTGATTTTAAAACTGAGAAGGTTATAAAAATATCGAAAGCAATTCTGTCACAGCCGAGGAAGCGCTCATACCTGTGTTGTTGTTATCTCGCCTAAAGCAGTGCGCTCTGCTTTCTGGTTTGACATGTCCTTTTTTATTTAACCAGCCAACAACATGCAAAACCAACCTGAGGAAGATGCAATTACCAATGTTTAAAATCGCTCGAGTTTTAAATTATCATATTGAGATGAGAATGCAATCATGACCTTGCTTTGCTATATCCAACAGATTAAAAAACACTTTAAATTGAATTCCTGTATTGGATTTGAATCCGTAGGAAACTGAAAGCTGCAAATATAAATTGAGCACACCCACACATCCAGCCAACCGAGCGACACACAGTTTCCTTCTCAAATACAATCTTAACCCTTTCATATGATGCAATTCCTTTCAGACCAATGGAAAAGAAAGATCAATAGACAGTCTGCTCTATGAGCTGAATGACTATTAATAATCTGCACCTCCTTTGGTATACAGCAAAATACTTGGTATCGGCAGCAACAGTGCTAGTACTTCTGCCAAGTTCATCCAACTTCACTGATGAACTTGGATCTGTACTTGTGTCCTTCTCAGTTAAAATATCATCATTATACATGGCCTTCTTTCCGGTAATATCGACAAAATCTTTAGATGGAGCCTCTGTGTCAACTGGTATGAATGGAGTTAAAATGCAAGCATGCAACAACAGCAAGAAATAAATAACCAAAAATTTTGGAGTATGGAAAGTAACTTCATTTTAACCTTTCATTGATACCAATCAGAACAATATTGAACAAAAAGTTCCACATGAATTAAGATGTTCACATGCATCTTTCTCAATAGTCTTAACTAAATGAGGGGAAACTGCAGTGCAAAGAATACCTTTTCTGAAATTTCTGGATGATTTTAAGCCTGTAGTGACCATGTCATCGGGAGATGGCGTATCAAACTTGAAAGGCACGGTAAACATCAACATAATGCAATCATGTTCCAGATATCTCCACCGTGAAAAATAACCAGCATGAAACAAACAGGAAAAAAGATGAAGTGTGCCCTAATACATGTTATAGAACTACAACATATGGGCCTCCTGTGAAAGATGCGAGTCAATTCATCAAATGTTTACCCAAATCCCAAGGGGCAGAGCTGAACATTCATATCAGAAGTTGAAATTGTAGATTCTGAAGGGCCTAGATGAAGCATATTTTGTAAGCTGCGTATTGGACATAAAGCTCATATGTTCAATCTGCTAACTTACTGTATAGCCTCCGAAGAAGTTTAGGTAAATCTAAACTATAAAACCATGTAAACTTCTTAGACTCATAAGCCACCTCCCACTTTCTTGCTACTGCTTCTCTGTACTATGTAGAAGAGTAGATCTGGCTTGAGCTTATAGGCTAGAGCACAAAACAGATAGTTCGCTTTACCTTATTCTTATGATAAGTCAAAGTTTAAGTTAAACGAACAGGACCAGGATAGGCCCAAAATGCATAATCACACCATAGTTACCATTGTTATGGCTTTGCTCCAGGCGACGGCGGCGTACCTGGAGCGCCGGATGTTGGCCTGGCGCTTCCTCCAGGCGACGGCGGCCAGGCCCACAATGCATGACAAAATATAACAGGTTAAAAGGTGCCGCAGGAGTTCTGTAAATCTTTGATGTGTCTAAAACAGTTTGCTAGGTACTTGCATTAAGTAGTAAATACATTATTATCGCAGACACATCACTCAAACCCTCAACATCACAACGGGGTAATTGTGATCCATTAGTCAACAGGATACTTTGGTTGATATGAGAATCAATACAGTCTTGTAACAGTTTTGCTATATCTTCAGAACATTTTCTGTCCAGAATTAGGTAACCTGCCAAATTGAGAATTATAACAATTAGTAATTAGTTAGGTTGGTAAGCATTGTAAATTTACAATACAGATAAAGAATCAGATAATGTCCAGATCCATGCATCAGAAACCCAAAAAAAATGTGAAGCAGATCCACCAAAAAATGTTTATCAGCATGAATCGTAAAAAAAATGTGCAAATATAATAGATCTTCAAAGAAATATTCTCATGGATCAATATAAGTAGGCATTAGAGGAAAGATAGCATACAAAATGTGAGCAGATGCACTCTCAAAGGCAACCCAAAAAAACAAGATGGGAAATGTTGATTGTCAGAATTGAGCAAAGAGAAAAGTTTTCCCCAAATACAACCGTGAAAATGACATTGGAGGAAGCATGGTGTGGGACTACATGGTCAACACGCACCAATGATGATAACTAAAAAAACTCACTATTTCCAAAGAGGATAAACCAGGTATGTCTATTAGAAAATCGTAAGAATTTTTCAACTGGACATGTGTATACCTTAAGAGAAGCACCTTAAGACAAGCATTATTATATTGAAATGTTGATACATGAAACACGTAAACATGCAAACCTGAAACTGCCTCAAATGCAGATGGAAGAGCTTCCATCCACAATTTTGGGTGACTGGCCAGTTTCGCCAAGCAATTTCTCATCAGCTGTAATGTGCGACAATGGTATCATCAGGCTTCTTCCGTGCGCGTCTCTTTCCTCAATTAGTGTAATGCTGGAACCCAACTAAGCGTACGGCCTATTGGTAGCCGATGAATCTAAAGAACGCGAATGGGAAAAGCGACGGAACCAAAGGTGGGGATTTGGGGAAAGAGGGGCCATACCAGAGGCGGAGGTGAGGGAGGAGTGGAGGAGGGAGACGGCGGTGTTGATGAAGAGGGGGTCGAGGGAGACGGCGGCGCGGACGACGGCGTTGGCGGCTTGGAAGAAGACGAAGCCGGCGGCCACGGGTGACAGCTTGCGGCGCCCCCGCGCGCCGATCTCGAATCCGACCGACACCGCCCACAACACCAGCGTCGCCGCGAAGAACGCGCTCGTGTCGCCGCCGGCGCGATGTGGCGGCATGGGGTTCGTCGTCGTTGGCGGCGAGGACCATGTTGATCCACTCGACGGACTCCTTGCGCTGCAGGTCCTCCTCCTCGAGGAAGAGCGAAAAGGTCGAGGTGGGCAACTGCGGCTATGTGCCGTTGACCTTGACCTCAAGCTCGGCGCGGCGGCGCTTGCGCAGCGTCGCAGAGCTTGTCGAAGGCGGCGCCGATGAAGAAGAAGATGGTGGATCCGGCGGCGGCGCCCTCACGGCTCCACGGCGGAGCGGTGTTAGGCGGCGCAGCGCTAGGTGGAGGCGGCCGGGCTAGCCGGGGCCGACCGGAGGTAGAGGGGTGGAGTGGGACGGAGCGGCGGCGCAGGGGGGCGGCGCGGGGGCGGAGTGGGACGGATGTTCGGCGCAGGAGATCGGCGGCGCAGGGGGGCGGCGCGGGGGCAGAGTGGGGCGCGGCGGTGGAGAAGCGAGGCGCGGCATGAGGGTTTGGGGCCGGCTGCGGGCTCGGGAGCCGGGGGGACGGAGCGGCGGCGCGGCGCACGGGATTAGGACGCGAGGGTTTGCGGGGCGGGCGGACAGTGTTGAATCGCGGGCGGGCGCCTCGTGTTGAAGCCTCGCGTTGAAGCCTACGTTCCATCCAGGCCGCACGATTGGGTTGAAGCCAGGGAGAGTTTTTTTTAGCCCTTGATTTTAATGCAGACAATTTGCTGGGTGCATTTTTGTGGGTGCACGAAGGTTGGTGCTCTCAGCGGGGGACGTATTCTTGGGTGGACTGAGTGTAATTTCAATTGGTCAATTATAGTAGAGATTACGTACCAACCTTACTGTAGTAGCACAAACCGACGGGCATGAGCTAAGCTGATCGACCGACGCGATCAGTTGGTAAGGTTTGGTGATTGGAGGCTTATAAGGTGGTATTCGTTAGAGTTTCCGCTTTCAGCTTCTAGATTTGGACTTTTAGCCTTTTAATTTCATTTATTTTTTATTTTTTATTTTTGTTTTTTTTTCTTATTTCTTTGTATTATTTGTGATGATATAACTTTTTTAAATTTAGCTATGCTAAAAAACTAACAATAGATACAGTAAAAAAGCTTCTACAATATAAAATAAAATATAAACTTAAGCTTAAAAACAGATGACCCAGCTAACGTACCCTCTCTTTCGCCCTCTCTCTTTCGCTCTCTGTCTTGATCTCCCCTGTTTTTCCTGTGGTTGGTATGCCCTTGTCCTTGTCAGTGGTACAGGCGAACAAAACCTAGTCCAGTGATACTTTTGCCCGTGGCTCAATGGCATAAACAAAACGGATGGGTTAAGTGCATGTTTGGTTCATAATCAGAAGTTGCCTAGCCACAAGTTAGACGTGCCACAATTTTTAGGTAGCTGTTTGGTTCACTGACGCAACTGTGGCATGCCACACTTTCTTAGCACCCTGCCCTACACGTCATAGACTCAGTTTTTTACTAAACTTTGCCACAAGTGTGGCTTCGATTTTGTTAGCCACACTTTCTGTGGTAGCCACACATTGCCTAAGCTTAGGGGCCTGTTTGGTTGGTGCCTAAGCTTGCCATGCCTAAACTTAGGCAATATGTGGCTGCCACAGAAAGTGTGGCTAACAAAATCGAAGCCACACTTGTGGCAAAGTTTGGCAAGAAACTGAGTCTATGACGTGTGGGGCCGGGTGCTAAGAAAGTGTGGCATGCCACAGTTACGTCAGTGAACCAAACAGCTACCTAAAAACTGTGGCACGCCTAACTTGTGGCTAGGCAACTTCTGGTCATGAACCAAACAGGCCCTAGGTATGGCAAGCTTAGGCACCAACCAAACAGGCCCTAAGATCGACACGCCATTAAGCTTTTAGCTCTCGTGTCATGTTCGGTTCCAATATTGTGCGAAGTAAGGGTCTGTTTGGGAGAGCTCCACCACTGAAAACGTGGATCTGGAGCAGCAGCTTCACCATGGAGCAGCTCCACCGTGGATCTGGGATCCCACCATGGAGTGTTTGGCTTGTACAGCAGCTCCAGATCCACGAAATTGAGGTTTTGGTGGGAATGGTCACTTTTGGTGGGATGGGGTGTGTAACCAGTGGTATTGGTGGGTAATTACCACTCAACTCCACGGTGGAGCACCCCTTGAGGAGCTCCATGAAATCCATGGATCTGGCCCTCAGATCCAGGATTTCACGGAGCTGGAGCGTTTGGGTAAAATTTCGTGGAGTGGAGCTCTCCCAAACAGGCCCTAAAACGCCATGAAAGCAATTGATGTGCGTGTCACTGTGTGCGCGCGAGCGTGCGCCTAGGCGGCCGACACGCGCGCATGAAGGTTCATGCATGTGTAGGGGCGGCACTGTACTCCGTACCGGCGTCTCAACCGCGCGCTTGGCAAAAACTGCACGCATCACGCAGGGGGCGCAGCCCTTAATGATAGTTATCGTGTTGATAGTTCAACTTCGGGCATATACCGCCATGCGAGAGTTTTCGAGGTCTCAAACGCCATAAATGTGCGCTGAACCGAACAAGGAGAGTATTTTGGAACCATCCGAAGGGTCTTTGCCGCTTCGTCACTCTAATCGATCGATCGATCGATCGATCTGAAGCTAGCCCACCATGTCAACGGCTGCAATTAATGTTACCGAGACTAGTTAATCTCCCACTTGAATACCGAACACAAGAAAGAATCTAACATAAATCTACCATGACGCTATGATCGAGTATGCAGATCTACTGGACCTGGTTCTCTCTTTTTCGTTGGCTCGTCCGAGAAGCTGGCTGCGCGTGTGGTTGCTTCGCGTAGTTGCCAGGTGTGCTCCGTTGAGTGCGCCACCTGGGAACTCTGATGGGTACATTTCCTAGCCTCATGGCTAACAGGTGCCACCTAGGATGCCGGCCATGAGAACGGATGCGATTCCTCTGACTTAAAAGTCACGGTGCCTTTGTCACTGACAGGTGGGCCCCTCCGCTCGCAGGCCCACCTGTCAGTGACAAAGGCACCGTGACTTTGAAGTCAGAGGATCTCAATCCCATGAGAACACGTTTGTAACTGTAGCTTAGCCTTTTGAGAGTTTTAGAAGCAAGGGCTAGATGTTTATTCAAATAGGCTAGGGAATAGAATTCGAAAGGAACGCGTGTGAATGGGCCCAATTGGCGGTTGTTTATTGACATGTTTATGCTCCAGCGAATTCGTTGTATTACCATCGAGCCGTAGTGTATCGAAGGTTTTACGTACGTAGCTAGCTAGTTTAAGATTACATGTACACCGGGCGATCTGGCGCCTCAGGTGACGGCTGCGAACGAAGAGGCGTTTGGAGACGGCATTCAAGAGTTGCCCAGCTTGTTTGCTGCGTCGTTGACGACTCCTCGATATGTGCGTGCCTTCCCGAAATGGCATGGGCACACGCACTAATTTAATCGCGTTGAGCTCCCAGTGTTGTAAATTCGTGGAGAAGACTCAGCGCTGGACCTTGAAGCAAACCCGTACTTATCTGATAACGATAAGGGAATTGTCAAAAAAAATAACGACGAGGTGTTTCTAAACCTTGTTTCAATTGTAATTTATATAAGTTTTAAAATATAATAAATAGGAGATAAATATTATTTAACTGTTTATATACGTTTGAGCATATTTGCTGTCGAACAAAACTGTGCTAGCTAGGCCTACAAAATTTTCAAAGCGCAGAATTGTTGAACAGGATGCGTGCAGGTGTGCATGAATTCTTTGGGTCCAACGAGTGTCACACAGAACGTACGCCTCGAGCACCGTGCGGTCAAAGCACTCAGAAACGAGCTCATTCCGTATGCGCCTGATGTGACGGCCCTTGCATCCGGGAGATTCAATTTTTTTACCACTTTTAAGATTGATCAATTCACTCTATCACTTACATGTGAGGTCATCTGAGTCACTGACAATGGGCCCGGATGGCAAATCTGTTGCCACCCGAGTCATAAGGGTGGCAAATAGTTAAATTTTCCCTTGCAACCCGACGAAGTCGTTCGATCCGCCGTGCGTTGGATCTGGGACTGATAGGTAATAGCTCGAGGTCAGTAATGTTATTTATATTATTTCTTTTAGTACTTTCTTCATTATATATATATAGTAGCTTAGCTTGAGATCTGAAAAATTTTCAGCTCGACAGCCCGGTGGGAGCAGACGACAGCCCAAGGCCACAAGTGCAGCCAGCCCAACTGCCCAATCAATGAGAGTGTCTTAGCCAGCCCATGCATTTTTCGCAGCCCATCCACCAACTAGAAGTGAAAAGGAAACCCTAATCCCCCCGATCAAACCTCACCTTAGCCCTAGCCCGCTTGGAGCAGCTGCGCAGCCCCCGATCGGCCGATCCACGCAATGCAACCGCGCCCTCGCCTACGCGCGCCGCGCATCCGCCGGTAACCGCCCTCGCCTGCGCGCGCCGCACACCCGCCAATCGCCGCCCTCGCCTGCGCGCGCCGCACATCCGCCGATCGCCACCAGCCCACCCTGGCCTACGCCGCGCGTCCGCGGTCCATCGGCCGCCACCCTCGTGGACCTACGCCTCCGGCTCCGCCGCTCCGAGTGCCCTCGCCAAGTCACCACATAGTGCCACAGCCCGCACCTACACGCTGCTACCCTCACGCATTAGTCCAGATCAAGAGCTCAACACAACAATGCCCACTACTCATCTCCTCCACTCCAGTGCTTCACCAACAAGCAGCCGAGCAGAGCTAAGAGCAGGTAACTAGTAGGAACTAGAAATTATCTTTTATGTTTCGAATTTTTCGAATTGGATTGTTGATAGTTGTTAGTTGATACAAAAAGAATGTAATTAGTAGGAATTATCTTTTATCTTTTGAATTTAGGATATTTTATTTTATTTTTTATGTTGTCTTTGTAGTAGTCTCAAGTTAGCGTATTCTGCAAATAGCCTCCAGGTAGAGGCGGAATTAGGTCTATGGCAATATACATTACTTTGCTTTCGGTGCCCTTGTATCTGAGGAGCTTTTCTACGAACTTAAAGGTATTGATGATTTCATGAAGCAATCTTGAGGGAGTTTTGTTATAGGATACCTTCACATGTTCTTGCTTGGATCTTAGGCATGCTAATCATTTGCAGAGTTG
Organism: Dendrocalamus latiflorus; assembly: GCA_017311315.1. Classification (NCBI taxonomy): domain Eukaryota; kingdom Viridiplantae; phylum Streptophyta; class Magnoliopsida; order Poales; family Poaceae; genus Dendrocalamus; species Dendrocalamus latiflorus. The sequence goes on from CM029611.1 coordinate 37,997,000, forward strand.
TCCAAAGTCGGCTGGGTAGGTTCTTCCTTATTCAAACTTGCATGTGAAAAAAATAAGGACTATGGAGGTAATGATAACATTTTTCGTATCTGAATAAAGGGCATTCAACATTTTCTTATTTGTTAGGGTCCCACCGACAACCTGATTACTTTTTTGCCACTCTATATGATGCTAAGTGTTGTTGGCTGCATTTTCTTCTCAGTTATGTGCCCATTATTTGCTTACTGTAACATCCCAAATAGGGAATTACTGTAATTGCGAAAAGTGTAAAATCTTTTAATCGTTTTCTTGGGTATTTCAAAAAAAAATCTTTGGCATTACTCGAATTTCTCAAATTGGTTTTTCTTGCCAAAAGCCCAAGTAATAAAATGTGAAATCTTGGAATCAAAAACCAAGGTTGAAAATCAAACTGAGAAAAATCCAAGTTTACTTGGAAATTTTAAGTTCAAATTTAAAATTTAAAATTTGAAGATTCAAAGCCAGGAATGGAAATTGAAAGTTAATATAAAATCTATTCCATCCAATTTGTATATTTGGAAATTCATATTCGGAAAGTTAAGATTTATCTCTCCAAAACTCGACAATCTTAAAAATTTAATTATCATTTGAATTGAGCTTTCTAATTGAAAATCTAATTGCAAATCCAAGTTTTGAAACCCCAAAATTCAGAGATTCTCAAAATTCCAAAAATCTCTTGTGGGCCTGATATGTTTTTTCCATCCGACCCAGCGGCCCATTTCCTTCCCAGCCCGTTTTCTTTTCTTTCCCCTTTGCCCGGTCCGTTCGGCCGCTCCTCTTATCTGGCTTTCGGCCCGACCGACACAGCCATCTCCTTCCCCTCCCTCTGCTTCTTCCTCCTCCCGCGACTGTTCCATGCGCCGTCGCCCAGGCCGATGGCCCAACTCGCGTCGCTCGCCGCCCCCCAGTTTCCCCCATCACCTCTGCGCCAATAGCCTATCACCGGCCTACTCCCCGGCGCCATCCCCCTACTCCATGCCACCGGACGCGCCGCCCATGCCGAAGTACTCCTGCAGCCATGCCGGCGGTACGCCTCGCCCATGCCTCCGGACGCGCCACCCATGTCGGCACTGCTCCCCTCCCTCGCCTATAAGTAGCTTGGTTCCGCCTCCTCCCCATTCCCTGCTCCCCTTTTCTTCCACCTTTACCCGAGCTCACGTCGGCCGCCGCTATTTCGCGCCGATTCCACCGCTTCGGCCCTCCCCTCCACAAGTCGACCCCGTCGCGGTGTACCCCCTGCCGCCCGCCGCCTCCCCACGCGGTTAATTGCAAAACAGCCGCCCGAGCACACCGCGCCAGCTCCTTCCCCCTTTCCGGCCGGCCGTCGCCACCTTCGCCGCCGTCTCCCCGTCGGTCAGCCCCCGGCCGATTCCTCGCGGTGAGGGCATCTACTCGATGCACCGGAGCTCCTCCGACTGCCGGCCGACGCCCTCCACCGCCTGAGCCTCCCTGCCACGGCAACCCAACTTCGCCGCCGCCCGTGCACGTCGCCGGCTCGCCCGCCACCCTCCGGTCCGCCCGGCTGCTCAGGTGAGCTCCTGGTAGCTCACTGATTCCCGTGCTCAGCTCGCCTCCTTTCCTCTTTCTCTTCGGCCACCGGCGCCCAATCGGCTCGCCCCCGCCGTCCGCTCGCCACTACCGCCGGCTCGCCATGGCGCCTCTCGGTCGTACCTGAGGCCTCCATGGGTTTCCCCGTGGTCCTAGGTACCCGTTTTTGGTGCCGTCAGTGCTTCTCCGTCCGCCCTTCGCCGGCGTCGCCGCTGCCATGCCCGGCGTCTTCCCCCCTATTTCCCCGCTCCTTACTTGGCTCTGCTCCGTTCTTGGCCGAACCGGCTGCCTTCTCTCTCAGTCTGCGACCCTTCTGAACTGTGGGCCCAGCCAGGCAATTGAGCTGAAATTATATGCGAGGATTGTGCATGTAGGTGGTGCTAATAAAATAAGTTATGGCTACTAATGAGAATAAGAAATCACTCATAAGTGCATAAAGAGAAGATTTATACAAGTAAATTAACAACTTCACATTTGCAACTTATATGCCAACCAAGATTTATAGGTTAATCCTCATGTAAAATCTAAAACGAATTATGCCATGAACTATTTCCCATATGGCAAGTAATTATCTTGGACTCAATGTTAATATTAAAGTTAATATGTGAAGCTAATTAAAAAGTCATCTTTTACAAATCAAAGGTGATAGGAGTTAATCCTAAATAATTGAAGATGCTTGTATGAAGCCTTAAAAGATAAAGTCAATGCTTTTAAACTTTACTCTAGAAACTCGAATAATAACTTTAATACAATCTCGAGTGATTGAAATGCTACCTTTCATCCGCCGATCTAAATCTATTTATGCCAACTAAGTAAATCGATTTAACAAGATTTTGCCGCATAAAATATCAAGTATAGTTTACTCATCTCTAAACTCATGGAAGCTATCTTCTCAAAAGTGCTTAAAAATATTTGTAGTAAAAACTTTAACATCCATCTTAAAATGCTAGGATTTAAAATAACAAATGAGTATGATTAAGAATTCTTGAATAAGAAAGAACAATCATCAATCATCGTCTCCCACCCAAATCCCCAAATCATCACATCAGGATTTGAAATTGGATAGTCGAAAATAAATAATAATAAAAGAAATAGCTTTACCAAGAAGATCCTTGTAAGAATCCTAACTCTCCTTTCTGACAAATCACAACCGTTGATCCTATCGAATAAAGTTATTAATCAGGCAGAATAACTGACGTTGGAATGGGCAGTTGCAATCTCAGAAAAATGGTGTCACATGAAATATCAAAGTTACACCGCATATTTAACTATACTCACCTTGCGTATCCGTATCCTAAAATCATAAAATCATGTTTCTCCTTACTACCGTCGATACTCCCTTTTTATCTGTCCCTAAGTCCTGCCCGACTCATAGGACTTCCTTGATAAATGTAAATCGATTAAGATCAAGTCATCAAATAAAAGGTCGAGCCTCGCCTTTTCCCAATCGGCTACGCAGCTAATTCCTAAAGATGCATCTTCACTTCCGATCCCTCGTTCTCCTAAAATTTTCCCTCACGGTAAAGCTATTCAGACAACTTACTATCCTGCTTAAATCCAGCCACCGCTGTGTTCGCAGCACGCTAATCCGAATCATCTTTCTATTCCCAAATCATAATAAATGTGTAATTTAAATTGGGCATTTAAAGTATTTGGATTTATTTGGTCTTTTTTTTCCTTGCCGCGTATTAGAATCTGAAGACTCGACGAAGCGACAGATTCGAACAAGATCAAGACTCGGGTAAAAGTGACGACTAGGGAGTAGAGATTGCTGACTGAGCAGGCTTTGAGTTGGATCAAGGCCATGGTAAACCGAGCAAGGCAAGTCATCAGTTTGATCATATTGGTCCTACATTTTATGCAAAACTATGTTCTTTTAAACTATCAACTTGCATGCTTAATTGGTTATAAAAGTATATGTCAAAACTTAAGGTAGCTACATGCCCACTTGACGTTGTATTAAATTTCCTATGCCATCCTTTGGTACTTGAATCACCTGATCCTTGTCACCATAGATATTAATGATAACTTTACTAGCTAAAAGTCATATTAAATGTCATGCTAGTCTTGTCAAGTCTAGGGCACTAGTTGCCCTGATCATCAATCTCCAAAAATATGAAAACTGGTTTTGGGGCAGTCACGGGATGTACGTGGCTGATTATTTGTGATAACTTAAGTTATGCTTCTCAAAACTCTAAAAATCTGCTATACCAGTCTGGGCGGATGGTAAGAGTGGTGGGTGTGGATGTAACATAAGGTGTGGATGTAACACAAGGATTGTGGTTTGTGGAATGAACCGCCCGGACAACTTAAGGACTTAATCCTATGATGACCCCTCCGTGTACAACAGTACAACCACAAGCTGGCAAATTGTAGGCTTGGCTGAATAATTTACTAAACTCTCTAGCCATTTCACGGAGAACGTGTGTAGGTGGGTAATAAAAGCCCCCGTGGAATGGGACATCGGATGTAGGTGACGTCGCCGAGGCTAGCGTATGGTGGAGAGTGGAGTCCGAGTGCGCCAACCTGTGGTGACATCCCACACAACCTATGGAAGCAACCCCATAGGAGTGAGATGCTAGAGAGCGAGGTATTGTAAAGGCCTCGTGGTAGTCTCTCGATCTGCATGACTAAGGAATCATGTAGAACCATCGGGACGATTACCTCTTGTGGGTAAAGATGTACAGACTCTGCAGAGTATACAACTATTCGAATAGCCGTGCCCACGGTCAAGGGCGGACACGGAAATCTTCCTCGAGTTAGTTCTATTTCAAAAACCTTTGTGGGTGGGACAAAAACCTATCAGAGGGAGGTACTCTGATTTTGAATTTTTCCTGGAGGGACGTACTCCAGCGTGATAAATAAGATGGAAGTGGCATTAGGATCAAAAGCTAGCATAGGTGGATGGAACCATGTAATCGGTGGATGGAACCAACACCGCTATATTTATTGCACAATCTCAAACTCTTTAAAGCATGTTCATAAAATGCCAAGTCATAGGAATTTTAATTACAAGTATTGCAAACATCGCATTAAGCAAATAAAAGAACCTCGAGCCTCCTTTGACAGCCTTGCATCTATTATTACTGCATCCTGTGTGGTGGCTTGCTGAGTATCATCGTACTCATTCTTGCTTAACTACCATCACTCAGTCAGAGAGGACAGGAATGCCAAACCCTGCGACACTAAAAAGGGGTCGACAGAGCTGGAAGACGAAGAGGCCATGTACTAGGTCGCGAACCCCAGTTGGCTGCCTGTGGGCAAGTCCTGTGGGTCACATCTGTGTGAAGTTTCCGCTGCTGTATTTTATCGCTTTCGGCCTAATCGGCCCATGAGTAAGTATTACTGTATTATTTACGCTTCCGCATAATATGTTTTTGATATACAGTAATGTATCTGTGAGCACTATCTACTGATCCTGGGAATAGTGCGTTGGAATCACAGAGGATCAGGGTTTGCTAACCCGAGGTCCGACACTTACACAATGGCTTTTTATGTGGTTAGGGATATGCTTGTCGTTATGGACCAGGTAAATTAGGGGTCATGAACTCCTTGAGCTTTGTCCAATCAGCTCAGGTGAATCAATGAAGTAATCTATAAGCACTTTACTTTTTATAGTCTGTTTCAGGGGAACCTTTTATAGATGGACAAGCTGTTCATCATGATCCTAAATACCACGAGGAGTGAGTCAGGAACAACGCCCGTGCCAATGACTTGGTAAGTTGGTTGGTTACAAATTTGGAATCATTCAATTGTTCAGTGCATGATATGACACTCATATCCAATTTCAAATGTTTACTCCCATGTTATATTTGCAGGTTCTATTTCATATCTAACTATCAATGAAGAAATGATAGAACATGATAGAGAGCAAATCTTCGTTATTTATGTACTCAAATTGTATATCTACTATGCTATATTGTTTATGTTTTACCATATTTTTTCTTATTATGTTTTATGTTTTAGTATTGAACTCAAGTTTCATATCAATGATTCATTTATGATGTACCTTTATTACGCCATGGTATATGTATAAATTGATGTTAGTTCCATGTGGTTAAATTTTAGCTTGAGATATAACTAAATTTTGAATCCGCCGTTGTTTCATAGTGGCCGCAACGCAGAGCGAGTCATGGCTTCATCAAGCCAAGTGCTACGTAGTACATGGGCGTGGCGTTCGGCTGGCCGGTAAATCGATCTTTCCGGGCTCGACCGCATGCGTGTTGCAGCGTAGCGTAGGGCCGTGCCTTTTTTTTTTGTCAAATTTGCGCGCAGCACTGCTGCTCATTTACTACGCCTCTGTTTATTCCACATGGCCATTTATTAGTGGGTGCACTTGTATTTAATCGACACAACATTTTCTAAAAGCAAGAAGTCCATCTTACCCTTTTAACTTATGTCCAAAGTGTTACATCCCTCGACTATCAAAACAGATCAAACTACTCCTCTCGCTGTAAACCATCCCAATTTTGCATGACGTGGCGTGACGCCATGTGTACATATTTCGCTGATGTGTTGTACCCAGTAGTTTATAAAAAGGGTCTCTCTGAAGATAAGAAATTACATAATAATGCTTGAAGCATACAAATAGGACTCTGAATAAAGAAAAAAAATTCAAACAGGTCCTTGCAGATTTCTATCGCTGCTCCACTTGCCATGGACGCCCAGACCTGAAACTAGCATGCTGGATCGATAGCAGAAGAATGGCCTCCTTGGAGTGGAGGTTGAAAAGCAGAGCCGAGGATCGGCGACGGATTCCTCAAGGGACGTACTCGGCAAGGTCCCTTTGAGCTGCAGCTGGAACATTCGATGATTTGATCTTCAATCCCGGTGACTTGAGAGCTTGCAAGGGCTTGTTTGTAATATTTTTCTTTATTCTGAGTCTTCTAGTTCTTTGTATGCTTCAAGGGTCATTATGTAATTTCTAATCTTTAGAGGGACCCTTTTTTGTAAAATTACCGGGTATGACACATCATCGAAACTTGTACATGTGGACGCCACATCATGCAAAACAGTGGTGGTTTAGGGCAAGGGGATGATTTGATCAGGTTTTGATAGTCGATAGTGTAAAGTAAACGACTTTATAGTTGAGGATATTATTCGAACTTTTGGGATAAGTTATGGGGTAAAGTTGGCTCCCATCGATGAGAACGACCGTGTATAGGTATGACAAGATTGTATGCAATGTAAAGGTCCTAGCCTGTACCATGTGCAATGTTCTAGATCATGGAGTACTACCGACTACGTACCTCGGTTGTTTGATGCCTTGGAGTAAATTCGAAGGCCGTCTCAGTGGTAATCTAGGTGTTATACATTTATTATATTATTAAAGTAGAAGTTAATGGAGCCATCACGTTCGAACTCAACTGATAGAAATGACCATATTAATCAGAGAAAAAAAGGAAAAAATTATACCATCGACTGATGTAGGTTCAAATTATAAGAGTTGAGATTGAGATGAATCTAGATTATACCGATCTATACTGTCAATTGATATGGATCCAAATTACACGATCCGGATCGGTCATGATCGGGTACGTGACGTGGCTCCTAGGCTTATTACGTGCACACACAAAGCAAATAAACCGGCTAGTTAGTAAACACGTGTATCCAAATCCAAATCAATTATCGGTAAAGATCAAATTAGAAATCACTCAGTTATAACTATGCAGTACGATGGCACCTTGTAGGCCTTGATGTCCTTGATCCACTCCTTGTGGGACTGCATGTCGTCGCAGGACACGCCGAGCAACTTCACGCCCCTCTTCTCGAACTCCTTGGCGTAGTTTGCCATGGCCACCATCTCAGTCATGCAAACCGGGTGAAGTCAGTTGATGCACACAAGAGCATGCAAAAACATGAGAACTTCACATGGACACAGCCAATGCACAGCATCAATTAAGAATCTAGCCAAGGCAATTCTGAACTATACAAGCACGGAGACAGGGTAGGACGTACCAGTGTGGGAGAAGATGATGGCGTAGCCATTACCGACGTAGCCGTGGATGCGGATCTTGCCACAGGTGGAGTACAATTAGTCCACTTGGAATCATGCATATTATGTTGATAATCAGTGGCGGACCCAGAGAATTTGACGAGCCTGGGCAAAGAACAAAGTCTAAATAACAAGCGCTCAGAAACATAGATCATAATACAAGCAAAATATGACAACCACATTAATTTTAACTAGAATCATATCGTAGCACGTATTCACAAGATCACATGGATCTATAAAGTAAAACTTAACAGGAAAAATACATGCTAGTTTCTAGCTATGAAGCATACTCCATAGGAGATGAGCCCGGGCAGGGGCCAGGGTCGCCGGGCCCTGGGTCCGCCCCTGTTGATAATCTTAAATTAAAAACTTCCACAAAGAACATTATGAACTTAAATCCAAATAAAGCAAGCCAAAACAACTAATCAATAATTCATGAACTGATTGCGCAATAACTCTAAATGAAAGCAAGCAGGTAAGTTGAATCATGGCAAAGAATTTGGGTTGCACTACATCAAGAACAAATAATTGACAGTTTGGCATTTAACAAATCTTTAGATGGCATCTTACAGAGATTTTCTAAATCCATAAGAAAGACAGAAAAAGGCCACAAATAAGAATGACAAACTTAAGGCTTACAACTTAACTTACCCTAAACTCAAAGGTATAGTTCGTATCGGTATTCAATAGTATGCACAAATATCCTTGCAGACCATTAACAAAGCTTAGATCTCACACTTTTAGACACATACATACACAAAAAATCAGAATTTTATAGAGAGGACGTGGTGTAGATGGGAAGAAGCAGCAAAAGGAGTTGATGTAGTGCAAATAAATCTTGCTAATGTTGTGAAAGAGGGAGCCGAGCATGGGAGCAGCATCAAGTCGCCATGTAGAGGAAGTAAAAGAAGCAGGGGAAGCCGGTGTCGCAGATCTAGGGGTGATGAGGTTAGGAGCAGTAGCAGCAGTAGGAGTTGGTGCAGGTCGTCGTCCCCTTCGACGTGTGTTGCTGATGAAGAGGAGTACAAGTGGGGATTTGGGGGCTTAGATTGTGGATAACATAATGCAGGCTGGGCTATGGAGGTGCGGATCTATGGTGGCTCGGACTTGTTGAAGGATTTAATGTGAAAAGAAATGGATATTTAGATTTGGTGAAAGATTGAGCTGGCTATGTAGGGGAGGAGTAGATTTGTGGCTGCTGGAGTGCTGGTAGAGCTCTTTGCTGGCTACGGCCAGTCTCTGGCAACATTAGTGAGAGGAGCCGGCTGCTTCGAAGAGGAGCTACGAGTCTATTTTAGGGGAACATGCTAATATTGGAAAAATCAAGAATGAAAGGCCACAATGCAAGGTATTTGCTCTCTCCTTAAAGCGTATTTCTCTAATACATTTCTAATATCCTAAAAACATATTTAAAAATTGTTATTTTCCAAATCAAATCATATACTTAAATTATATTTCCTCTATATGTGCTTAGCCTATTATCTCAACTAGCTTTATACAGAGTTTATTAATTAAAAGTGTTTCCACAGCAAAGCTCATACAAAAAAACTATAATATAATTATATTTCACCAAGTAGAATTATATTATACATAAGCGTGCAAAGTGCACTCTAAAGGGCTAGAAAAACCAAAATTACCAGGTGGAAAAAACTCTGCACCGTCAATTGTGGGGTGTCCAAAATTTAAGGGTTTATATTAAAAAAGTCTATGCCAAGTAAAACCCAACAAAAAATGAAATAATCAATTAATTTGTAAACGATTTCAAAAATAAAATCCCTAAATGACTGAATACATGTAATTTGCAATAAAAAGGAACATAATCGTATATGAATTACAACAAAAATTACTTCAAATTAGAAAAAATGTAATTCAATTTTCATATGAATTCCAGGGTAAACTCTCTAAGTTCTATTTTTTCAAACTTCTATTATTAATACAAATATTTATGATATCTAAAAAACAAAAAAATATTTTCAGTAATCTCAATTATATCATTTCATAATATTGGCCCCGCTCATTTCGGTTTGAGTTTCTGGCTTCTGGCTTATTTTTCACTATTTTTAAATTTCGCCTTGTTCTGGCTTGTTAGCTTTTTGGAGCTTTTTTTTGCTGGTTCTTTTTTTCGTATTCATTTGCGTTGTCCGTGATGAGCCACATGTTTTTTCTATTTTTACATTTTTAAAATTTAGTTGTGCTAAATAACCCATAATTAGTTATAGCGTAATTTTAATTAGCTACAATATAATTTTAAATATAAATTAGTTTATTTTAGTCTTGTCAAACGGCACCTTTGTGCTGCCCCGACTAGATATACGTACTGAATGGTCAGCCGATCTTAAAAATGCAAGCCTGTCGCTTTGCATGCACCCCGCCCCCGCGCCCGCGCTGATGTGATCTTGGTGAAACGTGCTTGTCAGAGAGAGAGAGAGAGAGAGAGAGAGAGAGAGAGAGAGAGAGAGAGGGAAAAACCCCCAACATTATGGCGCTCTTGTGTTTCCTTTTCTACAGAATAACCGTAATTAGATGGCATATCCTTATCAAACATCATCTTGATACCGTGTTTTTCCCTCTTAAAAACGCGTCCCCCTGCATCCGATCGTGTCTTGGCCCTTGCGGTCATGCATACTCTGGTGATCATTTGGGCTTATTTTTGGTGGCTTGTGGTTGAAAAGTACGGTAGCTGGTTGAAAAAACACGGTAACTGACAGAGGCTTATTTAGCATAATTAAATTTAAAAAAAATTAAAAAATATGTTAGCCCATTACATATAATACAAACAAATACGTGAAAAAAAGAATCGGCAAAAAAGCTCAACAAAAAGCCAAAAGTTCAGAAAAAGACGAAATTTATGAATAGTGAAAAATAAGCCGGAATCTAAAAGCTGAAGCCCAACCGATCACCCCCTCAAAGCTGCTGGGACAAAGCCACAGTGGCAAATCCACATCAGCAGTTGCTTAGCTAGCACCTGAAATAATAATAAAAAGCAGCGACCTTTCCAAATGTTTGCAGTGGCTCTAGTTCGTGTCACCACCCACCTCCGCTGACTTGTTTTTTAGATCCTGCTCAAAAAAACTTATTTTAAATGGCTTTTGGCTGAAAATAATTGTAGCTGGTTGAAAAAATACTGTAGATGGCGGTGGCTTATTTGGTGTAATTACATTTTAAAAAATTTAAAAAACAGGTTAGTCTGTCATGGACAGTACAAACGAATATGGAAAAAATAGAACCGACAAAAAAGTAAAAAAAACCAGGAAAAAAATAAAATATTGAATAGTAAAAAAATAAGTTGGAGTCAAAAGCTCAAGCCGAAACAAGCGAGTCCTTAGTTTTCCGCTGACCTTTTGTTGACTGAGATGTCCGCGGACTTAACGAAGAAACATTGGACGGACGGACAGAAAGAGCAGCTTATCCTCCTCCCAAAACAAAAGAAAAAAAAAAGAAAAAGAAGAAAAGCATTTGTTTTCTGTACGGCGAGCGTCGTTTGCTGGCCCATAAAAAGGCTCTTTACGGGCCGACCTTTCAAACTTTCTCAGGCCAGGCAGTTCCGGCCCGGCCCATGCACTCAACAATCGGGAGAGTAGGAGACTCCGACGCCGATTTCTCGTGACTTCTCTATCGCCGGAGCGCTTCCCAGCGCGGGAAGCGAAACCCTACTCCTCCCAAGTCCCAAATCCGTCGCGACTCGCGAAGCCACCCGCTCTGATGGCGTCGTTGCCGCCGCCGCCTCTTCCTCGAGCGTCCGCCAATCCCTCCCCCGCACCGCCGATACAGCAGCAGCCTGTGTCCGGTCCGGCGGCGAGTCGGCGACGCTCCTGGTGCGGCACCTCCCGGAGGCGATCCCGTAGGAGATGTTCTCCCGCCTCTTCCCCCGTTACGGCGCCGCGTCCGCCCGCCCCTGCGCCGGTGGAAAGTACTCGCCTGCACACTTGTGCTTTCTCTGGTGTTTCACGTGTTAAATTAATTTTTGGTAGTTGGTGCAAGTCCTTTGGTGATACTGAGATGGCGTACTGTGTTAGTGATTGGATGTGTTAGTGAGTCACTACATTAGTTACTACAATTCCTGAGTAGATGGTGAGGTTTTGTGATTATTAATACCATTTTCACTATTATGTAACAGGTTGAGGAATTGTGCATTTGTGGATTTTAGGGACGAGATGGCGGCCAATCAGGCACAGTCTCTGCTGAGCAGGTTCCTTTCGTCAAGTACACGCTCTGCTTGATCACTTGTACAATTTTTGTTCCAACTAGCTGCGCATAATGGCGTATTTTCTCATCTTAATTTTGTGAATCGATCTTCTGTCCTTTACTATCGTGCTCGCTAAGGGATGGTTTTGGCAGGCTGAGGTTCCTCGAGAAAGCATTGATAGTGGAGAGAATGAACCAGCCAGATGAAAAGAACGAGAAGCATTGATAACGAGAAGCATCAGGAGCAATCGGCGCACGGGATGTCTCAAGTGCCAAGCTATGTAGCATGGACACGCCTCAAAACCGCCGTATCCGTGTCCGACACCGTGTCGGACACGGATACGACACAGACACGTCTTCGACACGTGTCGGCGACGTATCGGCCGATTTCAGAATTAATTTTAATTATTAAAATTCTCGACATGCGTCAGACACACTAAATATACGAGTCGGACACGGTTTGGACACAGCCAGCCCAGGAATGGCCCAGGACACGGCCGGCCCAGGCCAACCCATAACACATGCACGGGTGTTGCCCTAACTCTAACCTCCCACCCCGGATACCGAGCGCCTCATTCCCATCGCGCTCGCATGCTCGCGCTTCTCCGTATCGGCCGCTCGCGCCGTCGCACGCTTCCATCGGCTTGTCGCCACCCGCTCCCGCCGGCTCCTGCACCTTACCGCCGCCTGTCGGCTTTCTCCCGCTCCCCGCTTCCGCACCTTGCCGCTGCCTGCTCCCGCTGGCTCCCGCACCTCGCCGCCGCCCGTCGGCTCCTGCACCTCGCCGCCGCCCGTCGGCTCCTGCACCTCGCCGCCCCTCGTCGGCTTTCTCCCACGCACCACCGCCCGTCAGCTTTCTCCCGCGCGCCGCCAGCGTCCTCGCGGCACCGAGGTATCATCTCCCCGCTTCTCTGTTTTAGCATTTAGGGTTAAGATGCAGACTGTAGTAAGCGAGCAATATATATTTAGGCATTTAGCTAACTTGTGCTTAATTGCTTGTTTCATCATTCTAAAAAAATGGAAGCCGTTAATTCTAGTGCTAGAGAGGAAATTACACTTTTTAAATTACAAGTTTACAATTTACATTATTTCAGTTTAATAATCATGTGGAAATATAGAAAATAATACATATATATATATATAATTTATTTATTATTTAAATATATATAGCTGTGTCGCTGTATCGATATTTTTGGGAAAACGGTGAATTCCCGTGTCGGTGTCGTGTCGACGTATCCGTGTCCGTGCATCATAGGTGCCAAGTATGAATTCCCTAAACCAGAAGAATTCTACATCTGCTGCTGAACCGATTGCTCCTAGGCTTGGTGTGGACTACCCATTTCCTCCTCACCTTGAGTATGTTATCACTGTCATCATTTTTTAATGCATTATATTCTAACATGTTCATTTTCCTGGGAATATAATCAAGCCATTTCATGGAGTTAATGAATATATTCTGTTTTCTGAATTATATATCTACAACATTGTCTGCGAACACTCATTTAGTATCTTAAGATGTTTAGTTGCTATCTAAAATTTGAGAATTCAGAATCCAATAGCCTAAGTTTGCCTTTGTACTAATTACACGGTACATTGTTGCCCTAAGGACCCTAACTGCAAAGTTGTCTCCCCCCCCCCCCCCCCCCTGTAACAACGCGATGCTTGGATTCACGAGAAATATCAGTTGGTTTATCTTTGTTGGATTGTGAAGCAGTTTAATTTATTGCCACCGGATTGCTTAGTCTAAAGGCCAGCGAACTGTCAATGCAAAGTATCTATGGCCCATTTCCTGATATTATCCATCTGCAAGTAACCAAAATCAGGCTAGCATATCAATTCCAAGCTATTGAGTTCAAATTGTTTTCTGGCTTAAAGTCAATGCAATTCTGATACACCGTAGTTCCACAATGTTTTATAGTTTTTCAACGAGGTCAACCAATTCTTCTCTGCAGAAGCACTTTGTTATTCATTGCTGGTGGTTCTAATCCACCATAGTTGCTCGAGCTTCATCTGAGTGCGCTTTATTTTTTGTAGGTATGCATATCCACCGCCAGATGGAAACATATTGACAAATATAGTCAATGCTCCCATTGCTGTTCCCTGATTTTACACCCAGGCTTTTTAGGATTTCAACCTTGTGCACTACTGTTGCAAGGCATGATTTTGTTTATTCAGCATGAGCAGATGTATTTAGATCGATGTATTGTTTTTTCACAGGTGCTGCATTTGATGAACAAGATGGACCTTCCAGCTCCATTTCGGATGGCATTGCCTACTCCACCTCTACCGTCACAAGTGCCTGCTCCTCCTCCCCCTCCACCACCGCAGCCTTCTACGACGGAGAAACTTCATTTGGCTGATTTGTCTAGTGATCAATCTGAGTTGGAATCTTCTGATGTACTTGCTACTTCTGCGTTTCTAGTGCTCACTTTGTATGTCTTTGCCATATTATTTATGCACACTTTATTTATTCCAGGAAGATGTTGATAAAAGGAAAATCAAGCGCACAAAGCATGAGGCTATTGTTGGTCCTGCAGTTGATAAAAGTGTTGCTCATGAAGCAATCGGGGTGAAACCAGCTGCATTAGTTTCTAGTGAGCTTCAAATGATAAAAAAGAAAAACCCAGTACTGCAGGTGAACCATTCTTTCTCATAACTGAAAAGCTGAGTGCCTTTTCATTTTCTAATGAAATGGTTCTGTGCAGATAAAAATTGCCTATAAGGCTGCACGGAAGGAACTTGCTGATCAAAGTACTACTGAGAAGGAAGTATCAAGAGATGAACAATTTGAAGAAAAATATTTTCTCACACCTCAGGAAACAGGGAAAGAGAAATTACCGCAAGAGGGGATTTTGTCCCTTCCTACGTTCAAGGTACACGAACTTTGCTTGCTGAGTCTTATTATGTCATTTGCACAAACATTTCAAGGACATGTTGGTCGGCCTGGACGTCTTGGTGATGTAATTCTCTAGTGATATTATCCTGTAACTTCAAGATGATTATTATGAATATGCATCATCATCAGTTGTTTGAGTTGTTTTCAACTTCTTTATCTTGATGATGAGAAGCTAATAATTTGAAGAATGGTGACCCTTTTGTTTTTTTTAAATAGCAAACTATCTAAATTCGATTTGATGCCTCACCCTTTTTTTGGGGGGGGGGGGGGGGGGGCAGAATTATACTCCAGGGAATCCTGCCAGCGTGTTATACATTAATAACTTGGCAAAGGATGTTGTCTATGTAGCACGGACACTTCGCAAAACAGCCGTATCCGTGCCCGACACCGTGCCCAACACGGATACGACACGGACACATTTTCGACACGTGTTGGAGACGTATCGGCCGATTTTAGAATTAATTTTAATTAGTAAAATTCTCGACACGTGTCGGACACATTAAATACATGAATCGGACTCGGCCTGGACACAGCCGGCCCGCCCAGGACACGGCCGACCCAAGCCCATAACGCACGCCGTGTGTGCCCTAACCCTATGCACGCATCGCACGCATGAGTGGCCGAGTGCGTTATTCCCCATCGGCCTCGCGCTGCGCCGCTTGTCCGCATCGTCCACATCGGCCACCGCCCACTCCCGCACCTCGCCGCCGCCCGTCGGCTTCCTCCCCAAGCGCCGCCGGCTTCTTCCCCGCTCGCCGCCGAATTCGTCCCCGCGCGCCGCCCATCAGCTTCCTCCCCAAGCGCCGCCGGCTTCTTCCCCGTGCGCCGCCGGATTTGTCCCCGCGCGCCGCTACCACCGGCTTCTTCCCCAAGCGCCACCCGTCGGCTTCCTCCCCAAGCGCCGCCGGCTTCTTCCCCACTCGCCGCCGGATTCATCCATGCGCGCCACCGAGGTATCATCTCCCCCTTCTCTGTTCAGCACTTCAGCATTTAGCCCCTCTGCTTCTTGGCACATCAGAAGCATGTAGCCAAGGAATTTTGTTATTATGGGTGAAGCAGAAATCCTAAGGAATTCTACCCTAAGTGTAGTGCTTGGAATAGTCCTAGTAATCATCTGATCCATACTCAAGCATTGTTCTTTGAATGCTAGTAAGCCGTGTGGAAACATACAAAATAATACATATATATATATATAATTTATTATTTAAATATATATAGCCATGTCGTCGTATCGGTCTTTTTGGGAAAACGGCGAATTTCCGTGTCGGTGTCGTGTCGTGTCGACGTATGCGTGTCCGTGCTACATAGGATGTCGTTTATGATGACTTCTAATGTGTCTTTGGTAAGACTGATGGAGACTGAATACAGTATTTGTTGAAATATCGATGTAAGAATTCTTTGCTCACTGTAGTACTTCCTCAATTTCTCACTAAGTTCTGTTTCTAAATGCTCTCTACAGGATCACTTTTCGAAAGCATGGACACTGCAAAATCTGGTCTAAGTATCAAATTAATGCAGGTTAGATGCACATATCTTTCGCTTGTGCCCTGATCATTATCCAAAAAGAATTATACTCCAGGGAATCCTGCCAGCGTGTTATACATTAATAACTTGGCAAAGGATGTTGTCTATGTAGCACGGACACTTCGCAAAACAGCCGTATCCGTGTCCGACACCGTGCCCGACACGGATACGACACGGACGCATCTTCGACACGTGTCGGAGACGTATCGGCCGATTTTAGAATTAATTTTAATTAGTAAAATTCTCGACACGTGTCGGACACATTAAATACATGAATCGAACTTGGCCTGGACACAGCCGGCCCGCCCAGGACACGGCCGACCCAAGCCCATAACGCACGCCGTGTGTGCCCTAACCCTATGCACGCATCGCACGCATGAGCGGCCGAGCGCGTTATTCCCCATCGGCCTCGCGCTGCGCCGCTTGTCCGCATCGTCCACATCGGCCACCGCCCACCCCCGCACCCCGCCGCCGCCCGTTGGCTTCCTCCCCAAGCGCCGCCGGCTTCTTCCCCGCTCGCCGCCGAATTCGTCCCCGCGCGCCGCCGGATTCGTCCCCGCGCGCCGCCAGCTTCCTCGCCAAGCGCCGCCCGTCAGCTTCCTCCCCAAGCGCCGCCGGCTTCTTCCCCGTGCGCCGCCGGATTTGTCCCCGCGCGCCGCTACCACCGGCTTCTTCCCCAAGCGCCACCCGTTGGCTTCCTCCCTAAGCGCCGCCGGCTTCTTCCCCACTCGCCGCTGGATTCATCCATGCGCGCCACCGAGGTATCATCTCCCCCTTCTCTGTTCAGCACTTCAGCATTTAGCCTCTCTGCTTCTTGGCACATCAGAAGCATGTAGCCAAGGAATTTTGTTATTATGGGTGAAGCAGAAATCTTAAGGAATTCTACCCTAAGTGTAGTGCTTGGAATAGTCCTAGTAATCATCTGATCCATACTCAAGCATTGTTCTTTGAATGCTAGTAAGCCGTGTGGAAACATACAAAATAATACATATATATATATATATATATAAAATTTAAATATATATAGCCATGTCGCCGTATCGGTCTTTTTGGGAAAACGGCGAATTTCCGTGTCGGTGTCGTGTCGTGTCGACGTATCCGTGTCCGTGCTACATAGGATGTCGTTTATGATGACTTCTAATGTGTCTTTGGTAAGACTGATGGAGACTGAATACAGTATTTGTTGAAATATCGATGTAAGAATTCTTTGCTCACTGTAGTACTTCCTCAATTTCTCACTAAGTTCTGTTTCTAAATGCTCTCTACAGGATCACTTTTCGAAAGCATGGACACTGCAAAATCTGGTCTAAGTATCAAATTAATGCAGGTTAGATGCACATATCTTTCGCTTGTGCCCTGATCATTATCCAAAAAGAATCTGTTCATAGAAATCTAAATGATGTTCCTCGGTCTGCATCTTTTTTATTTGTGGTGTAAAAAAGCTGCTGGTTGTTTGAGACCATCTCGCTTTTGGGCTTTCCTGCCGCCATGTTGCTTCATTTTGCTAGTGCATTGTTCTGTTTTTTGAATTGTTCTGATCTTGTTTCAGGAGGGACGGATGCAGGGCCAAGCCTTTGTGACATTTCCATCTGTTGAACTTGCTCAATGCGCACTGGTTAGTGACTATCAATATGATCCATCAGTTTTTAATGTTGCACAATAAGACACATACCTAATTTACCCATTTCCAGTGGCAAAGCCATCTGCATATTCGAAAAATCCAAAGTTGCTTACCAGACTCAACACGGACAAACTTTGTTTGACGTTGCTTTAGCACAGCTGAATGAGGAAAAAGGGAAATTAGTGAAGTACATTAGTTGTCTAGGAAGAACGTGCATCAGCTGTAGTTCTGAGTGTTTGTTTGACCCTATATTTTTCTTTATCAATTCCATGAGAAACATCAGCGCTAAAAAATGGTTTCATTTATGGTTTTGCAGAATCTAGTAGATGGTTATGTGTTCGAAGGCAAGCTGATGATCATACAATTTGGTAGAAACCCTGCTGCCAACAAAGCTTCCTAAGATGGGTTACATTCTTTCAGATTCTGATGCACTTTATAGTTGGTAGAGATTGGCAAGTGGCAACAAGACTGCGTGTATGACCCCCAGAAATGTGAATATCGCAGTTGTTTTTTATTGATTCCATATGGAATGTAATTGCTTTACGGTGTTTTGTAAGGAAGAACATTGGTTGTTTCAATCCACTGACCTTTAACATCGTACTTTCTGCTGCGTTGTTCAATCTATAATATCCTCTCCAGGAAAATAAATGCTACCACTGTTCTACAGTAACCGTATACTGCTCACTATGAACTGGCAAAGTTTCTGGAAAGAATGCTACAATGCATCCGTGTAGTACAGAAGGGTGAAGCTTTTGATTCAGATACAAGGCACATACATGCTTTGCAGTGGTTATGTTCTGTGTTCTGAAATATGTTGTATTGGAAGACAATTGCACTAGCAGAAGGTTGTCCTCTCTGGGTGTAAAATATATACTCTGTAACAACCAGTTATTGCTGTAGATGGTTTACTTGATACTGGTTGTGGAGCCCTCCAACTAGCGATGTACCGCAGTTCAATATTCTGGCCTGAAACTGCATTTTGTTTTCCTGAACTAGTTGATCGGTTACTTCTCCTTGTTGCCTCGTCTTGTGAGCGAAGCTATTTCTATTTGGATAAGCCAGCAAACTGTGTGTATATCATTAATGCTCTGCCCTTTGCCGTCAGATGCTCGTAATTCCCTTACAGTAGTAACAGTGAACGTGGCTGCCGATTTAGGGGTGTTTAATTGGGTAATGGTTTATGTTTTTTTAATTATAGCTTGTTTATTTTTTACTGTATCTGATGGTATTTTATTTGGCATAATTAAAATTTAAAACATTTAAAAATAGAAAAAAAAACACATTAGCCTAACACGGACCATGTGAAGAAATATAGGAAAAAAGAAAAGACAAAAAATTAATAAATTAGAAAAAATAAAATTAATGAATAGCATATTAAAAACCAGAAGCCGAAACTTCCTCTGCTATTTTTACACCTGAAATCTGGAAGGCTGCACATTAAATGTCTTTCTCCCCCTTCATGCGCGATCACGGGCAAATGTCTTCTGACATTGAAATGGTTACCTTTGGTTTGAGTGACGTATGCCAGTCCCTACAATCAAAGGCTAGTTGGGCCTTAAAATAGACATCTCATATCAACCAGGGCAATATTTGTTTCCTATTAACTTATATCAATCCTTTTATACGTATTTGGTTACTATAGTGGTGCTCAGTTGAGCTAAATTTCAGTGGTTTATAGCTGATTTTCACTGTAGCGATTAAAATTATACTGTAACTGATGTTGACTTATTTGGTATAATTAAATTTAAAAAAAATAAAAAATAAAAAATGGTTAGCTCATCATATATAATGCAAACTAATACAAAAAAGAACCGGCAAAAGGCTCAAAATAAACCGAAAAGTCAGAAAAAGAAGAAATTTAGAAATAGTGAAAAATAAACTAAGCTTAAATAAACGAGGCCATATATCTCTTCTTTTAGTTTATAGTTTGATTCTCTACAATAACTAACTTTTAAATAGATTATTTTTTAAGATGGATCTACAAGTTGATTGTAGTAGATATTGGGTGGATTCATTTGGACTATGGCTTATGATTTATGGCTTAAATTTTTAAATTCTGACAGTTCGCGAGAGATAATACGCAAAGGAAAATAGTCGTATGTGATTTTGGTTAGTATAGTTAAAATTAGTACACTTTTTACTACAATCTTCCTGTTGAGCTCGTCTTATAAAAACACACCGTTTTGAAAGCTAGTTAATGTAGCATAAGTCATAAGGCATAAGACATAAGTAAAAAAAAAAACTCAGACATGTCTCGACTATATCTATATCGATTAAAATCGTATGCAAGTATCTCTCCATACCGTCTCATAAAAAGTTAAAATTGAAAATTTTAAATAAAAAACTATGAGCTATAACCAAAAAAAAAATATCATGTACATAAGAGCAGCTACTACCAGGCGCTGAAAACTCACCACATAAATATCATCTATATCCAATTAGTTTACTATCAATAGGCTAGCGGCCTAGCTGTTAGCTCACTTCGTGTAAAATTTATTTTAAAAGCCGGCGCGCATACTACCCCTATTATTAGCGGGGGATTCTCCGGCCGGAGGGAGCGCCACGGCAGCATTTTCCTCGCTCCGTCCGCCGCGTGTCCAGCAAAATTTGCGTACGGTCGGGGGAGCTGTTTTTGCGAAAAAGTCCCTGTATTTTTCCGAAATTACATAAAGGTCCTTTTCCCTCGCGAAAAGGTCCTTGGCAGGTTTTTTTAAAACGTTTTTTTTGCGAAAACACCCCTCCACTTCACCGAAATTCTGTGTACTTTGCAGAATTGCGCCCCGCGTTTTCTAAATTACGTACGGGTCCTCGTTTAGTTACGTACAGACCCTCGTTTTTTCACGAAAAAGACCTTTGTCTTTTTCGAAAATACACATGTGCTCTCGATTTTTTTAGAAAAGTTCTCATGAATTATCGCCTCTTTTACTTCGGTACACACGGTGACTAGCGCGGCGTGGCGCCGCGCCTATCAGGCTAGTTATCAACACCAGGAGCCTGTAACATGACTAAACATAGAAGACACCAACGAAACAAAACACATACATGATTTTACGAGCGCATTTTTTGTCTATTAAGGTGCCGTCTATGTGGGCTAAAAAAGTAGGTTATAATTAAAATTTTACTATAACTGACTAAAATTATACTATAACTGATGATAACATATTTAGTATAATTAAATTTAAAAAATTTAAATATAGAAAAATAGGTTAGTCAATCACGAACAATGCAAAAAAATATAGGAAAAAAGAACAGACAAAAAACTAAAAAAAGTCAGAAAAAATAAAATTTAGAAATGATAAAAAATAAGTTAGATGTCAGAAATTTAATCCAAAATGAGCAAGTCTAAAGATTGATTGTTTTTTCAACCAAAACAAGCATGAGGTGTATAAAAAGGCCTATTCTACTTCAAATATGAATATAAATTACTAGCTGGTGAACTTAATATTTACATTGAAAAACTTGCAATACCAGCTATCTATAGAAAAAAAATAAAAAGCCAGAAATTCGCATGAGAGGTCGACCTACGGGCAGAAGCCTGGAAACAGGCGCCACCAAACAAAACCGGCCGGTCATGGGTCACCCAATCCACAGTTACCTCCACCTCACTGTACATTGGGCCCCCCCCACACCTCATCCTTGACCGAGAGCACACCTGCTATTCTGCCACGAGCCCCCGGGAGTTACACCGCGCTCTCCCTCCCACACGTGGCACCTCGCCTTCCCACCACTACGGACTTGTGAGCCCCAATTTATTCTTATCCAATACATATCCATTCCCCGGAAAATATACCACCGGCGAAACGGGAAATTACCACGGGCTTTCGCCCACGTGGCGACCATCCGACGTCTATACTTAAATCGAAAGGTTCCGACCGTGGAGAGAGAGAGGAAATTACCGTACCTGTAAGAGAAAAACGCGGCGATTTTTTACTTTGCCTTGCTTTTATCCGTGGGCCTCTTTTTTAAAAGGCGCTACTTTTCTTCGCCGCTTCCCCAATCCCCTCGCCTCTGTTGTGTTTTTCCTTCCTTCTCTCGTGCTACCCGCCTACCCCTCTCTTGTCTTGTACTCTCTCTCTCTTCTTAGGGTGTGTTGGATCTGTGGGAGCGGCGGGCGGCCATGGCGACGGCGCAGGCGGTGGCGAATAGGAGCGTGGTGTCTCCGTGCGGCAACCGGGCGGCGGGGTTCCTCGGCCGGCGGAGGGGCGCCGTGGTGGCGTCGTGCGCCCCACCGGCGGTGCGGATCGTTAGGAAGAGCCCGTTCCTTGGCGGGAGCCTGGCCGTTGGGCCCAGGAGATCGAGGCCCGTGCTCCGGAATCTCGTCGCGTCGCCGGTGCAGGTGGATTGACTGCTCTGTAGTAAATTTTTCGTGTTGCCTGCGAATTTTTTCTTCGATTTTTTCGGTGCTTTTATTGCTATCGGAGTTATTATTTTGTTTTTGAATTTTAGGGTACCTTTTTTTTGTGTGTTTTAACCCCTTTTCCGTGATAAAACTGGTAATTTATTATACTTTTCGAATCTTATATGCATGAATTCCTATATCTGACCACTTTCTCTGCGATTTTTTTTTTGTTTTTGGACCACTTGTTTTGGACTGTGAACTTTTCTAATTTTTTTTGATTTTTTGGGGTGTGCTAATATGGTTTACTGGTTGGTTTGCGCCAGATGAACCTTGCGATTGGGAAAGCCATGAAGTGGTGGGAGAAGGGACTGCAGCCCAACATGCGGGAGATCGAGTCCGCCCAAGACCTCGTCGACTCCTTGACCAACGCCGGCGACAGGCTTGTCGTCGTCGACTTCTTTTCCCCTGGTTGCGGCGGCTGCCGTGCCCTCCACCCCAAGGTAAAAAAAGAAACCAATAAAAACGCATTTTTTTTCAGTCATCTCTCAAGTTCACCGTTCTGTGGTGAAAAGATTGCGATGTTCTGAAAAATTATTACCTTACGCAGATTTGCCAGTTTGCGGAGCAGAACCCAGACGTGCTGTTCTTGCAGGTGAACTATGAGGAGCACAAATCTATGTGCTACAGCCTTCATGTTCATGTTCTCCCGTTCTTCAGGTTCTACAGGGGAGCTCAGGGCCGGCTCTGCAGCTTCAGCTGTACTAACGCAACTGTAAGATCCTCATCCTATCTTGCGCTCTTCTGTGCGCTATTACTTGTGTTGCTTATTGGAAGTGTCGTGGAACTTACAGGAAATAGAAAACAAACCCCCAGTAGTCTTGTTTGGACACCATAGGATTAGACCGTCATGTGGAGCAAAAGAAAGGGGGTCAGAAATTTTGGTTTGGGTCACAAATATCTTAGTTTCTTAAATGCATTTGAAAAGGTTACGCCAAACTTTCCAATAAGGCCTTAGAAGTTCCTACATGTAGCGTTACTGCGAGCTTATTGACAAAAAAATCTAATCTTGTTACTGAATCTAACCGAACATAATGATGATCACGTGGTCTACATATTTTTGTATAGTTTTGTTTTCAACCAGGATTTTGTTGCCTAACTTGACACTTGTATAAGCTTAGAATAAACTTGACACTTGCCCTTTGGACTGCGGCTTATGGTTGCAGCATATGGCTTTTAGCCCTAATGCAAGTGCTCGTGAACGAATTGAAAGCCGATAAGCCGCTTCGAAACGGAAGGTGGGAAGCTGTCCTGTTTGTTTGTTGGGGGAAATCATAAGGCCTAAGCTAAAATAAGCCGAAAGAACAGGCTAATGTGTAGTACAGTGTGATTAGCTGTTACCATTTGATGAGGTGCTTATTATAGTGGTAACTTTTGTATGCAGATTAAGAAGTTCAAGGATGCGCTTGCAAAGCACAAACCAGATAGATGTAGCATTGGCCCAACGAGGGGACTGGAGGAGTCGGAGCTACTAGCCTTGGCTGCGAACAAGGATCTGCAGTTCACCTACACCAAGCAGCCAGAACTTGTTCCCAGTGGAGATGCCGCCGCCGAGGAAGTCATTGCTCCTGGGAGCCCAAAGCTTCCTCCACCAGCAAAACCATTGGTCAAGCAGGGGTCTGGGGAGAGGTCATTGGTCTCATCAGGAAGATGAGATGTGATGATGCTCTACATGATCACATCCCTCGATTCTGTACAGTTCCTTGATTGTTCTTGATGTGTACAGGTTGCACCTTCTCATGGTTTGTAGAGTGCAGGCTTTAAGATTTTTGCTTGTGAAGCCTGCCCGTCTGTCCGGTAGAAGCTAGTAGTACTGTAGCAGTAGTGCGAGCAAGTGTGGTGGGTATGGAGCCTCTGCTAGTGAATTGTATGGTAGCTGTATGAATTTTATCTGTATGCTATTTTGCTAGGTAACCTCTGTGAATTACCGTGCATCTGTCGGTCTTCTGCTATACCATTTTGATTTTGTTTTTGCTTTTGCCCCTGTTCTTGATATCGGGTGCTTGTATTTGCAGTCTTAATTCCGGTCCTCGTGTGGTGAAATTTTGTGGTGCTTAAAATGGTTTGCTGTCCGACGTTGGTGTTATAATATTTGGATCAGGATAATGAAATGTGAGTTTGTGACCTTAAAAAAAACCTTTGGCCTCTAGGGGCCAGGGACTCGGGAAGCTGGTGTGGAGGGGACAGGTGGGTTTCTGTAGTTCGCCGCAGGGCCTTAGAAATTGGACAAATTGAAATAATGGAAACGAAAAGTGGGATTGAAACTCTAAAATACAAGGTATGTGCTGTACTTAGTGCTGGTTCTTGCTTCAAGCGAGAAAAAGGTGGTCCTGATGAACTAGATAGGGTGCTGATTCATCAATTGTCCATTGTTTGTTTTGCTGTAGGAACATGGAATGAATGATGGATGGACATGAATTGAAAGCTACTAGTATGGCATATCATTCGGCGTATGCATTATTGCCAACACGATTGGCGAACGGTCGTAGCCAACGTTTGAAGGGAGTGATTGGACGCTCGAAATGTTTATCGAGTACGTGTGCACGAACCAGTGTTCTATATCCAATAATTTAGATTATTTTTTACTTTTATTTTAACTTTAAATTTAAAAAAATAAAAATAATCATTCATCACTCTGATTTATGCCATACCATTCTAAAGAACACGAGATCTTATATCTGGATATGCCTAGAAGCCTGGAATTTCTGTCTGGCGTGTGCCCTGTCAGTTACAGCAGGTGTGTGCTTCTGGTTTCTCGAAAGCTAAAAGCTCAAAACTTCACGGCAACGCCACTACGTGGCTCCTGGGTCTTAGTTGCAACGTCCATGTTTTGATCCACTTTTTTTATTACATGGAAGGCGCAACCACACACACACCCCCACGGACTTTTTAACGGATTTAGTACTATTAACAATAATATTTACAAAAATAATAATATATGTATTGTATTTATAGAAATATTACTTTTACCGTTCAGTGGACGGACGGCAGCACCAGCGAGGTGACGCATGGAGGCGACCGACGCCTGCCGCCTTGCTAGCAGATGACAGACAGCCTGTCGCCTAGCCGGCTTAATTACCTACCCTAATGTTTTTCGCTTAATATTTATTTGAATTTTTAAATATATCAAATGTGCTTAAAAAATTACAAAAATTTATGTACGGTCTACCGACATAATGTTCTTGACAGTGTAATTTTTAGGTAATTTTATCCATTGTGAATGTTGCTAAAAAATTTATACAATTTTGATATTTGCATGAGTTTTTACATATAGCAAACGGGCTCCAAAATTGTGAAATTTTATGTAAAGCCTTTCGACATAGTCATAGTTATCGTGTAATTTTTTGGAAATTTTATGTGGTCCGAATTTACCACATTTATTCAGGTTAATTTAATCATGAATTTACGAATATTTCATGATTTTTTTAGAATTTTATACATAGGATTTAGGAATATTTGTACAAGTAAAAGTAAATGTAATAGTAAAAAGATGCATCACACTGGATGCGATATGGCTCACCCATCTAAGCCACTGCTACCTCCTCACCGCGTCTGCCTCCCTGTACATGGTCTTTGTCTTCTGTTGAGCACGAGTATATCCTGTGGGGTACGTCAATCGATTCAGAGGTTGCATCTCGGGTCGGAGGAGGTATGGAGGCCGTTCTACTTGCTCAGTGGTCGACGGTGGTCCAATAGGCTCAGGTACAGTAGGTTGGGTCCAGTAAGGGTCGATGTCCTTCAGCTGAGACATGCTGAACTGCGAGCCACCCGCAATAATATTGTAAATGAAGGACTCTAGAAATCCCCCTCATGGTGCGAAGGAGCTCTCGCCTTTACCATACGATGTGGCAGCGAAGCCGGAGGAGCTCTGCCCACCAAAGTGTTCAAACCCTGGGTATGCTATGAACGCTGAGTTCTGCCCTGTATACGCTGCAAACCCTGGCGTCATGCAGTGCTCGTTGGAAGCATATGGGAGGCCCGTATCGTCATTGGTGGACTCGTCACAATCTCCACGTTGAATTGGAGGCTGCAAGATGAAACGATATTAGTCACAATAAATATTTCAGAAATACAATTTGAATCTCATACCTTTTGAATGTGCAGCGAAGATGAACGGGTAGCGGTAGTCTGTGTAGGTGGTGCAGACGTCAAAAGTGATGCATCTCGACGACGGACCTACGACGGGAGAACGCCATGATGTCAGTGGAACACAAGGCCTAATAGTAAAATAAAATGTAGATTTGTACGTAAGTTACCTCTTTATTGATACGGTGCACAGATGATTGGCGGCTAGTATTACGACGCCAGGTAGACTCATTAGATTGCGATGGCCGGCCGGATTCGCTAGGTCACGATGACCTGACGGGTGAGCATGGTGCCCCCACTGGGTGGTTTATGTGCACAATGTGATTCGTGGAACGGTTGTAACTTAGGTTGTGCATGTCGGACCCGGATTTTTCAATCCAAATCCACTGTGATTTTACTGCACTATTCCCTGGATCAGTAGATAGTGCTCACAGATTACAGTTCTGAATATCAAAAGTACATATCATACGGAAGCATAAATATAATAGTAAACTTACTCATGGGCCGATTAGGCCGAAATCAATAAACTGCAGGAGCGGAAGAACGAAGCACACAGGTGGGACCTTCAGGACATGCCCACAGGCAGCCAACTGGAGGTTCGCGACCTAGCCCTTGACATCACCATCTTCTCTGCCAGCTTGTCCAATCTTGTTGCTGAGGGAGGTGATTTGATTCCTGATTCTGAATTTTATCGCAAAAGCGAGTGTGAGCACTCCAACCCCGTGCTCGCAAGCCAACACACAAAATGCAAATAATTATAACATGCATGGCTCGACAAAGGAAAGACATAGGGTTATTTTGTTTTGCCAAAGAGTGCTTTTGAATACAATTACTTAAAATTCCCTATGACCTAGCAGGTTTGAAATCACATTTTTAAACCATTCGTTGTAATAATCCATGTAATCATTGTTTTCCATATTTATGGCATCACACCATATCCCATTCTTGGCATCGCACCAAGTGTTGCATATGACATCGCACCATATGCTTAATGTTGGCATCACACCAACTAACCTTATGGCATCGCACCATAAGTTACCTCTTGGCATCGCACCAAGGGTTGCGTATGACATCGCACCATACGCTATTTGTCGGCATCGCACCAACTATCCTTATGGCATCACACCAAGGGTTGCGTATGACATCGCACCATACGCTATTTGTCGGCATCGCACCAACATTACATATGGCATCGCACCATATGTTGCTTATGGCATCACACCATAAGTTACCCATTGTGTTCATAATAGTTTGAAGAATATTCCTTGGGGCATTAGTGTCACCCCAAGTGTCTAGCATTCCTAAGCGTGCCTTATAAATAAGGACTTAATTTGTGAAATCATATGTTAATTCTTACTATGGCGACAAGGTTCGCATTTCCAAGTTTGGCAAGGAGAATAATAAACACAATAGCAATAGCAGGGTATATCTAACTTGCTGAAATCAAACATATCATATTTCATGAAATAATAGCATGCAAGTTGCTAGTTTAAAAGGAAATAGCTTTGAAATACTGGGTTCAAAATGATCAAAGTGTTGACTCGCCTGGCGCGGTTTACCGTGATCTTGAGTTCACACAATGCTTTCTCTTGGGCTTCTGGTCTTTATCTTCGATTCGCTCTTGATCACGCCTGATCCTTTGATTCTTCAGGATTCCCATATCTAATTACATGCTAAATGACCGAATACAAATAAAGGCAAATAACTCAAAAGATCCAAATAAATCCGATTAATTCAAATGGCCGATTTAATTTAATTTATCCATTTATTACGATTTGAGAATAAAGGATGATTCAGTTTAGTGTGTTGCAAACACAGTGGTAGCTAGACTTGAGTGAGAGAATGAGTTATCTGAATAGCTTTACCGTGAGGGAAAATTTTAGGATAATAAGAGATCAAAAGTGAGGAAGTATCTACAGGAATTATTTACTTTGGAAAAGAAGTGGCCAAACGTAGCCGATTGGAGAAAGGCGAGGTACGATCTTGTTATTACTAACTTCTATTATTAGTTTCGCATTTATCAAGGAAGTTCCGTGAGTCGGGTTAGACCTATAGACTGATGCAGGAGTTTAGTGTACAAATTTTATCTTTAAGGTATGTATTCCTTGCAACTCAGGTTATGGTAAAGGCAAACTGGACTGATGGATGAGATCTGTACTTATTCTATAAATCTTTTAGTCAAAGGTATTATAACACTTGGATATCTTTATTAAGTTTTAGAATAATCTCTGATATAGGCCTTTACTTACTAATTAGATTAAGATAAATAGCAAAGGCTCAATATTTATTCATATATGGTAATTAATTAAAATTTAAATCTCTAATAATCCCATTATCATATTTTATGTATCTTCATTCATAGCTAGGCTAAATTTAAGTTGAATTAGGATCCACTCATATGGGTCCTAACTTGTTATATATACAATTATGCTCAATACTATTATGTACTAAAGCTAGTGTTAAGATTTAATTAATGGCACTATTATTAGCTTGCTCATACTTTAACTATTATGTTTAACCTTATTTCAAATTTTAGTTCAAGCTTAGCAACATGAGCAAGGCTTGATATGTATCATTTTATGTGACCCTAATTACTTGTGTTAATGGTTACATATTTACTTTAGAGTATCTATATGTCCGTGAGATTATTTGGATACTTGATGACCTAGGGCTATTGTATTTTAGCATCTATGCATTATTATGACCTCTTAATTTGAGTGTTCCCTGAAACTTACTGATATTTTATTCCTGAGCATTTGACATATTTAAATTTTACCTTATTTATGGCTGATTGAGCATGCTGCACAGGATTATATTTCGTTACCGTTACTAATTTTAGTTTTGTGTTTTAATTTAAGTTGCATGCGCATGTTGGCTTATTACCTTGACCTTTTTATTTTATTTAGGTTCCTGTGAGGCATGGATATTTCTACCAAAAACCATCCTCTATTAATGCTCTTTTATCAATATTTAAATTCATTTATCTATGTAGAGATTATTGTACAAAGTAATATTTCATCATTGCCATTTACTGAAATATATCACTGAGGTTTGTTTAAGGTGGCATGATAAATATTGGGGCATATATGTATACATTTTAATTAAGGGCCATCTTTATTGAATATAGACATTTATCCAAAGCAACTTCCCCTCTTTAATTCCTTTAATAAATTATTAGATTTAAAATTTAAATATTAAAGTTACACTAATTACTTATCATGATAACTAATCCAATTTAAATCATGCATAATTTCTTTAAGATCTTAATTAAATCTTTTTAGTTTCCATGAATTATCTCTAATTTTTCCTAATTAGAAGGATTACAAAATAAAAAAACTAAAAGTAAAAATGGAATGAACATGTGCGGCCGACTGGATTCGAACATCAGACCTTGGGATGGTGTCGGAGCCCAGATATTAACATCCGGAATCCTCTGTGATTACTGCACTATTCCCTGGATCAGTAGATAGTGCTCACAGTTACAGTAATGAATATCAAAATACATATCATGCGGAAGCGTAAAATTTAATAGTAGACTTACTCATGGGCCGATTAGGCCGAAATCATTAAATTGCAGCAGCGGAAGAACGAAGCACACAGGTGGGACCTTCAGGACATGCCCACAGGCAGCCAACTGGAGGTTCGCGACCTAGCCCTTGACATCTTCATCTTCTTGGCCAGCTTATCCAATCTTGTTGCTGAGGCGAGGTGATTTGATTTCCTGATTCTGAATTTTGTCGCAAAAGCGAGCGTGAGCACTCCGACCCCGTGCTCCGCGAGCCAATACACAGAATGCAAATAAATAATATGCATGGCTTAACAAAGGAGAGGCTCGGGCTATTTTATTTTGCGTAGAGTGCTTTTGAATACAATTAATTAAAAAGTCCTATGACTTAGCAATTTTGGTACAAATCATAATGTACAAGGAAATGCATTATTAATATCGATTCAGATTCCATCCACCGTTACATGGCATCTGCACCATATAGCAATTTCTTCAGCGTTATAGCCGCTTAACTTACCACTGGGACGACACCCAGGACAATTCCAAACCAGGGCAGTCCTTCGCCCTTCAAGTTTCCCATTCCCAGTTTCCAATGTTTTTAAAACAGAACTATATCCAGTTAAGTTCCCATGTCTGCCCATGACCGTGGGCACGGCTATTCGAATAGTTTTGACTCTGCAGAGTTTGTACACTTTCACCACAAGAGATGATCAACTCGTTGCCCCACACGATTCCTTAGTCATGTGGTTGAGCAGATCATCACAGTGACCTTTCAAAATATCTAGTCCTTTCTCCCATCTCACATTATGGGTGACCGCCCATTTGCGATGGGTCCCATCTGTGCGCGGGATGTTTTCCCCAGACTCTAACGCAGCTCGGGCTTCTACTTCCCGCAACGTTAGGAAAGCGGGAAAACTTCACCCTCCACTGGTGTCCCTTCAGGCCCCCTTGCCATAGCATAACCCCATCAATCCACTACCAGTGAGATGAGTCCGGGATTTCGATAAGTCTACTTAGCCAAGTTGTATTTTACAGACTTGTGGTTGTACTGTTTTACACGGGTTGACATGACAAGATTCAGTCCTTAGTATTATCTGAGCGGTTCTACCACACTCCACAATTTTGTGCATTCCTTCGCACCACATACCAGCCCCCAAACCGTCCGCTCAGATATTAAAGCAAATTGAGAGTTTTTGGGAATATAAAATAACCATATCCAACATACACCAGTCATTATCACCATGACTGCCCAACCAACTTTTCTCATGATTAAAAAGTGATGCTTGGGCGCTCTCGCGCCCATGAGTACCTAAACAATACTACGCATGGCATACAATTACAGACTTATTTTTGAAAGGGTATTATTATAATTTTTGCTAGGGCGACAAGGTTCTCGACTTCAAATATTCCAACGGAGGGGTAATATTAATTCAAGGCACACAATGGAAGATAACTAGAGTCTAAAATTAACATGTATTTGCATATAAATAACCGCATGCAATTTGATAATTTAAAGCAAAGTAATTTGCAGAAATGTAGGTTCAACATGATCAAAGTATTGACTCGCCTGGTGCGGTTCACCGCGGTCTTGAGCTCACACGATGCTTTCTCTTAAGCTTTTGGTATTTGTCTTTACCTCGAGCTTGATCTCGCTTGATCCAATTAGTCTTCACGACTTCCAATTTCTAATTACACTACAAACGACCGAATCCAAATAAAAGCAAATAACTCAAAAAGATACAAATAAATCCGAATAATTCAAATGGCCGATTTTAATTTAATTTATACATTTATTACGATTTGAGAATAGAAGGGTGATTCGGTTTAGTGTGCTGCAAACACAGTGATAGCTGGATTTGAGTGAGAGAACAAGTTATCTGAATAGCTTTACCGTGAGGGAAAATTTTAGGATAATAAAAGATCAAAAGTGAGGAAGTATCTACAGGAATTATTTTCTTTGGAAAAGAAATGGCCAAATATAGCCGATTGGGAGAAATGCGAGGTTTGATCTTTTTATTACTAACTTCTTTTATTATTTTCATATTTATCAAGGAAATTCCATGAGTTAGGTAGACCTATGTATCGATGTATGAGTCTGGCTGGGTATGTATTCCTTGCAACTTAGGTTATGGTGAATGCAAACTGGACTGATGGATGAGATCTGTACTTATTCTATAAACCTTTTAGTCGAAGGTATTATAACATTTGGATATCTTTATTAAGTTTTTAGACCAATCTCTGATATAGGCTTTCACTATTAATTAGATTAAGATAAATAGCAAGGGCTCAATATCTATTCTTATAGGGTAATTAATTAGAATTTAAATCTCTAATAATCCCCTTTTCATATTTTATGTATCTTCATTCATAGCTACGCTAATTTTAAGTTGAATTAGGATCCACTCATATGAGTCCTGACATTAGGGCCTTCTAATTAGTAATCCAATTTCAGTACTTATGACATCATTAACCATTAATTAATCCTCTGTCTGAACTAATGAGCTTGTTTATATTCAAATTCATCTTATAGTTTATACTTTTAGCAATTCGAGATGTATAATTTTAGGTTGTGCTAACATTACCTTTTAATATGCCGAATGGTGAGATTATGTTAATTACAAATGACCTAGGGATTTTAATAGACATGCCAACATGAATTTAACTAAAGATGCCCTTTGGGTTAGGCATCATAGATATCTTACGTACATTTTGTTACCATTATTACTTTTGTTATTTAGTTATCTAGGACCGAGCACGCCATACCAGGTTACACTTTAATATCAATATTCGATTAAATCTACGGTTGATATTTATTTATTGATGACACGCTAGTGATGACTATTATTTACCTAGCTACACTAGGTAGGTTACTTTTAATCATCTGATAACCTAGGGGTGTTTTGTTGTAACACATGTATATTATTGTGACCTCTTATTTATATACTCATATAGGTGCTTACATATGCATTTACTTAGAATGTCTCTACCCTTTAGTTGTTACTTGGTTTAGGTTTCTCATTATTTAACAGTAAAAGATTATCCTAGTTGCTAGGGTTAAAGACAATATTTTATGGCCTAACTTTGCAAATGGTTAGTTTCTACATCATCCTTTAGTGCGCAAGGGTTCATGATTTACATGTGTAGTAGACTTCTATTTGATAGGTTATCATTCCATGTGAGCATTTACCTAAATTATATTCCTACTAACTCCTTTTTAATTACTATCAAGGGTATTCTTTTTATTCAAAGCCTTGTTGTTATAGTTTTAATATAACATCCAATTTATTTTTCTTAACTCTAACTTGAATGTATTTTTATATGAGATTCTTATTAACCTTGGACATTAAGCATACATATCCTTTACTAATGCCCTAACCAAGGATTAGTCTTTTAGACATGTATTCAAACATATTAATTACCCATATAAGAACTAATCCAGATTTAAATCTTACGTACCTCTTTTATATCCTAAGTTGTTTTTTTTCTTTATTAATGTCTTAACAATCACTAATTAGCTTTGGACTAAATAACAAGGGCACTTAATTGCTCATATGTGGTAATTAATCAAATGTTAAATCTTAAATAACATTAGTTATATCCTAATAAAATTTATTGACTCCCACGGATTAATTCCAATTTAAAATCTCAAATAGTTTATTTACCTTCTAATTAATTTTTATAGCTTCTCTAAATCATTTCCTACTTTTCCCATAATTTTTCCTAAATTTTCCTAAACTGAAATGAATATTAAAAGCAAAAAGGAAAAAGGGAGAAAGAAATGCGCTGGGAGAGAATCGAACGCGCGACCTCTCTGGAGAATGAGTTCGCAGTTCGCAGCCGACGCGGGTGACCAATCGAGCAGCCGCTCGCTTGCGACAATGAGAGGGGGGCAAATTAAATGAGGAGTGCGCTGAGGTTGGCCCGAAACTGAGGAGGTTGGCACCGGCGGAAGGCAGCGTTGCCGGCGGCAGACGGCGGCCGGAGCGGCGAGGGCAGCCGGCAAAATGGATTCCCAGGGAGCTGTTGAGGCCGGTGGATGAGGCGGCGCGGCTCGAGGTGGCGCTAGGAAGGGGCAGTGGCACCGAGAGCGACCGGCGGCGAGGTAGAAAGGGGGCGGCGACGCCGGCGGGGAGGAAGGGCAAAATTGATGTGGGCAGGAGCACTAGGGGGTATACGGGAAGCTCACCAACGGGTTAGCCAAACGGAAGAAGTGCCGAGTGAAGCTGGCGGTGGAGGCCGGTGGTAGTGCAGTCGGGCCGCCGTGGAGGGAGGAGCTCCGGCGGTGGGGAGGTTGGCCGGCGGTTGGGGATGACTCCTGGGATCATGGAGATGCTCCCAGAGTGCGCAATCGGCCGGAGGAGCCTTGAGGTGGCAATGGCGCCGGTGGTGGCGGGATTTGCCGGTTTCGGGGAAGAAGAGCCATACGGCGAGCTCGGCGGTTCTTGGGGCAATTCCTCGCAGTGGAAGGATGAGGGAGGGTAGGGGAGCAAGTTGGCACGGCCGGATTGGCTGGGGCTTCGCCGGATGGCCGGGACGGCGTGGAGGCACTGCGGCCGGTGCACGGGCGGAGGTGGAAGAAGGAACGGAAAAGGGTAACTCGGTGATTTGGCCGTAAAGCAGAGGGGCTGGGGAGACTGGGACCTCTTGTAGCCACCCAAGGGGCATAGTGGGGGCTCACGGGCGTGGCCGGGCGAGGGCGCAGAGCGCGGCGACGGGTGAGCGGGATTCGCGCGGCGCGTGGGCGGTGATGGGACGAGGCAGCGCGCACAAGAGAAACCGGGGGCGGCAGAAGAAATCGGTGGGCGAGGGCTTGGTGCATGGCTACCACGCGGAAGGAGAGAGCTGAGCACAGCAGAGAAGGCGTGAGCGCACGAGGGGGAGCAGTTGGCGCCAGGGGGCAGGGTGACGCGAGAGAGAAGAAAGAAAGGAAAGGGAGACTGGAGGAGGAAGAAAGAAAAGAAGGGGGTGCGCAGGAGCCAGGCCCAGCGGGCAGAGGAAGGAGGGAGCGTGCCCGTCGGTCGGCAGGACAAAAAAAAATTAAGAAAGAGAGGGAAAAGGATGGCCCCACATGTAATAGAGAGAGGGTAGGGAAAAGGAGGAAAATAGAAAAGGAATGCTCAAGCCAAGTTTTGAAATTTTGGATTTTTAACTTAAATTTCCACTTCACATTTAAGATTGTCGATTTCAGTTTGTGCATGGTATTAAATTTTAAAATTTTGATTATTTAAATGTGAGTTCTGCTTAATTTTTAAATGCAAAATCTTTGGTTCAATATCCAGATACAAAAATCTAATATTCCTTTTGGTTGCCTTTTATTGACTTAACTTTTGAACTCAAGGTTTTTAGTATTTTGATTCTTAGAATTTTTCAACTTCAAAATAATATTTCGTATCTTTTATTACCACAATTTCTATTTGTACTTGGGATTTATTTCCAGTTATTTGTTTTACTCAGCGCAAAACTCAGTAAAACCCAATAAGATGTTTAATCAAAATTCAAATACCATTAAGATGCAAATAAAAATTTGTGTTTGCTCAAAATTTCAAACATCCCAAAATTTAGGATGTTACAGATGGCATGTGTTAACACGCGGCTTCTCTGACCAACTGGGCTGTTGCCCGTTTGTGAGTAGTGAAAGGGAACAAATTAGAAAAGCATTGCACGGCTAGAGCAAAACAGAGCAAAAGCAGAGATGGCTTGGGCGGCGCTCGGCCGACGACGTTGCCGACGAGTGGCGGCCAAGGTGGTGGCGGCAACCGCTAAAATGGGTTGACCCAGAAGTAGGGGAGCTATGGGTGGCGGCGGGTCGGACGGCGCGGCGGCTAGGTGGGCGGGCAACGGCACGGGGCGGCCGGCAGTGAGATGAACTCGAGGTAGCGGCGCCGGCGTGAAGGAAGGAAGGGAATGATGGGCGCACGAGCAGGAGGGGGTGGAGGGAAGACGTACCGCGCCATCGGCCGAGTCGGAGGGGAACCACGGCAAGCCGGCGGCGGAGCTCCATGGCGACGCGGGGTGGCCTCAGGCGCCGGCGAGCTAGGGTGGAGGAATTGCGCGGCCGGCGCTTGGGGAGACCTCAGGGCGTCAAGTCGCAGCTCCCATGGCGAGGAATTGGACGGGGGCGCTCTGAGGAGGCGGCGACGGTGGGAATGGCGGCAGCGGTCGTTTTTGGGGAAGGAGGCTCTACGGTGGATGTCGGCTCAATTGGCTCGGGGAAAAGGGTTGGCGGGGAGTGGTGAGGCGTCGGGCGCAACCAGAACGGTGGGGCTTCGCCGGAGCGACCGGGGCGGCTTGGAGGCGCGACGGCCGGTGCGCACGGGGAAGAAGTAGGGGAAAGCCCAGAGCAAAAGGGAGGCCGGGAGGCTCTTATGGTCACGGGAAGGTATGGAAACGGTGGGCGGCGCGGGGGAAACCATGGGCAACGGCAGCGCATGGATGCCGCGTGGAGGAAGGGAGCTGAGCGTGGCAGAGGAAAGAAGAAAAGAAGCGCGGGCGCACGGGAGAGGAAGGAGAGAAGAAAGGAGGGGTGGGGGCGCTGGTCCGTGCGGGAAGGAAGCGGGGAAGGGGGTTGGGCCGGGCCGCTTCGGCCGGCCTGACCCCAATTTTTTGTATGTCATTGCTATTTATTTTTTTTACATGTGTACAAGTATATATATATATATATATATATATATTCATTTTTTTTTATGTTTTTGCTCTTCATGCTAGGCCTGTTGAATACATATTTGTATATGTTTTATTTATTTTTGTTGCCCTTTTATAATACTATTCCAAAATGAAACTCTTACATTTTAATTTTAGTTTCTCCCTCCTTATGTTGGATCATCTTTTCAGATTCGACTTTAAAATTTGGAATTTCCATTATTTGCATATTTCCTTGGATGACATTTCTATTTTTGATTTTGTTTTTCGATCTTTCTTCAATTTTTGGAACCTCAACCAAATTCAGGAAAACACCATAAAATCCAATTCAAATAAAATATATTGCAAAAATAATTCAAAAGCTTCTCATTTTCAAATTTCAATTTTTCGGGATGTTACAGTGCACTAATTTTTTTGGCCTGTTTTAGGATATACTTTAAAGTATTCTGCTTTAGGATGTGCAAATGAGGGAGTGAGTGAGGGGGAACGACATGGACATAACGACATTAGTGTGGACGAGGAAGCATGCAAGGGGGCACGACATACAGAGTGGTAATTATGTGAAGGACACAGCAGAAAAGAAAATATAGCAAGATCGGGCCAACATATGCGTGAAGCATAGAGGTCAACCACTTGAAAAGATGCATGAGCATCGTTAAATTCATGATTAAATTATCCCGAAAAAACATGACAAATTTGGACCACATAAAATTCCTAAAAAATTACACAATAACTATGACTATTTGGGAGGTTTCACATAAAATTTCATAATTTTTTAAGCTCATTTGCTATATATAAAAACTCATACAAGTATCAAAATTATATGAATTTTTGAGCAATATTCACAATGAATAAAATTACCCAAAAATTACACTATTAAGTATATTATCTTGGGAGTGTGTATATAAATTTTTGGGCTCATTTGTATATTTAAAAATTCAAATAAATATTAAATAAAAAATTATGACAGGTAATTAAACTAGCTAATCAATGGGGCTTAATCACCTGCCGTCTCCTCACCGGGTGGTAGCCTGCTTGCCATTTGCTAGTGGGGTAGCAGGCGCCTGCCGCCGACGCCCCCCATGCGTCGTTTTGCTGGTGCTACCGTCCGCCTACCGGACAGTAAAAATGATATTTCTATAAATATGATGCGCATATTTCTACTTTTGTAAATACCGCAGTACCAAGTCTGTTAAAATTTCCACCACCACGCATATCCACGAGTACGTCTAAAAGACAGACAGATTTACACCAGATATTGTCGTATACCAGCCAGTGGCTCCCTCCGATACACACGAATTGATGCTATCGTTATTTGTACTACTGCCTCTACGTTGCTATATACACTTGAAGCATTACCCCCTCGGAGGAATCAGAAACATCGATAAATTGACAGGAAAATATCTTGAATTTGTAGTTTGTGCACGTACCTGTCTATGCTCTATAGCTTTCGGAGGAGAAACTGTGTGTTGTTCTCTCTTTTTTTTTTTTTGCTACGGGTAATATTTTTTAGTTACTTTTTTCGCTACGGCAGTTGATAGTGGAGATAATATTGATGACGTTTATGGTTTTAAACTAGACAAGAGTGGTGATTCATCAATTGTCCATTGTTTGTTTTGCTTGTAGGAACATGGAATGAATGACGGAAGGACATGAATTGAAAGCTACGAGTATGGCAAACAATTGAGAAGATTATGGCATCATTCGGCGTATGCATCATTGTCCACACGCTGTGGCTTCCTGTTTTCTTTATTGTAATAAGATTTGATGAAAAGAAGAACACGATATCTTACATCTGGATCTGGCTGGAAGCCTGGAATTTCTATGTCCGGCATGCTCTGTCATTTACAGCAGATGTGTGCTTCTGGTTTGTCGAAAGCCAAAAGCCCAAAATCGCACGGCAACGCCACTACGTGGCGGACTGCTGGATCCCAGTTGCAACGTCCATATTTTGATCCGCTTTTATTATTATTATTATTATTATTATTATTATTATTATTATTATTATTATTATTATTATTATTATTATTATTATTATTATTATTATTATTACATGGAAGGCGTAACCATAAACACGTTAGCACATAACTAGAAAGGTGGAGATTGAAGATAAATCCATAACTTTATAAAATTTCTACTAAAGATATACTCATATGCATATAAAGGCAAGATACTAAGAGTTAAACCTGATAGATAAATAGATAATGTAATATACCAGCCAGTGGATCCAGATAATGTCGTATACCAGCCAGTGGTTCCCTCTGATCCATTTGAATGGATGCTATCGTTATTTGTACTTATCTCTACGTTGCAATATACACTTCTATGAAAGGGAATATTACCCCCTCGGAGGAATCAGAAAATCGACAAATTGACAGGAAAATATCTTGAATTCGTAGCTTGTGCACGTACGTGTCTATGCACAGGGTCTTTTTGGTTGCGCCTTTAGTTTTTAGCTTATAGTTTTTAAATTTTACCTGTTTATAAGGAACAATACGTTCAGAAAAAATTACATATGATCTTAGTTGGTACAGTTAAATTCGATTAATGTATTGTTGGACCGAAATGGCGACAGAGGAGGGTAAATGGCGCTCTCAAAAATTAAATTTGCCCCCTCAAGAATCCACACTTATGCTTCTTCTCCAATAGCTATGTA
Organism: Dendrocalamus latiflorus; assembly: GCA_017311315.1. Classification (NCBI taxonomy): domain Eukaryota; kingdom Viridiplantae; phylum Streptophyta; class Magnoliopsida; order Poales; family Poaceae; genus Dendrocalamus; species Dendrocalamus latiflorus. The sequence goes on from CM029611.1 coordinate 38,036,069, forward strand.
AGCTATAAAGAAAGAAGATAGGCACTACTGGAAGTCACAGCAATAAGGTTAAACCAGATCCAGAAAGAAACAGTCAAGAAAAAATAAATTCAGAGCAAGTTTGACTGCAAGCAGTAGTACCGCTGAGACGAGCGGTAGTACCTCTCGAGGAGCGGTAGTACCGCACGAAGAAATCAGGCGACAGCAAATCTGAAAACTGAGAAATTCGTAAGATTCTTGGATTCTTGGCTTGGGAAACTTTGAGGATAGCTAGGAAACACTCCCAGAAGAATAAGCCAAGAGCCAACTTCGAGAAACCACTCCAAGAAACAAGAATTTCAGATTTGGGTAAAAGTATGAAATCTTGCAAGAACCAAGCCAAAAACTGAATTACTCCTCAACCTTTGATCCTTTGGCCATGAAATTTTGAGGATAGCTAATTAATAGCCTCTGGACTCTCCATGCCAAATTTCAAGCCAACTCGCCAAGGGAAACAAGAACAGCACCAAAACTCTAGAAAGACAAAACATGAACAGGGGAGGCTCAAAAACGAAATCTGAAATTAGAGATGGGTTTTTGGGATTTTAACTGATCAAATGATCTTGAGGCACTATCCCAACATAGAGCAACTCATTTTGGCACTCCCAAGCAACAACCAACAAGAAACACAAAAGATCAAACCCAAAAAGAAGAACGAAGGAAGAACAGAGAGCACAGAAGAAAACTTCAGATTTCCATTCATTGAAGCAAAGATTACAGAGGAGTCACGATACCATGGACATTAGAACCATGGATGATTACAAGGGTTTCCACTCAAACCTCTCCTCTCCCCAACTCAAGAACACAACTCACTACATGCTTGGAGGAGGAACACACACAGAGCAAGAGGGGATGAACGTAGAGCCCCCACAGAACTTCTGTCCCTCCTGCTCTTAACCACTAAAGCCTTACCAACTAAAGCCTAAAGCCAAAATAACCTCCAAAGACTCTTTTGACTCTAGCAAACCCTAACTCTCTCCCAAAGCCATACATGGGCATGCAGCCCCTCACATCTATTTATAGCCCTTTGCTAACGGGTCTCCAACCCATTACGTCGGCTAAACCCGAACGGAACCACCTCCACCTGTGCAGCCTTGCGAAATGCCCGTTTCGCCCCTTCTGCACCTTCCGGGAAGCTTCCGCGTTCCTTGTCGTCCACGACTCGCAACCACATCGAATCTCCGCCGTCTTCGACACATCCGACCGTTCTGACCTCGACACCTCCCTGTGTCTAGTCCGGTCACCTCGTGTCTCACCACGACTCTGCTTCGACATCCTGCAGTCATCACAACCAAGAAATACATCAAATAGCACCGCTCGATACATCAAAGCATAATAGCATCAACAAATCATACTTACTCATGATGAAGTCCAAACCTACCAAAACATCAGAATATGCAACCTAAACCCTTTGACCAGGAATGACCAAGTCCGACTGAGTCCATTGTACCGAGCAACGACATGGTCTGAACCACACAAACCAAACTCGACTAACCCAAACCGAAGTCAATTACTCATCACCCACATGGGGTCACGACCACATGGTCTCTCATGTATACTATGATATACCTATTAGACCCTGTCTTAAAAAGACGTAGCACTTAAAAGGCTAATTACTATAGCAATGGAAACTAAAACCAAAAAGACAAAGTGGAAAAGAACTTTCGGAGGTGAAACTATAGGGGTGTTTTTTTTTTTGCTATAGCTGATGTTTTTTGGCTTAGTTCTTTTTGACACGGCAGTGATCGGTGGAGATAACAGAAATGTTGTATATGATTTTGAACTGAAAAATTCGTTTGGAGAACTCACCGTGAGGTCACCCATTTCCACGATTGACTTTTTAACTCCCAAAGAAGCTAAAAGCAAAAACAAAAAAAAAAGCTGTTTCAAGTTGCAAGTGGTGCTTAAAAAGCGTATTTCTTTTTCATTTTTTTTCGTTGCATGCTTTTTTGTGACGTTGAAAAGCGCAGAGATTTAGTACTTATCAAGGTCTCTCGTTCACATGTTTGTAACGGCTACCGTCCTCACGTCTGCCGCCGGCTGCGCACCATCGTTTACAGTACATTGAGCATGCACAGTTGAAAAAAGAATCCGTTCTTTTTTCTTTCATCAAGGTATTTAGCTAGGTAATAAACTGCCACGCTGAAAGCCTGAAAGTGTTCGCGCTTCAACAACAAAAATCAGGAGGTAATTACTAGTATGAGATAAGATTCCGCCAGTGGTCGTTGAGAGGACAATATGAACGCGTGCTGTGGCTGTACCAATAGGAAAAACACCAGTGTGGTTACGCGCTTGCACAGCTTACATTTGTTCCAAAGAAGTCAATATTACTTAATGATATAATTTAGATGTTTCATAATACGTATCTTTTATACTATTTAGATTTTTAAGACATTATAAATATTGTAAATGACAATAAAAACTTGAAGAAAAAAAATATAACTTGAGTAACTTAATAGAAGTACGATTTTTAATGGAAAAACCCATTGAGCATAATAAATTATTCAGATTCTTATAATCGTAATCATGTTCGTCATGCATATCATGTAGCTGCATGTTCTTATTCTTCTTCTCTTAGTTACTACTTTTCAAAATATATCCATGCACATATACCTCTATTTAATCTCAAGCAATACCTTGATTATGTTTGCATCAAATTATCTTCTTATTAGTTTAGATAGTATTGCCATTATTCTAAGTTCTTTGCTCCTCTACTTCTGTACGTTTCTGTTTCTATTCGTACAGATGCATACATAATGCATACATACGTATATACATATATGATGTTATACATGCTTGTTGTCCTCTTCTCTCGTGTCGGTCACTCCTCTTCTTCAATGTTGGCCAACTCAACGCTGTGACTTCCTCACTGACTGCGGCAATTTCTCATCTTCACTGATGCTAGCATGTTTTCTTTAGTTTGCCATCGAACGATACGGAGAATCTTCTCGCCATCGCTGATGACACTGTGCCCCTCACCAGTGAAGGCACACTCCTAGCTACTCAATAACACGTTATCGTCCATAGCTCGTATTCAATACAAAGCTTCATCTCTTCTCTGCCAGGGTTTCTCCATCATTGAGTTTCTTTGGCCACTGATTTCTTCAACTATCAACGCTCACCACTTATCATCATGACCTTTGGTTCCTTTGACTCTGGCGTTTTTGTTCGACGGCTCCGACGAGCAAAATGACATTGTCCTCGTAGAACGGCTAAGGTGAGCAACACAACATTGTCCCCATCTCCACCGCGACCGTCTCGACGTTTTGCTTCCCATGAGTCAATGTCTTCTTGCAAAATAGATCAATGCAATTGCACTTTTTTTTGTAGTTTTCTCCGACACCATTCGTGCTATCTCATTGTAAATTTTATTTTTATTCAAAATTTTAGTTATTTTTTATTGAAGTTCATATACAAATCAAATTACTAATTTTATTTAATTTATTCTAAATTTAAGTTTTTTTAGGATTTGCAATTCGTATGAAAATTAAATTGCATAATTTCTTTTATTTTTTATCCATAATTTCAATTATTTTTGTATAATTCGTATATAAATCCAATTGCTAATTTTTCTTTAACTTTTATTCTAATTGCAGTTATTTAGAAATTTTACTTTGGATATTGATATCAAAATAAAATTGTTTATATTATTTTATTTTTTATTTCAAATTTTAGTTATTTTTATTGGAATTTGTATACAAATCTAATTAATAATTTTTGTTTAATATATCCTCTTAGTTATATTCATTTAAATATTTTACTTAGGAATTCGTATGAAAATCAAATTGCTAATTTTGTTATATTTTTATTCTGAATTTGAGATATTTTTGGTTCGTACTTGATATGAGCTCTTTCTTTTAATTTAGAATATTATAATTTATATGCACTATAATCAATGATATAGATTTTTTTATTGATCTACATGAAAATTTTTAGTCTATGAGAGTGGATGTGGTGACTTTTTTATCGCTTTATACTAGTAGTAGTAGATGATTTTCAGGGTTTAGAATAGTTTAGGTTTGGACCTAGCGGCCGTGTGTCTTCGAATTGCCGGCCTGGTCAAGCTCGCCGTGTGTCTTTGAATTCCAAACCTGCCGGCCAGGTCAAGCTCCGTAATCATTCATCAACAGTAGAAGCTCTTTCGCGCCCATTTCCCTTTTGATTCCACGATGGTAAACCAGCAATACGCGGCAGACGGTGCGAATTTAAGAGTTATTTTGTAAGGTCATCAATGAACGCGAACAGCAGCCCCAAGCAAAAGCAAATATCGAAGCAGCGTCCAAATCTAATTTCAGTATTCAGTTTCTACATGGCATTTGTTTTCCTTTTGCATCGCACTTTAGTTTTTAGAACATATATTTACATCCTAAAATGGACCGAGCATGCATGACAGTGGACTGTGTGTTTGGTTGCCTGAATCTCCTTCGTTCTGGCTGGGTGGATTCGTATAATCTGAGAAAGAGCATGTTTGGTTGCATGTATGAGTGGATGCAGCCTGCATGAGCGAATGCAAAAATACGCCCTCATCCTGGATGGGTGGATACGCTCAAAATGAGCTTCACTGGCCATCCTGGATGGATGGATGCAGTGTATCTTATGCGGTCCCACGTGTCAGCCTCTCAGGTTTGGTAGACTGCATCCGCTCATACAGGCAACCAAACAGCATCTCAGTTTTTTTGCATCCGCTTATGCAACCTCACCAAACATCTTCTTTTTCTAAAATACGATTCCATTCAGCCTACATCCACTCAGTCAGGATATACAATACAACCTCTATTCACGAACCAAACACACCTTGAATGTACAGTTCGTACTCATATGTACTGTGTTTTCGTGAACGGTACCGTTCCAAACGGGACCTCAACAGCTGTGACGGATAGGCACAAGAGAAAAGAAAAGTAGCGGTAGTCATTCACCGCATTGCATTCGTTGCTGCCATCTGCGGCTTTTCTTTTCAGTTTTTTAAAACTATTTTTTTATTTTTTTTATAGAAGCTAGCTTTTAAACAAAGTATTTTTAAAATAGAGTCTATAAGTTAATTATAATACATATCATAAAGACTTTATTTCTATCAACCAAAATCATACACAAATTATTTGTATATCTGTATTGCCTCTCACGAATAATCAAAATTTATATATCGTAATCATAAACTTAAGCCTAAGAAAAACAAAAAAAATCAGACGACGATCCACGTGGCTGAGCGACAGACAATACCCAGTGCCGTTTCGACACGGCTGACTAGCCCTTGCACGTGTTGTAAGCAAGAAGAAGAAGAAGCGGTTGCACGGCACGGAGCATCCGAACAAGCACCGCCTAGCTAGCGCGACGCGCCTTCTCGCACGGGCTCTACGCCGGAGTGAGAAGACCCCGGTCGACGACGGGCGTGGTGCCGTGGTGTGGACGTGTGGTCGCTGCAGCTGGATCGCAGCCATCCCGTCAAAACCGACAGCGCAACGGGCGCGCGGTCGTGCACGCCGGACCCACCCATCAGGCCATTACCCATGCATAAAAGATCGGCCGAGAAACGCAACCAAAAAAACGCTGGAAAGTTCCCCCGCGCGCCGAACCACAGTCGCCACGCACCCCGCGGCCGCGCGCGCCAGTCATCACAGCAGCGTTTTTTGTTCGGTTCCGTTCGGCGCCGCGCGCCAAGGGTTGGAGCGTACGCACGTAGCGTGGAGCTGCTGAACGTTCCAGAGCCCGAGGGCGGGTTCGTGGTCGTAGGTTAGGTCGTACGACTGAGCATCCGCGAGCCACACTTCGTGCATGTGCTCGTGGGTTTGCCCATCTACAGGCGTGCGCGCCTTCTGCGCGCGCTGGTACAGTGCATTTTTTTTTGATAAGTGGTACAGTGCATTTAGTTAGACTGCTACCGTTGTTTTTTTCCCGTTTCCAGCCTTCCAGACAGTTTCCAACCACACGATTACTGTAAAAATTGTTTTTTATTCTTTTATCGAGAAAAGAAAAAAATTGGAGTAGACGACTACTGTTTTCCTATTTTTTTACATTTTCTTTGTCTTCCGATGCAAAAAAAAAAAAAGTCATGCGGTTGGGGACTAACACGTGTCGGCTTCGAGAAGTTCCGCGGTAAAAAAGGAGGCCAGAAATGAAATTACGGTTGTCTAGAGGCCAAATTTGGTATAAATATCGTACAGAGGGCTACAAATAACCAAGATTCTAAAATGCCAGTCCATCCACGTCAATGGCCCAGGATTTTAGTTTAAATTCTTAGTCTATCTGTGTGGATTCTGATCCATCCAAATAAGGGCTTAAGATTTTTGTGATGTTTGAATTTTAAAAAGAGATATTTTATCTGTATATATGATCATATTTTTGCATAAATTGTTGCAAATGTATATATTTTAACATGTTCTAATCTATGATTTTTTAGAATCTTTCACGGAAATTGTACCCTTAGCCTTTGCATGTGCAAAGGCAGAGATGAACAGTGCTGCCTTTGGGTGGTTGTCAGCCCTTCGATCTGAAGCAAGCGGTGCAGACTAGGCTCTGCGCAACATCCCTGTAGTAAACAGCACCTTCGCCTCAGTGCCATGAGCCCATGAACAGCTATAGTAAAAACGGTGCTCTGCATATCTCTCTCTCAGTTTCTACTGTACATCCTGCCTTTGCAAAGGCAGAGGATACGTTTCCCTTTCAAAGGTACCGAGAACCAAAACATAAGTTCATGTGATCCTAGAAGCAGATTTCATTTTCCCGGTTGGATCATCGTTTGTCTTCCGGTCGACGGGACGATCGTGGACAGCGGCGAAGTCTGACCGATCCATGAAGCAGCCAGAACGAAGTCGCACAATGCAAGTAGCCCTGATGCTATTCTACTTTTTTTTTTGTGTGCAGAAGCCGCAATACACGTGTAACGTATCACAGAACGTGAAATTCAGTATGCTTGCGCTCCTAGTAGGCGAGTACTCGCCCAGGACGGAGTGGTTTTGTTTGGACGGGAGCTTGACTTGCATGTGGCACCATGAGACTATGCTTACGTCATGCATCCTTACTGTAAGCTTCGGCCTTTGGAGACCGGAGGTGGCGCAGGCAGGCCAGCCAACGCATGCGCGGATCCATGCGCGTGATGTGCGGTCGCGGTGAAGCGTTCCCGGCCCACGGCGCGGCCTAATGGGATCTGAAGCCCACGCGACGTCGGACGCAGGGCCGGGAGCACGTCCGCTTAGGGCGATTCGGCTGGCGCGCTCAGGTCAGGCCCAACTCAACTCCCATGCTTATCGATGCCGGGCTGCGACGTGCGAATAGGACTCGGCTGCACTGTGCCGATCGCAGAGAGTACAGCCATTGCAGAATCGGCAAGACATTGAGCTGGTTGTTACAAACCAAAAGTAACCAATGTGCAGTTACTTAATGTACAGATGTCTGTTCCAAACAGACACCTTTCTTCCACCCCCATCATCATCTATAAAGCATTGTACAGTCCTCAGAATCAATGAATGAATGAAAGCAATCTTTTCTCTCAACACTTGTGAATCTCTCTCTTGCAATACGTTATCAGCACCCAAACATACATTCACATGCAACAGGGAAGAACATAAGGTAATGAAACTACTCCTGAATGTTCTTGCTTTGACGGCGCGGCCGGCGCAGCACCCGCGGCCGGTGGTTCGCCGCGTCCTCATGGCGCGGTCCGGCACGGCCCGGTGAAGCGCGTTCTCATGGCGCGGCGCGGCATCACGGCGCGGCGCCCGACCCGACGGACTTACCGTTGCGCGGCACGGCGGCACGTCCTCACGACGCGGTTATGCCCGAAGCGGCGCTGAAGAGGCCCGCGGCAGGCCGGCGCGGTGGCGCCCAAGCCGAAGTGGCCCGCGGAAGGCCGGTGGCGGCGGCTCCCGCAGGAGGTGGCGCCCAAGGCCGGGCCGGCAAGGCGCGGCTGGCGTGGCCCAGCACGACGCGCGACCCGGCGCACGGCGCGGCGCGGCCTGGCCTCACAGCCAACGGCGGCGGCGGTTTGCGCCCAAGACCGGCGACGCCTGCAAGCGGCGCCCACGGTGGCGCGGCCGGCCCGTGGTGGCGCGGCGGCGCGAAGACCGGGGGGGCGCCGAAGGGACAGACGGCCGTGGCGCCCGAGGCGGCCGGCATGGCGCGAGGCCGGCACGGCGCAAGGTGCGGCCGAAGCAGCGCAGCCCGGTCAGAGGCGGCCAGCGGTCGGTGGTTCCCGAGCAAGTGCGGAGCGGCCGGCGGGGCGTGGAGGCCGGACGCGGGCGGTGGAGATGGCCGGCGGCGGCGGCCGGCGGCGGAGCCCGGAGGTCGGTCGGCAGTGGAGCCCAAAAGGGCTGGCGGCGGCTGGCTATGGGATTAGGGAAACCCTAACCCTAACCCCTTGTTTTTATATGGCTGCCTCCCCAAATGGGATTTGGCCCAATAACTCCACCTCCCCACTTGGGCCTAAAGGCCAAATGGGCTTCAGCCCAAGTTTTCTAACTTTTGCATTTTCACCCCTATAGTTTATGGAAAATGCAGAATTTCTATGTTAAATAAATTTCTATTGTAATATTTGCAATATTGTCCTTATGCTTCTTTATAATTGTACCCGTCAACATGTACTGTTATAAATTAGCATTTCAGTCCCTACAGGAATTGAAAATTATGTAATTATTCAGATAAATGTGCATACACATATATATGATTTTTGCATATATAGGATTAATTTATTGCACTTTATTTACAATAGGAATTGCGACCATATTTAAATTTGCTATCTTTCGCAAATTTCAAATTTAAAATTCCCATTTAGTAAGTACCATTGTACTTATAATTTGGAATTTTTTGTAAAATATTATGAATGCATACCTACAATAAATACCATAAAATCACAATTTATGGCACTTTGCTACAATTATATGTACAATATGCCATACAATAAATTGGTGTTCACCACCAATATTGTGTTTAACGGTATTATAAATATAACCTCATGTTATATTTAAATTGGGTATATATTTTTTTGGATCACAATACTCATATTATTTTCCATATATTTTGCATTTTATTACAACATTACCATACACATTAATTTACCTCATGTAAATTAATCATTTATGGTGTACTTTTCATGTAGATTTTAAATGGCTACCAAAGATTTTGAGCCTCTCGCTCTCGATGGTACCAACTACCCTACATGGGCTATGGACTTAAAAATCAACCTCACCACACGTGGGTCGCAAAGGGTGATATTTGATCCTCTAGATGATCAAATTCCGTCGGATATTGTGAAATATTCCGTTTTAAGCATAATACGGAATCACATACATCCAGATTTAAAGGCGGAATATCTGTATGAGGAAAATCCACTCACTTTATGGTTAGCTCTCAAAAATAGATATGAACAGCAGAAAGCTGTTATCTTACCTGAGGCTAATCTAAATGGGCACACCTTAGACTCCAAGATTTCAAATCTGTTGGAGACTACAATCATGCCCTTCATGCTATTTGCTCTAAGTTGCGATTTTGTGAAAAGGAACCAACAGATGCAGATAAAATAGAGAAGACTCTCTCTACTATGCTCCCATCTGACAGGGTCCTCCAACAGCAATGGCATGCTGCAAATTACCAAACTTATTTTGATCTTACGCATACTATACTTCAGGCAGAAAAGCATGATGAACTTCTTTTAAAGAACAATCAGCAACGTCCCATTGGGGCTGCTCCACTTCCTGAAATTCATGCTAATCAAAATAACACCATGTTCGGTGGTTCCAAAGAGCACTCAAAGAACTTTAAAGGTAAAAACAAACGCAACAAGAAGCAAAAACCAAGTAGATTCAAGAAGGGTAAAGACAATTCTGGTAAGAAAGTTGACAAAACTGAAGTTTGTCAAAAGTGTGGTTGCTACAACCATCCTACCAAGAAATGCCGCACCCCAAAGCACCTTGTGAACCTCTACATCCAGTCTTTGGCTCCAGGCAAGCATGCTCAAGATAAGAGATTTGAAGCACACTTAAATCTCACATCCAACAATGATGAAGCCGGATGCTCTCAAAAGTTCATTTAAGAACTCAAAGACACATGTGCTTCTCCAAAGAATGATGATCTCATATGCACCGAGGACACACTTGAAGAATTATATTCTCAAGACATGTTTGGAGATCTCAATTAGACTCCTGGTCCCATAGCTACTAAGTACTATATTGTTGTAATATAAATAATGTTGTCATCTATATTGTAAGCTTGTATGCTACAATCATATATCGAACATATTCGATATTGCAAATAAAGTTTGTATGTATTCTATATATACTATAAGAATTTCATTAAATTCTTCTTTTGTGTATATAGATTTTTGGAGTCAATCCAATAGAGGAGGAATTATGCCTTGTGAATAGTGGTACCACAAACTCTATACTTAGGGACACAAAATATTTCCTAACTCTTACTAGGAGGAAAGGAAATGTTTTAACCATCGCTAGACGCGATGCAACAATAGTAGGCTCTTGTCATGCCTCTATTACTCTCCCTATGGGTACACAATTGGACATTGAGGATGCACTCTTGTATCTCGATTCAACACGTACCCTACTTAGTTATAGAGATATCCGTCAGAATGATTTCCATGTTGAAACCCGAAATGACAACAAAGAGGAATATCTCCTCTTAACCAAACACAACGGATATGGCAAACAAGTACTAGAAACAATTCCATCTTTAAACTCCGGATTGTACTATACATACATCAAACCCGTTCAACATATTGCGTACAAAGTAATTTTCCAAAACACTAACACATTCCAAACATGGCATGATCGTCTTGGCCATCCAGGCATTGGAATGATGAGGAAAATTATTAGCAATTGAATTGGTCATACATACCTCAAAACAAAATTTCCGGAATCCTCAGATTTTGTGTGCACTTCCTGTGCCACCGAAAAATTGATTTTAAGACCCTCTTATCTTAAAATCAGAGCTGAACCACTCAAATTCCTTGAACGCAATCAAGGAGATATATGTGGTCCTATACAACCATTGTGTGGACTGTTCAGGTACTTCATGGTTCTAATTGACGCATCTACTAGATGGTCACACGTGTGTCTTTTATCCACATGAAACCATGCATTTGCTAAGTTAATTGGTCAAATTATCCAATTACGAGCACATTACCCTGAATATCGAATTCAATCAATTCGAATGGATAATGCTGCTGAATTTTCATACCATGCCTTCAATGACGATTGTATGGCTCTTGGGATACAAGTTCAACACTCTGTTCCATATGTCCATACACAAAATGGTTTAGCAGAATCTCTTATCAAGAGAATCAAGCTCATTGCAAGACCATTACTACAGAATTGCAACTTATCAACATCATGTTGGGGTCATGCAGTTTTACACGCTGCTGACTTAATCCAATTGCGTCCAACTGCATATCATAGCACTTCCCCGCTACAATTAGTACGTGGAAATCCACCAGATATTTCCCATCTGCGAAAGTTCGGTTGCGCTACATACGTACCGATCTCACCACCGCAGCGTACCTCAATGGGACTGCACAGGAAACTTGGGATCTATGTTGGGTATAAATCTCCGTCAATTATAAAATACCTCGAGCCCCTAACAGGGGACCTGTTTACGGCTCGGTACGCTGATTGCATATTTAATGAGGAACATTTCCCGGCATTAGGGGGAGACAACAAGTACCAAACTGAATGCCAAGAAATTAATTGGAATATTCAAGGCATTCCTGCCTCAGACCCACGTACCAGATGGACTGAACTTCAAGTTCAGAAAATCATTCATTTGCAAAACATTGCAAATAATCTGCCAGATGCATTTACTGATTATCAGGGTGTCATAAAATCCTATAATCCTGCCAGAAATGTGCCTGAAAGAGTGGAGGTACCGCAAAATACCACTCAACTCCCAGTTCAAAATAAGAGGGGGAGAAGTACGGCACAAATGGCGGATACAGCTTCTAACAAGCGACAAAGGAAACAAAAAAAATGTAAATGCAGATCAACCTCAAGTTGATAGACACCAAAGGATCCTTAAACCCAGATCAACAGTGCACTCAATTACTGATCCTGGGACATCGGAATACCCCGACTCAAATGTTTTGGGAAATAACAATGAGTCACCAGGGGTCCAAGAAATTTCCACTAACTATACTGATTCTGGAGAATCATACGATCGTAAGACTACAATTGTCGACATTTATTTCTCCACAACAATTGCAAACAACCTTCAAAATGATCCAGATCCCAAGACCATGGCTAGGGGTGGATATCGAGCCGGCTCGGCTCGGCTCGGTAAAGCTCGTTAAAGAAGCGGCTCGGCTCGGCTCGGCTCGTTAGCGTAACGAGCTAAAAACCAGGCTTGGCTCGGCTCGGTGGAAAGCTCGGGCTCGGCTCGTTAGGCTCGTTAGGCTCGTTAATACAAATTACATATTTTGATTGCTATTATGCAAACATATGAAAGAAACAGAGTATATGTGATGCTTCTACACCCAAGATTAGCTCAAAATGCAAGCAAAAATCACATCATCTCAAGTGCAGATTGCAGAACAGATCGGCTTACATAGCAAAATCACATCATCACATCACTTTTTCTCAGAACAGATTGCAGCCTAGATATGGAAAACATGCTGATATGTTCGTCACGAACATACCACACTGACCGTTTAACAATTAACATGATACAAAGATGAGACATATTTCCCAGCACATGGATACTGGCAATTTAACCATCTGAAGAATTAGTCTGCAATTGCAGTGACATGTTTGAACTTTGACAGCCTATGGAGAAATTGGAGATGTACAAGTGAGTTCTCCAGTCATCAGCAGAACCAGAGGCAGAGTAAAAGGGGTAGGGACTCACCGAAGAGGAAGGTGGTTGCATGCTACCGCCGGCATAGCCACGCCTCTAATTACCACCATGCACTCCCCTGGCGTGCGGATGGCTGCTCGCCGGCTGTGGCTCGCCAGGGCAACTTGCCTCCTACCTAGCACCTCGTGAGCAACCCAGTAAAAATCACATCAAAATAACAACCAAAGTAAGGTAGATCGGGTTTGATTCGGGGAAGGGGACACCAGATCTGGGCCCTAGGCCACGGATCTGGCCACATCTCACCATGCCGACCGTAGCTTACCGTGCGACGGGCGGGCGGTGAGGCGAGGTCGGCCCATGCGGCACGGAGTAGCACCGCTGGGACCGGAGACGAGAAGAGGAGGCGGCGCAGAAGGGAAGCCGGCAGTGGAGGCGGTAGAACCGGGGGAGGGGGAAACGAACCGGAGACGGAGAGGGGCGTCGGTGCAGCAGCACCTCCCGGGACTCTCTCGCGGTGGCTTCACCGATTGCGGCACCTGCGGCCGCGCCGTTGCTGGATTTGAGCCTCGGGATGCCGGCCATGGTGGAGGAGGCGAGAAGGGGATTTCTCGGGACGGAGGAGGCGAGAATGAAGACCGAGCGACTGGCGTTGAGATGGGCCGAGCGTTGAGGACATGGGCCACGCCCGCGCGCCGAGCCTGACCGAGCCAGCCGAGCGGCTCGCGAGCCAGCTCGGCTCGGCTCGTTAAAGAAACCGAGCTCAACTCCTGGCTCGGCTCGGCTCGAAAATTCCACGAGCCGAGCCAAGCCGAGCCGAGCCTGTATCGAGCCGAGCCGAGCCGCGAGCCACGAGCTTTTTGTCCACCCCTAACCATGGCAGAGTGCAAATAGCGCTCGGACTGGACTCAATGGAAGGATGTAATTCAAGAGGAGTTAGCCTCGCTCAAGAAAAGAAATGTATTCACCAATGTGATACATACACCTCCCAAAGTATTCCCTGTCGGTTTCAAATGGTTTTTTGTCCGCAAATGGAATGAAAGCAATGAGGTGGTGAGATACAAAGCAAGGCTTGTAGCACAAGGGTTCACGCAGAGACCCGGCATTGATTTCAATGAAACTTATTCTCCAGTAATGAGTGGAATAACATTCCGATACTAAATCTCATTGGTGTGATACAAAGCAAGCCTTTTCAGTTGATGGATGTAGTGACCGCATATCTTTATGGGTCACTTGATTCGGACATATACATGAAAGTTCCCGATGGAATTTCAATTCCGAATCCAAACACAAATCGCAATATGTATTGTGTAAAATTAAACAAGTCTTTATACGGCTTGAAACAGTCGGGAAGAATTTGGTACAACCGACTAAGTGAGTTCCTAACCAAAAAGGGATACTCCAACAATGATGATTGCCCATGCGTGTTCATCAAAAGATCCTCAACAGGATTTTGCATTATATCTGTGTATGTTGATGATCTTAATATCATTGGTAACACACAGGATATAGATGGAGCACATAATTATCTTATGACGGAATTTGAAATGAAGGATTTGGGTAAAACCAAATTTTACTTAGGTATACAACTTGAGCACCTTCATTCAGGCATCATAGTGCATCAATCAGCCTATGTCCAGAAAATATTGGAGAAATTCAATATGGACAAAGCATATCCATCGAAAACCCCCATGGTTGTTCGATCTCTAGACAGGGACAAAGTTCCATTTAGACCCCGAGATGACAATGAAGAGCTATTGGGACCCGAGGTTCCATATCTCAGTGCCATCGGAGCGCTAATGTACCTTGCAAATTGCACCCGGCCGGATATTGCATTTGCAGTAAATCTACTTGCTAGATATAGCGCTGCTCCAACCAAAAGACATTGGGTAGGAGTGAAGAATATCCTTAGATATCTTCAAGGCACTAAAGATCTCGGTCTATTCTTCCAGAAGAATAAAAATGTGGATTTAATAGGATATACTGATGCTGGCTATTTATCAGATCCCCATAATGCCAGATCTCAAACAGGCTTTGTATTTTTACATGATGGAACAGCCATCTCTTGGAAGTCTTCGAAACAGACTCTAGTGGCTACATCCACTAATCATTCTAAAATAATTGCATTATATGAAGCATCACGTGAATGTGTATGGCTTCGCAGAATGATTAACCACATACAACAATCATGTGGTATAGGTGCTATCGCATCACCTACCATTATCTACGAAGATAATGCTGCTTGCGTTGTTCAAATGCAAACGGGTACATAAAGAGCAATATTACTAAACATATTGCACCTAAACTATTTTACCCACATGAATTGCAAGAGAGTGGGGAAATAAATATTCTGCAAACTAAGTCTTGTGATAATCTCGCAGACTTATTCACTAAGTCATTACCAACATCCACATTCCAAAAATGTGTTTATGGAATTGGTATGCGAAGACTACGTGATTTGCAGATGTCAGGGGGAGAAATCTCCTAAGACTTAACCCGTTCAATATAAATATTGTACTCTTTTTCCCTTTATGAGTTTTCCCTCTAAGGTTTCTCATTAAGGTTTTTAATGAGGCAATATGACAACGTAATCATAAATATATTATATCTCTATTTTCCCCACAGGGGTTTTTAAGGAAATATAATCAAATATATGCCATATCAACTTTTCTCCTTAAATTTTCCCACTGGGTTTTAAAGGAATTTTCATGGCATATCTACTCTACAGGTTCTCCTCATATTTTTTCCTACAGGGTTTTGGAGGAGTTTTTCCAAGATGATGAATCAAGATGATCATATAAAGATACATTGGTCAAGGGGGAGTGTTACAAACCAAAAGTAACCAATGTGCAGTTACTTAATGTACAGATATCTGTTCCAAACAGACACCTTTCTTCCACCCCCATCATCATCTATAAAGCATTGTACAGTCCTCAGAATCAATGAATGAATGAAAGCAATCTTTTCTCTCAACACTTGTGAATCTCTCTCTTGCAATACTGGTAATCTCTTGAGTTAAGAGCTAGCTAGAGGTACACGTGGCTCTTTTTCAGCTTAATTTTGAAACTTCCGCGTTAAGCCGCTCCGCTCTCGGAAAATAAAGGGAAACAAGAGGACGGACGGAGCCGTCCGGAATGACCCGTTCTCTAGAAGCCAATGCCGGGGAATTAATGAACTCCTGCCTGCCGTATTACGTTGAATCATTAGGGCAGTCCCAACCCAGAAACTATGAGATAGTTTCCATAGATGCCATGTCAGCAAGACACTGCTCAAACAAACCGTCTCTCCCAACGCCACTAGTTTCTTCTGGTCATCCTCATTAAATCTTCTGATGCATCTTCTCTCTCCTTTATCCAATTCTTCATCTTCTCTCTCCTTTATCCGATTCTTCCTCTCTTTCCCATCCCCATCCTCTTCTCTCTCCACAGGCCACAGCACGGCAGGAGCACATGGCGGAGCCTCCTGTTCTCGCGGCCAGCAAGGCGGAGCGGTGGCCAGGAGGACCGCATCCCGGCTGCTACCAGGGCGCTCGGCCGGGAGCGCAGCGTGGTGGCCAGCAAGGCCCGTGTCACGGATGCGGTGGGGCACGCGGCGCGGCGAGCCCTAACTCGGGAGTGCAGCGTGGTGGCCGGCGAGGCCCGCGTCACGGCTGCGGGCGGCGCGTAGCACGCAGACGCGTAGCACGCAGACACGAGCTCGGCCAGGCGGTGGCGGTGCTAATGGGCGCGTGGTGCGGCGGGGGCAGCGCGTGTGGGCGGCCGCGTCTACGGGCTTCGCGTGGCGAGCGGAGGCGGCGAGGGCGTTGATGGCATGGCGGAGGAAGAAACTACCCGTTTCTCCCCATCGCGAAATCCGTGGTTTCCTCGTGCGTTGGTTTACGCGCCAACTTCGTTTCTCATATGAGAAACAGTTTCTTGTGTTTTTCTCCTCTTTCCTCATTAAATAAGATGCCACATCAGATTTTTTGCCTACGTGGCAGGGTATTTAATGCTATGGAAACTATCCTAGTTGGAGGGTTGGGACTGCCCTTAGCGTGACGGCGATGTCCGTTGATCCCGACGAGAAGAAGAAATTCAGACATGCACTACTAGTGCTTCTCGCTTTTTGCTGACCCAAGGCATTCTGTTAGAAGCTCCCACTTATGGGCCATCTCCTGCGTGCGTCTAGAAGCCAATCAAGCCATCGCGTCATAGATATCGTCTATGCACTATTTCTACTTATGTGGCCACCTATCTCATAGGATTATTTTGCTTCTCTGTACCGTATAATCCCCTCTTTTAATTTTTAATTGTTCGTGGTATCGACAAAGTTTTCAATACACATATTTGATTGCTACCTTCTAATTGTGTAGTACCAAAATTTATTTAAAAGGTACAAGTCAAGTGATACCAATTAGCTATAACCAAATCGATCTACAAGGAATCTTACATGACCTTCCTGCCCATCTAGCGTCTTCCCCCCGAAGTACCTTGGCTTGTCTCTTACCACCAAAAGACTGCATAGGGTGGACTTCCAAGTGCTCGAAGATAAATTTGCAAGTCGCATGGCAGGATGGACCGGCAGGTTACTCACCTTAGCGGGTAGGAAGACCCTTATCAAATCGGTCCTGATGACATAGTCCACCTACTTCCTTATGGCCATCAGGCCACCAAAATGTGTAATTAGAACCTTGAATAGGAAGATGTGGTAGTTCCTCTAGGTGGGGTTAGAACAATTAATAGGGAGTAAATACAAGGTCAGCTGGTACAGAGTCTACAAGCCTACACACTTGGGTGGCATCGGCATTCTCGATCTAGAGCGCTTCGCCAGGGCCCAAAGACTAAGATGGCTTTGGTAACAATAGGAAACTCAAATAAAACCTTAGCATGGAATGGAAATCCCATGCGATGACCTAGATCATTGTCTCTTTGTAGTGGTCACTACCGTAACAATAAGGGATAGAGCGAAGGCTTTGTTCTGGACTTCACCGTGGGCGGAAGGGAACAGACTATGCGATATCTCTCCCACAATATTCAGAGCTTCCACGGGAGAAATGCAACCTAAATACCGCCCTAGCAGGAAACAACTGGCTACATAACCTTAAACTGGGCGGGAGCCCTTACCCCACAACACATACAATAACTAGTCTCCATTTGAGGGTACACCTCCAACATAACCCTGTACGACGATGCTTATGACACAATTGCATGGAATCTAACTCCCAATGAAGAGTACACTGCCACCTCTGCCTATAGAGCACAGCCGCTAGGGGTGATTAAAACTACATTGGACCCCTTGATCTGGAAGACTTGGGCACCACAACGATGCAAAATCTTTGCTTGGCTAGTCATACAAAACAGGCTATAGATGGCAAACAACCTTATTAGGTGGGGTTGCCCAAATCACCACACTTGTCTACTTTGCAGATGAGCACCTAAGTTTGCCATTCACCTCCTGGCCGAGTAACACTACTCAAGAAGAATTTGGACCTTCACAGGGCTTTGAACTGCTTGTGACTCAATGAACCCGGCATCTTGGAAAGCCGGCTGCTCAAGTCGAAAATGATGGGAATCGGTGGTGCTTAAGCCTAGAACACCCCAAAAGGCAATGACATCATTAGTAATGCTCATCTCTTGTCATATTTGGAAGGAACGTAATGACAGGGTGTTCTGTGCGACGATGACTGCACCTATATCCTTGGTCGCTGCAATTAAGGAGGAGGCTGCAGCCTGGGTGCTTGTGGGAGCTATCAAGCTCGAGGGCCTATCAATCACCCGTGTAACAATCTAGTTTCCTTTCTGGTTGTGGTGGCCACCTCCTAGCCACCTGTTTTGTCTTTGCCCCTGGCCCCCCTTTCTCTACTGTCATTCTTGTTCTAACTCTTCCTTTGAATTCGTAGATGGCAAGCTCTTGCCCACTTTAAAAAAAGAAGTATATTGTTGTAGGGGTGGCCCCCACCTAAGCTCAGTAGGCCTGTTAGGAGGATGTAAGGTCCGAAATATGACATAGGTAATGACATAAGTGCCCCCGAGGGGAATACTCATGTGTAAGAGTATAACTGTACAAGCACTCACCATTTGGATATATATGTGTGACATAGGCCACGGGGAGGAGCCCGAAGCCATTCATTTACTCAACTCCCCACTACCATACTCTCTCTCTCTCTCTATTTGGTCTGTAACCACAACAGTTGGCGTCATCCGTGGGGAGGACAAGAGCAAGCCTCCAGATCTGAAGGAGGATGGCACCAAAGAAAGCTTCACCGTCGGCGGCGAAGAAGAAGAAGGTGGAGGCGGCGAAGTCTCGCGTCAGCACTAGGGCTTCGGCTTTAGCAGCCGCAGGTACGAGCGGTGGTGCAGGTGCGACCGCCGACCCCACCATCAACACAACAACCGACCCCGCAACCGACGCGACGACCAACCCCACCAGCACCGCCCCGACGACCAACCCCGGCGATGGCAACGCAGGCGCATCCATTTTTCCACCCGACGCAGAAGCGGTGAACGGCCCCAGCGGCGACGTGAACCTCGTCACCGGCTCCAGGGTCCTCCGCGACAACGCGGTGGGCAGCCTGGGCGCGCAGGCCGTGATCACCGCTGTACCGATAGCGCCGCCAAGCGCACCGATGGCCCCAGCCACGCCCGCGGTGGAGGCCGCCCTGCTGGCGGCCCTTAGTGCATTTCAGCGGGAGCTAACAGACCTCCACGGAGCTGTGCGGGACATGCAAGAGGCTCGGAGCCAACACCCCCCGGCGGTGGCATCCGAACCCCCTACGTCTAGCCGCGTCCCATCGCGGCGAATGGATCCGGAGTCCCCGCTCTCCGTGAGCCTACAGCAGGCGGCTTGGCCCGAAGGCTTCAAGTTCCCGAGCGTAATCGAGGCCAACAAGGGCAACTCCGACCCGCGACGCTTCGTGCGCGTGTACGAGACCGCTATCGAAGCCGTTGGCGGAGACGACACCACGAAGGCAAGAGGACTGCCTCTCGCGTTACAAGGCGTGGCGCTGTCCTGGTTCTTCTCCATTGAACCACAGTCCATCTACGCGTGGGAACAGATCCGCGACCAACTCTACAACAACTTCCAGGGAAACTACGTCGAGCGTGTCGATGCGGATCAGCTCTTCGCAGTCAAGCAAAAACCTGGCGAAAGGCTCCGGGATTACTTCCAGCGCTTCACGAAAGTGCGCTGCCAGGTCAAGGACGTCAACGAAACAACTGTCATCAACGCAGCAACACAAGGTCCCCGCCCGGGACCACTCGATGAATATAACGCGCGGAAGCCACTCAAGTCGGAGGCAGAGCTCTTCGACAAAGTGGAAGCGTACGCCCGAGCCGAAGAGGACGTACGGAGGCGCAGCGGCAACAGCTCCGATGCTGGGCAAGCGGAGGGCTTGTCGCAAAGAATTAGCGCAAGAGACAACCCGCGAACGGAACACAAGCAAATGTCCGCAGGCGACACTCGTGAGCCCGTCGACGATGGGGTGCACCAAACCTCGCCAGGCGACAGGCGTAAGCCCCGGCGTAACCGGCGGAGACCCCAAAAGACCCGCCATATCCTTGCTGCGCAGGACATTCCCCGGGAGGCCGCGTCAACCTCGCGCGTTGCAAGGGGACGCGAAGGAGGCGGCGATGCGAAGCCGCGCGCGGAGCAGGAAATCCTAGAACACGGTAGATGGTGAGAGGTACACGGCTACGGGGGCCATTTCACGCGGACATGCACCAAAGTCGCGGCATTACGACAGGCGGTGGCCCATGTACGGGCCTCGAAGACATTGACCCCCGTAACAGCCCGCGTACAGCATAGGCAAGGCGGTCCCTCCCGTGCTGGGTCCCCCGGAGAGACCCAATGCCGTGGCATTAATGTCATCGATGGAGGCTCTTCGTCGAGCACTTCCCCGGCACAGCTACTTCAGCGGGCGTCCCATTGCAGCATCACCTTCACGTCAGCCGATGCCCAGGGCGTAGAATTCCCCCCATCAAGATCCCTTGGTCATCCAGGCCGGCATTGCAGGTTGCGACGTCAGGCGCATCCTCATTGACGGAGGGAGCTTCGCAAACATTTTGTTCGCGGAGGCCCTTGATCGTATGGGAATACCTCGGAGTCTATTAAAAGCTTCGGAAGCCCCCCTTTAGGGCCTCGGAGGCCAGCCTCTGAAGGCTCTGGGTCAGGTTCGCCTCCAAGTCTCCTTGTGCCAGGCCAACAACGCCAGGACCGAAGATGTCGTCTTCGACGTCGTGGACGTCGCGTATCCGTACAATGCCATACTGGGCCGGCCCGCCATCAACTCCTTCGAAGCCGTCCCACACTACGCATTCCTATGCATGAAGCTCCCAGGACGGCGGGGTGTTATCACCATCTTCGACGATCAGGATATGGCTCGGAGCATCGAAACCGAAGCTGGACGCTTGCACCGCAAGGTGCAAGCCCTCACCGACAAATACCAGGCGGACATGCCATCCGCTCCGGGATGGACACCTAAGCCCCACCCGGAGGGCGGGGTGAAGAGGGTGCCGCTCCAAGCGGAGGGGCAGTTCGTATCCATAGGCGAGGGCCTCCCTCCGGAAGTAGAGCAAGACTTGCTCTGAGTCCTCCAGGCCAACATATATGTCTTCGCATGGTCCCCGGAAGATATCAAAGGAGTGGACCGCGCCCTCATCAAACATAACCTCACGATCCGCCCTGACGCCAAGCCCGTCAAGCAGAAACTTCGCCGTATGTCCATGGACCGGCAGCAAGCGGCCAAGGTGGAGGTGGCGAAGCTCCTTTGAGCAGGGGTTATCCGTGAGGTTCAACATCCGGACTGGCTTGCCAATCCGGTGTTGGTCAAAAAGGCCAGCGGCGCCTGGCGCATGTGCATCGACTTCACCGCCACGATTACCCTCTACCGCGCATAGATCAACTGGTCGATGCTACCGCCGGATGCGAGCTCATGAGCTTCTTGGACGCCTACTCCGGCTACCATCAGGTCTACATGGCCAAGGAGGACGAGGATAAAACCAGCTTCATTACACCGATGGGGACATTTTGCTTCGTAAGGATGCCCTTCGGCTTGAAGAACGCGGGCGCAACCTTCACCCGCCTTGTCGCGCTGGCCCTGGCCGCCCAGCTAGGGAGGAATGTGGAGGCCTATGTGGACGACGTGGTAGTAAAAACCAGGCAGCTCGCCTCCCACGACCGGGATCTTCAGGAGACTTTTGTCAACCTCCGGAAGGCGGGCATTAAGCTCAATCCGGACAAATGTGTCTTCGGTGTACAGGCGGGCAAGCTCTTGGGCTTCCTCGTATCCGGCCGAGGCATTCAAGCGAACCCCGACAAGGTTGACGCTATCCTGGGCATGGAGCCTCCCAAGACAACGCGGGAGGTCCAGAGGCTGGCAGGCCGTATGGCGGCCCTGAGCCGTTTCCTCTCCAGAGCGGTGGAGCGGGGCTTGTCATTCTTCAAGACTCTCCGCGGTTGCGATGGGTTTCATTGGGACGACGACTGCGCAAAGGCCTTCAACGACCTCAAGAAACACCTCGCAACCCTTTCCACTCTGGTGGCCCCGGCACCAGAGGCTCCCCTCCTGCTCTACCTCGCGGCCTCGGCAACGGCGGTCAGCGTCGTCCTCGTCCTCGAAGAGGGCGCGCTCCAGCGGCCAGTGTACTTTGTCTCCGAAGCCCTCCAGGGCGCCAAGACGCGATATACCGAGCTCGAGAAGCTTGCTTACGCGCTGGTCATGGCTTCAAGAAAACTCCGGCATTACTTCCTGGCGCACCCGATAACGGTGCCATCCTCGTTCCCTCTCGCGGAGATGCTGCACAACAAGGAGTCCACAGGGCGAATTGGTAAATGGGCGGCCGAGCTGGCCCCATTTTCCCTAACATACGCCTCCCGAACGGCGATCAAGCCTCAAGTTCTGGCGGACTTCCTGGCGGAATGGACCCCTCCAGCTCAGCCCGCCCTCTAGGTCGAAGACCCGGTGTGGACGCTTAACACCGACGGAGCGTACAGGGTCGCGGGCGCAGGGGTGGGCGCCGTTATCACCACACCTGAGGGGCAGCGCCTGGAGTACTCGGCGCGCCTAGCGTTTCCGGCTACGAACAACACGGCCGAATACGAGGTGTTACTCTTCGGCCTCGGGAAGCTCAAAGCGATGGGAGCAAGGCGAGTCCTCGTCCACACCGATTCCCGATTAGTGGCGGGCCATGTGGACAAGTCGTATCAGGCCAAGGACCCAGAGCTAGCCAAGTACCTAGTAGTCGTACGAGCGAAGGAACGACACTTTTTGGGTGTCACGGTGAAGGCCATCCCTCGAGTAGACAACGAGCAAGCTGACGTCCTGGCCAAAGCTGCCAGTCAGCAGCTCCCAATTCCCGAAGGGGCATTTTACGAAACCCTGCCAGTGGCGGCCATAGCGCAGGATAATCGGGACGCGACCCTCGTCCACCAGATCACCCAGCAGGGTGACTGGCGGGAACCCCTTTTCGCTTTTCTGCAGGGCATCGCGGAACCGGATGACCCCTCCGAGCTCGGTCCTTCTAGGTGCTCGACGGGGCGCTTTACAAGAAGGGGGTCTGCGCACCGCTCCTGCGGTGCCTCCCGCGCGAAGAAGGAAAGTGCCTCCTCGCAGAAATTCATGCGGGTTTCTGCGGCTCGCACCTCCAACCAAGGTCTCTGGTGGGCAGGGTTTTTATTGGCCAACAGCTGTCGCGGATGCCCAGGATCTCGTGCGCCGTTGTCAAGGTTGCCAATGGATGGGAAGGGCTATCCACAGGCCCCCGACGAGCCTCCATCCCATACCCCCGGTATGGCCGCTGGCGCAGTGGGGCATCGACGTCGTGGGACCACTTCCCAGGGCCCCAGGAGACCTGCGATTCATCGCGGTTGCTCTGGAGTACTTCTCTAGGTGGCCGGAGGTGGTAGCTCTGGCCAAGATTATGTCGGCAGCCCTGCAGCGCTTCCTCTGGCAGAACATCATATGTCGATTGAGCGTGCCAGGGAGATCACCGTCGACAACGGTCTGCAGTTCGATGCAGCCCCATTCAAAGAATTCTGCGGCAACATGGGCATCACCCTCCGATTCGCTTCGGTCGAACACCCACAGTCCAACGGGGCGGTGGAGCGGGCAAACGGCGCCATCTCCGCCGCGATCAAGAAGCGCCTCGTCAGGCTATCAAAGGGAAAGTGGCCGGGTGAGCTCCACAGCGTCCTCTGGTCCCTTCGCACAACGGTCACACGCCCAACGGGGTTCACGCCTTTCAAGCTCCTCTTCGGTGACGAGGCGGTCACACCTGAAGAAATAAAGGCTGGCTCGTGGCGGGTCCTCGTCCAAGCACCAGACGAGGAACGCCAATTGTCCGTGGACCTCCTTGACGGAGACCGGGCAAGCGCAACACAGCACGTCATAAAATACGCGCGACAGATGGTGCACGGTCGCAATCGTTCGCTGTACCCGCGCGAATTCAGACCGGGAGACCTCGTCCTGAAGATGGCACTTCACGCAGAGACGGTAGGCAAGCTCGAGTCCAAATGGGAAGGCCCGTACATCGTCGCGGAGGCCCTGCAGAAGGGAGCGTATCGCTTAGCCACCTTGGAGGGGCACACGCTCCGCCACACGTGGAATGCGGACAGGCTGCGGCGGTATTACGCCTAAGTCAAGCACACAAGGGCAAGGGCCTTCCACGGCTCCGGCGGACGTAAGCGGCTAGCGGTTAGTGCCTTAACCCTTGTAACTGCTCACCCGCGCAAATGGGAATTTAATAAAGTGCATCGTTCATGCAAATTCTCCCGTTTTCATACCAAAAGCGCGCGAAGGATCACCTTCGTGTGCACTGTGCATGAGCATGAATAAAGACGCGTGGGGGGACGCCTCCGCGCGCAGTCTACGGACTATAAATAAGACGTAGCGTCGAGGTCCGCCTCCGCACGCACTCTACGGAGTATAAATAAGACGTAGCGTTGAGGTCTGCCTCCGCAAGCACTCTACGGAGTATAAATAAGACGTAGCGTTGAGATTCGCCTTCGCACGCAATTTCACCGCCCGCAACTCTAAATAAGACGTAGCGTCGAGGTCCGCCTCCGCACGCACTCTACGGAGTATAAATAAGACGTAGCGTTGAGGTTCGCCTCCGCACGCAATTTCACCGCCCGCAACGCGCGGAGGCTCGCCTCCGCGCGCAGTCTACGGACTCTAAATAAGACGTAGCATTGAGGTCCGCCTTCGCACGCACTCTTCGGAGTATAAAAGAAAAAGACGCAGATGCTATCCCTGCGCACTCTACGGAGTATAAACAAGACGCGAACGCCGCGCACGCATGGGCGTTGCCCCAGTGCGTACTCTTCGGAGTATAAATAAGACGTGGATGTCGATCCCACGCACTCTACGGAGTATAAAAAGCACAAAAAAAGAGACGTGGATGTCGATCCCACGCACTCCACGGAGTATAAACAAGACGCGAACACCGCGCACGTATGGGCGTTGCCCCAGGGCGTACCCCCCAGAGTATAAATAGGACGTGGTCGTTGCACCAGCTCCGCTGCCACCACTTCGAAGGGTAGGGGACGGAGCGCTCGTGCGTCTACTTCGACTAGGCGCCAGCTCCGCTGCCACCACTTCGAAGGGTAGGGGACGGACCGCTCGCGCGTCTACTTTGACTAGGCGCCAGCTCCGCTGCCACCACTTCGAAGGGTAGGGGACGGACCGCTCGCGCGTCTACTTCGACTAGGCGCCAGCTTAGCTGCCACCACTTCGAAGGGTAGGGAACGGAGCGCTCGCGCGTCTACTTCGACTCGGCGCCAGCTCCGCTGCCACCACTTCGAAGGGTAGAGGACGGAGCGCTCGCGCGTCTACTTCGACTAGGCGCCAGCGGACGGACCGCTCGCGCGTCTACTTCGACTAGGCGCCAGCTCCGCTGCCACCACTTCGAAGGGTAGGGGACGGAGTGCTCGCGCGTCTACCTCGACTAGGCGCCACCTCCGCTGCCACCACTTCAAAGCCCGGTGTCCGAGGCGCAAAGCGTCCGCAAGTCTGTTTGCTACTATCCGAGCGAGGGGCGACATCAAGCTTGGACAAGCTCACAGCATATTACATAACAAAAAGAGCACGGGAGAGTTGTCGCTTAGCCCGAGTAAGATAGTTGCATTACAGAAGCAGACATACGCACGGCGTGGAACGCGCCAAAACCTGGAACTATTCCTGTGAGTCCGCGCCATCTTCGCCAAGGTGAGTGCCCGCACCGCCTTCGCTACGTCGAGGGACCTCTTCGAGCCAGCGAAGCACATCCCCCTCGTTCCGCAGCGTCCGTTGTAAAGCAACCGTGGCAGCACCCTCCCCGATGTAATTCCAAATCCAGTCATGGAAGTTTCGGGTGGCGGGCTGGGCGGCGCGAACGGCATCAGATATCACCCCGGGCCGGGTAGGCAAGTCAAGCTGAGGGTTCGCCAGCTCATTGACATGCTCACACCCACCGGCGTGCAGCAGGGCGAGGGCAAGACCAGCACTCATGTAGCCGCAGTGGGTGCCGAAAGCCTTGGCGCCGGAGAGGGCGACGCTCGAGCCCTCCTCGATTCGCCCAAGCGTCTCCATCAGGTCTTGGCGGCTATGAGTGGCGTCCTCTACGTGCACGGAAAGCCCCCGCAGGGCTCGCTCCAAAGACTCCATCGCACTCCACGCGGAGGCACACGCGTTGTCCCAGGACAACGCCTTCTCAGCAACGGAGGCAGTAAGCTGTTCCTTCTCCGCCTCTAGCGCGGAGATTCGCTGAAGGAGGGCGGTCTGCTCCTCTGTCGCAATGCGCTGAGCCTCCTCCATCGCGCGATGTGCGGCCAGTGCCACGTTCTTCGCGTTCGTGCCCACCAACTGCGTGTCGTCGATAGCCTCGTCCCGCTCTGCCATCAGCACCCGAATGTGCGCGTCCTTGGCGGCGTGGGCGTCGTCCGCGACGCGCAGCTGGTCCTCCAATGCCCTCCGCTCGTGCGCGCGGGTCTCCTTGAGGGCTTTGCTAATTGCAAGCGTCTACACGAGCGTAACAACAAAGGTTATCCGTCACATAAGCAAAGGATATGTAGCAAGGACGGAGACCGTTACCCTCATTTCCGAGGCACCCAGCGTAAGCGCCAAAAGGTCGCCCCCGCAGGACTGCAGCGCCTGTCGATCCAAGTGGCTGCCAGCATACTCAGCAACCTCGCTCCAGGCGCGAAGCGTCTCCCACCGAGGGACGAAGTCGGAGACGCCAAGCCCTATAGCCTCCGTCTCAGCGCCTTCGGCACCAGTTGGAGCGCACATAGTCCCCTGCTCAACCAGGCCGGTGACATCGTGGGCACCCCTATTGCTCGATTCTTGTCCTCGTCTGGGAGACCTTGTCTCGCCTGATGTCGACGGAATAAGCGAGCAAATCGGGGAGAGTTTCGCGAAGTTGCGGGAGGAAAACGAGCTACACCTACCTCCAGTACCCTCTACCGCGGCCTCCACCTGGGTCATGATCACCTCGCTGGCCGGAGGAGCGACAACCCCCTCGGCCTCGGGAGCATCCCCGCTAGAAGTCATGACCTCAGTCACTGCGCCTGCCACGCTGAACCGGCCCCTCGAAGATGGCGGCGACTGCACCCGAGGCCGTTTCGCCTCTGGAGGTGCAGGCGAAGCCTCCGTGGTTGCCTGGGCGGCCGCGGAAGCCGTCGTCAGAGACAACGCTGCGGTTGCCGCTGGAGGTGACGAGGCGTCATCTCCAAGGACAACGAGGCGTGCGCCCGTCGCCTCGCCACCATATAAGGCCTCGTCGGGAGTGATGTGCCTTCCCGAACCGGTCGATCCGAGTTCAGCGCCCGCCTCGCCCTCCATCCTTCCGCTCTCGATCGGCGGCACGACCGGCGAGCTGAAGGCGAGGGTCTCTGATTGGACCGTGCATCGAGGGGATGGCGCCACCGCCGTCACGCCGCTCGGCGATTCCGCAGGCATCGGGCGCTCCGGAACGGGAATCTCCAAAACCTCGCATACCCGATTAATCCGCCCTTGCTTTGCCAAGGAAGTTGCGGACTCACGGGCCTTGTGCTCCTTCGCCGTGTATGGTCCAAGAACCGCAGCCACGGCGCGTTCCGCATCTTCCAACCGGCGTACTGCACACGCAAACGGAATATCATACGTCAGGGTTTGCAACCAACCAAGGGGTATTCGACCTATGGCAAGGATACTTACAGGGTGCGGAGGGCCTATGGAGCGAAGACACCCCCGGGTGGATGCCGTCCTTCCGGTCGGGCCCCCGCCGCTTCCAGTTACAAGAAAGCGGGGAAATCCCGTACATGGTGAACTCCTCGGCGAGGTCACGCATGTTGAACCGGAGTGCGACCCCAGCAAGCCTCCGCGCCTGTTGCTCGTCGCTGGGCCGAAGCGTCACGTCCGGACAACGGTCGAACGATATCGGCTCTCCCCGGCTTCGGAGGCCGCTCGTCCTCGTCACGAGGTAGTAGAACCACCGCCGTGTCCAACCGGACTCCCACTTTTCCCGCGAAGCCAACGCAGGAAACAAGTGCGAGCACTCCGGCCTTAGCACGAAGTCCACGCTGCCGAAGTTCGAGTAAGCCCCCCTTCCACTTTCTTCGGCTGGCGCCGGGCTTCATGCAGGGTGGCGAACAACTCGGCGCTGGGACGGGTACCCTCTGTCCGCATCGCCCAAGTAAAGATGGCTAACCGAACGATTACGGCTGGAGTCAGCTGCGCCAGCTCCAACCCATACGCTCGCAGCACTTCGCGAACAAAGTATGTCGTCGGGATTCGGAGCCCGGCATCGAAGAACGCCACGAAGACGATCGCCTCCGACTCTCCCGGGGTCGGCTCCGTTTCGTCAGGCCCGAGCAAGCGAGCCCCGGCACGCTCCTCCAGCTTCCTCTCCCGAAGAAGGGTTTGAAGGGTCTGCTCCGTGACGCGGCTCCGCCCCAACACACGGGAGCAGCGACCCTTGGACCTCTTCACGGCATCCCAGCGATGGTGGGTTTGCTTCTTGTCGCGCGGAACCAGACGGTACTCCGCCGGTGGGGGCGTCAGGCAGCGCTGGCTCGACGAGGCGCTCTCGCTAAGGCGACGCGCAGGATCATCAAGGGTGGTACCCTTGTTAGCTGGGAGGTCGTCGCGCGCAGCCATTCCTACTGGGGTAATGGGCAAGCACGGATGCGAGAGTAGCAGCACGATGTGCAGGAAAAATAGGAGGGAACGCACAAGCAAGCAAGCGGCCAAGGGGAACGACTGCATGCCCACAGTGGTGACTTATAAAGCCCCCCATCTCCCCCGTAGGCAGAAGATCGAGCGACAGAATTACAGCGGTTCGGCTATCCACGATCGGGCAGTGCAACCGCTGGCAACCATGGCCGGCAGCGGTAGGTGGGCGATCAGCGCGTAATGCGCCAACGCATTCCCGCCGCGTGGCCACTTTCCCTGGGGAAGAGGCGAACGGCCGTGGTCGTGGGAACGCTGACATCCCACGACGCTCCAATTACAGCCGGACGCGTGCCCTCACCCAGTGCAGGGCAGACGGAGCGGCTGCGACAGCCTGCCCTTGACAGGGGCCGACGCGATTCCAGGCATCATTAAAGCGCACTCCCAGGCCACGTAACCGTCTCCCCACGCTGGCGCTGCACCATGCGGAGCATTCCCCGAGACTCGGCTGCCCGGGGCAGCCGGCCAAGTTCGCCTCGCACCCACAAATATCCGAAGCGCGAAGTAGGGCATGCCCGGATCTCGGCCCCGTCGAAGCCTTCGGCCTGCCCGGTGCCTTCGGCCTCGAGGCCGCGCCAGCTTCGGGACCCGAAGACAGCCCTCGCGCAAGCACGAGCGGATGTGCGAACTATCCAAGTCGTCAAGGATCACAGGCCGATGGGACGGAGGGGGCCAAAGGACTCAGCGGCATGGCTTCGGCCCGTGAAGCCCTTCACCATGAGAGGCTCCTGTTGTAGGGGTGGCCCCCACCTAAGCCCAGTAGGCCTGTTAGGAGGATGTAAGGTCCGAAATAGGACATAGGTAATGACATAAGTGCCCCCGAGGGGAATACTCATGTGTAAGGGTATAACTGTACAAGCACTCACCATTTGGATATATATGTGTGACATAGGCCATGGGGAGGAGCCCGAAGCCATTCATTTACTCAACTCCTCACTACCATACTCTCTCTCTCTCTATTTGGTCTGTAACCACAACATATATTTTTATGTTACATCTGCTAATATCATTTCGATGTGATATATCTAAATAATTTTGTGTATATTATTAGTCAAAAGTTTTAAAACATTCAAAAAGAAAAGAATGTGCTAGAATATCTAAAAAATATTGTTCTTAATCCATTGGACCCTATTTATGATTTAACTATTAGCATTGGATTCTATTACTTAAAACATCTTGGTAGCTAGTTAGTTATTTAAAACTAAACGACAAGATAACGATCCTGCACATTCTCTTGCACGCCAACGTGTTTGATTCAATAAGAAATCTTTAGATATATATTTAAAGATGTATTGTTAATTAGTGATTTCTCTACTAATATAACATGAGAGTTTGTCTGTTCACCATCTCCTTCTGTCCTCATCGCGGAACACACGCGTCCTGCCCTTTCCTTCGCTTTGTGTGCAGCCCAGCCCACGACGTCCCCACGTCGCATGTCCATGCAAAACCAGATAAAAAACTAAACTCCCATTCCTTCCCCAACCCAGCCGCCGCGCCTCCCAGAGAGCTCCCAAAGTGATCTCCACATGCTGCAGGCTAGGAAGAAGCCGGATTTGACCACCATCGGGGAGGGAGGCGTCGGATCCGGCAGCACCATCACCTAAGGCAATGAACATGGCTGAATCTGGCCTCCCCCACCGGGTGCTGTGGCTTGACAGCTGTGCCACCTCCTCCCCCCCATCGTCGCACTGCCCAGATCCTCCCGGAGCCCACTGTAGAAGGAGAGCGAGTGCCGCTTCCTTGCTCATCGACGATGGAGAAGAAGTAGGCGATCGCCGGCAACACCACCATCTTTCCTCTCGATGGCCACCCTAACTCCGTCTCCCCTGTCCCTAGTCACCACCGCTGCCGCCCCATCTGGCATTCCTCGCCATGACACTATGCCACCACACGCCCCTGGGCATCATCGGTGGAGAAGAGCAAGAGGGAGAGTGGAGTCCCATCCTTGGTTGCCACCACCATCACCGCATCCGGCCTCCCTCGACCGCAACGCCACCGGATCAGGCCTCCCCGCCGCGACACCACTGGATCGGGCCTCTCCCACTGTGACATCACTAGATAGGGCTTCCCTCCGCGCTTGACCTCACCAGGAGGTAATGACAGCGCTAAAGGTGAAGGGGAAAGTTCTGTGGCTTGCTCCTCTGTTATGGGTAAGGTTCTCATCGTCTTGTGACTCACTGTGTTGTAGACTTTCATCGTCTATTTGCCTTTTGCTCCCCCTCAGTCCCAACACAGTGGCCTTCAGATATTCAATGTTCAATCACAGCTGATTGCCCATGAAATTAGATTGGCACCGACTTCTAATTAAATCCAAAAATAGTGAAGTTTTTCCTGTCACAACATTCCAAAATTGAGGAAACCGAGAACATATTTGGGATTAAATAACATATTCTTTTTCTATAAGTACTGCATTTTGTGTGTTTGTTTTACTTGTTATGTGGAGTCCAAACCATGTAAAAACCACTAGCAATCTGCACATCTGAACCAGAGTTTATTTGTTGTGACATCAATTGGAAAATTCGTTGTTGCCGACATATTTGATCTTATATATTGATTAGTTTACTACTGGATTTGGTTGGGCTGTCGAGGGCTGTAATAGATGTTCTGCACTGATTCTACCATTACATAGAGGTAATTATGTGATCTTGCCACCATTCTGGGCATAGCACGCTTTGCATCTTGTGCGTTCATTGGTTTGGCGGGCTGCAAAATCACCCTCTCGTGGACTCCCTGTGTTCTTTCCTTGGTTTGTGATTTCCATGGTTATGCAATTAGGATTCTTTTCCTTTTATTTCATATGTGATTGTAGCTTGGCAACTACATGAAGAGCTGAATACTATATTGATTCTTTGATTATGTCTCTCACTTTATAATCGGTCCATGTAAAATCGGATAGGAACACTTTGATCCTGTTATGAGCGTCCTCTACAGGTATACAATTCTAGTCTTGAACTTTTCACTAAATTTAGTTTTTTAGTTTTAGTGAAATGACATGATCATTAACTGTGTAGGTGTCATCCTGCGATACCCAATCATTGAGACGATGCAACATGCAGTGATGTGAAATTTTCTGAGGAGAACACCCAACGTTAGCATGCCTCATTTTCTGATTCCTTGAATTGATTGATCCCCAAAGTGTTTATGGGTCTTATTGGTTTAACTGGGTAATGGCAATATGCGATGTTTATGATCAGTCAAGTGGTGCAACTCATGACGGGTAGCAGGCTAGCAGTAACCAAATCGCATGTGCGTAGAAGAGTTTAGCAAAGTGAGAGTTGTTTCATGGAAAGAGGCTATTGCAAGCACTATGATGCAATACTTCTAATGCACTATCTGTGTAGAAGTAGACAAATATTCTCTTGTCATTGGTATTGTTTTTTGAATAATTATGAATTGATGTACTTTCCTATGTGTCACATCGTATTTCATCTTTTCACCAAATGCCTTATTCACTGCTATGTAATCATAAGAAGCCTATACTAACAATTTAATACTTTTGTTTAAGCCAATTCAGGCAGTCCATGACTCCATGTTAGTGAATTTCTCACGGATTGTTGGAAGTTGGATTTCCTCTTAAATATGTTCCTTGATGTAATTAGTTGTCTTATGTCGATATTGCATCATATCATCTATTAGACTGTACTGTGGAGTTGTGATACACGTAGATATTTGTGATGTTCAGTTCAGACATATCATGCTGGATGAATGCTATGTTCTATTTTCGTTTTCTTGACTGTTGTCTGCAGTACCATTTGAGTTGTCCTATACATGGCGCATTCTAGCCAAAGCTCTAACCTAGTTGTGCTCAGCTTAATTAATATTGGCATTAGGGTGGACTCGGTGTTGGCTAACACGGGATGGATTTGTTTCTCAAAAAAAAATCTTTTGACAGTGTTTTAGGTGGTGATCGGTTCGGCTGAAAAGCTCGTGGCTTATGGCTGAAAACACTGTAGCTGGCTGAAAAACGCACTGTAGCTGACAGAGGCTTATTTACCATAATTAAATTTAAAAATATAAAAAATATGTTAGCCCATTACGTATAATACAAACGAATACGGGAAAAAAGAACCGGCAAAAAAGCTCAACAAAAAACCAAAAGTTCAGAAAAAGACGAAATTTATGAATAGTGCAAAATAAGCCAGAAGCTAGAAGCTCAAACCGAATTGATCGGGTTAATTTTCTAGTTAGTGTTTTATTTCTTCCTTATTGCACCCACCTACTTCATGGTCGAGTCGTCGCCCTCATGGAATAGAATCCCATTGGGTTTAAACATTTTTTAGGGCATGATTGGCAGTCGTTATATGGGCGTCCAAAACCGTCAATTTCTGTCCAGCGATCAGCAGCTGTTACATCTCATCCTAAGCCTGTCCAAGCCCCCATGCCAAGCAGAATATTCAAACTCGAGACTTTTTTGCTCCCTGACCAAAGAATGCTCGTCTCTAACGCCAACCGTGAAAGTGATTAGGATTTGCCCAGAACATAACGGCAAACAATCGTTAGCAGATAGATGGTATCGGGTTCTCAGTATCAAGTTGATTTTTCTTTATTTTTGCCCCGCAAATGATCCATAGATGATGGAATTCTCAGGGCCTGCTGTAATGAGGTTCTGTTTCTAATTTTTTTAATATCATCTTCTTCTTTTTTTTGCTTTTTGGGGTTATATATTTTTTCTTTATTTCTCTACATTATTTATGTTATAACTTTTATTTTTGAAATTTAATTATATTAAAAAGTTATCAGAACATATAGTACAAAACAAAAA
Source organism: Dendrocalamus latiflorus (assembly GCA_017311315.1). Taxonomy (NCBI): domain Eukaryota; kingdom Viridiplantae; phylum Streptophyta; class Magnoliopsida; order Poales; family Poaceae; genus Dendrocalamus; species Dendrocalamus latiflorus. The sequence continues at coordinate 38,069,794 of CM029611.1, forward strand.
ACGAGAAGCGTATGTTTAAGGCCCAAAGGAGTTTCTTTTGGGTAGACGATTTGGTGGTACGTACTCCGGTACAATTCACGAGCCTTTGAAGTCGTGGGCATAGTTTTTGCATGTACCACACGTAGGGGCAAGCAGACTGACACATTTAGGTGATCAAAGAAATGCGAAGATTTGACAGATCTCGCAGTAGGCCAACTTCGACAATTAATTCCGATGGAATATGAAATTGCTCAACCCCACATATAAGCCATCAACGTGTACGTGCCAAGTTATGGGAGGTATGAAGTTGAGAAGCTTCTTGGGTTACTACTGGCTTACATGCGGGCCCGGCCAACCAACACAGGCGGAATTCACGTGGCATTCGCATGTGCACCGTGCAGCGCGATTATCTCACAGCTCTTTCAAAAGTCGAAAACAGAAGGATTTCATTTTTCTTTGAGGATTACTGATGCTACCAACAAAAAGCCATAACACATATAGCCTTGTTTCTAAAATGAGTCGTAACTCATCATGCCACAAACCATGGTACAGCTCCAGCAACACTCCATCATGTAACCAATTTCCCAATCAGAGAGAGCTCAGAAGCTCTGAACGGGTCCGCCCAGAACGGCGACGGGCCCATGGGCCGAAGGCCGCCTGCGCATGAGCTTAGCACGCGGACGCTCAACGAAAAACGGCGGCCGAGATTTGGCCCGTGCGGGCCCTCAGTACTAGCCGGACGGCCGAGATCCTCCCGTGCTCGACAAGCCATGTGGGCCCGTGCCTCGCCCTAACGGGCCAAACTGGACGGCACTTCCGAGGCTTTCGGAATTCCGCTTCCCTGGACGGGGTCGTGCACCGCGGCGCGCGTGCGTCGCCGCCGGCCGGGCGCCATGTGTCGCGTACGCGCGCGCGGGGCACTTTCAGCGTGCGCACGGCGTGTTGAGGCGGTCGTGCGAGGCTTTTCACCACCGTCGCACGTCAAAAATTCTCTCCAGCCTCCACTTGTGGTGGCGTGCCGTGTAGAACGGAGCGGGTTTTTGGTGCGTCTTTCTTTTCAATTTCCATGCCACGGTTTGCTGGACATTGGACCGATTGATTAGGCTTTTACCTGTGTCTAGGTGCCAGGTGCGGACCCAAGTACCCAACGGGTCACCCGGGGATGGCGCCCCCTTATCGCCATGCCCACAAGAGCCGGCGGCGGCGCCAGAGCGCAGGAGGCGCGTGCGGGACTAAGAGGCCAGAGAGGAGAGCAGGAGGCCGAAGGCCGAGTAGCTGGAGATAGGAAGGGACGGCGCCAGGGGAGCTAGGTCCATGTCGAGCGGGAGAAAAAGACGGAGTAGTCAGCAAGTGAAGGAATCGGCAGGAGAGAGAAGAAAAGGAATGGAGAGAGAGGAAGAAAATGGGATAGAACTCGGTAGTTGGCCATTCGGCCTGAGAATGAGTAGAGGGAGTATGTGAGGGGAGAGAGTAGGTGAGGAAGAGAGAGAATGAAAGCATGCTAATTATATTCGTTTAGAGTGTTCTGTTACATATTTAAATATCTTGTTAATTTTATTAGTCATAATTAAGTTGTAGAACCTCATTAATAATTATTCATAATTATTAAAATGAAATAATTGTTGTAGACTAAAATTGTATGCGGAGATTTAAATAGCATTTAAGTTATAAAAATCTGTAATAGGCTAAATTAATGCAGGGAACGCAGTCTTCTCCTCCCGCACTGAGGAGTGGACGCCACTACCCTCATTCAGAAAAACACGATGTATATTATAGTTTCTAAGATAATCTGTTATAGCCGTAATAATATTTTTCTATCTCTCACCGGCAGTGTGGCAGGCTACTGCAAACAGGCAACTTGGCATTCAGCAAACCAGTGAGCAAATTCCATTAGCTTCCTTAAATTTTAATCCTAGGTCAGCCAATGTATGGTCCTTGTACGCTCGTGGATTTGCAACGGAGAAATCTTGCCAGAATTTTAGGCCCGTGCAATTTGGTTTTTTTAATGGCTTTTGACTAGCACTGTAGTAACTGATAGTTTTTTTCCTCAGACATTCAATTAAAAGAAAATAAAGGAAAAAAGAAAATTAGAAAATACCATTATATTTCCATGGATAATGAAAAAAAACCACATTAAAAAACCAACGTGTTCCAAACCATTTTTAGTTTCTAAATACTAGAAGCCAAAAGTTATTTAGAACGAGATCTTAGACGCTCGAATTGTTTGTTATAGAAGTTCTAGTGAAGGCCTAACCTCTCTCAAACATACGCTTTCACGGTAGACTGACCGACACAATCACGGTGGATGGCTCGCTGGAGATGGGAACGAGAAGATAGAACTAATAACAAAGTTGAACACAAGAATTGAGGCACAACATTATGGTGTTAACTGAAGCACCTTTTTCTGTGTGTTTTTCTGTTATTCTCTGGCTCAAATGCTCAACAAATTATATGACTTAAATAGATACAAACTGGCCGCACATGCAGGCCACTTACCCATAACTCACTGTGATTCGGTTTTGCCAGCCACACTTCCTACGACTCGCGTATATTGCGCACTACCCGCTAGACTCGGTCTCGCTGAGACCAACTCAAATGCTTACGACCACACACATGCTTCGAGTCCATTGAGCGTGGCACTTCAACCACACAGGTCTTCTGAGCACTAACCGGTTTAGTAGGCCTCTGACTGCTATAGTGATCACACGACCATGACAGCTATGACTGCTACAGTGATCAACGACTGCTACAAGTATAATGTCTACAGTACTCCAAGTATGACATCTACAGTACTGCTTATGGCATTCAGAAGCAAAGTGTCCATAATCATTACAATTAAAACACCTTACTTTTGCCTTGTCACCTCTTCGGTATCGATAGTCACCACCTCTACCAGAACCACCTGAGGAGCCTTCACCTTCATGCTTCGACGATCGAGGCTCCCACTCTGCATGCGTTAGAAGCAAGTGCTCTTTGTCTTCATCGTTGTTGCCATAACGACGCTCTCCTTCTTCTTGCGTCTTCAAGCGCCCGATTAGCTCTTCGATCGACATTTTTTATGTCGCCAAATTGCTCAATCGTAGTGACGACTGGAGAGAATTTCTTGGGCATGGCATGAATAAACTTCCGCATGATGTAGGCCTCTTTCATCTTTTCGCCTAGACCTCGTACCTTGCTGACAATTGTCGTCAACCTTATCGTGAAGTCATTGATCTGTTCGGTGTCCCTCATCCGCATGTTTTCATACTCGCTTTTGAGGTTTTGTACACGTGGCTCCTTGACGCGATCGGCACCAAGATGCATCGTCTTCAGGGTGTTCTAGGCCTCCTTTGCAGTCTTCTTCTCCGCTAGGAGTAGCAGCATATCTTCCGGCACCGCGAGGAAGATTGTCGCGAGCGTCATTTGATCTTGCCTCTTTTTCACCACCTCATCTACGATTGCATTCCACACGCCCTGAGCGCTCATGAACACTTTCATCTTCACAGCCCAAGTCATGTAGTTTCTCCTCGTGAGCATGGGATACAGGAGGGAGATGCTGCCCTCGCGCGCCGACGCCTTCGGCACGCTCCCATTGCTGATCTTCAGAACGCCCCCGTCGCTGGTGACATTTCTCGATGAGCTCGGACGTGACATGGATTAAGGTGTACACGAACATAAGCTCTGATCCCCAAATGTAGGGATTAGCCTAGGAGAGAACTCAGGCTCTGCTGTGGACACGCTTGGATCGAGAGAACAGAGAGAGCCGAAGCCCTGCTTTTCTTCTAGATCTGCATCTGGATAATCACCTAAGCTCTGATACCAAATGAAGGCCCAGCCTCTCTCAAACACACGCTTTCACAATGGACTGACGCACACAAACACAATGGATGGTTCACCGGAGATGGGAACGAGAAGACGGAGCTAATAATAAAACTGAACACAAAAATTGAGGCACAAGATTGTGGTGCTAACTGGTACACCTTTTTTTGTGCTTTCTCTGTTATTATCTGGCTCAAATGCTTAACAAATTACATGACTTATATAGATACAAATTGACTGCACATGCAGGCCACTCGCCCATAACTCAGTGTGATTTGGTTTTGCCGGCCACACTCCCTACGACGCGCGCACACTGCGCACTACTCGCTAGATTCGGTCTCGTTGAGACCATCTCAGACGCTTACGACCACACATAGGCTTCGAGTCCATTGAGCACGACACTTCGACCGCACAGGTTTTCTAAGCACTGACCGCTTCAATAGGTCTCCAACTGCTACATTGATCACACGACTATGACAGCTACGACTGCTACAATGATCACACGACCACGACAGCTACGACTGCTACAGTGCTCACACGACCATGACGGCTACGACTGCTACCATCACACGACCATGACAGCTACGACTGCTACAGTGATCACACGACCATGACAGCTACGACTGTTACAGTGATCATACGACCATGACAACTACGACTGTTACAGTGATCATACGATCATGACAGTTACGACTGCTGCAGTTATGATATGATCATGACTCTACATTACTCTTCTGAGTATGGTGTCTCCAATACTCCTTCGAGTATAGCATCTACAATACATATGACTATGACCGCTATGACTGACTCTTCGACTACGATCACTTCGACTACGACCATTTCGACCGTAGTCACTTCTACTGTTTGGACTACTGTAGCTTCGACCACACTTCCGACTCAGTTTTGACTACGTCGTCATAACTTCTACACGAACTCATACACATAAGTCCTCGACAAACACTTTTATAATACACACATATAATAAGATTAGCCTAACATTCAGTAAGCTATCACATGCAAGACTTCTACCCGTGTGGTCTCTTCATGTACATATTCAATGGACCTGCTTGTTTATAACCGCACTAGTCAGTGCGCTCGTGCACCGTAGTAATCACAGTTTTGCGTGCTTGATTTGAGACCGTGGTGTACTTTAGCTGTAACCACGTGTAGACCTAACAGTTTTCGCACCTCGGTTCGTTAGTCCGGCAGCCAATAGTTTAACGGGTTTGACTCGATCTAATTAATCTTGGAGCCCACATGATTCCAATAGATCCTTTCTCGATCATATCCTCTTTAATTGGTCAATTTTGGACAACTAAACACGGGAAGATATTCCCTAAGCCTCCTTTTCGTCAACATGCCTGAGCTTCATGGGCAAGAAATCTCATCTATACTAAACGGGAAAAAAAACAAGCTTCTCCCATTAGTCATCAAAATTCGTTCGGTCCAAGATGGCTCTACTCCGGCTGTCTTATAGCTTAATTTCTGACTATGTTTTTTGATTTATAACTAAAATTATATTGTATCAATATTAGATTTTTCTAAAAAAATAAAGAAAAAATATTGATATATCATCACGGACAATACAAAAGGAATAAAGAGGAAAAACAAAAGGACAAAAAAAACAAAAAAAATCCTAAAAACTAAAATAAGCTGAAATTAAAAGTTGACATTTTAAAATTATTTTTAATTTAAATAAGCTAAAAACCAACATAAATTATAAGTTAAAAGTTATTTGGAGCGGAGCAATAATATCATCAAATTTCTTCCTGGTCAAACTGCAGTTTGCCCTTTTTCCTGGAAAGAGAGGGAACCATGCATAGAACTGATCCAATGAGGTTCGGCAGAAAACAAGGGAACTAAAAAGGAAAAAAGAAAGAAAGAACGCCTGTGTCCTCTCCTACTAGCTCCTACGAGTACTCGTCCTTCTTTCAATGACAGATCAAATCCAAGCATAAAACACTCCTTAGACAAATGATTTTTTTTCTAGTCAAATCCACTGTGGGAGCGATATGGCGTGGTCGGTTCATGTGGTTCCTTCCATATACTGCGACGAGTTCTGAATTTTAGGACAGTGGCTCCAGTTCGACGTCTTTTCAGGAATTCAAGTCTGCACAGTGCACGTCCATTTTCTGGCGAGCGGCACTGTGCACAGTTGATGCTGCGCCATGCTAGCAGGTCACCAAAGTTTCATGATTTCATCGCAATTCCTAAAATATTTCACCTCATCACCCGCTGCCACGCTCTCATGGGTACACTCCGACGTCTCAAAATTACTATCACGCACTAAGTCGCGTGTGGTCAATAATTCTATATAAAAGTATTTTCTCTTCGGTAGAAAAGATGACGATAAAGTGTTTATATCAATAACAATAGACTATAGGGATTAGGTCTTTTCAATTAGCTCTACACAATGATGTTTGCCGGATAATTCAATAATCTCTTAAGACAAAAGATATCAATTTTATTAGTCAACAAAGACGATCTAACATAATCATAGAAACAGCTATGGCTGCAATGAATGTCTCTCTAGCTGAACACAAGATCCTAAAGCTGTATTCCTCATCACTATTTAGCAGGATAGTATTGGAACAAGCAAAGACTCTGTCTCATAACACTAAAAGATCATTTAGGCAAAATTCTCAGATAAAAAGCACTTATCTTCATTGGCAGATCATCTTTGAGAGTAATTACCATAGAGTCAACATTTATTTGGTCCAGGTCCTGTCAGGCACATTAGATCAGTGGACTAACAATGAAGTCGACTCCATGATACAAGTCAGTGGGAGTTGTTACGGAAATGCGATCTATGATGTCTTTCTAGCAGAGGGCTATTATCTAGAAACATATGCTCTTTTCTGGATGGGTGGTGATTTTAATGTAAATGTTCATGAGACGCTAGCAATAGGATAATAAGATTTATGTCTTCTTTAGCTAAACACAGTAAAAGAGTATATGTTTAAGATCGAACAAAAGTCCTATATACGAGTAAATTCAATACATTAGAGCGAGAGAGAGCAGAAAAGTATCTGTACTAATGAAAAGGAAGAACTTCATTATAAACAATTTTTTTGTTGGAGGAAGAGAATTGCAAAACTGCTATCTAAATTGCAAGGTAATTACCTTTAATTGAAATTCCATGACCAAACACCTTAAAGCAAACCTATCTAGCTATAACTCTGGCTCAATATGGCAAGCTAGGCATGCAGCAAGCCATTAGCAACTGCATATGGTTCGCATACAAGGAAAAGGGCAAAGACACCTAGCACAACATACAACACCGGTCACAAATAGTCAAAACAAAATGGTTTCTAAAGTAAATCAGATGCACATGTATTACATGGAATTGAATTATTCAAAAATGGGAGATAAAATTCACTTTTAAATCACCACCCATCCAGGCTGATTGCATCCATGGAAGTGCGTCTGCTCATGCCAAATTAGTGCAAGAACATGTTTGGATCTGGGAACTATGTAGCTGCATACTTGCAGCTAAGATACTATGGAATGGTCAAGAATAGATTCTCCCCAAGAATTAGTACAAGTGGTGGTTTGGAAGGATAACTCAATTCTTTCCATGTTTCTGCAAGATCCTAGCAGACTGAAAAGGTGAATTACTCAAAGGAACCCATAATCAAAAACTAATTACGTAAGGAGGTACAGATATCAGAGAACATGATATACAAATAAGAGTAGAGAACAGCTTTAGTATGTAGTGTCGGTGCGAAGCTGCATAACAAAATTAATGAGCAAAGGAAGTAAAGAGGGCAATGTGATCATTTTACCTAGAATGTAGCTCCATTTTAATTGCTGTGGAGTAGAGATATCATCACTATCTTTCACCGATATATAAACCACCATTCCAAGGTATAGCAACAGAGGCGATCCATATGTAATAATGAATATCAATATCCCACAGAGAACTGTGGAGTAACTTGAAATGCCCTACTAAAATTCATTAGTCAAATTAGCAGGAAATGGGGAGAAGGGGCACTTCAGAAAGTCTACGATAAACGTACAATTAAAGGTCTAGCAACATCAATGCTGGTGAGGGTATTTGTATTCCCAAGACCAAAATGACTGGTTGTTCCAAAAAATTGCACCGCAACAACCTACACAGTTGATCACCCATGGTTAGCCAAGATAAACATAAAGTTTTGGCAGTAGGTAGTTTATACTGCGCAATCTAGGTAATGCTAAACATCCATTGCCACTGAAAACATATGCAAACCAAAGAACCTTTAGTTGATAGTTTGGTGTAGTTTGACACTAAAGTGAATTTACAGAAAGAGTGAAAAAGTAGACAGGAATGAAACAAAAGAGAATTGTGTACCTATTACATTGTCACATAATAGCTGAATGAGTATGCTCTACTGTTTTAAAAAACCATAGGATAGTAGTTCAGCTCAATCATGGGTCGGTCTATTCCTGAGAAAAGATCACTTACCAAACATTAAGAGCATTTCTTAAAAAGTTCATACTAAAACAACTCATCACAATTCCAAGGTTCATTTGTGTAACTCCAATATGAATCGACATCTTCAAAAAGTTCAGAAATGGAAGCTCACTGCGGCTACCAACATGCTGTGGCTCTCCACAAAATATTTTTTTGTTCTTTGCAGTCATTACAGTGGCACACTGATTCTTAGTGTTCGTGAAGGCAGGCTAACAAAAGGAAACTGGGATAAATGAATAGACCTTGCACTGGAGCCATCTAATCAAGGACAGGGGTGCACGAAGCTCTGCCATTAGGAAAACTAAATGTTTGTCCACAAATATAATGAAGCATACCTTCATGAGCTTGGGATCATGCCCACAAAATATCTTGGTCTCATAAGATCAGAATGGCTACTTCCTTTGCTCTAGAACCACTCAAAAACATGAAAATAAACAGCAGAAAACACGTCAACAGATTGTAATTATCACACAAACATATTAGGATCAACACTGACACTACAAATTCAATGCCCTTAAAAACTTTCTAACACTTTCCTAAACATAAAAACATAGAAATGCAAGTTTATATTTGCACAATTTGCTTAGCTATGTCAATAAGCATGGCATTTACTCGTAGAACCTTTGGTGATGACAGGAAGTTAGCTAGAAAGATTTGCTCAATATATTCATTTTCAGAATCATGTATGTATCATAACAAGTCAAAGGAAAAAGTTCGGTGTTAAAAAACATACACATATTAGAGCACTAAAAAAAACAAAATGGAAACATCATAGACAACAGAGTCATAGCAATAGGCACCCCAAATGCACTAGGAGGAAGTGGATCAAAGGCAACACCAAGCACTGGCCCATCCTATTAGGATACTTGTATAGCCTATTGTTGCACCAATCTAACTTCTTCCTCAAGTTGTACTTTTCCTGTACATGGCTATATATATGAAAGGCACCCCCACGTTGTGCGTGTGGTGATTGCCCCAAACTCATTAGTCTCCAACATGGTATCAAATTGGGCCTGGGCCTAGGTCCCCTCTCGCCCCCACCCATCAAACCCTAGCCGCCGGCTACCCCGGCTGCACCGATCGGCCGCCGCCTCCTCTGCGGCCCCGATCCCTCCTCCCTCCACTGCGCCCGCCGGCTACACCGGCTGCACCGATCGGCCGTCGCCTCTTCTGCGGCCCCGATCCCTCCTCCCTCCACTGTGCCCCTACCCCCTTCCTCTCGGGCCGCGCCGATCCTTCTCCCAGCCGCCGGCGCCGAACCCTGCCTCGCCATCGCCCCTTCCCATGTCGACGGACCTCTCGGCATCGAGCGGCACTATGGCCTCCACTGGCACGGGCACCCTGCCTTCGTCTGGATCAGATGCCGCACCGCCTGTCTTCGTTGCTCCCTACGCTACGATCGCCGTCAAGTCGCACGTCCCGGTGACCCTTGAGTTGAAGCGTCCCAACTTCAACCGCTGGTCCCCGTTCTTCCTCTCCCTGTGCGGCAAGTTCAGGCTTCGCTCGCACGTCGATGGCACCACTGCGGCACGCCCGCAGGATCCCCAGTGGGCGATTGCCGACTCCTGCGTCCACAGCTGGCTCCTCGGCTCCGTGGCGGACGATGTTCTCGGCCTCGCCCTCGCACCTGAACAAACTGTTCGCCAGCTCTGGGTCGCCATTGAAGCCCTCTTTCAGGCGAACAAGGCTTCCCGCGCAGTCTTCCTCGGCCACGAGTTCCACTCCATGACCCAGGGTGACCTCTCCATTGATGAATATTGCAGAAGATGAAGGCCACTGCCGACGCGCTGCGTGATGTTGGCCACGCCGTTCTCGACTCGCAGCTCGTCCTCAACCTACTGCGTGGCCTCAACCCTCGCTTCTCCAGCACCGCCGACAACATCGCCGACTCGGATCCGCTACCCAACTTCGCCACCGCCTGCGAGAAGCTGGTCCTGAAGGAACTCCGTCTCGCCAACGAGGGCAAAGTCGCTACCGAGACTGTGCTCCACGCCGGCTCCTCCCCTTGCGGGGCGGTGTGCCACGCCGCCGGCTACGGCCAGGGTGCTGGTGGCAGCGGTGGCCAGGGTGGCCGCAATCGCAAGAAGGGCGGCGGCAACCGCGGCCCCACCCCGCCGGCCGGCCCCTGGATATGCTTCACTCCGTGGGGCACGACGCAGCAGCAGTGGCACCCCCCGCAGGGCGCGCCGCAGCAGCCGTGGCGTCCTCAGCAGCCCGGCATTCTGGGCGCACACCCACAGGCACACACCGCCTTCGCGCCCGCCCAGTTCTCCGACGCAAGCACCGTACCGCAGCAGGGCGCTGGCGGCTGGGATCAGGCAGGCCTCATTGCCGCCCTGAACCAGATGGCACTTCAGGGTGCCAACCCCTGGGTCCTCGACACCGGCGCCACCGCTCACATGTCGTCATCGGATGGTATACTGCTCTCCCGTCTACCTCACTCCAACTCTTTCATCACTGTAGGCAACGACAGCACCATGCCGATTTCCTGTCGTGGCACATCCATCTTGTCGGCAGCTGACACTACCTTTCACCTCCGCAATGTCCTCATTGCTCCCGCCCTAGTGCGCAATTTGCTTTCTGTTCGCCAATTCACTCGCGACAATAATTGTTCTATCGAATTTGACGCTTTTGGTTTTTCTGTTAAGGACTAGCGGACGGGGCGCGTGATTCTTCGCTGCAATAGTAGCGGGGACCTCTACACCATTCCTTTGTCCCCACCCTACAGTTGCAACCTTGCCTCTACGTCCACCCTATGGCATCATCGCCTCGGTCACCCCGGTCCTTCCGCCCTCACCACGCTCCAGAACATGTCGGTCATATCTTGCAATAAGAGCCCGCGGTCTTTGTGTCATGCTTGCAAGCTTGGCAAGCACACGTGGCTCCCTTTTAGCAGTTCCACCTCTGTCACCACTGCTCCTTTTGAGTTACTTCACTGTGATGTCTGGACATCTCTAGTTCTTAGCACTTCAGGTTATAAATATTATCTTGTGTTGCTTGATGATTATTCTGATTTCTGCTGGTCATTCCCGTTACGCCACAAATCCGATGCGCATCGCCATATTGTCAATTTTGTAACCTTTGCTCACACACAGTTCGGCGTACTGCCCAAGTGCTTTCAGGCCGACAATGGTACCGAATTCGTCAACAATGCCACCACTTCCTTCCTAACTAGCCGCGGCATTGCTTTGCGTCTCTCGTGTCCATACACCTCGCCACAAAACGGCAAGGCTGAGCGCATGCTTCGTACCATCAACAACACTATTTGCACCCTGCTGATACACGCGTCCATGCCTTCGCCTTATTGGGTTGAAGCCCTAGCTGCCGCCACATACGTTCTTAACTGGCGCCCCTCCTCCTCCGTACATCACAGCATTCCCTACCAGCTCCTGCATCAGAAGCTCCCAGATTATTCCTCCCTCCATGTGTTCGGCTGCCTCTGTTATCCGAACCTTAGTGCCACGACACCTCACAAACTCTCCCCCCGTTCGACTCCCTGCGTGATTCTCGGTTACCCCTCCTCTCACAAGGGGTACCGTTGTCTGGACATGACTAGCCGCCGCATCATTATCTCACGTCATGTTGTCTTCGATGAGTCTGTGTTTCCGTTCGCCTCGGCACCCTCGGCGGCCTCTGTGCCGTCTTCACTGGAATTTTTGATGCAGGGTCTCTCTCCAACGTCGGAAGCTTCGCCCCGTGGCGTTGAGCGACCGCGTGCTCTTCGGGTGCTCCCTCCTTTGGCGAGGTTGAGCAGCCGGACCTCCAGGACCCAGCGGTCATTTACGCCGGTCCCCTGCTCCCGCCCGGCGCCTCGCCGGCATCCGCGCCAGCGCCCCCAGACCTGGTCGCCGCTCCGCCTACAGGCGGGCACCCGGCCGCCGCCCCGCAGCTGAGCGGCGCTTCAACGTTGCCTACCAGCGGCGACCACCGCCGTCCCCCTCGACCTCCTCTGCGCCCCCGGCGGCTATGGCCGCTCCGGCGCCGCAACCGTCTTCGCGCCCCACGACGTGATCTCAGACCGGCAGCCTGCGTCCCGTCGACCGCCTCAACCTCTCCGCCACGACGGCCTCGCCGATCCCGGCAAACTATTGCAGTGCGCTCGCCGACCCCAACTGGCGTGCTGCTATGGCGGAGGAGCACAAGGCTCTTATTGACAACGACACCTGGCGCCTCGTGCCTCGACCGCCTGGTGCTAACGTTGTCACGGGCAAATGGCTGTACAGGCACAAGTTCCACTCAGACGGCTCCCTGGCCAGGAACAAGGCTCGCTGGGTCTTACGGGGCTTCTCTCAGCAGGCCGGCGTCGACTACGACGAGACTTTCAGCCCGGTTGTCAAACCGGAGACGATCCGCACCGTCCTCAGCATCGCCGCCTCGCGTGACTGGCCTATTCACCAGTTCGATGTGAAGAACGCCTTCCTCCACGGCCACCTGGAGGAAACCGTATACTGCCAGCAGCCGTCAGGGTTCGTCGACCTCGCCGTCCCTGACTACGTCTGTCTCCTGCAGAAGTCTTTGTGCGGGCTCAAGCAGGCTCCCGGGCTTGGAACCAGCGCTTCGCCACGTAAATCTGCCGCATCAGCTTCACTGCGTCCAAGTCTGATGCATCTCTCTTTATTTACAAAGATAAAGATCGTGTTGCCTACCTACTCCTGTACGTCAACGACATCATCCTCATGGCCTCGTCCCCGGCACTGCTCCAGTCCATCACTGCGCGCCTTCACTCGGAGTTCGCCATGACGGATCTCGGCGACCTGCACCACTTCCTCGGGATATCTGTGACGCACGACAGTGACGAGCTGTTCCTCTCGCAGCGTCAGTACACCATCGACCTCCTCCAGCGTGCTGGCATGTCCGAGTGCCACCCGTCTGCGACACCAGTGGACGCCCGGACAAAACTGTCGGCCACCGACGGCGCTTCCGTCGCCGACCCCTCCGAGTACCAGAGCCTCGCTGGTGCACTCCAGTATCTCACCCTGACGAATCCTGATCTGGCCTATGCCGTCCAACAGGTCTGCTTGTTCATGCATGATCCCTGCGAGCCGCATCTCGCACTGATCAAGCGTATCTTGCGATACGTCAAGGGTTCCCTCTCCGCTGGCCTTCTCCTCGGAGTCGGCGCCGTCGACCAGATCATAGCCTACTCCGATGCCGACTGGGCGGGCTGCCCTGACACGCGCCGCTGTCCTCGGTGACAATCTGGTGTCCTGGTCATCCAAACGCCAGACCACAGTCTCTCGCTCCAGCGCGGAAGCGGAATACCGTGCTGTTGCTCATGTCGTGGCCGAGTGCTATTGGCTGCGACAGCTTCTTCAGGAGCTCCACATCTCGGTCCCTTTGGCGACCGTAGTCTACTGCGACAACGTAAGTGCTGTCTACATGACGGCCAACCCTGTTCATCATCGTCGCACGAAGCACATCGAGATCGACATCCACTTCGTCCGCGAGAAGGTTGCATTGGGACAGGTTCGAGTGCTGCATGTTCCCTCGGCATACCAGTTCGCGGATATCATGACCAAGGGTCTCCCTATACAGTTGTTTACTGACTTCCGGACCAGTCTGTGCGTCCGTGATCCTACCGCTACGACTGCGGGCGGGTATTAGGATACTTGTATAGCCTATTGTTGCACCAATCTAACTTCTTCCTCAAGTTGTACTTTTCCTGTACATGGCTATATATATGAAAGGCACCCCCACGTTGTGCGTGTGGTGATTCCCCCAAACTCATTAGTCTCCAACACATCCATATTTTGTAGGATCTCATGATCTTTGGAAAGTAGATTTTGGTGAGAACATACCTTGGTATTTCTAGCCCATCAGGAACTAAACTGACAATATACAGAGGGTAAAGACTACCATTAGTATGTTCCAACAGCATCGCAACCTACCAAAACTAAGCCATCGTGATGACCGAAACACAGATTAAGCATAGCGAGCCACAAATAAGCAAAAATGTAACAATCAATACATACATCGGCAAAACACCAAAACAAACTAAATAGAAGAGAACGTGGAAAGGAAAGGCGGGCCGGCACAAATTCGAGCGGTCATTGTCGATTTGGAAGGTGAAGGGGAGAAGAAGGAGAGGAAGAGGAAGAGGAAGATGGAGGGAGGGGATGAGAAGTGGAGTTGGGTGGTAAGAGGGAGAGAAACAGAGAATGGTGAGGATGGGCAACCGCAGGGCGGGGGAGGATCTGGGCCGGTGACTTGTTGGCCTAGGAGAGAGAGGGAGATTCAAAATTCAAAATCTGATTTTTCTAGAAACTCTCTTTAAACAAGGAAATCCTAGAAGATAGCAGAAAAAATCCAATAAAAGTGTTTTTAAATTAGGATTTTTACAAAAATTCAAAATATTCTTTATTGAATATATTTTTATGTTTTTACTTAAATTACTTTTTCGAAAAGAATGCCTTTTTAAAAGCAGAAAAACAAGGGTAGATCAAAATTTAAAATTCAAGCAACCAAATAACATTGCTTTTTATATTATTTTTTACCCTAATTTTTGAAATAAATAGCTGGCTGTTACATTATGCGGGTAAATATGCTATTTTAGTAAGTCAAGCATTAGCAACCAGTGAAAAATAAGCCAAACAGTTCCTGGAAACCCGTCCAATGCATCAGCACCAAATAAACTTTGGTTTAACCGTTTTGGGACCCACCCTCACACACCCTCAACGAGCAAAGAACCACCATGTCCGATCCCTTTGGTCTTTTGGAAGCTTCAAGATCTCCGCCACAATGCAAAACCAGCCGGCTCCCCAAGTACCAACCAAACCGCCCTGTTTAGCGATGACAGTTGAGTAGTCCTCGCCGTCTCTCCACTTCCTGGAGCCCGTTTCCGTCCATTCTTGACCAGCGACATGTATGTACTACTCCGAGTCTATGTATGACAGCTTGATTTCTCTGCTACTAATTAACCCGCCTAAAATTAACTAGGAAAAAACGAAAAAATAGCTCTGTTAGAGCAACTCCAGCAGTAGCCCTCAAAACAGGGCCCCTACTTTTCATTTGAGGGCTCCCCCTACTTTTGAGAGCCCTGTTTTTTTACATCTGCTCCAACAGCACCTCTCAAATTTAAGCCCTCAAATCCATTCCACTACAACTGACACATGGGACCCACTCCTCATTCTCTCCCTCACCCCTGCCGTCTCCAGGCATCCCCACCTCCTCTTCTCCCCCTGCCGTCTCCGCCTCGCGCCTCCCGCCGCCTCCGCTTCCCCCTTCTCGGGCGGCTTCCTCACCGTGCGCGCCCTCACCCTGCCGACGACGGCGAGGCCGAGGCGCTCGTCCGCCTCCTCGCATCCTCACCGTGCGCGCCATGCGTCGGGAGCTGGGGAAGAGGAGCCGCCGAGGAGGGCGGTGGCGGCGCGGGAGGAATCGCCGGGGAGGAAAGAGGCGGGCGGGAGGAAAGAGGCGGGCGCGGGGGAGCCGGGCGCGATGGGGGAGGCCGGGAGGGGGTGGCGGGGAAGGGGGCGGTGGGGAAGGCGGGGGCGGAGGCGGAGGGGGCGGAGGCGGCGGGGGAGGGGGCGGAGGCGGCGGGGGAGGGGAAGGGGGCGGTGGGGAAGGCGGGGAGTCAGGGACGGAGGGGAAGGGGGCGGAGGCGGCGGTGGAGGGGGTGGAGGCACCGGGGAAGGGGAAGGGAGCGGCGGGGGAGGGGCGGCGGGGGAGGCGGGGAGTCGGGGACGGCAGGGGAAGGGGCGGCGGCGGGGGAAGGAGCAAGGAGGGAGGCGGACTGGCGGAGTGGGAGGGAGGGGGACGGGCGGAGGCGGGGGAAATTTCACCAGCGGGAAAAAAACCGAAAAATGAGAGGCAGGGGAGGGCCCCTGGGAATGAGGGCTTGGAGGCCTCATTTGAGAGGCCTCCTATTTTTGAGAGCCAAGTAGGGGCCCTGCTGGAGTTCAGTTTTTTTTGCTCTGGCTCTCAAATATGAGGTTTGAGGGCTTAAGTAGGGGCCCTGCTGGAGTTGCTCTTAGCCTCGTTCTCTTGTCTTCTCTGTCGTCTCCTCAGGGCAAGGAAGCTTCTAGGAGGACAAAGCATTATCACATCTCGTACTCCAATATCTAGCCTTTCATGTCTCAATGAATAACCCATTCAAAACTGTTTTTACTAATAACTTTTAATTGTAACTATTAGTTTTTAGTAAAATAAACACTGTAGCACATATTATTTTTTGATTAGAGCATTAAAATGAAGAAATAAGAGGGAAATTAAGAAAACTATTATATATCTATGAACAACACAAAGAAAAAGGGGAAAAAGAAAAAAAGAGAGAAAAAACCACATTAAGAAGCCGATACGTTTTGAAATGCATTTTTCTTCTCAAAGCTAGAAGCAAAAAGCCATTTTGCACAGGACCTAATATAGATTCTGTTCCAAAGTACCGCAGTTTCTGGTTGAAATGGTATTATAGAGGTTGTTAGCTTTTTTAATGCATTCCACTAAAGCAAAACGAAGAAAAAAAAGGAAAATGGAAAACATTGCTATATCTCCATGGATAATGCAAAGAAAAAGGGAAAAAGAAAATTAAAAGGGAAAAAAGCCGCGTTAAGAAGCCAACACGTTCTGAATATATTTTCGTTTTTTAAAAACAGAAGCCAGAAGTCATCGCTATTTAGAACTGAGTCTAACACAAAACGACCGTAAACAAAGATAGGAGAGCCAAATTGTTTACGAATTTGATACTGTAGCCATATTTTTTTTTTCAAATCTGGCATTGGACACCTATTTTTGCAAAAATAGCCACGCCATTAGAGCTCAGCAGGGCATGGCATCTGCGGCAGGTGAAGGTAGCTCGACAGGCGAGGAGACCGCATGGCAACAAGCCAGGCCCTCAGCGCTGCTAAGCTCCTTGGCTCTGCAGCGCCCGTTGAGATGCACCGACTCGGTAGTGCCCAGCCTCCCTCCCCACATAGTCCGTTTAGTTTTTTCTAATTAGATGAATACCCGTGCTTTCACACACATAGAAAAATCATATTATATGGACACTTTGAGTCAACATTATCGGGATTTGACTGCCCGGCCCATGCTGTTGGCTTCGCATACGCAGTCGCCTAATGTGCTTCTGCGATCTCAGCTTTGTTTATGTGTTAAATGATTTGTAGGGTGGTCAAATTTGTTTGTTTGGTATATTTCTTTTTTGTGAATTAGGGTAAAAATTTTGTAAGAAGATACAAGGGGGAGTTCGGAGGTGCAAATAAACCACCATCACCAACTCCCTCTGTTACGTAGTATAGATATATTACTGCAACAATATCGTAATAGACCATGTCTAGCCTGACATAACACTTTGCAATGAAGGTGCGAATTACATAGCTCGTATGGTTTGGTTAGGTGCGTATGTTTGTCTCACTACTCGTATGGTACAAACAACAATATACATGAACCATCAACCTAACTATAGCTAAGATACATGTGCACATTTTTGGAAGTCATGCTTGTAGTCATTCGTCGTACACATTTGGGTCCATCGGTGCCTTTCTCTTGTCTCCTTTGCGGATTTTAGCCCTCATGACCTATGTCCAGTGCTTAGCTTCCACAACTTGTATAGGTTTGTCCCAGTCTGAAATAACTTGATATTTAGCATGGACATTGGGGATCATCGACACCTTTTCCTTGTCCTCCATTATCTTGGCCTTTCCCTTATCGTCTGAGGTGTAAGCTTTTCCTATGTGCGAATATTTTCGGTGCTATCGGGTTGTTGAGCATGTATTTCTACTCTATGAGTGCCCTAGCACACATCTCTAGGCCATTGATTCATTGGAGGAAGTAGTAACGCTTTGTGGTTTGCCATCATGCATGAAGAAGGTTAGCGATATGTGAAATGAAACATATAATATGATTTGTGAATATGTGACATTCGTTTACAAGAATTGTGTCACATGTATAGTGCACCCGAGCAACGGTAGCTCAGTGTGTGGACCGAATGATGTGTGCTGGATTACCACAGTCACACTGCGGCCATGGAAACTCTGGCAGGATGGGTGCACCCTTGCAAGAATTATCAAAGCAGGATCTTTTCTTCTTCACCATCCACTTTGATTTCCGAAGCAGCTCTCCATAGTTTGACATCCCTAACACCGATGTAGTGACGTGCTCTACTTGTACTCTCTTACAGCTGGCCTCTTCCCCTATTTTGAAGATCAACTTGGGTAGAGTGTTCGATTCGATAGTGGAGTTCAACATGGTTTTATAGGCAGTTCTTGCGTTCTGTTTGTGAGTCAATTTTTTTGAATGGTAGTGCACTCACGTTTGTGAGAGCGAATGCTTTGGGCACATGGAAGGTCACGCCATTGTCAATTCGTAAAGAAAAGCTGGTACGCATTATCCATTCTCTGCGAAAAGTTGGTGCTTGCTTTCAGATCACTAATAAAAGGTGTTGTGTGCTGTCTGCTTAGTGAGAAAAGCTGGTACACATTGTCAACTCAGTGAGAAAAGTTGCTACATGTTGTGAAATCACTGGGAAAAGCCAGTGCGTATTGTCCACTCTATGAGAGAAGTTGGTGTATGCTGTCAACTCACTGAGATAGGCTGCCATGTCTTGTGAAGTATACGAGAAAAGCAGCCACGTTCTATCGATTTACTCAGAAAACCTCACTGTTGTAAACTTGCATGACACACACTGACAAATTACATATCGTAGTGATACAACAGGGGCATAGCATTAACAAGTATATAGTTACATTCGATACTTCGAGCGAAAACACACGGTCAGTGGAACAATATTTTGACATGCTAGGTGGAAAGTGCTAGGATCGAGTGCAGTACAAGGTCAAGGGTGGTCCGTTTGCCACTTCCTTGTGCACCGAAGCTAGTCCTCAGGGAAAGTCAGCATGTCTAGAGAGCGTTATACATCGCATAAGTCATATTATGGTGGACGAGTGAGAACCATGGCACTAGATAACAGACTGAGCCTAATACATTGAGCACTGAACATTTGCTGCACCTAGTTGTTCGCGTAACTGCTGGCGTTCTGTGAAGAAAAACACGTTTTGTTAGGATGACAGAAGGTACAACTGCTGTGCGAACACATCGGGAACACTACAAATAACAACGTATATTTCTTCAGCTATTTACAAAAAATAATCATTATTCCTACGTCTATGTGATTATATGATGTATACAGGTACAAACATATATGCATACATATGTACACACATATACTACAACTAACATTGCACACTTATGCAATCTTGGCATCATTTTTTATATTTTTTGATCGCAAAAGAGCCATAAAATATGTACGTGCAGACTTACATTTATATATTTCCTAAATTGCGAACGCACCAGGAACACCAAAAAATAATAGCGCATATTTCTTCAGCTATTTACAAAAATCATCATTATCGTCACTAATACATCCTAAGCATGACTAATTACAAAAACATACAAGTCAACTAAATATGGGTATCAAGCGTATTCCACACTACCAAACCATTGTTATGCTAATGGAACACTAACGACATATTAAGCGCATTACTCGAATGCGAATGAAGCATACCTTTTCTTGAAGATTTTCACGCGCTCTACAATCCTTCCAACTATGAAATCTCCTAAATCATTGCAAAACCACCTTGAAAAACTGTTACAAACTTCCCTTTTAATCTCTCTCTCTCTTTTCTCCCTCGTCACTCTCGCTCGGTAGGAAAGAAACTGAGTTGCGGGAAGGGCAGAGAGCGAGGCACCCATTTTATGCACATGAGAGGGCGTTCATGACTGGCATCTCCACAAGGGCGTGGAGGGCCGCGAAATCCCTACCGAATGCGATGGGATTCAAGTGTCGCGTTGGCACTTCAGATTCTCCTACCTTGCTGATTTCCCTTGCCGCTAACCCTTGCCAAGCCCCCACCTGTCGAGCTCCCACTGCTCGGTAGGAGCTGGCGCACTACCGAGTTAGGGGCTTGGTAGCACCGTGGGCTCGTCGCAGTCGCACTACCTGATTCCCTGCCGCGGTCGCTAGCTCTGTCGAGCGTCGGTGGTGCGGTAGGTGACACATGTCACTTATCGTGCTTGCCAAGCTCGGAAACATGACTATTTTTTTTTGCAAAAATAAGTATATAAAGACTAAATTTTTAAAAAGGGAAAATTACTCTCATGCCACAAACTTAAGTGCCATCCTCTCATTTGCCACATACTTAAATGGCTTTGTTATTATGCCACAAACTTGAGTGTTTTGTCCTTTGTTTTGCCATTTTCTCCCTTTAATGTCTATTTTAATTTCATTTTGCATTTTCAGGGACTTGAACTGACCCCTTTTTTATATCTTTTTTGCATCGGTCTCTTGCATCTTTTTTGTACCCATGTTAGGATTGGTCCTCAAAATACAAAAAAGATACAAAAAAGGGTCAGTTCAAATCCCTGAAAATGCAAAATGAAATTAAAATAGACATTAAAGGGAGAAAATGGCAAAACAAAGGACAAAACACTCAAGTTTGTGGCATAATAACAAAGCCACTTAAGTATGTGACAAATGAGAGGATGTCACTTAAGTTTGTGGCATGAGAGCAATTTTCCCTTTTAAAAAAGAGCTACAATGCCATTTGTGAATAGTTCAAGAGACAGCCCAACACATGAGCGCACACACCAAGAGTCTACAGGTCTCTCTCTCGGAAATTTTTGTACGGATAACCTTTTTTTATTCGAAAATACAGAAATATACCCGCGGGAATTTTTTTTACAAAAATAGCCTCCAGTCGCCCAATGGGGAGGCGACTAGAGAATTTCGCCCACCCGAAAAGCGACATTTAAAGAATCTGCGAACCGTTGGACGAATCAGCGCTGTCGCCCGCACGTTGGGCGACTTAATTTAAGTCGCTGTACGGTTGGGCGACTGCAATGCAGTCGCCCAATGCTAGGGCGACACAGGGGGGGTTAAGGCGGCCTGCCCAGCCAGCTCCCACTACCAACCACCTTTTTCACTCATTCAGCAAACACATTCAGCGCACAGAGAAGAGGAAGAAGGAAAAGAAACAAGGGGGAGAAGAGAGGGAGGGGAAGAAGAGGAGAAGGAGAGGAGAAGAGAGGAAGGAGGGGAAGAAGAGGAGAAGGAGAGAAGGAGAGGAAGGAGGGGAAGAGGAGAAGGAGAGGAAGGAGGGGAAGAGGAGGAGGTGAGGGAGGAAGGAGGAGTAGAAGCTATTCCATCAATTTGGATCCAATTATTTTTTTGGATTATGTTGTATTTGCATTATTATTTATATGAAATGTTGGTGTTAATAAAAATTATAGATGTAGAATAATTAGTACCGTGTTAGTATGGAAATATTATTGTAGAAAAGGTTTGGTATGCAATTTGTAGTATGGTAGTATAGAATTTTTAACAAAGTTTGTGGTATAGGAAGTTTAGTATTGTGCGATATTATTTGACATGTCGCAAAATTGAAATATATATGCAGGCCGACATCATCAATGTCCACTACATTGAGAGTGTATTACGGAGCTGGAACCATTCGTGAAGGTCCGAATGGTGTGGATTTGAGCGATTTTCCGCAAGTCACTCTCGTACTTCTGGATGACGAGAATGCTCGAATGGGAGATGTGCAACTTTGGCTGACCCGGAGTTTTTCGTTGAACCCCGAGGTGTACAGCGTCGTCGTGCAAGGGCTTTGGAGCCGGTCTCCTACGGACATCAGATGGGAGTTGAAGACATTGGTGCGCTCTGCCACAGGGAAGGGCTTTGTGCTAGGGTGCCGGTGTCGTGGATACGAGTGTATGCTGCTTGTGCAACCGTGCTCAGTACAAGCAGCTGAGGAAGCTCGTGCAACAGCCGTTGTTGTGGGAGGTGCTAGCAGCTCGGGCGGGCCGCATGTTGGCGGACATGATGAAGTTGCTCGTCATGAAGCCGATGCGGTACATGAAGGAGAGTTACAGCCGTCAAGCCATAGAGAGCCAACTGGGCAAGCCGATGAAGGAGAGTATAATGAGTACATTGTGCAGCAGATGGACTCTGATGACGAGAGGGCATGGGATGAAGAGGAAGCTGTAGAGGACGACGACGAGGACAGTTCCGATGAGGATGAAGTTCCTATCCCTCAGGAATGGAACCGGTTTAATGCGGAGGGTCTTTTCGCACATGATGAGCATGAATCACAATGGGAGTACCATGAGACAGAGGTTCGGTTGCATGCTATGTTTGCTGACAAGGAAGCGCTGCAGGATGCCATCAAGCTTTGGGCCCTTTCAATGCAGCGGACATTTCGCGTCGTCAAATCAAGCCAGGAGCAGTACACTGTGAAGTGCGAGCAGACTGGTTGCCCTTGGCGGGTGCACGCCCGTAAACCTAAGTATGAGACTCACTGGATTGTGTCCAAGGTTGAGCCGCACTCCTGCATTCTAAACACTGTCTTGGCGAGACATCGTAACCTGACGTCCGGATTTATAGCCAATCTCATGTATGGGGAGATAGTGCAGAAGAAGGACATGGCAGCCACGCATATTGTGGTAGCTATTGAGAATAAATTCAAGTATAAGATTAGCTACGCGAAGGCGTGGTGTGCCAAGCAGAAGGCGTTGGAAAAACGTTTTGGCACTTTCGAGGCGGCGTACGACAACCTTCCTCGTATGCTTAATGTCCTGCAGGAAAGGAACCCAGGCACGTACATCGCCCTCCACGAGAAGCCGTCCATAAGTCCGCCAGGGTATGCGGTGTTGCAGAGAGCAATGTTTGCATTTGGTGCTAGCATCGAAGCATTCAGGCACATGCTGCCAGTGATCTCAATTGACGGGACCTTCTTGACAGGCAAATACAAGGGGCAGATCCTGATGGCCATAGGCGTTGACGGTAACAATCAAATATTGCCGCTGGCCATTGCATTTGTGGAGAGTGAGAATTACGAGAGCTGACTGTGGTTTCTCAGACATGTGAGGGCTGGAGTTGTAGCCACTCAGCCTGGTGTGTGCGTAATCCATGATCGCCACGCCGGTATTATCAAGGCAATAAGAAAACTTCAAGAAGACCCCGAGGAGCCCTTTCCTTGGCCAGACATGAGGAACCGGTGGTGCAGTCGTCACTTAGCGGCAAACTTTTTCAAGCAATTCCCTAAACAATCTTTGATGAAGCTATTCAAGAGACTGGCTAGGCAGAACCAACAGAGGAAATTTGATGCTTTGTGGAGGTTGTTGGATGAGCACACTAGGAAGAACGTCGAAGAGAGGAGCAAGGAGCCGGTCACTCTTGGGGCGGCACAACCACAATGCTTGCCGCCAATCGATGCGCCTAACCCAAGTGGTCCAAGAAGAAGGAGCTCACGAAACATCAGGTGCTTCGCGCAGTAGATCGAGGGGGAACCGTTGGAGAAGTGGTCGCTGTTGCACGACACAGATGGTGCAAGGTACGGAATAATGACAGCTAACCTTGCCGAGGTGTACAATTGGGTTCTAAGGGGTCTCCGTTCTCAGCCCCTTGTCGCCATCGTGGAAGGTGTTCTTCACAGCACAATCCGGTACTTCAGGGAGAGGCACGCGAGTGCCGCACTTCATGCGGCCAATCCCGGAGCTCTGTATTCGGCAAAAATTACTGCTTACATGGAGATGAAGGCACAAAAGGGTCAGTTGCACACAGTGCAGGTCATGGGCAACAGGGAGCATCATTTTGAGGTGATACTCCGTGATAGAGCCGGATTTGGGACGGCTCGTTCACTTGTTACCCACGAGGTATGTCTTGCAGATCATGGAAATGAACCTAGCTGCACGTGCAACAAGCTTAAGTTGTTACACAAACCATGCTCTCATGTCCTCGCTGCATGCGGGACCGTGGGTATGGATCCTTCGAACTTCATGTTCGAGTTCTTCTTTAAGGGGAGGGTACTGCAGGCTTGGTGTGGGGAGCTCCGAGGAGGGTGGTGGGAAACTTCGCCACTGTGGACATTGCATCGAGGACCTGGGTTTCGGATGTTAACATGTTGAAGGGTGAGAAGGGTCGGCGACAGAGCCGACGTATTAGGAATGACATGGATGAATCACAAGCTGGAACATCGGGTGCACGTTGTGGTCGATGCGGTCAGGAGGGGCACCAGCTAGACGATGCAATGCATGTCCTGATCAGTAGTTACATGACTTTTCTGTAATGTACTTGGTTATGTACTTATTTAGTACATGTATTTGCTGTTTGTTAAAATGAGATACTTTTGTGGCTCGTGCACAAGACAATCAATTCATGACATGCTTAACAACATTGCGCATGATTTCGATCGACCCTCGTACATACTACGGTACAACCATACACATCGTTGCTTATATGCCAAATGAGCCTCGTGGCACCCACATGGAGAACTGCTGAAGTGGACGCCTCGGACGGGGCTGGCCATCGTGGTAGTGGCACGCACATATGCAACTTGGGTTTGCACAGCAACATGTTGGATCGTACGAGCTTCCTATGTTGACAACCTCCTCGTTTCCCCTCTCGCGTTGCATCTGTTGGCGGAGCTCATTGTTCTCCTCATTGAGAGTCTCCATTCGGTACTCCAAGTCCATTATTCGGTCCCATAAAGTACCCACATAACGGTCAATATACTGTTCATGAGGAGGGTCGATCCAGCGGGAGAAGTCGCATTTCACCATCTGCGAAAAAGGACAGTAAACATGGAGGGTCCATAAGCAATAAAAAAATGTACTATTAGTAATTTGTACCCCAGAGCGTGGGCATCGGAAGAAACGGCGCCCGCCATCGTTCGGCCCTTCCAGGACCTGCACGACCACGTACTCATTGTGTCTGCATTTCGGCCACGCTGGTTGCGCACGCAGGCTTGGTATCAAGCGGTATTGTGGACCGAACATCTCCCTCCTTTCCAAGGGAAGGTCTTCCTTCGGTGACCCATATCCGACTGGCCCCTCATCTTCCGCCATGGTATGTTCCACCACGAAATATAAGGTACTTCTTTGTTCGATTTATAGGGTTTTCTGGCTACAACTTCATGGGACCTCAACCGGGCTATTTATATCGAACGGCGGGACAAAAGAGGGCTGCTTTGCCCAGAGACATGACAAAAGCGCTCAGCTTTACTCGGTGAGATGACAACACATGCCAGCTTTACACAATGATATGACAAAACGGGGCAGCTTTGCTCAGTCAGATTACAACACATGCCAGCTAAACTGCCTACATAAAGGCTACGATCTGAAAAGCCTTCATAGGGACATTTATTGCTACACTGGAATCCTGAGGATAATCCAGGCCTATCGCTACACAAACCAACAAAATAGGGGCGTAGGCTGTAGCCTTTACAGTGAATGTTCACGTCATAGGCATGTATCCTTTCCAGTGAGTTTTCATGTCACCTTAGCTTGTTGTTTCAGAAATATAGGCTACAGGCTCTGAAAAGCCTACATAGGGACATTTATTGCTAAACTGGAATCCTGAAAAAGCGAAAAGATTCGTACGACCTCCTCTCCATGGACTATGCCCACTGCACCAGATAACCTGCCTACATAAAGGCCTCCTATGTATTCCATACCACATCTCCTCCTCAAGCCTTCACAATACTACTACACAACAATGTCTTCCTGGAGGTCCGACCCATTTGGAGTGCCGGAATGGCATGAGCGCCTGAAGTGCCATTGCGGCTTTAGGACGATGTTGGGAGTCTGGACGGATCGAGTACAACGAGCCAAATACGGCCGTAGGTTCTTCAAGTGTCCAGACCTGGATGACGACTTCGTGGTAACGACAACAACTAAATCATTTGTTTCTCGTTATCGTTTTTCAACTTGATCCATGACATCTACCACGTCATACATAGGCTTGCACGTTCATCGAATAGGTGGATCGGGTGCCGCCGGCATGGCCACAGAATCGGGCAGTGGAGGTGGAAAACAAAGGACAATACTTTGTCAAGATGACTCAGGCTCGCGAGGTGGAACGACAGATGCGGCTTGAGCAACAGCGCCGCGTGAGGGTGGACCAAATCCATCTGAAGGGCAAGGAGGATGAGCTGCAAAGGAGGCGGGAGCAGTTAAGTCTGCGTGAAGCAGCCATCAAGCGTCAGGAGGAAGAGCTTCAAGCTCGTGAGGCAGCTCTCAAGACCAAGAGTGACCAGAACAAGGATGCAGCGGAGCCATCTTCAAGGCGCGATAACAAGGGGAAACAACCACGCTACACCCAGTAGACCAAATGTAATAGACCCAGCAAGTTTTATTCCCTAAGGCAGTACTGTCGGAGTTGCTCTTAGTCGCATATCATGCTATATGTTATGCATGTAATAACAATGTACGCGGCATGTTACTCCCAACTGTATGATGACGTTTATTTCTATTGACATAAGCTTATTATCTAGCATGTTCGCATTCAATGATTCAGATAGCAAGTCATACCGGTTCTCTCCGTAAACTATTTCTCAGTAACATCAAAATATCATTTACCACTCTATGTATCTATCGTTCTACGGTCAATCATTCTTAAAAAAAATTTGGAATTTTTTTTGTGCATCTACAACGTACAGTGCACATAAACTTTTATTACAACTATACCAGATTTTTTCTCTGTTTCAAACTACAAAATTGCCAAAACTCTACAAATTTCAGGGGGACTGAATGAAGTCGCCTACCTACTGGGCGACTGCATTACAAGTCGCCAAGCCATTGGGCGACTTATATAAATCGCCCAGTGAGAAAGCGACTCCATTATGTCGCTTTCCCGTGAAGCGACATAGCCTCTTGTCGCCTGTCGGGTGGGCGAGAGGCTCGAGTCGCCTACCCATTGGGCGACTGGAGGTTATTTTTGTAAAAATTTTTCCCGCAGGTATATTTCTGTATTTCCGAATAAAAAAAGGGTTATCCGTACAAAAATTTCCTCTCTCTCGTACAAGCGGTGCCTTTGTCATCACCCAACTCCCCCTGCCAGATTTTAAGCGCCATGGCAAAAACCATTTCAGCTCCTCAGCTAGTTTGCGTATATTTTCTCCCCTTGCTTTCTTCCCTTCTTCTCATGGAATAAAAATTCCTGTGCGCGTAGCAGCCGGCTGCTCAACAGACTTTTGACTTTTTTTACTATTATTTTATTTTATTATTTTTTTAGATTTTTGTTTTTATTCTTTTATATTGTCTGTCATAGGCTAATCTATTTTTTCTATTTTTAAAATTTTAAATTTAATTACTTTAAATAAATTATTATCAACTATATTAAAAAATAAACCGAGCTACACTAGAAACCATAAGCGAGCACCGCCAGGTTTCTCGCCGTAGTTACTCCCAGGCGTCCGCTTCAACCAACCTACCCCGCGGTTCTTGGCCGCCAAAACCCAACTCGTCTTCTGCTCCGCTCCGCTCCTCCCCTGTTTCTTGAACTCGACTGGGCTCCCAGTGTCCGCCAATCCGCCGGTCAAAATCCGACCTAGACGCGCGCGCTGAGATGGCCATGGCCGGGAACATGGGCGGGGATTCGAGGTTCCTTGTTTGACGTGGCGGGTTTGGCCGTTCAGCGCGACCTTTAGCGCGCCCGCCATGGCCGAGGACCATGGGTCGTCGCGGCACATGTCGGCGTCGCAGAAGGAGCTGGGCGACGAGGACGCGTGGGTGGTGCGCGTGGGCGATCCGGCGCGCACCAACGAGCGGCTCGAGTTCGCGGGGAACGCCGTGCGCACGGCCAAGTACTCGCCGCTCACGTTCCTGCCGCGCAACCTGTTCGAGCAGTTCCACCGCCTCGCCTACGTCTACTTCCTCGTTATCGCCGTGCTCAACCAGCTCCCCCAGCTCGCCGTCTTCGGGCGCGGCGCCTCCGTCATGCCGCTCGCCTTCGTCCTCGTTGTCACCGCGGTCAAGGACGCGTACGAGGACTGGCGCCGGCATCGGTCCGACCGCGCCGAGAATAATCGCCTCGCCGCAGTCCTATCCCCCGGCGCGGGCGCCCAATTCGCCCCGACCGAGTGGAAGCACGTCCGCGTCGGCAACGTCGTGCGGGTCACCGCGGACGAGTCGCTCCCGGCGGACATGGTTCTCCTCGCTACCAGCGACTCCACCGGCGTCGCCTACGTGCAGACGCTGAACCTTGACGGCGAGTCCAACCTCAAGACTCGCTACGCAAAGCAAGAAACGCTCACCACGCCGCCCGACCAGCTCACCGGCGCCGTCGTCCGCTGCGAGCGCCCAAACCGCAACATCTACGGCTTCCAGGCCAACCTCCAGCTCGAGGGGGATAGCCGCCGGATACCGCTCGGCCCGTCCAACATCGTGCTCCGCGGCTGCGAGCTCAAGAACACGTCTTGGGCCGTCGGCGTGGTGGTGTACGCGGGGCGCGAGACCAAGGCGATGCTGAACAACGCGGGCGCGCCGACCAAGCGTAGCCGCCTCGAGACGCGCATGAACAGCGAAACGCTCTTCCTCTCCGCGATCCTCATTGTGCTCTGCACGCTCGTGGCCGCGCTCTCGGGCGTGTGGCTGCGCACCCACGAGACCGACCTCGAGCTCGCGCAGTTCTTCCACAAGAAAGACTACCTGAGCGGCGACAAGAACAACTACAACTACTACGGCATAGCGGCTCAGATCGTGTTCATCTTCCTCATGGCGGTCATCGTGTTCCAGATCATGATACCCATCTCGCTCTACATCTCCATGGAGCTCGTCAGGCTCGGGCAGGCCTACTTCATGATACGAGACACGAGGCTGTACGACGCATCGTCCAACTCGAGGTTCCAGTGTAGGTCTCTCAACATCAACGAGGACCTAGGCCAGGTTAAGTGCGTCTTGTCCGATAAGACCGGCACTCTCACGCAGAACAAGATGGAGTTCCGGTGCGCAAGCATTGAGGGTGTGGATTACAGCGATATCACCCGACAGCAACCTGTTGGTAGGACTAGTTTCCCTATTATCCTTAATGAATTCTTTTGATTTGGGGACTCAGGGTTGGGAATTGATAGCTTCTGAATCATAGCAGAAAGTGATCGGATTTGGGCGCCAAAGATGCCGGTTAACGCCGATAGAGAGCTGGTGGATTTGCTGAGGGATGGGGGTGATACCGCGCAAGGGAGGTACGCCCGAGAGTTCTTCCTTGCCCTGGTAACGTGCAACACCATTGTTCCGATCATCCTTGATAGCCCAGACCCAAAGAAGAAGGCGATCGATTACCAAGGCGAGTCGCCGGACGAGCAGGCGTTGGTCTCTGCTGCGGCAGCGTATGGCTTTGTGCTTGTTGAACGAACCTCTGGGCATATTATAATTGACGTCCTTGGTGAGAAACAGAGGTACAGATCGAGACATTTTTCTTTGCGATTAAAAATGTAGGCACTGGCTGACGCTTTCGGTGGAGCGCCACTGATATATAAGCATTAGTACAGTTTACCGTTGGTTTGTGTCTTTTAGTGGTTGAACTTGTTTGTGGCTGTTGCTTGCATCCTCCTTTGTGGGCTCAGTAGTGCATAAAATTGATGCTATTTGTGGTAGTAGGGCAGCTGAAAAACTCTAGGAGCTGCCTCACTTGAATTAGCAATTTAGTATTGATTGATGAATGCAATTGGTTGAGTTGATTTTCCCGCTACTTCTGTAGATGTAGAAGACTAGTGTTTGTTAGTGCAATGTTTTGCTTTACTTCAGTATATTGTGTATCTGGGCCTTGTAGCCTTTTCTGTTCTGTTAAACATTGTTAATGACTTTCACAAAACATTTGCTGATTTAATTGCCTTTACCGGACTTCATGTGCAGGTTTGATGTTCTTGGTCTTCATGAGTTTGACAGCGATCGCAAGAGGATGTCGGTTATAATTGGCTGCCCTGACAAGACTGTCAAGCTGTTTGTAAAAGGCGCGGATAGTTCGATGTTTGGAATCATTGACAAAATGCTGAATCCAGATGTTGTTCAAGCAACTGAGAAGCATCTCCATTCATATTCATCGTTAGGGCTGCGAACACTTGTTATCAGTATGCGGGAACTTAGCCCGGCAGAGTTTCAGGAGTGGCACATGGATTATGAGAAGGCTAGCACCGCACTACTAGGAAGAGGGAACCTACTCCGTGGCGTGGCTGTCAACATTGAACGGAACCTGCGCCTACTGGGAGCCTCTGGTATTGAAGACAGGCTGCAAGATGGAGTACCTGAAGCAATTGAAACTCTGAGGCAGGCAGGGATTAAGGTTTGGGTATTGACAGGTGACAAGCAAGAAACCGCCATCTCCATTGGCTATTCCTGCAAGCTTTTGACAAGGGATATGACACAGATTGTAATCAATAGTCACTCAAGAGAGTCATGTAGAAAGAGTCTAGATGATGCAATCTCCATGGTTAACACACTTCGGTCATTATCGACTGACTCTCAAGCTAGAATACCCCTCGCTTTGATCATCGATGGTAACAGCCTCGTCTACATTTTTGATACAGAACAGGAGAAGGTATGCAAGCATACTATCATCTGTATCATCCGAGTGAATTCTGTTATAAATAACTCACGGATTCCAACTTTGCAGCTTTTTGAAGTCACGATAGCTTGTGATGTTGTTCTGTGTTGTCGGGTGGCTCCCCTACAGAAGGCTGGCATTGTTGATCTAATAAAGAAGCGAACCAGTGACATGACACTAGCTATTGGAGATGGTACAGATTTTTGTTTTAAACTAGTTCAGCGCTTGAGCTATTACCTTGTAATTGCTGGAAATTTTGTCAATCTGAAAAGGAGTACCTTTTCAGGTGCAAATGATGTATCCATGATTCAAATGGCTGATGTTGGCATTGGCATCAGTGGGCAAGAGGGGAGGCAAGCTGTTATGGCCTCAGATTTTGCCATGGGGCAATTCAGATTTTTGATTCCCCTGTTGCTGGTTCATGGTCACTGGAACTACCAGAGAATGGGCTACATGATCCTATACAACTTTTACAGAAATGCTACTTTTGTCTTTGTGCTTTTCTGGTGAGTGCACTCCCTTTATTACCTATTTTCTTCAATCTGCATTAAGAGTCAAACATAAACTCCTTAACCATTGCAGGTATGTACTTTACACTGGTTTCACTCTGACAACAGCAATAACTGAGTGGAGCAGTGTGTTATATTCTGTGATATATACTGCTGTCCCGACTATCGTTGTTGCCATTCTTGATAAGGACCTGAGTCGGAGGACATTGTTGAAATATCCCCAACTCTATGGCCCTGGGCAGCACGAGGAGAATTACAACCTACGGCTGTTCATTTTTATCATGATGGACTCCATTTGGCAGAGCCTTGCAGTTTTCTTTATCCCTTACCTCGCATACAGAAAGAGTACAATTGACGGCGCCAGCCTGGGAGACCTCTGGACACTGTCTGTAGTTATTCTTGTCAATATTCACCTTGCGATGGATGTCATCAGGTGGAATTGGATTACGCATGCAGCAATATGGGGCAGCATTGTTGCAACACTGATTTGCATCATGGTCATAGACTCCATACCTATCTTGCCTGGTTTCTGGTACGCACTCATTATTACCATTTGCTTGCTTATAGGAAAAAACCTACACGGTTGCTGATTCTGTAATTGTATGACAGGGCAATCTATAAGGTAATGGGAACTGGATTGTTTTGGGCATTGCTGCTTGCAGTGATTGTCGTTGGAATGATCCCTCATTTTGCCGCAAAGGCCATCAGGGAGCATTTCATCCCCAGTGACATTCAGATTGCGAGAGAAATGGAGAAGTACCAAGATTCTCATGATTCCTCTCATCCAGAAGTTCAGATGAGTACAATGGCTCGAGCTTAGGAGTAGGGGTCACACAGTGATCTTTTGTTCATTCGGATAGGATAACTTTAGACCTTTCTTTTGTTCCTTTTGTTGTCTGTATATTAGGCAATTCTTTCTGCAGTGAGAAGGCTTCTTGTTGCTTGCTGCCTTGTCAGGATAGGTTTCTTGTACCCATGCTGTCTATCCGACTGCCATTTTTTTTATTTATATGAAAAAGAAATCATACAGGAGTTAACTTGACAAATTCAGAAACTGATCGTGTTGATTCCCAAGATGATCTAGCCTACAACCCTTATGGTTTACTGTACAAATGCTAAGAAGGATCATAAGAGTTTAACTGCACAAATTCAGAAACCATGCAGGCTTTTGTGCCAGTGTTATGATGGTTTCAGACTTTCATTCAGGATGGGTTTCTTTACTGATCCACAACAAATTCAGAAACTGATCCTATTGATCCACAACAAAATCAGAAACTTTCAGAAATCGTACAGGCTTTTGTGCCAGTGTTTAGATGGTTTCAAACTTTCAGTAGAACTTGTGAATTAGTGCTCCACTTCAGTAAAAAAAAAATCAGTGTGGCCATTAGAGGTAAACTTAGAAACAAATGATTGGATACATGGAAAAGAAAGCTTGGAATTTTCTCCTCGGTCGTTGTCACTAGATGCAGCTGACTACTGCAATCGGTATTTCACTTTTTATTGATCTGATCCACAACAAAATCAGAAACTTTCAGAAATCATACAGGCTTTTGTGCCCAGTGTTTATATGGTTTCGAACTTGTGAATTAGTGCTCAACTTCAGTAAAAAAAAAAAATCACAGTGGCCATCAGAGAGAAACTTAGAAACAAATGATTGTATACATGGAAAGGGAAGCTTGGAATTTTCTCCTCGGTCGTTGTCACTAGATGCAGCTGGCTGCTGACTACTGCAATATCAGTATTTCACTTTGTATAATAATGCGGCCGAGCCTATTGCCTCGTTAATCCGTCACACATGCTACCGATCAGAAGTATTAGGTATACTCAAGTTTGTTTAAGCAACTGGAACAGAGAGTAAAGCTCCACGATGGTACTCTTCTAAATGCATCGATATCAGATTATCAATAAACATTTTATAAGGAAACGTTGCCAAGCATTCAAGTCTAAACAGAAACGCAATCTCACAGATTCTGCATATATATATATATATATATATATATATATATATATATATATATATATATATATATATATATATATATATATATATACTTAATATATATATATATATATACTTAATATATATTGGTATCAGAGCAAGATTTGTCATCATTGAAAAACTAAAATATCTTAATTTAGAAGTCAGTGCTGGTAAAACTGTTAATACCAAAGATAATATTAATATAAGGTGTAGAATAAACCCTTCTGAAGAACATAGTTGGCATACCTCCCAAAGTCAACTAAGGGGGTGTTTGGGACTGCTCCGCTCCACGTTTTTTAGCCAAACGGTTTCAGCTCCACGCACCCTGTTCGAGGAAAAAAGGTGGAGTTGTGAGAGCACCTAAAGAGGTACTTCACAAACTCCAGTTTTTTGTGGAGCTGCTCCACGGTGGAGTCTGTGGAGCAGTCCCAAACACCCCCTAAATTTACTGGTTATCTTTTACATAATTTTTATATAACTTGGGGTAAAAGACAAGACGAGTTAGACTTAAAATTAGACAGGTTGTATAAAGAACATAATCAGTTAGCAGATAAATACTCTGTAATTAACAATAATATAAATTTAATCTTGCAAAGTCTGGAAGAAGTTAAGATACATCAAAATAAGATTAGTAAAAATAGTGATTACATTAAAGAAGAAGTTACCATTAAAAGCTTAAGCAAACCCTCTGTTGAAACTTCAAAGTTTAAAGAAGATTTTAAATATTTAGATCAAGAAGTTATTAATATTAAAAAATTAGTTGAGGAAGTAAAAAGTTTGGTTATTTCATAATTATATGTCAGAATATAATAAAGCCCTAAAAGAAACAGAAAAATATCTTGATCATCCTGTTGGTTTTTCTAACTACGAATCATCTAAAGACTCGAAAGTAATAATAAGACAAAATAATACCATCATTCAACTGTTGTTCAAATTCTGAATAAAATTGATACAGAAGACAAAAGCAAAGAAATAGTATTAGCTTCATCAGGCATAGTTGCTACTACTAAATCTATAAACTCAGAAAAATGGACCTATCTAAAAGCTTCACTAGAAGAGATAAGGGACTCCAGTTAGTCAATACAGACAATAGACCCCTAACTTTAATGGATAAACTAAAAGGCAAGAGTGAAGATATCGATAATTTAGAAGAAGTCATAGATTTAGAAAGAGACTTAGAAAGATATCAGAAAGATACTTTAAGAAAATTAAAACCTCAACAGATATATCATATGGATATGTTTGAAAGCAAAACAGGATTATATAGAATATCCAGAGAAGTGGAATTAAGTGTGTTGACACAACCAGTAGAATTAAGAATTGTAAGCAAACAATTTGAAAATGGATTAAAATATTCAGGCTATAAATATATTCATCAAGGAATGTATATTATAGGAGTTAAAGGAATGACTAGAAAGAAATTAGGGACAAACGTCTTAATAACCCTATTAGATAAAAGATGGGATACAATAAATAAAGCATCATTAGGATTCTTAGAAGGAGATATGAATGAAAATAACCTAATAACATACATAGCTCCAGATTTAATTATGCCAATAAGAGAATTTATAGAGAAAATGAGTTTTGGGTTTCAAACTAAAGGTTATGAAGAATTTAAGGGAACAAATTTATTAATAAGCATAGAATTCATAGGAAGACTTACTAACAAAAGTAGAACTAAATACAAAGTAAATGTAAATGATGTAATAGAAAGTATGCAATCAAAAGGAATCAAATTCATGAGTCCTCTGAAGATAAGTGCTGAAGAAAGAGCAGGAGAAGAATGGAACATAAGTAATTTGATAGAAGACAAAGTTCTAAAGCAACCTGACGACTATATTAGTTATGAAAATAGCAGAGGAAACACTAGTATTAGATTTATAAATTATAAATCCAGGGCTTTAGATGATCTAGAGTCAGTCATATCAGAAAAAGATATTGAAGATAATAGAAGGCATAGCGTCTCTGAATTTATGGGAAAATCAGAATTAGATAGTGAAATAAAACATTGTGAAACCAAGCTAGTAGAAATATCTAAAGAATATAATAATGTTATGAAAAGTGAATGGCCTATACTAAGAGATAAAGAAATATACTTCCACAGAGAACTATTTAGATTAAGAAAGCTAAAAAAAGACAAAGAGTTGGTTATAAATAATTCAAAGGTACAAGAAGAAAGTAGGAAACAGACTAAGAATAAAGAAAAAAAATAGAAAACAAAGAAGCCAAAGAAAAACAAATAATATCTGAAGAAGCACAGTGGGAAGAAAATGAAAAATTATTATTAGAAAGCTATGAAGAAGAACAAGAGTTATTATGCGATGAAGAAGATGTTATAGACAATGCGACTCAATATAATGACTTCATAGACTCTTTAGATGGAATAGGTCTATACAATTTAGATAATGCTATGGAAGCAATGGAAGTAGATCTAGGAAAGGGAAAGAGAAGAAGATATGGTGAAAGTTCAAGTTCGGTAAAAACTGAAGGAGAAAGGGAGAGACCCTCTAGAGCAGCAGGAAGATGGCCTCCAGAAAAAGAAGATTGTTCATATAATTATATCCCTGGACAATATAGATATATGGGATCTAAGAGAAGAGAGTTTGAAAGGACTATAAGATTTCAAAATCATCACAGTGATGGGGCTATATTAAACTTAGCTGCACATGATCCCATAGATTGGCCAAATATCTTAAGCGTATGGAAAGGTCTAATAGTACAAAAATATATACAAAATCAGCATAATATTGGAAATAAAGTTGAAGATATGATAACATATTTAGAAACATTCCTAGGAGAATCTATAAAAATTTTATGGGAACAATGGGTAGAGAGTTATCCTAATCTGTATGAAAAACTAAAAAGAGCAGGAAGCAACCCTAACAACTTTGCAAATATAGTATCAAATATCGTTATAGCAGAAGATCCAGAGCTTGGATATACAACATTACAGAATGAAAGGTTAAAAGAAATAGAGAAGTTAACATTGACAAGTTGGAAAGGAATAAAAGAATTTTCTCAACATTACTTATACAATGCCACTACGGCTAAACAAGGATACAATATAGGCATTGTAGAAAGGTATTTTAATAAATTACCCGATCCGTTAGGAAGCATGATATTTGAAGAATATAAAAAAGAATCAGTAGGGATGGTCGTTAATATATCTCAAGCTATAACTTTTGTATTTAAACAGCTAAGAAAAATATGCACAAACATACAAGCTCAGAGATCTATGAAATATGATTATAATTTCTGTAACAAGATAGTACAAATACCTTTGACATATGGAGATGATAGACCCAAAGGTAGAAAATAGTATAAACCTCAAAATAAAGGAAATAACAATAACCACTTTAGAACAAAGAGGAGATACTTCCTTAGGAGATCTGATAACAAAGTCCCCTATTTACATAAAAGAAATGTAAGGCGTTATAATCCTAGGAAAAATTATGATAAAACATGTAGGTGTTTCATATGCAATTCACCAGATCATTTAAGTAAGACGTGTCCTAATAACGATCAGAAAAGGTACTCAAGCAAATATGAAGAACAAGAAAGAGTCCTAATAATAGACAGTATAAATGATAATATACTGGTATGTGATGATGAAATAAAAGATGATGAATCAATATATTCTATTATAGAAACAGAAGAGGTTGAAAATAATGAAGATGAATATGAATCAAGTAATGATGAGATAGACTTAATAGACGAGTTAGCTGGTTTAAAAATTGAAATGATGAATCAAACAATATGTGAACATGATTGGATTAGAGGAAAAGGAGATTATAATATAAAATGCACATTCTGTATATATTACCCAAGCCAAGAAAATAGAGCTACCTGCAATCTATGTCTAAAGCAAGCCTGTTCAGAATGCTTAAAGGCAAAAGGTCATAGTTGGCGAAAGGAAATAGAATTTGAACCAGAAGAAAAGATATTATCAAGTAGAGTTAGAACATTAGAAAATAGGATAAATAAGCTGGAGGTAGAATTAGAAGAGCTTAAATATCAATTAGATTATAAAGAGCCTCAAGAAGATAAAGTCATAAAAGATAAAGTCATAGAAAATACTGAGTTTATGGTACAAGCTATAACCTCAAAAGAAAGTAAAGGGACTAAGTTAATTCAGTTAAAAGAAGCTATAACTAGTTTTGGAAATAAATATATAGTCAAGCTACCTTTCAAAGAAATATTAGGAATAAGAATTCCAGTAAAAATAAAATTAAAACCAAACATCTCTTATAAAATATTAGCATTAGTAGATACAGGATGTACTAAAAATATTATCCATGATAAATATTTTATAAAATGTCCTAAGATAGTCCACACAATAGAAGATAGTAAGGCAGAAATATCTACAGATATGTCAGGAATAAAAAAGATACATAATCAACTAGCATATAATATTGAAATGTACATAAATGGTACAAAATATATAATAGATGAAATTACAATAAGAGATTTATCCATGATAAATGACGAAATGATAATTGGTTTAAGATTCTTACAACAATCAGTACAGACCACAATTATACATGAACTAGGCATTACATTTATTCCACATCAAGATAATGTTCCTTATATCTCAGAAGTACGAAAGCGTGGTGGAACTCCCCAAAAAATTTCAAATCTTGATGCACAAGATGACAATACATACCCTGAAACAAAAATAGATGAACTTAGTGAAAACATAGAAGAATATTATATATCAAATTCTTGTGTAGAATGTATAGGGCTGCAATCATTCGCACCAAATTGGTATAGAGACATAAAATCTAAAAAGGATATAGAAAGAATTGTTCAAAGGTTAGAGGATATTCAAATCATTGGAGAAATTCCTATGAAACATTGGGATAAAAACTCTATTGTATGTAAATTAAACATAATAAACCCTGAATACATAATAAAGACATGT
The DNA here is from genome assembly GCA_017311315.1 of Dendrocalamus latiflorus. Classification (NCBI taxonomy): domain Eukaryota; kingdom Viridiplantae; phylum Streptophyta; class Magnoliopsida; order Poales; family Poaceae; genus Dendrocalamus; species Dendrocalamus latiflorus. Next base: position 38,107,747 of record CM029611.1, read on the forward strand.
CCCATAGAAGCCACTCCTAAAGATATAGAAGATTTTAAAATGCATATAGAGGAATTATTAAAACTAAAAGCTATAAGAGAAAGCAAAAGCCCTCATAGATCAACCGCTTTTATAGTAAGAAATCATGCTGAAATTGCTAGAGGAAAGTCAAGAATGGTAATTAATTATAAAAGACTAAATGATAATACCATAGAAGATGCCTACAACATTCCCAATAAACAAGAATGGATCAACAGAATACAAGGAAGCAGGTATTTTTCTAAATTTGACTTAAAAGCCGGATTTTGGCAAGTTAAAATGACAGAAGAATCTATAGAATGGACAGCTTTTACTTGTCCACAAGGTCATTTTGAATGGCTGGTAATGCCTTTAGGACTAAAAAATGCACCAGCATTATTCCAAAAAAAATGCAAAATATATTTAACGAAAATCAAGAATTCGTATTAGTTTACATAGATGATCTATTGATATTTTCAAAAACATATAAAGAAAATATTGCTCATTTAGAAGTATTTTTCAGAAAGGTAGAGCAAAATGGGTTAATTTTATCCAAAAGAAAAATGGAAATCTGTAAAGAAAAAATTAATTTCTTAGGACATGAAATAGGAGAAGGGAAAATATACTTACAAGATCATATAGCAAAAAAGATTCTACAATTTCCTGATACTATGAACGATAAAAAGACACTACAACAATTCCTTGGTATTGTAAACTACGCACGAAATTATATAGAAAACCTAGCAAAACTAGCTGGACCATTATACGCTAAATTAAGAAAAAATGGTCAAAAATACTTTAACTCTGAAGATGTTAAATTAGTCAGAATAATAATAAGAGAGAAAAAAGGGATATATGCTGTCAATATTAAATAGCCTTGCTGAATATTTCCACATGATGAATGAATTAATGCCAATATCAGATAATCCTGAATTCATAGAGCCCAAACCATTATATGTGGTGTTTGAAGGCAAAGTACCAGGAATATACATATCATTTGAAGAAATTATAGCTCAAAAAATAGACTCCAAATTAGCTGGAGGAATATCTTGGAAAAAATATGTAACTATAGAAGAAGCATTAACACAAGCACGAAAAATATTAGGAGTTAATTACTATATGGAACCAGCTGCAAAGGAATATATTCAAAAATTTAAAAAAGCAAAAAATAAGAAGGTTCCAGTAGCATCATCCTCGATGAATATAAAAGAAGAAGAAGGAACTCAAAAGAAACCTACCTATAAAGAATGTCTAATAAAAGGGGTAGACCCGTTAGATGGATCATACCTAGATTGGAAAATAGATGAAAAGTTCGAATCCATAACTCCTCAATGGAAAAATGAAATAAAGGAAGAAATTTTAAAAGAATTAAGAGTGGAAATAAATAACAAGTTTGAAGCCATGAAAAAAGAATATGATGAAAAATTTGAAATACCGTTATCTGATGATGATATAATGGATATTGCCGGTCACGGGCAAAATATGAAGGTATGATGAATCAGCATGTCTATAAACAGAAAGAATCCTAAAAAGGTAAAGGAATATCTAAAGATACCCCTATAAAGGATGCTAATATTGATAGAATACTATCAATAATTGAGGCGCGGAAGATAAAATATATACTAAAGGACAGTACAGATAAGCACGAATATGCAGAACGGACAAGACAAGAGTTGCCAACACAGGAAAGACTCTCTAATTATATGAGCCACTCTCAGAAGATGGTTGCCAACACAGGAAAGATTCTCCAATAATAGGAGCCACTCTGAAGAATATGGCCAAAGAAGGAAAGGTGCTCAAAATGGTGCGCTTGCCAGGAAGACCTACCCTAAGGCCTTAGGCCTAATTAAGAATGCATATCTCTCTGCTATATAAGGAGGAGTTCTCCGCAGATGAAGGACATCGAAGAAATTGAGAGCATCACTCAGCTTCATAGTTTTCAAGAGCTCCACCTTTGTAATAGTTCAGTTCTAGCATATCCACTATAAAATATCCATCTGAAGTGTGTTGTAATACTGCTGTGTAAGGTATATTTTCTATCTTTGTGTAAGTAACTTTCGGGGTTCCCGAAAGGGAAAACCATATGTAAGCTTGTTTGTGGAAATGAAGTAGTTCTTCTTCAGTTCCTTGGTTGTTCTAAGTCTGATCATATGGAACAAGGTTTTATGCTAGGGACCCTATAGGAGAAACCTCTTTGGCATTTCTCTGCTGAACCTGAGCTTGGCTAAGGAGAATTTTGAGGCCTTAGAGAAGTGTTCCCTTTGGGTGGAACTGCCTGGGGAGACGATAAAAAATTGTCTCATATGATCTTGACTTTAAATTTCAAGGAAACGGTCTAGCTACTCCTGAAGCAAATTAGCGAGAAGTATGGTGAGTACCGAGTAGGATTTTTACACCACTGTAAGCACTTCGACTGTCTTGTTGGTTTCGCCAACCTGCAAGATCCTGAAAAAATTACTGTTTAAAATTAATCATAAGCAAATTATTGGTTAAAATTAATCATAAGCATCGTACACGAAACATTCATTTCAGTGAATAGTAATCAGAATAGTAACTGAATAGTATACCCACCATACCATCATAGTGCACAAATACTATTCACAATACTAGTCACAAGTGGAATATTACTATTCAAATCCATTAAATAGTGACCAGAATTTTAGCATTAAATTGTCATATATTAGCATTTGAATAAGTAAATTAGCATTCTAATACATTTTGCATAAGCTCCTTAATATATATATATATAGGGGAGAATATCCTGTGCAAATGGGCTATTCAGTGGTAATATACAAACGCGAACCAGGCCATATGATCTACTTTCTGTGGCTCGGATTTGTGAGGGTGGAAGCAAACCATCACTTATGTGCTTTTTTTTCACAAAACCCCTGTGCTCCCTCACCCCTTTGTGAAATCACTCCGCCCCAACACCAATCCTGCCGCTGAGAAATCGCCTTATGCTTCTAGGCTTGCGCCGGCCGCCGCCTCCCTCCGATCCTCGCTCCTCCCTCTGACCTAGGCTCCTCGTCGCCGCCCCTGCCCCCGCGGCTCTCTCGGCTCCCACCCTGGCCTCTCGCAGCTGCTTCCCCAGCCCGTCACCCCATAGCCCTTGGCGACGCCACCTCCCTCTACGACGGTCACCTCCCCACAACCCTCGGCAACCGTCAACTCCCCCGGGCCTCGGTGTCACCTCCCCCTGGCACCACCTGGGCTCCTCAGCCACCGCTCCTTGCTGGTTGCGGTCGAAGGCGAGGCGGCCATGGTCATAGAGGTCGTGGTCGAAGGCGTCTATGGTCATAGCAGCTGTGGTTGAAGGCAGCTGTAGTCGTGGATGACGTGGTCGAAGGCGGCTATGGTCGTGGTCGAAGGCAGCCGTGGTCGAAGGTGGCTGTGGTCGTGGCAACTGTGGTCATGGCAGCCGTGGTTGTGGTCGAAGGCTGGGGATGGACTAGGTCGGTGGCAAAATGCCGGGGATGAGGGACAAAACGCGGGAGAGGAAGGAGGCAGCCAAACTTAATCTGAACCATACAATGAGGGTGTCGCCAGTGGGGGAGAAGGGGCATCGCCGACGCGGGAGGTGACACTCGCTTTCTTCATCGAGGTGTCCGCTCACGGCGTGCCTCTAAGTTTGTTGTTGGATCTTCTCGCTTGAACCTTCGTATGCATCATGTTGTCTGCTCACGGCGTGCCTCCTAGTTTGTTGTTGGGATCTTCTCGCTTGAACCTTCGTATGCATCATGTTAATCCTGAAATTGGTTCTTTTGCACCTAATAGTCAGGTGTCTTAGTACTGGATTTCTAGATCTTATATCACTAACCTCAGTACCGAGGCACATGCTTATTCTGTCTCTTGGATGTAGGTTTTGCTGTGAGGAGGAGATTATGTGGTTCATGTCAGCTTCTTTGGATCTCCTACCTCACTTTGGGCATCCAGCAACGACTTTCACTTTTTAGCATGCAGGTTGCTTATCGTTGACTATATTGACTACACCACACTACCAAATGGTGTGATGTAGGTTCTTACTTGAGTTTTGTCAATCAACCTTATCAATTCCATTCCGGTACCTATCGGAATGGCCGGAATATGCCATACCGGTACTCAAAATTGCATACAGTAGGCTCAATCCCGTACTAGCCTCAATACTGGCCATTTCGGTTGGAATTGGTCATTCCATCCATTCTGGTACCAGACATAATTGAAGTGACCGCTCATTTTTATGCTATGGTTGTATATTTAAAGTTAGATTCTAAGTGAAATTAGGTGTGCATATCACTACATATATACTTATGAATATATATATATATTAAAAATTAAAAATCTGAAATGGTACACCAAAATAGAAAGGTACCGGTGCATTTCATACCAAGAGGCAAACCGAAATGGCCTTTGGAATTGAATTGACAACCATGTTATCAATTCCCTGCTTCCATATTCAGCATTGCATAGCATTCGGGAGTGCCAAGGTTTTTAGGTCTTCATGATGTTGTCACACCTTCTATCATGTGTCTTTCTTACACACTTATTTTCTCTACTAGGTTCTTTAGGATCTCTTATCCTCTCTAGGTTGAGTTTACTTCTTCTTTCATTAGCTTCTAGAGGTGGGGTGGCTAGTGTAATAGGTTAACTCTATAGTAGTGTGTTTCTTTGGGCTAGAGACCATGTGGTGGAAAGGCTTTCCCTTTTTGCAGGTGTTTTTTTTCCTTATTTTTAGTCCTTGTTTTTCATTTGCAAGTGATCCTTGTAGATAGGGGGAGTTTTAGTTCTTGTTTCCTTTTTGCACCATGCATACATGGCATTTCATCATAAATTATGCATTTCAGATATGAGTTTTGAGTATTACTTAGTTGTGATATAATTTTAACTTGATATTGGTCATTGCCATTTTAGGTCTACTTAGCTAGTTTTATCATGTTTTCATTGTATGATTGAATATTTGCCATACTAGTTTAACTTGCTAACCTGAACTTAATTTCACAAGTGGTATCAATTTTTTTTGCAATTAGTATCTTTTAAGTTTGCAAGAAAGGGCCTTTTGACTAACTTAATGAATTTTTGCAATTGATATCTTTTAAGTTTGCAAGAATAGATCTTTTGACTAGTTTACTCTCTAGTAATCCTTTTATGATAAATACCATATCAAAAATGCCTTGTTGAATCTTGAATCTATATTGAGCTTTATTTAGTGCTTTGCTAGTTCTTTGGAAATCATGTCTTGCTCATGAAACTAGTGCCTAACTTGATAAAATGATCTTTTTTTTAATGAAAAATAACTTGAATCTCAGTAATTCTTCTCCATGAGACAACTTGTCATTCATTTGGCATGAACTCAGAGGGGGGTTTTGTATGATCAAGACCATTCTTTTAACTGAATGTTCGCCACAACACCCCCGAGGGGGAGACGCCGCCCCTCTGTTGGTGCAGAGACCCATGTAAATTCTTCAAGTCAAAGCACCGCCTTAGCCTCGGCATGCGTTATTGGGGTTGTGGGAACTACTCATCTGACTATCCTGACCGCCGTTTCGACACCATCAGCTATCGGCAGCCGGTAAGAACTACTTACAATGTGTTCCCCCACTATTTGTAACAAACAGTTCGTAATAACAAACTCTCTCGTCTGCCCGCAGTCCCCGGAGCCGTTATGTGGCTACTGCAAGTGGATCGACCTAGAGATCCACCCAAACGACCAATGGACTCTAGACTTTGACGAGTGGAACGACAAAAGGGCACGCGAGATCCGCGAGGAGGAGTGTCGCCAAGACGAGCAAACCGAATGTATACGTCGGGAGACACAGGCTCATCTCGAGGCGTGCACGCGCAGGGAGCGTGAGGCTCGCGAGAGGGAGCGCGAGAAAAAAAAGAGAAATGGCGGCCAAGGCCAAACAGGAAACTGATGATTACAACGCCGAGCTCGCACGGAAGGGAAAATTGCCCCGGTCTACGCAGTGGTTGGGCCATTCCGCACTACTCGCCTAAATGTCTAATTTATTTCAATTCCAAGAAGGCGCATATGTACCGTACGGCTACTTCAGTTTGTTGTAACCAAATCGTGTGCATCGTGTTATTCCCAAGTTTATTATGAAATCTATTTTAACTACCAACATAAAATGTCGTAACCCTTTTGCATTCAATTCTTCGCGTGCTTCACATCACTTTCCTTCCTACAGACCAGGCATTCCTATCCTAGCCATGCACATAAAACTTTTCATGAAATTTCTTGCACTACAACAACGTACCATGATCGCAAAATGTTTTGGTGAATCGAACATACTTTTACCGTTCACAATGTGCAAAAAACAAGAACACATCAACCATTACACCGCATTACAAATTACCTCTGTATGTACGCGTTATTTTGGGCTCAATCATCCCTACAAAATTCTTCCGAAAATTAACCGCACTATAACAAGGCACGACGATCGTACCGTTAAGAACGTACAAAAATATTTTGAAAAATAACAATCTACAAAAATATTTCCTACATGTATCATTTGCAATACATAACGAATTTTCAAAATATATTTCATATTTTTTTGCATCTCCTCTTCTATATTATAAAATTGCTACATACTCCAATAAAATTAGATTACATGTACATGTGTGTTATATTTATAATTACAAAAAATTTGCGCAACGGTCTAATCAAAACAAAAAACAAAACTTATAAACTCATTTTTGCCCAAACTCGAAGCTCTCGGTAAAACCCTAACCCTAACACTGTTCCCAGCCGAATCGTGCGGTCGGGCGCCGCACGACCTGCATGCTACAGTGGTGGTGCAGTCGCCGAGCGCACGATCAGACCGCATAGTGGTCGTGCAGTTGGGGACCGCACGATCTCCGTGTTGTGCGCTCCTCGGCCGCACGATTGCCACGCGTTGGACTCCGGTGAATGGTGTGGTTGGTAGGGGGCCAGATCCAGAATTGCAACGCTTTGGGGGCTAGTTTTGGAATTCTCGGCAGCAACAGTGTCAATAGTGTCCAAATTTCACTACTTTTCAGTTTGTTTATAGAATCATAGTACAACACATGGTGGAACATGGCTAGAAAAAGCGCGGCACCTATCTGCAAAGCCTGCAACAAGGATTGAGCCCGGTGACAGTCTGACAGATACATACACCCGTAAAGAAAGATGAGCAAACGAACGGAGCAAGAACGAGAAATCCCCACGATGAGCCCGAAAAGGGTCTCGTGCCGCGGTGTCCCTCGCCGTGGTGACACACCCAGATCCCGATGCTACCTGGACAGCACGGGACGGGCGCCGTTTGTGCCGGTCGATGGCATGCCCTGCCCATGTCCCACCAGTTCCGCCGCGCAGGGGCCGATCCAGCGGTGGGGCGGGGGGCTCGAGCCCCCCTACCGCTACCGGACCCTTGGAGCTCCCCTGGAGCTCCCTCCTAAATTTTTAGCCATGGATGTATAATGTAGAAGAGGCTGAGGTCGAGCTGAAGGTACTTCAGCCCCTCCAAAAAATTTTCCTGGATCCGCCACTGCCGCTGCGGGAGCAGTCTCGTCTCGCATGCCATCCCCAACCAAACTGGCCTGCTTGCTGCTTTTCTCCATCGGCAACTTGGCATGCCATTGCATGCCACGACCGTGCCGCTGCGCGACAGGATCGATCCTTCGCATGGTGCTTCAGCTGGATCTGCGGGCAGGGGCGAAGCTAGAGAGAAACCAAGGGGGGTGCACACTTCACCACACATATAGCACAATACACAAAAATGTCGATGGACAATATATAGAAAATATGTTGTACCGTCAGTTTTTAACATATATAATATAACAAAGTGATTGACAATGAATAGCGAGTCGATGATAAAGCATTAGCAGCAGAAAGTACGCACCAAAATAAATAAATCCATTAATATAGGCAAATATATTATCTGAACTCAATGTCCTTAATGGCCTACAACAAAGGAGAATAAAAACATGTTAATTTTCAGCTGAAAAACTATTAAAAAATCATGTGAAAATAGGCAATATACCTTTGTAACTGGAAAAGAAAATGTGCGAGGTTGGCAAGGCCCATTCTCTAGGTACTTTCTTCTTACCCTATCTCTCAAATTAGGATGGTAAGCATCAATTGGTTTCCTTAACCCTGGATCATATTCAATCTCCTCATTCCAATTGATCTCATATAAATCTGGACATGAACTTCTTGCATTGTTGGTGCTATCTGGTGCTTTTCTTTTTCAGAAATTTCTCCATTACCAAGATTAGTGCTCCACCTATTATTTATAAGTTATAACCAATTAACCATGTAGTCAAATTACAAAAATAAAAAGATAAGAAATATATGGTTCTACAGTAGGTGCATTGCATAATAGTAAGAAAATTGATAATAGATGCATATAATTTTACTCCAAATTGAAACCCTAAAAATATAATTGGGAGAAAATGACAAGTTTAAATACATGAATTCAGAACATATCTGTGCAATACAAGTGTTTTCTTATAATAGATCAAACTAGTTTGTTAAAGAATTAGAGAGGTAAAGAAAGTTGAATCACCTAGCTTTTTGATGCCTCACTCCTGTTCCTGTTCGCTGGGCGGCAATACAAGTAAAGAAAGTTGAATCACCTAGCCCTTGCAATACAAGTGTTCACCTAGCTTTTTGCGGCACCGTGCAGTACTGCAGTTGGGCGCCGGGCGCCGGCGAATCGGCGATGCCGCGATGCTGTTGAAGCCTCGATGGCTCGACGCGGCGGCAGCAAGGAATAGAATCCTCTCGTCCAGTAGATGGAAAAAGAAAGAAGTTGAATCGGCAGTCGGCAGAGGCATGAAGCAAAAAAGAAAAAAAGACCTGGGCCACTAGGGGGTGCACAATTTTGGGCTGGGGTGGTGCACATATGGTGAATTTGGGATAGTAATAAGTGTTTCTTTTTTTTACCCTGGTGCCAAGGAACCCCCCTTGCCCCATTGGGCTTCGCCCCTGTCTGCGGGTGCGTGCATTTATATTTCTGTCCTTTAGTAGGTCGCTCGCCGAGGCAGAAAACGGCAGTGCTGGCCCGTGCGCCAACCACATTATCCAGTTGAATAGACCACACATGCTGTTTTGTGCATGCTAGATTGCACTGCTGGGTCCCAAGCAGAGATGTAATTGTTTCTTGTATCTGGTCTGGTCCAGTGATCTCGAGATCCTGGTATTCTTGCTTTGTACTGTGTGGGTACTGGTGATCACAGGATAGAATCTGCAAACAGAGTGACCCAAATGTAGCACCTAGCTATCTTGTTCGTTTGGTTCACAGATTGCTTACTTTGACAAAGCATATATGGGGCTGTTACGAAACATTACTCGATCCATTTAAGGCCCCGCTTGGTTGGGCTGAAAATTTGTGGCTTATAATTGAAATTGCACTGTAGCGGCTGAAATTTCACTGTAGCTGAAGGTGGCTTATTTGGCGTAATTAAAATTTAAAAAAAATTAAAAATAGAAAAAAATATGCTAGCTCATCACGGACAACGCAAACGAATACAGAAAAAAGAACTGGCAAAAAAGCTCAAAAAAGCCAAAAGTTCAGAAAAGACGAAATTCATGAATAGTGAAAAATAAGTCAGAAGCCAGAAGCTGAAGCTAAAACGAGCGGGCATGTCTTCAAAAGCTATGCGCAGTTACGAAGATTAGAGCCTAAACCCTCACAATGAAATCTCCAAGAAAAACCGAACAAAGTGCGCCAAAGCTTGCCCGGGCAATCTGACCTCCAACTAGTAGGCGGTTTGAGCTCTCCTCTTGGGCGGTCTGACCTCTCCCTCAGGACAAAGTTGAAAATCAGCACGATTCCAAATCCAAGAATCGATGTAACTTTCAATCCAGGGCTCCAATTTACTTGAAACTTTGTATACACCTTGTCTAAGATATTGTGAATCTAATCCATAAAGAGATCGAAGCAAATCTTTCCAAAGCTTTGATATTTTTCAATCCAAAAGCAAGCTGCATCAAAATCAGGCCAAAATACAAAAACAGTAATTGAGAGGAGCTCGTGGGAAGAATCAAGCCAAGATGGGTAAGGATGGTTTCCCACATGTCCTAGCATCCTCAAATCACAATAAGAAACAATCCAAAATGCCCTCAAGATCAAAACCCTCAAAATCACCTTTTAGTGAGTTAAAACCGGACAAATGCAATAACTTACAAAGGAATGTGCCTAGATGGATGGGATGATGTCTCCAAGAGATATCTCCATCACTTACACGTCTTTCACACAAAGTAAGACCAAGAGGAGAGAAGGAAACACAAAAACCAGGCTAAATCAAAATTTCGACGCCTAAACAAAGAGAAAGACTTAGATGAATTTAGGATACCTATTGATACTTGAAGATGAATATTTATAGTTACTCCACTCTTGGAGGATAGAGCTCCCTCTCTATGGAGTACACACATAAAGTTTCTCTCAAGAAACCTTAACCATAAATCTCCCCTAAAAGCTTAGTCAAAACTCTCCAAAGCTTAGCACATAATTAAGCTACCTCCTCTCCCTTCTTGTATATAGAGGCTCACAAGAAACCATAACTAGCACCTCTAGATGGGTTTCATCTACCCTTTAACCTAGCACCACACCGGGGTTTACATACACGAGGATGCTTTTTCAAAGTGGCTCATTCAAAGGTCTCTGATAGCCCGAAACACCAATTCAATCCATCAAAGCATGTCCATAAGCTTTGACATACAACTCGTATTGCCCAATAACTAGCTGTCACATCTTCATGCATTTGAACTCTCTCAAACCATCTCTACGTGCATCAGCCTTGTCACTCAACGCACCACATGCATCACCTCGCCTTATTGTGATCCTCGTCTCTTATGTTCTTCACACTTCAGACACGTAGCCTCACCTAGACTTATACAACCGCACGGACCTCAGCTCCCTGCCTAGTACCTGTCTTACTAATGGTCGCCACCTCTCTCCAAGCAACCCTGCACATATAAAGACAAAGCAATATGATTACGAGCATAAGTTCCATGCACGTGACTCACGTCAGCCAAATCATGCATCATGCAACTCAACACAACACCTCATGACTCAAACTCAAACTAACTCAGCTCAACTCATGACACGCTCTGAAACTACAGGGCCAATCTAACCGCCAACCACAAGCCAGTCAAATCACCCAACATCTCTCAACCTCAGCCCCAGTAATAGGGGACTGGTCTGACCACTGTCCCAACACCAATCAGAGTGTCGGTGGTCTAATCGCCATGTTTTGGCCGATCTAACCACCTAAGAGCACCAGAAAACACCATGTTTAGAATTTTGGTTAAACTCTATCTAATTGTAGCCTAGAACTCTATTTTTAGTGACACCTAATGCCAACACATCCCCAAACACACCTATATAAGTATGTAGTGTCCAAATTCTAAAAACTCATCTAGCTGATCTGACCGCTCCATAGCCACCGGTTAGACCACACTTCACATAATTTGAAGAAATGCCCAAGGCCAGTCTGACCATCATTGTTGGGCTAGTCAGACCGCTTAAAATCTAGCAGTAATTCTAAAAACTAAAAAAGTTCAAAACTAAACTTGTCAACGATCGAGTCACCAATCTTACGAAATAATATGAGAAAAATGGCAAAAATCCTTAGGAGAGAATAGTGATGTTCTTTATTGCTATAAACAGGTTATAGTGTGTCTTCAACAAGGTGAGAGACTAGCCCTAATTACATTGAATTGAATGAGATATGAATTATCTTTATCGTCTAGCCTTAAATACAAAAAAGAGATGCTAATTATCCATCGGGAAAGACTTCTTGTGGAACTGGTGCATTTGGTCAGGTGACATTTATTGTTAGAGAGAGAATGCCTAATCATCGGTTATTGTCAGTGAGGGATGGACATGGATAACAACCGTATGATAGTTGTTGTCAGAGACTTAGGGCTGAAATATTGTACTGTTTGGAGTAGATAAGGCACATGTTCTATCCATCGCATAGAAGGAATATCCTGCATTGGGTCCAGGAGCCAATTAATAGACTTTTTGAGGAGTCATCTAGTTAGGCAACATGCATAATGTTTTTTTGACCAGAGTACTTGGGGAGTAACCTCTGGAGGTTTACAATCACGGGGTCCCTTGGCCTCAATTATATATCAAAGTCATATTTATGGATTCATTCAATCCTCATAAGCTAATCCCAAACTTTTAAGTGAATTTATAATCTTTCGATCAAATTTTCAATTGAAAAACTACTCCTTTAAACCATAAGAGTAAACAAGCGGATTGTATTTAATTTAAAGTTGAGAAACTAACTGGGAAATGAAATGTTTTGGCATCCGTTATGCTTTAGATCAGGTAACCTCTTTTTGTGGTTGGAGAGAAGCCCATATAAAACCCTTAGTACGCTAGTACGCTACCTTGGGGTTTCACGCTTCCAAAAAACCTTTCATATTTTCTTTGCTCTTGCACTCCTCGCTTGTATCCTTGAGCCCTTCTGATCACCTTTTAATTCTTCTGCCACCCAACCAAAATGTCGGATCTAATCACCAATTGGCCAACGTCGGAGCTTGGATTGAAGAAGCTCAAGGCCATGGAGAAGGAAGGGATGCTTCTTGACAAGGTTCTGGTTCTATGGAGATCAGCTGTCAGGGAGAAATTTTTGAGTAAGAATGAAGGCAAAATTCTGATCTTTTGACGTACATTGAGTGCGGGTTTCAATTGCTGGCTCACCCATTCACCTCCCGAGTCTTGGAGTACTACGGAATCAAGATGGTAAATCTCACCCCAACTCAATTGCTAATCTGAGCATCTTCGTCTATCTTTGCAAAACATATTTGGGGATTCTGCCAAACTTGGTGCTCCTCAAATACTCCATAGTATGATGAAATCGAGAAAATTGGTGGCATTACCCAGAGATTGTGCTTTGCGCCTCCGTGATGGGAAGGCTGAAAAATACATTCCAATGTATTCTAAATCTTCATGATCGTCATAGAAGAAGCTGTGGTTCTACATAACCGTTAGCAAGGATGATAACCTTTCTTTCACTAGTCGGGTGGCCATTGAGAACCCAAGATGGAGATCCTCCTCAAAGAAGGAGAGAAAGGTGAGGCGATAGGTTGATGCCATCCTCCAGATCAAGGTGAGAGATCTTACTTCATAGCATTTGGTGAAGAATTTCTCCATACGCCTGATAAGTCCTCTTAAATCGCACGACCATACCATGCTTTGGTACGTGGCCACGAATGACTCGACTAGGGATTCTATGGAATGTAAGTCTCAAAAAAATCTGACCAATTAGGTTTTGTTTGGTTGAATCTTTTTAACCTTAAAGTCTCCCCTGATTTCATAGCCCTATCCCCTACTGAGTTGAGAGAGCGGATCAAAATGATATGTGTGGGGGAGCCCAACTAGAAGGCAGACTTGACCTTGGCTACTACCTCTCCAGAAGAGAGGATTAAAAGACTCAAGGTAAAAATGATAACCCTTTTTATTAATTGTATATTTTTCAATCGATGTGTTGACATGATCTCAAGATATGCAGGTGGTTGGTTCAGAGGGCAGAGAGCTATCAAAGAGCTCAAGGGATGCTCCACTGAGCTCCATGAGGTGGAGAAGCATGATGAAGTCGTATGGGGCCTCAGGATCAAACACTGCTCCATCATCGTCTACTTTGGTTATTCTCCTTATCGCTGCTCTGACTGCTTCTACGACTACTCTGACAACTACATAGTCTTTGAAGAGTGGAGTCTCCTCGGAGATAGGCTTTTACTACGACTATGAAAGTTTTTCTTATAAGCCTAGCCCTCCTCTTATAAGGAGGACGGAGAAATAGCACCAATTGAAATATATTTTCTGGATGAAGAATTTCATCATCGAGCTAACTTTAGTTAGTGACCAGGTAGAAGAGAAGGAGGAGCTATTGATAGGAGCCATTGCGACCGTAGAACAAAGTTCACCGATCACGGTTTTCGGAGTGATCATGACCGACCAGGTGGTCATCCTTCAAGCACCATAGGAAGCGACTGCATCAGCGATCGAAGGAGTCACAACATCTGAGTGGGTGGTCGGAGGAACTGCTTCCGACCACCCCATGGTGGATCCAACTATAGATAAACTTATTCGATCAGAGGACTCAAATGGTCCAACTAGTCCTACTAGTGAAAAACTGGTAAAATTGGTTGGGAAAAATAAAATAAAAGCAAGCACTTTGGACTATGGTTTTGGGCGTCTTAACTTCAAAGTGAAGAAGACCAGGTATTTACTAGTAAAAATTCATGTAAATCTATATCTTTAGGTTTTCTGGTGTTTTTGAAGACCTCAATTCTCCCTTTTTGTTCTTCTTTCTTTGTAGCGCCTCTAGTACTCTGATTAGCCCAAATCTAAGTACTCCTAGTGAGGAATCTCCCAAGGAGGGAGTACTTGAGTTAGCTCCTGAGCTGGCAGAGGGATCAGCATCTGTTGCTTAGGAACCTTTGGTGACTCTGACCCATCAAAGGAAATATAAGCAGAAGAAAAATCTCGGTAGGATCGGACAGCTGCCGAGGAACAAGTGGTCAAAGAGAAGGGAGTAGGTATGCTTCCTCATTTCTTTGAAGGTCTTGAGGTAGAGAACTCTTCCTTGGTCAGGAAGTCTCCTCACCCAAGGGACATTCCCAACTAACTTTGAATCTTCAACAACAAAAGACTTGAGGAGCTCTAGTGGAGGAAAATCTTGGACTGTCAATTGAAGATAGTTCTCGAGGTACTTTACTCCATCTATGCTGATAAAGCAGTCCAGGTAAGTTCCCACCACCACTTCATGGTGCATTTTTGGAGTTTTTTTTTGAAAATTTTCAAAGTTTCGTTTTTTTGCTTTTTGTAGCATATGGTAGAGAGCATCGCTATGATCAGGGAACTGACCAGGCGAACGCCATCCTTGGAAAAGGAAAACCTTCAATTGAGGAGTGAATATCATCTTTGAACTTCTTCTACTACTTCTTAACCTTTACTTTTTCTTAACTCTTTCCTTATTGTGGTTGATAGAATTATAAAGTTCTGAAAAATATGCTAGGGCTAAAGGAGCCATCATTGTGAAGCTTGAGGAAATGTGCAAGGCTAAACATCGATCGATCGAAAGCTGGTCAACCAAGTTCAATGAAAACATCCTTAAGCACAAGGATGTTGTGGAAGCTTTTGAGAAGAAGAATCAAGGTAACTGATCGTTAATCCAACTAGTCTATTGCATGTTTTGGTTTATTTTATATAACTTTGAGATACTCGAGTAGAGCAAGCCCTAAAGTTAGAAATACTAGAAAATAAAGAGAAGATCCTTGCCTTCAATGAGATGCTTGCTGACATGGGGGCAGAAGCATTCAAATGTTCTTCAAGGAAGCCAGCCAAGAAGGTGAACTGCCTTGGTAGATAACTTGAAACCCTTCAAGGCCTACTCGCTACTTCTCGGAGCAACCACGAGCAGATGATGAGAGACGAAGCCTTCAAAAACAAAGTTACTGAGAAGATGAAGGTTGGGTCTCCATCGAACAATGACCAGTCTGGTGGTTCTGTTGAGTAGACAAATGTTTATGTAATATGCAAAATTACCATGTAAAGAACTTACCTTTATCATCAGCAAAGCTTATGTCAATTTCTCAATTCATTGAGTACTCATATATTTCCTAACCCCCAACTACTTGCTTAGTAGTAATACTTACTAAGAAAGCAATAGACCAAGAATTAAAGAGTAGTTTACTACGACCAATGTACTAAGTATATGTTGATTATGTTGTAGAAAGGATCAAGTTGTCACTAGGAAATCATATTGGTTGGAGCCAGTAGATGATTTTGACTAGTCTTAGATACCATTTCTATAATCGAAATACCTTATAGTCAAACATGAGGTCAGAAAAATGACATAAAATTTGTCGATGGCATGAATGATAAGGAACTATGCAAGAACAATAAGTGCTTTTATTTATAAACTTTATCTGAACTAGTTATAAGCTTGCTAAGAACTGAAGATATGAATAATACTTCTCAAAATGTATTCATACTCAAGTTTTCACTAGTAGCAAAGATCATATAAAAAGGTCGTCACTAGGAAACTCCTTTTAGTGGGCAGGACCATATGCGAAGAGGAGAGATTTTGACTAGGAGGCTTTCTGTGTCTCAACCAGATTTAAACAAGAGAAACAAAATGTTGAAGTGAAAAAGAAAGCCTTCATGCCCTCAAGCATGTAAGCAACTATATCCAGTTGTCTGTGTGATGCTTCTTTTACTTGTTTTTTCTTTGAGAAAAGAGTGTGCAGATTATTGTAGTAACCATCTCCATGAAGGTCATGATAAGAATCCACATGGCATTTGATGAATATGTCAAAGCCAAAAGTAACAGACATCCCTTAGAAGGGAGCTTGGAGGAAAATGGATCTCTCCAACTAGCTTAGACAACAATAGTATATGACCAAACTTGGGATAACGAAATATAAATAAAAATACTAATCAGAGATGAAAGAAATATAATATAATTTTACTAAAATATTGAAATGAAAAGTGTATTTACACATAGAACTTACACAACTGATCAATGTTCCAAGAATTAGATACAACACGCCTTTTTGACATGGCCAGTCATACCGAGCCTAGTCCGATGACTTCAACCACAGTGTACAGACCTTCCCATTTAGGTGAAAATTTATTGTGATTTGCCTAGCTATGAATTTTTCTGAGAAGCAGATTACCTATAGCTAGGCTGTGAGGCTGCACGTTTCGAGTGTGGTACCTTCGCATGGCTTGCTGGTAGACCATCAATCATATCAAGGCTGTGTTTGATCGTTCTTTAAGGAAACTAATGTTGTCGGTTCATCGTTCTACTTGATCATTATCATTATAATGATAGGTTTGAGTAGAGCCAATCTTTAGTTTCAAAGAAAACTTGGCTTTTGCACCATAAACTAGAAAGAAGGGTGTTTCACTGGTCGCACTATTGGTCGTAGTCCAAATGGCCCAAAATACAAAGAGAACTTCTTGAACCCAAGGCCCTGACCATTGGATTAACTAGTTGAACACTTGGCATTTGATCCCTTATATTAGTATGCCATTGGCTCATTCTACTACCACGTTACTCTGTGGATGAGCCACTAAGGTGTAACATAACTTGATACCTAGATTCTTCCAGAATTCCTGAAAATTTTTGCTCATGAACTGGGTACCGTTATCTATAATTATACAACTGGGAATACCAAATCATTTAATCATATTTTTTGTGATGAATTTCTTGGCAGCTTCGGTTGTTATCTTAATAACTAGATTAGTTTCTATCTATTTTGCAAATGTATCAATCATGATGAAAAGAAATTCAAAGCCCCCAGGTGCTTTTGGGAAAGATCCCAGACTATCTATCCCCCAAGTTGAGAAAGCCAAGAAAGTTGTATTGTCTGCAAAGTTTGTGTAGGTTGATGTACATGTCCGCTATAAAACTAACATTATAAACATTTTATCACAAGGTCTTTTGTATCATGGAGGGCAGTTGGCCAGTAGTATCCTTGTCAAAAGGCTTTATTGACCAGATTTCTATAGAAATGATGTGCTCCACAAACTCCTTCATGTAAGTTGAATAGTAATTTTAAACCATTCTTTTGAGATATGCATCTCATCAACACTCAGTGAGTTTCCCATTTGTAAAGGGTACACTGGATCAAAGTGCATGATTTGGCTTTTCGAGCTGTATGATCAACCTCTATGTCATCTTCAGGAAGTGTGCCATGCTGAATATACTCATATATTGATGTCATCCAATCACTACTGGAGTTGATTTGTATGACCTCCAACAGAGTGTCATCAGAATGCTTGATTATCAAGCTTTGTCGAGTTGGTGATCTTTTGGAAGCCATCCATGCCAACTAGTCTACCAAAAAGTTGTCCTTTCTAGGAATATGTTGGATTGCAAAACCAAAGAAATACTTTTCAAGTTTCCTAACTTTCACGAGATAAGATGGCATCACGGTACTCGAGCATTGATACTCTTTCCTGACTTGATTCGCTATTAGTTGCTATTAGTTGAGAATCACCTTTCACTAGTAGTCTATGAATCCCAAGTACTTTGGCTGTTGGAGTCTTGCTAGTAAACCTTTATACTCTGCCACATTATTCATAATGGGAAAGTTTAGTTGAATGACGTATTTTATGTTTTCTCCAGTAGGAGATACCAGGACTACCCTAGCCCCCGAGCCCATTAACATCACGGAACCATCAAAGTACATAGGCCACTCCTCATGGTGTTCATACTCAGGCCCTTGGGTGGGCTCAAGGTTTGTCCACTCGGTAATAAATTCTACTAAAGCCTAGGACTTAATTATTGTTTATGAAATGAAATAGAGATCGAACTCCTCAAGTTCGACCACCCATTTTGCTATACATCCTGATGAATCTTTGTTTTGGAGAACTTGACCAAGAGGGTATCCAATTAGTACGACCACTTTGTGGGCCTAGAAGTAATGCCTTGGTTTCCTTGAAGTCATAAGGAGAGTATATAGTAACTTTTATATCTCTAGATATCATTCTTTTGGTATATGTAAGACTTCACTTATATAATATACTGATAATGGAATATTATCACGCTCAACAACTAGTATGGCATTGACCGCTTGTGGTGTTGCAACTAGGTATAAGAGTAATGTTTCTCCCAGTCTTGGAGAGACTAAGACTAGGGCACTTATAAGGTACTTTTTTAAGCTCTTCAAATGCATCATTTGCTTCCTTAGTCCATTCAAAACTTTCGTATTTCCGAAGAAGCTTATAGAAAGGTAATCCTTTTTCTCCCAACCATGCTATGAAACAACTTAGTGCTGCCATACAGCTGGTAAGTTTTTGGACTTCCTTCTTTGTCGTTGGAAGATGCACCTGCTCGATGGCCATTATTTTTTTCTAGACTTGCTTCACTTCCTCTAGTTGAAACTAGGAATCCAAGAAGCTTTCCATAGGAAACTCTGAATACACACTTCTCTAGATTTAACTTAAGGTTATGTCTTTTAAGTTAGTGAAAGTTTCTTGCAGATCAGAGATATGACCCCCGATGTTGATACTTTTCATGATCAAGTCATCAACATAGGTTTCTATGATATGACCAATTTGTGAACTAAATGTTTTTTGCGTTCACCTCTGAAAAGTAGCACTGATATTTTTGAGATCAAATTGCATCTTTACATAACAGAAAATGCCATATGGCATGATGAAGAAAGTTTTCTCTTCACCATCTTTACTCATACTGATATGGTGGTACCCTAAATATGCATCTAAAAAGCTTAATAGCTTAAAACCAGAAGTAGAGTCAACTAGCTGATCGATATGTGTAACAGGAAAGTCATCCTTCAGACAAGCTTTATTAAGAACTGTGAAATCGATACATATTCGCCATTTCCATTACTTTTCCTAACGATTACAGGATTGGCGAGCCACTCTGGCTTGTCAATCTCCGACTGGATTTCCTCCTTCCGGTTAGGTGCAAAGGGTCTTAGCTTTTGCTTGACCGGTTTTTTGTCAAGCCGAAGTACTAGCTTATGCTTGATCACCTCACCTCCCTAAGGACTCCAGGCATGCCGGATGGCTACCAGGCGAATACATTCGAGTTTTCTTTGAGGAAGGAGACAAGCAACTCATCCTATTTGGTGTTGAGTCCTGCTCCGACTAATATCTTTTGGAAGGTGGCACTAGCATTTTCGAGTTCAAACAACGGTTTGATGTTTTCTAGAGAAACGTATGTCTAGTGGAACCTCCTTTATCTTGTCTGAGGGTTTTAGGGCCACCTTTGGTCTTGAGTGCTTGGCCTGCACAGAAATTAGGTTAGCATTTCTAGTCAGAAGTTCATTGACCAGTTCTAGGGATTTAGGATCGCATGCATAAGCCATCTTTCTATCCCTTGAACCGTTATGACCCCTGGGATTTACGATCTCATGCATATGCCATCTTTCTATCCCTTGAACCGTTATGACCCCTTTTGGTCCTGGTATTTTAAAACTCTGGTAACTATAATGCATGGCTACCATGAATTTTGCTAATACCGGTCGACCAAGAATCCCGTTACATGCGGTCTCAAAGTCTACCACATCAAATGAGATTATCTCTAATCAGATGTTGTCTAGACTTTCGAATGTAACCAGTAGGGAAACTTGACCTATCAGTTTAGCACTAGATCTCCGGACTATAGCATGAAAGGCATATTTCATGGACTTTACTTTTAACTTGGGAACTTATATTTCTTCTAAAACTCCTGTAAACAAAATATTAAGAGAGCTACCACCATCTAATAGAACTCGATTAACTTTGCAATTATTTATGGTAGGTTCTACGACAATAGAGAACCTACTTGCAATTATTTATGGTTTGACAACAGTTGAAGATTTGGTGATATTCACATCCTGCTCCATGATCTTTAAATGGTGTTTGGACTCGTAGGAGGACTACCGAAGACCATATCGACGATGTGCTATGGCTCTTGACAATCCATCTCTTTGTTGTCATCCCTATCCTTCTTGGAGCTTAGTTTCCCAACCTCTTGAATGGAAGGGAAAGAACCCTTACAAGAGTAATAGTCTTCCAATTTCTTATACTAGGCATGATAGTTGCGTAGATCATGCTCTGTCACTTGATGAAGTGGACACCACTTCTTATTCTTCTTAGATTCGTTGGTCGATACTTTTTGCCTTATTCCAACTGGAATAATTCTTCCTACCCTTAATAAACTTCTCTGAAATCATAAGAACCTTCTTAGCATTAGGTTTGCGATTCGTTTTACCTTTGGAAGACTTCTTGGGCTTCTTCTCCTTTTTCTCCAAGCTAGATTGAGGAATTTTCTCTATTCAATTGATGGCCTTGTCCATTCTGCCGCCTCACTAGCAGTTGCGAACCTGTTGGCTAAGTTGAATAGCTCAACGATTGTTCTTGGAGGGTTCATTGCATTGTCCTCCATAAACCATCGATTCCTCAACCCCGTTTTGAGAGCTTAAATAATAGAGGAATCCACAACCTCAGGAATGGAATTCTTAATGGATTCGGTGGAGATCATCTTATTTACCAGGGCAGTCGTATGTGCCCTAAAAGTTGCGATCAATATGTGGTAGAGCTGCTCCCAGGTGTAAATTGATCCGACCAGTTGGTTGAGCAACCAAGACCGGATAGATCTTTCGAGGACTGTGGGCAAGTAGTTTGCCATCACATTATCATCACCACTAGCAGCTTGGATGGTGGTAGTGTAAATCTAAAGAAATTCTACTGGGTTTTGAGTTCCATCAATTTTTTTCTAGATTTACTGATTGGAGCCTATCTGACCAGTGTAATTCTTGAAGGCCCACTGAGAAAACTTGATAGCCTGTGATCAAGTCATGGCACCTTCTTTGGAAGGGCGTTGGATTGTAGTCAGTGGGAGGCCAGTTTCTTCGGTAATTAGACTAAGGTACTGGTGCTCCAACCCAATCATGGACACTCACATGGTATCTCTGACCAGCTACCTGGTTTAGGTAATGTTGTAGATCACCTGATCCAAGCTTTTATCCCTCGTAACAAGGAGGGGGAGTGGTTTCATTGTCGAAAAGCCATCTTCGTTCATGACTCCCTTAGTAGAATCTTTAAGGGGGTCTTGCTATAGACGTTTGATTATTTCTAGTTCAACCACGTTGGCTTCTGCTTAGGGAGGAATGCTCGAACAAAGTCAGAATATGACCTTATGAGTTACTTTGTTCCCTGTGCATTTCTGTATGCCGCATGGTCTGCTGAATGATCTCTGACACCTGACCTACATCCTGAGCATATCCCCGAGTTTCTGCCAGAGTAGGATAAGGGTTTTTTTAGAATATCATGAACTCGTTGAAAGTTCTAGATTTTTACCGAGGGTCATGAATGATTCCTATTGGTGGAAGGTGCGCAATGACTTGAGTTTCTCTCTGAGACTCTCGCTTGTCCTGTTCGACCTGTCATGCGCAGTGGTGTAGAAATGAGTGAATTAACTGATGGATGTCCACCAGTTCGTTGCCTCCACGTCTCGGGGTGATGCATGAGCGTTTGTACCATTTTGACCAACGGGTCGTGGAGGGTTCTATCGTGAAGAATCGTGCATGGCATCTCGATCAGTATTTCCCGATGAGATCTCATCGAAACTAAAGGAGAGCCTTCCACTGCTTTGTCAAGGAGCATCCATAATGGGGAATGGTTGGAAATTACCACCTTTGGTGGGCTTTGTGGTGCACTCAACCTATTTTGACGGATTGCTGATCAGATGCTACAGGATCGTATACCGCAATCAGAGGGGGTGAATGATTGCCTCCACTTCATGGTACCTGAAAACAAATCTCAAACTAAAAGCAAAACAATCTAACATACCATATATGAATTTCAACCACAAGACGCTCGACCGCTCGCTCGACTGCTCGTTTGACTGCTCGGTTTGCACGTACTCAAAATCTTCCTCTGCTCGAGTGGACTACACAATGCACAACTGAGGGGAGTGAAATCGATGGAGAGATGTAATCTTGCCATGCACTGTTCGGAGTGAGAACATGTCAAAGACGATGCCTAGAAGAATACGCTGTCGGAGTTGACAAATTTTTCTCAAGATAGATTTGATCTTTTATTGCTGAATCATGTTCTGCATTATGATTAGTGGCTACAAAGTACCATCACGGCACCCCTCAAATCCTAGTACAAAAACTCTCAAAGCTTTCTCCCCGAAAGCCCTACGAAAGCCCTTCTAAAGCACCTTCTACCAACCTTGCATTAACTCTTAGCCTATCCCTACTTTTATAGGCTAATGCCCCAAACGTGTCCTCATCAAACATGGACACGAAAATCCTATATCTTCCAAAAGTCAATGGACCCAAAACCCTTCCAAACAAGGGTTTCCAATATTTCTAAACCAAACTCTATCTGTTCCAAAAACTAAGAGACCCGAAACCCTTCCAAACACGGGTTTTCCACAATCTCTAAATCTTCCCAGTTCCGAACTCCTTCCATAACTTATCTAATCTCATCGTGTGACAAAGCCTCTAGGACCGCACCTCCCTTAGCTTCTCCATACATTATTACCTTTGATCTCCATGCGCTCCAATGTGAGCACAACCACCTCTAACATTTTCGGCCGTCTAGACCTCAGATTTCCCTATTCTACTCCTGGTCCTTCTCGTCACCAACCATGATCGTCTCCACGCCCAACCTGCACATGCAAAGGCCAAAGAATATTTTCCTCGACACCAGTTCTTCCCAACTTGATTAACATTTGTCCACACACGCAAACCACACTGTTAACCATCCATCAACATCGCTTAGTATAACCAATATGACAGCTAAGCACAGGTCGGTTAGATCATTGGCTCAATGAGTACTTGAAAACCACAAGTACTCGGGAATTACCTCCACTCAAAACACTTGCAAATTACAAGCATCGTAGCGCTCCCAGTCTACAACTACCGAGTACCGACTAGGTACTGTAGCAACGACCACTGATCGGTTCCTATCAATTCCAACTGGTCCACTGAAATTCATGGCCCCAACCATCCTAGTCAGAGCCTAATGACTACCAACCGTAGTCCATTGTATCTTGCAACCAGTTCACTACTGCATACGAAAGTTCACAGTAGCATACGACCGGTTCACTGTTCGAGGTCGAAGCCTACCGACTACAACCATGGTCGTTCTGTCGTGATCAAAATGATGTGGTCGATTTGCCGTGGTCATTCAGCCATGCCCAACCTGCCGTGCTCGATTTGCTATGGTTGATCGAGACTTTTAGCAATGCAAATTTCAGTGCAACCCAAAAGTCAATTATTCATCGTCATTGTATTCACGACTTTCACATGGTCTAACAATCTTCCCCATGATGAATATATTGACAACACCTCAAAATCTCTCGAATGAAATTGTGTTTTGAAAGAAAAGCAAAATTTGCAAAAAGAAAGTCTCAAAGCTGCAGAGAAAAGCATTTTGACAAACCATAGCAACAAGCACTTGGCAGCCACAGCAGCAAACACTTGGTAAAGATACACCACAGCAGCAAGCACTCGACAAAGACAAATACTCATAAAACTCCCCTCAGCACAAGAGAGCAATACTCATAAAACTCCCCCTCAACACAAGAGAGCAATTTTAGCAAATTTTTCCAATTACTCCAAAAGCAAAGTAAGCAAAGTCACTTCTCCAGTTTCTCTCCCTCTTTGGTAATGTAATCATCAAGAACTTCATAGAAGGAATAATTCTAAGGAGTAATGAGAGTAAATATTCGGAAGCTTTGTAGATTATCTAAGTCACTTTGCATTGATTTAAGAATTTAAGCAAGCAATCTTTAACATGATTAAGTATATTAGATTAATGACAGGCATCTCACAGTGACCAAACCGATCTATAAAGAGCACAATGGGATATCATATCAAAAACAGTACGCCTAAAAGTGAAAAAACTTTAAAGTTAGATGAGCTAGCAGTCTCATGTAGCAACATATTGCTCCACACTCAATTTTTAAGCATGTGGTACACTTGTAGCATACTTTTTTTTATGATGACATGTTTATATTAAACTTCTTTTAAATGGTGGCATGCCTGAAGTATACTTCTTTTCATTTATGCACTTTTTATACTTTTTCTTTTGTTTAACCATGGCATGCTTGAAGCATACATCTTTTCAACCTTCTCTTTCAAATTTTTTAAACATGCCAACTTGAGTGAACATAAAAAGATTGCACTATGAAACATACGAGCCACATAGCTAAGATTTAAAATAAGACTCACAATTACGCTAATCCTTTTCGATAAACATCACAAAGTAATAATTATAATCAATCTAGTCGACGTATTTCGCCATGTCATGCTTTAGTTCAATTGTAGCAGATTAATTATAACTAGTCATGATCAAAGCTATACAGCACATGAGCAAATATAATAAAAAGAGCTCTACTACTCATTTGATTCCAATGGCTTGGACTTGGTGAATTATTTGGCAAGTACAATGGATGAAGTTTCTGAAATCTTTAAACCACAAGCTCCCTCTTAGAATAATCCTAAAAGATGCAACACACCAAATTTACTTCTCAACTAAGCACAAAGAGAAAACTTAAGCAATTGAGAGAAAACGAGCAATCTAAAAAAGGAACTCAACTAGGTGTAGGACAACGTCACCTTTTCCACATGGTCTTCTTAGAAGGTGAAATATCTTGGATGCCATCAAAGAAGGTGAAGAACTATCAAATATTTCAGTCAAACAATGATGTAAAAGACAGGAAGACAATCAAGCACATATTCTTCATCCCACATTAGCTGGTCTTATATCACAGAAAATGTCGGTCTCACAATACCAAGGTTAGTGAGATAAGATTTAGGAATCTAGTACTTTGACACGACAAATAGGAGCAATAGTAGGCAACGATAATATTTTTAGTGAAGTATTAGCTTCTGTCAAATTCTGGTCAGACCACCATTGAAAAGCTGGTTTGACCACCGACTAGTCTAAGCGAGTAGAAAACACTGGTCAAAACCAATCTGAGCACCTATGTAATGCTGGTTGAACCGTTGATCCGACCACTCTGTTTCGACCACAGGGAAAAGCTGGTCTGACTGGTCTGACCGTCGACCGGTCTGATAGAGTAGAAAGCACTGGTCATTAAAATGCTGGTCGAAACTCTGGTCTGACCATGAGAGAAAGCTGGTCTGACCAATCCTATTGTAAAAACTCCTGAACCTATAGACGATTGATTAGAGGGAGTAAAGCGACAGCCTGCAGACGATTGATTAGAGGGAGCAGAGCGTCAGCCTACAGACAATTGATTACAAGGAGCAAAGCGATAATAAGAGGCTTGCACAAACTTCACTCGAGTACCCTTCCTTAACCTCTCTTTCTTCTCTTTCTGTGCCTTTTGAAAACAATATTCAGCCAAATGACCGTCTCTACCATAATAGATGCACTGGTACTTGACTTGATGAGCAGTCATATCTTTCTGCTCCACAGCACCCATTTTGGTAGAGAACATTTTTGCAGTACCAGCAGATTTAAAGATAATTTGTTTTGATTATGATTTTACTTCAAACTTTCCTGGTTCAAGTAACTCGACAACTTTAGGAGGATTATTCTTAGCATACTCAACAAAATTAAATCCTAAACGATGATTTCTCAACAAAATTAAATCCTAAACGATGATTTTTCACACTTGTTTTTGACTTGTTTAGGATCATATTCAAATTCTTCTTATCAAATGAAAATCTTTCTAAAGTGTCCTTAAGATACTCATTCTCTTTAGCCAGTGAGAAACAAGATGAGCACTTAACAAATTCATTTGCAAGATACTTAGAAGCACTAGACTGAGCCAATTTCTCCTTTTCAGCAAAATCATTAAATTGACTAGTCAATGATTCTATTTGAGTGTTAAGCTTGAGACAGTTAAAGCAAGAAAGAGTCTCATGATAAAACATTTGTTGAATTGATTCCTGAGATGAATTAAGTTTAGCTTGTAGCAAATCACAATTAGAACAAGCTTTAGAAGAGTTATACTTAAGCTTTTCAATGTCATTATTAGCAAGTTTTAACTTTTCATCACAAGAGTCATGTGCCAATCTTAATTCATCAAATCTAGCAGTTAAATCCCTAAGTTGAACCATATTTGATGCATTAATTGACCTAGCAATCTCCAACTCAGAATGTATCAGGAATAACAGCTCTAAGTCTATTAATCTTAGAATTTAAACTTTCACAATGAAATTATTCTCTTTAAGTTTCTTTTTGGTATTTGTATTTAATATCAAGTTTAATTAGACCATCTTCAAGCTCATCATATGACTGTCTTACCTCATCGAGATCATTGTAGTCATTGTCGTTGCAATTGCTTGCCATGAAGCACGAGCCCATGAACTCGTCGTTCTTCTTTTTCTTTCCTTTAGCATTATCATTGTCGTGGTCGATGTCGTCATAACTCTCATATTTCACATCACTCAAATCAAGATACTCAAGAGCCGATATGATCTTTTCAGCAGACTTGTGATGAAAATTGCCACCCTTGGTGTTGTTGTTCTTGGATGGTCGACGACGATAACTCGTGTCTTCCTTGATCACCCTCCCTTTGAGCTTGGGGCAATCCATCTTAATGTGGCCTGGTTGCCACATTCATAGCATCTAATTGAGCTTGAGGCGCTTCTCATCCTCATGTTGTTGAGTGCCTTGAATGCATGTGAGGACACGAGTGCCTTGAATGCATGTGAGGAGATCAATACCAAGTCCTCTTCAGAGAGCTACTCGAACTATTCCTCTGAAGAAGAAGACAAAACAGATGAGGAAACACAAGACAACGCACTTGATGAAACAGCCTGCACGGGGTTAGTCAAAATGCTAAAGATGAAGATTTATCAATCTTAGATGGTAAAGCTTCCATCACATAATTTTCAATCTAGAATAAAGATCATCCAAAGTTAAAGTATCTAAATCAACAATTTGATTAATGGTTGTGACAACCATCAACCACCCAAAACCTAAAGACCTCAAAATTTTAGTTGCATTATCTCCATCAGTAGGAATAACACTAACTCCGTAAAAATTACTCAATATCTTCTCAAAACGAGCAAAAAGATCATTAATAGATTCACTAGGCTTCATAGCAAAATCAGAGTACTCTTTTTGATACATATTCTTGCACAATTTCTTGATTTTAGTGGCCTTCATGATAATCACAAAGAGTTTTCCATATTAAGTGGGCAGAATTAATATGAGCTACTCGATCAAATAGACTTAGACCAACGTGGGATCGGTGACTAACGCCATCGACTGTGACTTCGACTTGCGAGAGACAATGTCAATCTCATGAGTCTTGAGGCGTGAGTACAGCGCATCAAGAGTCAAAGTCGAGAGGTCCGTAGTGTCCTTGATGGTAGTCACCTTCATCTCCCAAACACGAAGATCAAGTGCAGCGAGCATCTGTCGAGCATTATCCGAGTCGGGGTATGTGAGACCGACCGCTCAGAGGTTGCTCAGAATCTTGTGAAAACGCGCAAAACACTCATCAAGGGACTCGCCAGCGAGCATTTCAAACTTGTTGTAATCTCGCTTGAACTGGTCCTGTCGCACCGTCTTTATTTGGGTGGTGCCCTCATGGTAAGCATCGAGGGTCTCCTAAATATCGAAGGCGGACAAAAGATGAGATATGCGGTCAAACTCGCTACGACTCAGGCCCTGGATTATGATGTTCCTTGCCTTAGCGTTTGCCTCAACATCATGCATATTTCCAACATTGATGTTCTCATCGGCAGGAACAACAAACCGGACCTTGACCTTGCGCCAGATGGCGTACCCCTGAGCCTGGATGTATGTCTCCATTCAGCTCTTCCAGAAGGGGTAATCGATGCCATCGAAAATGGGCGGCTTGGTCGAGTACTTGTCCGTCGCCATGGCTCTTGAGACCGGTTAAGATCTATTGATTAGAGCTAACCGGCTCTGATACCAATTGTTGGACCGAAATGGCGACAGAGGGGGGTGAATGTCAACCACTAAAAGTTCGTCCCCCTCCAGTACCCACGATGAAACCTTCTGCAATAGCTATGAAGAAAAGCTACGAAGAAGAATCTTCAAGAAGAGTTCACTTAAAGATACTCTTCTTCAATAGCCACAGGGCTATGAAGAAGGATCAAAGGCCTACTGGACACTGGAACACAGAGAAAACAAACATCCAAAACCAAATCACAAAAGCCAGCTCGGGCGGTCTGATCGCTGGGTAAAAGCCGGTCTGACCGCTGGGTAATAGCCGGTCTGACCGCTGGGTAATAGCCGGTCTGACCACTGGGTAATAGCCGGTCTGACCGGTCTTGTGCCTCCAGTCTGACCGCTCCCCTGTCCCCAGGCCACCCGAGAGCAAACTGAAATTTCTGAAACTTCAGTAAATAATCAGATCTTCGAAAAACTATGAAAATGGTGGAATCTTTCCATTCTTTTTGGCACAAAGCAACTCCAAAACATACTGAATAGCAAGAAGGCTCTAGGGAACAAAGAGATCAAACCTAAAAACAAGAATTTCAGATTATGGCTAAAAATATGAAACTTGCAAGAGCTGAGCCAAAAATCAAATTACTCCCCAACCATTGATCCTTTGGCTATGAAACTTTGCAGATATCTAATAGATAGTCTCAGGACTCTGGATACCAAGTTTCAAGCCATCTCATGAAGGGAAACTCGAGAAGCACCAAAACCCTAGAAGGGCAAAACATGAACAGGGGAGGCTCAAAAACGAAATCTGAAATTAGAGATGGGTTTTTGGGATTTTAACTGATCAAATGATCTTGAGGCACTATCCCAACATAGAGCAACCCATTTTTCCACTCCCGAGCAACAACCAACGAGAAACGCAAAAGATCACGAATCACCCAAAAAGAAGAACGAAGGAAGAACAGAGAGCACGGGAGAAAACTTCAGATTTCCATTCATTGAACCAAAAGGAATACAGAGGAGTCCCGATACGCATGGACATTAGAACAAAGAAGATTACATGCACACCACTCCAATCTCTCCCTCTCCCCAAGCCAAGAACTCATCTACCCTCTACATGCTTGGAGGAGACACACACAGAGAGGGGAGATGAACGGGGGAGACAAGGTGCTGCTGCCCTCAACCACTAAAGAGCAAAGCAAAATCACCTCTCAAAGCCTCATTTGACCCACTAAAACCCTAACTCTCTCCTAAAGCCATAGGGAGGCATGTAGCCCCCTCCACCTATTTATGGCGCTTGGCTAACGGGTCTCCACCCCGTTACGCCCGCTAAGTCCAACGGAGCCCGCTCCCGCTTGTGCAGCCTTGCGAATTTACCGATTCGCCCCTCGTGCACCTTTCGGGAAGCTTCCGCGCTCCTTGTCGTCCACGACTCGCAACCACATCGAATCTCCGCTGTCTTCGACACATCCGACCGTTCTAACCTCGACACCTCCCTGTGTCTAGTCCAGTCACCTCGTGTCTCACCACGACTCCGCCTCGATGTCCTGCAGTCACACAGACAAGAAACACGTCACATAGCATCGCTCGATACATGAAAGCGTAAATAGCATAAGCACATCATACTTACTCATGACGAAGTCCAAACCTATCGAATCATCGAAATATGCAACCTAATCCCATACAACCAAGTTTGATCAAGTCCGATCGAGCCCGTTGCACCGCGCAACGACATGGTCCGACCACACAACCCAAACTCGACTATCCTAAACCTTTGTCAATTACTCATTATTCACATGGAGTCACGACCACATGGTCTCTCAACATCACTACCCTTAGCCTCAAATACGCTTGCATCTGACACTTACAAAAAGCAAAATCAATACCATCTAGCATGCGGGCATGATTCACATACCTCTCTGACGCCATAGCAACCCGCTCTGATACCACTTGTAGGATCGTATACCGCAATCGAAGTGGGGAGAATGATTGCCTCCACTTCTTGGTACGTGAAAACAAATATCATACTAAAAGCAAAACAATCTAACTTATTGGATATGAATTTCGACCACAAGATGCTCGACTGCTTAGTTTGCACGTACTCAAAATCTTCCTTCGCTCGAGCACTTCGACACTGTTGCTGTTGGCATGATTGTGTGGACTACACAGTGCGCAACTGAGGGAAGTGAAGTCGACGGAGAGATGCTATCTCGCCACGCACTGCTCAGAGCGAGAATAAGTCGAAGACGATGCCCAGAAGAATATGCCGCCAAGGTTGACAAATTTTTCTCAAGATAGATCTGATCTTTTATTGTTGAATCATGTTCTGCATTATGATCGGTGGCTACAAAGTGTCCTCACGACACCCCTCAAGCCTAGCACAAAAACCTTAAAAGCTTTCTCCATGAAAGCCCTATGAAAGCCATTCTAAAGCCCCTTCTACCAGCCTTGCGTTAACCCTAAACCTCTCTCTGCTTTTATAGGCTAACGCCCCAAACGTGTCGTCATCAAACATGAACATGAAATCCTATCTCTTCTGAAACTCAAGGGACCCAAAACCCTTCCAAACACGGGTTTTTCCAATATCTCTAAACCAAACTCTATCCGTTATAAAAATTAAGGGTCCTGAAACCCTTCCAAAAATGGGTTTTCCATAATTCTAAATCTTCCTAGTTACGGACTGCTTCCATAAATTCTCCCAATATCATCATGTGACGTAGCCTCTAGGACCGCATCTTCTGTATCTTCACCATACATCATCAACCTCACGTGTCGAAGCCTCTAGGACCGTACCTTCTTTAGCTTCTCCACGCATCATCATCTTTGATCTCCATGTGTCTCAACATGAGCGAACCACCTCATGACATCCTCGACTGCCTAGACCTCAGATTTTCCCATCCTAGTCCCAGTCCTCCTTGTCACCGATCATGATTGTCTCCACGCCCAACCTGCACATGCAAAGACCAAAGAACATTTTCCTCAGCACAAGTTCTTTCCAACTTGATTCACATTAGTCCACACATACAATCCACACTCTTAACCATCCATCAACACGAATCAAGTCAACCATGACCACAATTTTCACGCTCTCCAGAAAATCAACTTCCGACCACTTAGTACGACCGATATGACTGCCAAGCACAGGCTGGTCAAATCGCTGGCTCAATGAGTACTTGAAAATGACAAGTACTTGGGAATTACCACCACTCATAACACTCACAAATCACAAGCATCGTAGCACTCCTAGTCTACAACTACTGAGTATTGACTAGGTACTGTAGCAATGACCACCAACTGGTTATTGTCACTTCTGACCGGTCCAATAAAACTCACGACCCCAACCATCCTAGTCGGAGCCTTCCGAGTACCAACTGTAGTCCATTGTATCTTGTGACCAGTTCACTATGTGATACAATCGGTTCACTGTTGCATACGACCAATTCAAGTAGCTTATGACCGTTCACTATTTGAGGTCAAAGCTTACCGATTATAGCCATGGTTGTTCTGCCATGATCAAAACGCCATGGTCATTCAGCCGTGCTCGATTTGCTGTGGCCGATCGAAACTTTCACAAATGCAAATTTCAATGCAACCTAAAAGTCACTTATTCATTATCACTGTATTCACGATGTTCACATAGTCTAACAGATGCTGAGCGTTATCATCTTCTCCCGGCTTTCTGCTAGTGGTAACTTCATCGACACCACGACTAGGTGTCGGTCGGCTCTTGGAATACGTAGGAGCCATTGGCGAATAGTGGTCGTCCATGACCGTATCGAGAGTACACTGACCCTTGGATTGCGGTGTTGAGATTTTGTCGCCATTTTTGCTGGTCAGAAGCACCCGACTTGCAAAGGAACTTGGGCATCTCGATCTGGTCGGAACGACCGAATCCTCTAGGAGTACCATTGATCGGGGCGGGGAATCTTAATCCATTTGGTCGATCTCACTGGTCTCAGCGAGCGGTGAGACTGGGATGGATGTTAAAGAGAGAACATTTGATCGTCGGTTGCTATTAGCGGGAGACAAATGTGGGCAACAACCGCATGGCAATTATTGTCAAAGACTCAGGGCCGAAACATCATGCAGTTTGGAGTGGATAAGGCATGTGTTGCATCCATCGCATAAAAGGAATATCTGGCATTAGGTTCAGGACCAGTTCATAGACTTTCCAAGCAATTATCCGGTCGGGCAATACGCATAGTATTTCTCTGACCAGGTACTCAAGGTCAGGGAGCAACCTCTAGAGGTTTACAACCATGAGTGTCCTTTAGCCTTAATTATATATTAAAATCGTATTTAGAGATTTATTTAATCCCCATCAAAACTTAAATAAAACTTATAAATCAAAGTTAAATACGCATCACGCATCATAGGTTCCTCCATACGGTCTTGCACAAAGTGAACTTCCATATCATAAATGCATGTATGCTAGAACGTGCGATTGCAAATACTAACTTCGACCGGTTTCGAACAAAAACAACACCGAGTGTTAATTAACGTGTCATGGATTACATGAAAAGCTGGAGATCACACCAATTTGCTCCTTAGTACGTACTAACTCTGTCTCAATTTTACACTTATCTATTTTCCAAAAAGCAATTAGGTGTAGCACACCCTTAATTTACAGGAGTGTTCTTCTTGGTTTGACCACCTTCAACGACACATGGATAAGTGCTCATCTTCTGGTACTTCTGGTACCATCATCTAGTACACTGCATGCAGGTGGAAAGAATTTCCACATGGCCCATAATCCTGATGTTGTAACAAGCTACATACTAAGCTACATAGTACCCTACAAAACCCACAAGCGAAGAGCCGGCCGGCTGTCCTGAAGCTGAACTACTGACAAGGAGATAACATCCAGTTGCAAAACCGCAGTCAAAAAGGTTCCATACAATTTGGCGAGCATGAGTGTACAGGTCAAGCAGCTATTGCTGACCATACCAGCACAAACCAAGCTAGCTAGCTACCACTGGTTAGTGCAATTTGAGAGCAATATATGTCTGCATGCGCATATCCTGCTTCTAGGGAGCAGGTCGCTGTTGAGACGTAAGAGGGACACATACCCGACTACCAACCTCTCACGCGTGGTTTTGGCTTTCTTAATCTCGACACCTTTCTCTTAGCTAGCTAGGTCTGGTCGTCGTCTCGCTCTCTCTCCCTCTCTCTTTTTCTTCCTTCCACTTTACTTTTCACTCCTTGCACTCTTTTTCCAAGTAACTTCAGTTTCATCCTTCCGTTTAATTAACTAAAGACAATTGTAGTTTAAGCTCTCTTAAACAGTGGACAAGCATAAGAATAAAATATATTAGCTTCTTCGTGAAGTCGATCAGTAGTCTCCGGGGAAAACTAGCAGGTCGTCAGAACGTGTTCTTGGTAGTAAATTACTACTCCCTTTACATGCATGCTCTTAAACATTACACATGCATCCGCTGGTTTGGCCTTTGGGACACAATTGAGGTATCGGTGAGCAGGGACGAGGGAATTTTAGGGAGCGCGGCGCGCTTTGGCCGCTTTACTTTTTTACCTTTAGGGGCTTCCTTTCCTTGGCAAATCACGCTATGCATAAATGCATTGGTCCCCCACTCTGCAGAGAATGATTTGTACGCGAGCGCATCGTCGCCTGTCGGACGTGACATCGACCGATCATCTCATTCTGTGCTCCTTCACTTGTTTTCTTCGTGGGAAAATTACCTCTGCACGTGTTCATCACTTGTTTTTTTCGAGAATACCTTCTGTTCACTTGTTACTAGACTTCACTCAATTTTACCTCACTTTCTTACTATTGTTCATTTTCATTTGGTCGTATCAAACATTGACACGGCCTCTAATGCACATTTTCTAATTATATGTTAATAAAAATATTAAAAATTTATTGACATAAAAGTATTTTATGAAAAATTTAATTATATCATTTATATGTGATAAATTCAAATACTTTTCTTATACTGACAGTTAAAGCTTTGAAAAATTAACTGCACGATATTCTGAAAGGATGTTAATTAAGAAAGAACAGAAGAGGTGTGTGTGTGTGTGTATATATATATATATAGTATAAATAACAGGGGCACCTAGGTGTCTGGACACCTAGTCTCTCTACCTTTGGATTGCTTTTAGATGCGTGCTAGTGTGATTGAGACTTTCCATCCATGATTAAGACTTTCCTTCCATGATTGATTTAGCATGCCTAATATATTACATACCATTGCTCTAGCACGTATCTAAAAGCAATCTAACGGCAGGGAGCCTAAGTGTCTGGGCACCTAGGTGTCCTATATATATATATATATATATATATATATATATATATATATATATATATATATATATATATATATATATATATATATATATATAGGAAAAATCCTCATTACTCCCGGGTGTAGTTACACCCGGGTCATTCTCCGTTGAGATTGTTTGGAGATTCGTGTGGAGTCAGCCGGTAACAAACTATACGCCAACGGGTATGAGGAGGAGGACTAGATCCAAATCCACGCGATTTTCCCGCAGCGTCGCTACCCAATCCAGGGAGATTCACATCCAGGCGATTTTCCAGTAGCTTCATGGCCCAATCCAGGTATATCCCGGAGAATGCGCAATATACCAAAAACAGCTCGGCGATTTTTTCCTCCATGTCGATACCAGATCGCCGTTACAATATCGCAGGCAGCTTGGATGCTGTTTGTTCGATTCGCCAAGTAGTGAGGCGAAGAATATACAGCCGGAGCGTCGTCATCCTTGGTTGGTATGTCATCCATTTTTTTGATGATGATTTCTGATGTTTTGAACATACTACCCTGATTTTCTGATGTTCTGATGTTATCCTTGGTTGGTATGTTCTGATGTTCTGATTTCTGATGGTTCGTTGTTTCGTTCTTGATCAATTGTGAGTGGATTAATCCCCTGCACATACTACCAATCCTGCCTGTTAGCTGTTTGTGAAAATGTGTAGTCGATTCATGATGATAGCATTCCCGTTGCGGTGTGCCTGCAAGGTGCTCGACAGAATGCCCATAGGCCATGTAGTTTAATTTTCGCTAGTAGTATGTGCCGCAGATAGAATGTCCGTTGCGGTGTGCCATAGAAGTATGTTGATAGACAGAATGTCCGTTGCGGTAAGCACAAGTACATAAGTGCTTAGCTATGAAGTATATACTTTTCAAATGATTACAATGGATATGTAGTTTAATTTTCACTACATACGCTTACATCTGACACAAGACATACTTCCTTTCAAGCTGTGTAATACCGTTCTTTCACATGTCTAATTAATCGTCAACTGTAAGATATATAAATTGCTGGGCAACGTACAAGTACATAAATGCTTAGCTATGAAGTATATACTTTTCAAATGATTACAATAGACATGTAGCTTAATTTTCGCTAGTAGTATGTGCCGCCAGGCAAATTTAGGTCAATTTTGCTATACATCTACGCGGTGTGCTCATTCTCCTGTGCACGGTTGGCAAAGGAAGTTTGCTCATTCTCCTGTGCACGGTGTTCTGATGTTACCTCGTGTGCTTGCAATCCGCTATTGTGCTTGTTCCTAATGTGTTCCTATGCTCTAGCCTGTGTGAAAGTTTCTAGGAGCTATTGTTTGAGCCTCATTTTGTTCTTTGCTACCGTCTGCAGGGTGTGTCGATTGTGCCGGTTAGGCAGCGCATACCGCTTCGCAAGCT
The DNA here is from genome assembly GCA_017311315.1 of Dendrocalamus latiflorus. NCBI lineage: Eukaryota > Viridiplantae > Streptophyta > Magnoliopsida > Poales > Poaceae > Dendrocalamus > Dendrocalamus latiflorus. The sequence continues at coordinate 38,143,760 of CM029611.1, forward strand.
GATATCAGAGAGGTATGACATCCGGTATTAGGGAAGTATGACCACAAGTAACAGACTGGTTATACTTAAATCTGTCAAAAATACTACTTCTGTTCAAGCCGAGTAATACCTTCCTTTCACATGACTAATTACTCGTGACTAGTACGTAGTATACATTGCTTGGCAACGAAGAAGTCCATAAGTGCTTATTAAGGAAAGACATACATACCTTTTGAATTACTACTATGGCAAAGAAGTATGTTCTCTTTTCGAGCTGATTAATACCGTTCTTACACATGACTAATTAATCGTCACAGGTAAGAAGTATATATTTGCTGGGTAACGTAAAAACACATATGTTCTTACCTATGGAGTATGTACTTTTCAAAAGCTTACAATGGGCATGTAGTCGAACATCTTACAGTTGTTCAATTCATTTTCTTGCCAAACTTGTTAACTTGACATCAACTTTCCCATCTTTGAAATGACTTTACAAGCTATATACATACAAACAAGATTTTAGTTTACATGAATTCAAACATACTCCCTACGATCTGGTTAGTTTACATGAAATGACTTTATCGCTGGCAGCTTGGATGCTGTTTGCTTGCCGGAGCGTTGTCTCGCCGAGTAGTGAGGAGAAGATTATACAGAAAGGCTTGGCGCGTCGTCTTGCCGAGTTGTGGGGAGAAGTCTTTACAGCATTTGATTGGTATGTCATCCTTTTTTTATGATGATTTCTGATGTTCTGAACTCGATAGGTTTTGTAGTTCAGTGTCGGTGTGCTCGTTTTTTCGATAATGGTTCGTTGATTTCGTTCTTGGTCAATTGTGAGTAGATTAATCCCCTGCACATACTACCAATCATGCCCGTAAGCTGTTTGTGACAATGTGTAGTAGAGTCATGTTGATAGCATTCCCGTTGCGGTTTGCCTACAAGGTGCTCGACAGAATGCCCAGAGACCGCCAGGCAAATTCAGGTCATTTTTTCTAGACATTTACGCGGTGTGTTCATTCTCCTGAGCAAGTTTGGCAATGGAAGTCTGGGCGGCTGTGCCCCATATATACCGCTGAATGTTGTAGCAAGAAAGGTAGTATGTTTTATCATACTACATTTTCCATTTCGCAAATACTTACAGTTCAATGCTCATACCAACCATATACATACCATCCATTTTCTTATAATGAATACAGCTCCGAGATCATAACAATGTATGCTAACAATAGACATGTAGATTAATTTTCGCTAGTAGTATGTGCTTATAATGCAGAGAGATATATACCGCTGAATGTTGTAGTAAAAAAATAAGTATGTTTTACCACACTACATTTTCCCTTGTAGTACTCTGCAAATAGATATATACCGCTGAATGATATTACTCTTAAGTATGTAATTTTAGCTAGTAGTATGTGCATATGAAGCAAAGAGATACATACCGCTGAATGTTGTAGTATGAAAGGTATGCACCACAATTCCCCTTTTCACATAAGCAAATGATTACAAGTATGTTCTTACATCTATCACTACTAATACTACTTTTCGAGCCGAATCCTGCCAATGCCTAATTTTCATATGCTTACAATGGACATGTAGTGTAATTTTCACTATTAGTATGTGCTTTCATCTGACACTAGGCATACTTCTTTTCGAGCTGAGTAATACCCTAATTTCTCATGTCTAATTAATCGTTAACAGTAAGAAATATATATTACTGGGCAACGAACAAGTACATAAGTGCTTAGCTATGAAGTACATAGTTTTGAAATGCTTAAAATAGCCATGTAGCTTAATTTTCGCTAGTAGTATGTTCTTAAATCTGACACTAGTTACACTAGACTTGTAGACAAAATGTACATATAGTATGTGTTTAAACATGTCACTACTAATACTTCTTTTCGATCCGAGTAATACCATTCTTTCACATGACTAAGTAATCGTCACAGTTAATAAGTACGTATTGTCTTGGTTCCATTTGTGATACCTGCATGTTTCCTTTAATATCTTGTGTTACTGAAGACTCATACACGCTTTTTCAGAACATTCAAGAAAAATGAAGCAATACTTCCAGACTACGTCAATCGGTGCCTGAAAGCCTGGGATCGGAAATAAGCCCATGAAGTCTTCTAAGTTTATTTTTCTTGTAGGATTAATAAGCACAAACTGCACTTGGATTTACTATGGAAATAAGCCCATGAAGACTGCTGAGTTTATATTTTTTTGAATGATTAATAAGCACAAACTGATGAGTTTATTTTGTTATTTTATCATTTAACATTTAGGAAATTAAGTATTTTCAAACATAGTATTCATTGATAACCAATGGAGAATGCACCACAATCTTCATACCACACAAATGTTTTGCATAATTGTGAGGAGCCGGCGTGATATGCATATACAAACTGGAGCATTTGACCATCTTCCATTTTGTTAAGTTTGGAAGGCATGCTCAAATACTGGCATTTGATTATTTTTTTACCACAATACCACATTTCAGTTTAGCAAATGCTTACTAGTATGTGCTTAAATCTGTCAATATGAATACTCATGTTAAAGCCGAATAAAACCTTTCTTTGACACAACTAATTAATCGTAACTAGTACGTATTATACATTGCTTGGCAACGACGAAGTACATAAGTTCTTATTACGGAAAGACATACATAACGTTGAATTACTACTATGACAAAGAAGAATGTTCACTTTTCGAGCCGAGTAATACCTTTCTTTCCCATAACTAATTATTCGTCACATGTAAAAAGTATATACTGCTGGGTAACGACGATGTTTATAATTGCTTAGCAATGAAGTACAGACTTTTAAAATGCTTATAATGAAAGGAGAAACATACCGCTGAATTTCTACAATGAAAGTAAGTATGTTTTCTTTCCTAAAAATAATGAACTAAGCATCAGATCATTGAAAACCAGTACTGTACATTCTACAGAGGGGTTGATAGATTTTATAATAGGAATAGTAGCATTCCAACGCTTTAATTTGAGCTAATACAAGAATTTGAAGAAGTATGTTCTTTTTTTGACAAAAGAATGACGTCGCAGTCTGCTTATTTAAACTGAATGCTGCACATACTACCAAGGTATCAGTATATTTCAGTATGTGAAAACCAACATTCTAACGCTAGAATTTGAGCTAATATTAATAGGCGAACAATTTTCAAGTTTACAGCACTAGCAAAACATAAATTCAGTAACATTGGAACCGAATAATCCGAACAATTTTCTTGATTGAAAAGTTGTCCTATTTTGGGCACGATGATCGCAGGATCCGAATACAAACTAGGAATCAGTATGTTTAGAGTCGCACTGTCTGCAACAACCCTACCAAATAACAAAAAAAATTAAATGACTATAAACACATACCCCCCAATATCATCAAGGAATGCAATTTTCCGAATAATCTAAATACCACCTCTCCAGGGGTATGAGTTCTCCCACAGTTTCATCACGAAGGGCACTTCCTTCTCCTAATTCCGGCGGATCCGCACAACCAATCGACATTTTCTCGGTTGAATTTCCTGATGGTAGATCAATTCATTTGAAGTAACATACGAGCGGTCTGCCGATGTGTATCTCAACTTCCGGAAGCAGATTACCCGAACATGCCAACCAAAGAATAACGAGACGCTAATCAACGCCTACTAACGCGGCGAATGATACGTAACAAATCCATTCAAATCTCACCAGTGAAGCACGACACATACTACCAATTCCATTCCATCGCATACCATGTTGTATTCTTGGGAAAAAAGATGTTACGAAGCACTGAGTATTAACCGAGTACAAACAAATAACTCATTCCGCCTAACGTTCACTGGCCTCCACAAATTATTGGAATAAACAATGCCGCCTAAACCTCCGTTCATTAGATACGTTACGCAGCACAATACATACCACCGGCCTGCGAAATCCCCGGTTCATACCTACACGGGTCCACCCGAGAGGATTGCCTTACAAGCAAACCCAATAACCCAAAATATAGGGTAGTATCTTGATGTAGATAGACGGTAGATATGATAGGTGTAACTACACCTGGGTGTAGTAAATAGGCTTCCTATATATATATATATATATATATATATATATATATATATATATATATATATATATATATATATATATATATATATATATATATATATATATATATATATATATATATATATATATATATATATATATATATATATATATATGTCCGCACACCACGATGTGTCATCGATTAGTAGAATTATTGCGTACCTTTGTACATGCATGTTTCCAGCAGGAAAACGACGATGACTTGGTTGACAAGGTCTTATACAAGTACACATGTTTGTTCTTTGTTCTGTATGTAGATTTCTTTTGGTTCTAGGGCTTGTTGCGTAACAACGAAACTAAGTGTTCTTATATAGAAACACCTTGCTTATTCTTAGTAAAGCTAATCGCAGATAAACACGTTAAGACCACCATGCACAATTTATCAACACTACTATAAAAAGAATCATTACAGACGGTTTGGAACTGCCATCACAAACGATTTTTTTAACCGTCTGAATTTATACGTAAGTGATAATCGGAGGTTATCACAGACGGTTTATGATCCGTTTGTGATAAATACAACACAGATGGTTTGTAACTAGAACCGTCTGTGAAGAACACTATCACAGACGGCTTGAACAAAAACTGTCTATGATACTCACACATCAGAGACAGTTCTAGCTACCAACCGTCTGTGATGGGAGAGTATCACATATAGTTGTAATATAAAACCGTCTGTGATAGTCCTTCATAGACAGTTTATACCACAAAATTGTCTGTGATTGTTCATACTATACCTAAATTTTTCTGTTTTTTGGCTAGTCTCAAGAAATGCTATATATACCCTTTGAAAACAAACAAATACAACAGCACATTCTATTAGAATCCACCATTACAGCATCACAAGACAATAAGCAGGTTACCCATCTAACACAACAAAAATATGCCAAGAACACATGCTAATCCTACAAACCTATGGCAAAAACATAGAAGGAGATATCCTAGCAGCGTGTGAGCTGGATGTCCTTTACGTTGACTTAAGCACCATCTTGGTAGCTAGCTGCTTCCGCAGTGCCTTGCAGCGAAGGAGAGGCGGTGATAGCATCACCTTTGTGTCATGACGGTGAGACTACACAGGACACTCTTACGATATTTATGAAAAGAGTGTGTTGTGTAGTCGACCGTGATGTCACAACAGAGACACTAGCTCACGGCAGTAGTCGGCGTCATCAAGGAACAAGCTAGGAGTGGATGAATTAGCTAGGAGCAGCTGGTAGAACTCACACATCTCAAAGTGAAAGGGAGAGGGGAGAAATTAATAAGTGGCAAGAGGTGGGAGGAACTGGTGCCTGCCGTTCGATGTGGAGAGAATGGACGGGTGAGATTAGAATCCTAGGGGAGATGCCACAGATCGGTGTCATGGCATTATCAGAGACGGTTTGTTATACAAACCGTCTGTGATAATGCACGTATCACATACGGTTCTTATAAATAAACATCTATGAATTATCACAGACGGTTATTAACACGAACCGTCTGTGATGTCTTACATTATCATAGATGGTTTATACTAACAACCGTCTGTGATATTTTCACAAATGGTTATTAATAAGAACCATCTGTGATATCCTGTTTTATCACAGACGGTTCATATAAATAACCATTGGTGAAAATATCACGGAGGGTTATTAGTATGAACCATCTATGATAGTTGCAGCATATACGGTTTATAGGAACCGTCTGTGATGTAGCCGTTCAGTATATCCTCTTTTGCAGTAGTGTTGTCGCTGCAATGTTAAGTTAGATTAACGCTTGTACAGGTGGAGGTCCTGGTGGGGAGCCATCCATGCACCGTCCCTGAGAATAATCAGGCAAGTGCATGGTAAAGCAATAATTCCGGGTAATGTTTGCCATTAGATGTATGTTGGTACGTTACTTACCATTCTATTGTGAGTTGATTATTTCAGGTTGCATGTTGAGGAATGATGAATAACAGTTATTGAAACAGGACATGTTTATATGCTTAAATAGAGAATTTGCATTGCATGCATGCGCGTCATGAAAATAGATAGACTTTGTGGTATCATTGGTCTACCTTGTCTAGGCGCTCCACGGGAGTGGAGATTGTGGTCCCCGTATAAAAAAGGACTGGTTATTGAGGTTCCCGTATGAAAAATGATGGGCTTGCGATCCCTGCATGGAAACAGAGCTGGTTTGGGTGAGTATCGACGGGTGCTCACTTGCCTATACTGGTATAGGCTAAATAGATAAGAGAGAAGTGCATGTGCATACGTAATTGCATTACGACAGAGTAAAGGTGCAAATGCATAATGAATAGTTGATGAAAAGTTTAGAGATTAGATGAAAATAAGTGGTTAATGAGACTATGATGGATATTGAATGATATGTGTTCCTGTTATTTACTGTTTTACTTTGTACTTACTTAGTCTTTGGACTCGTCCTTACTTTGTTGTTTTTTAGGTAATTAGTAAAGACGTTATGCACAGGCGGGAGTAGCTCATGAATAATTTCACGTACCAGCAGCACTTCACGTGTCATTTTTTGTTAGTATGTTTTAGACTTACTGGTATACTACAGTAACTACTAAATATTACGATGTATTTGATCGCTGTAATATAAATAAAGTAGAGGTTGGTAAAAAATTATGTGTATTGTTTAAACATGGTAAAATAGGTGATGATGGTGTCATTCTAGAACCAGATAATGGGCGGGTGTTACATAGCTATAATAAAATATTTTGATTTCGACTTTCGAAATGAGGTTGTTAAACAATTAATATGTGTAGACATTAAAATAGAATAACTTTTAGAAATGATGCCACACGAAGCCTAAGATGCCGTAAGGTGAATTGCCGTAGTAACATAAATTTTCAAAACAAAAGGAAGAAAAACTAATATACTACTAGTACTATTATACCAAAGTGCCAATTGAATACTTTTACTGATGTTGACTTCAGAGGCAAATGGATGGCGTGCATCTCGATGATTCAAGCCTACCTCGTGCCCTCGTTTCTAGGGTTATGTTGGTGAATTGATCATTGCATTAGCTTAACCCTATCCAGCTTTTCACGTAAGATTCCATCGGCTTTGCATCCAGTAACAACTTTAGGAACCCAGCCAGGAAGGTCAAGTGTGTTAGGCATGTTTGCATCATTGTGGTTTGGTTATGACAGTGAGTCGTTGCAAGTAGTACACGCGATGGAATTCCAGTACTGGTCACGGTCGGTTTGTACATCCGGCACTGCCGAATTTTTTGGTCGTCGGCCATGCATGTGGCGGAGAATTTGGAACGCCAAAAAACTAAATGGTTCTACTTCCAGGCCTCATTTGGAATACATGAATTTTGTAGCAAAGAGTTTAATTGGCGTAAGAGGGGGAAATCTCATGTTCCAAATGAGGTCTTGGCATATTCCAAATCTCATGGCCAGCCGTGTGACAGAATGCATATTCAAATCTTGTGTACCTGAATATTGCGAATTAGTCGTAAGAGATTGTGCGAAGCAAGCTAGGAGCGAAGTCAAACTAAGAATGGGAAAGGGTATGTTAATTACGTGCCAACTTGAAGGAACGGATGGTCCGTGAGTGCGAAAAAATACATTGCTACAGCAACGTGCAGTGTGTACTCTCAAAACCATCATACTGGGAAGCGACGGTGCAGGGGTTCTCAGGGACATGGTAGGCCGTCGTCAATAGTACAGCATAGATACTGTTAGTGATCTTGGGTACTGTCACGCTAGTACTACGAAGATCTAGTATCAAATTGTTGGCTTTACTATATATACTGTATCATGCAATCCCCAGTCCCCCTGCTAGTAGTCTAGTACTGCAGCAACGCGAATCTACTTTGTTACTGCAGCACTATGCAATTTCTGCGCGAAGCTAGCAGAGGCTACACTGGGACGGGGCGCGTGCATGCATCGGGATCCCCAGCCACGTACATCGATCCACATGAGAATCCGAACCAACGAAGCGAACGACCCCATGTTTCAGGCCCTCTGCGGTAGAAGGTCAAATTCTAGCGCGCGGCGGCAGTAACATTTGATCATGCACGCATGCATGCAGATGCCCCGACCAATGGCACATCCACAACCGGCCGGCACCTCGATCGGGTTCGAAGGCGACGACGAGGGATCGATAGCGCGCGAAAAGCTCAGATCCAACTAGAGCAAGCGTGATGCAGCGGCGGCAAGGGAAAGGCAGCGCATGGCGACAGGCGTGGCGCAGTGCCCCCGCGTCGTCGTCGGCCGGGCGGCACAGCATTTCTGGCCTTGCTACTGTCGCTTTCCCTCCGTGCTGCTGCGCGGAGCGAACACGGCCGGGCACGACCGACCCACGGGCCAACCGCATGCCGCTCCCCGTTGTCCTCTCCCTCCTCCCTCCCCTGTCGCCTCCTCTGCCTTTTTCTTTCTCTAACTTGCCGCGGTTGATCGCGGAGAGCGTTTCTTAACTTTACACGTGCCGCGTGAAGGGTGAGGCCATGTTTCTGATAATCAGCCGATTATCAGTTTTATCAGTCGTATCGGTCCTATTCAGTAAGATTTTAAACTGATTTTGAAAAAATTATTTCGCACGAATTGTATCAAATATAAAAAATGCCAAAATTATTTTTAAAAATTTTGGCCAATATTTTGAACTGATTTTCAGCCATTTTTAATTCAAATTTTCATTTGAAAATTTCAGCCCGAAATCCTCTGAAAATTTTCGATTATCGGTTATATCGGTGTCATCACCCCCCAGTAAAATTTTAAAACCGGTTTACAAAACCCTGGGTGAGACATGGATAGCAGGGGAGGGAGGGGATTTTTATCGACCGAGCGATTGGTGCCTTCGCTCACTTGTATTCCCCTGCTGCAATTGACTGTTCCACCTGAGCAAGGTTGGTCAGGGTATGATCACATCCACACCACATCAGCCCTAGTTACTCTGACCATGGGACCAAAGGGGCACGGATCCTCATGTGGCCATAATGGCAGAGCTAGAAAATTTATGTTAGATGTACATCACTAATGTTTAAAGATAAGGTAAAAAGGCTATTAAGTGATTATCGGCTGATCAAATGTTAGCATGGAGTAAACCATACATGATCAAATAATATTGATGCAGCTTATTTATGTCATGTATACTTGCAAAATTTTGTAAGTAAAATGTATCATATAAGATACCCAATATTAGTTTTGAATCATTGTACTCATCATGATTGGCACAATATTACAAATAGATATAAAATTAGATGTTTGATTTTTGACTTAGAAACTAAAGAAACTCCTAGGAGCTAGAAAGAATAAAGTACTTTTATACGTTCACATAGTGGTGGACCTATGATCAAAATTTAGGGGGCTAATAGGAATTGCTCATCGGTCTGACAAATACCAAGTTGCCTTAAGCAGGTCCTGCAGCACTTGGCCGAGTACCTCCACCATCGCCTTCAACAGGTCCTGAAGCTCGAAGAACCTACCCCGGTGGTCACGCACAAACATCAGCCGCCCCTACTCCACTACCTTCCACGTCGTGTTGCCCCATGCTCATCGCCTCCGCTATCACCGGCAGCCATGATGACACCCTATGGTGTGATTTGTGGATCCATGCAATCATCCTTCACTGGTGGTGGATCCATCTTCCGCATGGAAGGCTTCATCGACATGGCCGGGTCGAAGTTCTTAGTGTTGTACTCCGCCACCACTGTAGTGTGACGAACATGAAGCTGATGATGGCCAGGGAGCCAAGGAACACGATGAGGACACCGGAGGACGTTGACCCCGCAGTGGGCTTCTGTGTGTCCTATGTGGCCTCATCGGCAGACACCTGGGTAGGTACGATGGCGCGGTACAGAGTGTCGCCAAGCACTTCCCAATGACGATCATGAGCGTGTTGGAACTAATCTTTTTGTGTTGTTATTAGTGGTCGTATGTTGAGTACTCAATGTGTTTGAGTACTGTGTAATCGTGTCAAGTAGACATGTGTTGAGCACTACATGGTCGTGTCGAGTGCTCAGTGTATTTGACTACTCCATGGTCGTAATCATAAGTTGAACTATGTAGTGGTCATAGTCGTAAGTCGTGCTGCACAGTGGTTGTAGTCGTAAGTTGAATTGCACAGTGGTCGTAGTCGTAAGTCGATGCAGTCGATACTCGGAACAGTACTATAGCAGTAGTCATAGCGCAGTAATCATAGAAGTCACAGTCGTTAGTCAAGCTGTGTTGTAGTCGATGGTCGGTACTTATAAGCTACAGTACCTGGTCGTGCTCGGAAAACCTGTGTGGTCGAAGATGCTGGTGACAAGCTGTGGTCGGTGAAGCAGCCGAAGAAACCATGGTCAAAGATGTGGTCGACAAGCTGTGGTCGGTGAGGCATGGTTAAGGAACCGTGGTCGAAGGCATCGAGCAGCTGTCATCGTGAGGCATGGTCGAGGAACTGTGGTCGATAGGACATGGTCGAAGGACTCGTGAATGGACCCAAAGCAGAACCTGAAGGATTGTGTGCGGTTGTAGACCAGGCCAGATAGCAGTTAGTCTGCATGTAACTGATTGTGTCCACTAAACTGAGTGTGATGGTTAGTAGAGCAATTCGTACGGGCAGTGGGGAGTGTGCGAGTCATGGAGATCGTTGCCGGAAGAGTCAAGTAGTTTCAGCCTGTATACTTGTAATCAGAGTCTATGAATAGATGAGAAAATGGAAAAGCAGGTGGCAGATTGACACAGCGTAAACTCGTGTGTCTTGAGTTAGGGCAGAGGTGTTTGTGTGTGTTTTCGACCACCGTGTGTGTGCGTCAGGTTCCGTCCTTGGGCCAACAAGTGGTATCAGAGCTTGGTGTTCTTCGTTTGTTGGAGAAGAAGCTGAAGAAGACTTTCGTGTGTCTGAGGAGAAGAAGACTCGATGATTCCTGTGAGTCAAGAAGATGCTGAGAGAAGGAAGGAGTATGTCTCCGCCATTGGTTCACGGTCTACTTTGAGGTGATTCGTCCATCTCCAGATGGTAGGTGGCTGTGAAGAGGAGAGCACGGTGACGTTGTCATACCCGCAGCTCACCTGCATGAACTACACCATCTGGGCAATGAAGATGCAGGTCATGCTTCAAGCTCAGAGTGTGTGGGAAGCAATCGAACCTGGTGCCGCTGAGTACCAGAAGGATCAGATGGCACTGTATGCCATCTACCAGTTGATGCCGGAAAAGGTCATGTCTTCTCTCACTAAGAAGGGCACGGTCAAGTCAGCATGGGAGGCGATCAATACAGTGCACATGAGGCACGAGCGCGTGCGCGAAGCCAAGCTGCAGTCCCTCAAGAGAGACTTCGAAAGGCTGAAGATGGAGGAAAGGGAGTCCATCGAAGACTTCGCCGGTTGAGTGATGTCGGTCATCTCTGGCATCCGAGCATTGGGTGACACCATGGTAGATGAAATTGCTGTTGTTCATAGGTTTCTTCGGACCGCCCCGCCACACTACATGTAGCTCGTGACCTCCATCGAGAAGGCATGGACTACGATGAGCACATCGGAATCAACGCAAAACAGAGTGAGCATCTGTTGCTCACGTGCGCACAGTGAGAGACTCTCAATAGGAGGAGGAATGAATGGTTAGGCAGTGGCACGAGGAAGAACTATGATCATGACGGTGGTCGCCTCAAAGATGGTCATGGTCTTAGAGACGATCATGAGGAGGACGACAACGACTCGTAGACCAGTGAGCAAAGGTCCAATAAGAAGAAGGTGAAGTGTTACAATTGTGGCATACGAGAGCACTTTGCTAGTGAGTGTCGTAAGCCAAAAAAGGCAGAGGTGCATCTTGTGATGGTTGACACCCATGACGAACCGGCACTGCTCTGAAGGTCAGAGTGAAGGTACTCAAGAATAATGGCAACAAGATCAGGGGGTGATTGTTGGAACTAATCTTGTTGTGTTGTTGTTAATGGTCGTATGTCAAGTACTCTGTGTGTTTGAGTACTGTGTAGTCGTGTCAAGTACTTGTGTGTTGAGTAATATGTGGTCATGTCGAGTGCTCGGTGTGTTCAAGTACTCCGTGGTCGTAGTCATAAATCGAACTACACCATGGTCATAGTCGTAAGTCGAACTATACAGTGGTCATAGTCGTAAGTCGATGCAGTCAGTACTCGAAGCAGTAGTCGTGCTACAGTGGTCGTAGCATAGTATCGTAGAAGTTGTAGTCATTAGTCGAGCTGTGTTGTGGTCGATGGTCGGTACTCGTAAGCTACAGTACCCGGTCGTGCTTGGAAGACTTGTGTGGTCGGAGATGCTGGTCGACAAGCCATGGTCGGTGAAGCGGTCAAAGAAACCGTGGTCAAAGATGTGGTCGATAAGTCATGGTTGGTGAAGCCGTCGAAGGCACCGTGGTCGAAGGCATCGAGCAACTGTCATCGTGAGGCATGGTCGAGGAACCGTGGTCGACAGGACATGGTCGCAGGACTCGTGAATGGACCCGAAGCAGAACCTGAAGGATTGCGTGCGGTCATAGACCAGGCCAGATAGCAGTTAGTCTGCATGTAACTGGTCATGTCCACTAAGCCGAGTGTGATGGTTAGTGGAGCAAGTCATACGGGTAGTAGGGAATGTGCGAGTCATGAAGATCGTGATCGGAAGAGTCGGTAGTTTTAGCTTGTACACTTGTAATCAGAGTCTATAAATAAATGAGAAAATGGAAAAGCAGGCGATGGATTGACGCAGCGCAAACTTGTGTGTCTTGAGTTGGAGCAGAGGTGTTCGTGTGTGTTTTTGACCATCGTGTGTGCACGTTAGGTTTCATCCCTGGGCCAACAGAGCGGGCAGTGCCGCGACAAGGTATATATATTAGTCCCTCCCCAATGCCACCCCAGAGCACACATGACTGTCACCGCGTGCGTGCCGATGAACGTCACTGGACAGAAAGCTCTCAGCTTAATTTAGTTTATTGCTGTTCATATACAGGTGTTTTGAGTTCGTGGAGCTGGCGGAGCTCTACTACGCCGGCAGCCACAGCATGGACATCAAGTGCCCCGCAAACGCCTCTCAGCACACCAAGCCTAATTAAGGTTTGCACCCACCGTTGTTGCCGGCCACTGCCGCACTTGTCACCCAACGACCACCAAAAAGGGTGAGATACTTATCTTGCTTTGCCTTCCATTTGTGTGGCTCACAGGCCAAATGGGTCCCTCTTTCAACCTGCGAGCGAGTTCCTGCCCATGATAGAAAAGGTACTACTAATAATGCTAATGGTGGCTTTCTTCTTCACCTGTGCTTGCTTCCTCTGCGTCGCTAGTTAGCTCAATTTGCGTCAAGCTTTTGATCTGATGGAAGCTTGTTTGTGGTTGCTAAGTTAGTAATTTTATTTAGTCATATTCGAGTCGGTTTTGCCGTATAATACATGTACGAGTTTGTTTCTGCGTACAAGTCAGTTTTTCGAGTCCGTCTCAGCGTCTTAGTTGCCTCCGTGTCATAGTCCTCATATTGAGTATAAAAGGTATAGCAATGTAATGAGAGAGAGAGAGAGAATGAAGCAATCGGTGTGATCGATAGCAAAGGCTAGCGCTACTACAAAAAAGGTCATAACAGATGGTTCGGAACTGTCATCACAGACGGTTTTTTGAACCATCTGAATTTATGGGTTAGTGATAATCGGAGGTTATCACAGACGGTTTGTGAGCCGTCTGTGATAATCACAACTCAGAAGGTTTGTAACTAGAACCATCTGTGAAGAACACTATCACAGACGGCTCGAATAAAAAAACATCTGTGATACTCACACATCATAGACGGTTCTAGCTACCAACCGTCTGTAATTGATGAGTATCACAGACGGTTGGTAGCTAGAACCGTCTGTGATGTGCTAGTATCACAGACGGTTTTTGGTTTGAGTCGTCTGTGATAATCGTTCACAGACGGTTCATATCACAAAATTGTCTGTGATAGTCCATTCTAAACCTATTTTTTTTCTTTTTTTCATCTAGCCTCAAGAAATGTTAACTATGCTATCTGAAAACAAGCAAATACAGTAAGAAACACAGTACACATTCTATTTTTATTAAGATTAGAGTCTACCATTACAATATCCCAAAACAACTAGCAGGTTACCCATCTAGCTAACACAACAAGAACAGAGAAAAAACAAAGATCATCTATGCCTATGCCTTCTCACCCCTGATGCAGCGCACGAGCTAGATATCTTTGACACCCACCATCGTCGGCGTTGATTGAGTGTCGCCTTGGTAGCTAATTGCTTCTGTGGTGTCTTGCCTCCCGTAGAGTTGTGCGTCGTCTACTTCGTGCGAGCTATTTGGTAAGGGTCGAGGAGGAGAATGGCAAGGAAGCTGGGTTTGGGTGATTATTTACAGGGGAGAGAGAGGCGGGAGTGCAAAAAATTTTGGCATAGGAGTGGAGAGGTGGAGCTACGATCCGTGGGTTGAGGGTTGGTGGATTTCTATTGGCTAGGATTGGGTTGGGGAGGATCGACCGGCCTAGCAGTCAGATTATTACTCTCTATCACAGACAGTTGGTAGCTAGAACCGTCTATGATGAATAAATATCACAGACGGTTCTATATACCAGCCGTCTGTGAATTAGAGTACAAAGTTTTATATACCGGTGCAATATAAACAACTAGTCTCAAAAGATAAAATAGCAAAGTTTTATATGCTTATATATACTCATTTGAAAGGTTTGATGAGATCTACAACTTTTCAGTTGAAGCAAAATCCAAATTCCGAAGCGAAGACCAAGAAAAAGGGAAAAAATAGAAACCAAAAACTTGTAACGCAAATTTGGGGCTAAAGATGACCGATTTTTTGGATCGGGCTCGTCGTTAGCTTTCCAACGAGTACAAGAATGTCAAAAACGGATATCGTATGCAAAAGTTATGCCCGTTTTACTAAAGATGTCTCGGAACGGAATCCTACTCGGACTCAGGCGGGAGATTATGAAATTTTGGAGAATTGTGAGGCGGGAAACATATCATAGACAATTTTTAATACAAGCCGTCTATGATAACTTCATTATCACAGACGGTTTTTAATACAAACCGCCTGTGAAGTATCACAGACGGTTCTTGATAAGAACCGTCTGTGATGTCTGCCATTATCACATACGGTTCTTATCTAGAACCGTCTGTGATACTTCACAGATGGTTTGTATTAAAAACCGTCTGTGAAAATACCACAGACGGTTATTCGTATGAACCGCCTGTGATACTTGCAGCACAGACGGTTCCTAGGAACTGTCTGCGATATAAGCGTCCAGTTTAGCCTCTTTTGTAGTAGTGTAGGGAGTCTTCAGGTGTAAGAGCGAGAAGTTGGAGATGATCGGTTGTGATTGTAAGGGTGATCACTGTGATTAGGTGTAACAAGAGGGAGAGAAATAAATAAAAGCGAAGTGCTTTGGTTCCCGAAAAGTATCTAGTACTCGTGAAGCGTTCGAATTTTACGAGTGGAGGTATTTGTGGAGCTCGAAGACATGGTTGCAAACCACAACGTGGTCGTAACCGAGTTATGACTACTATGATCGAGTCTACTACATGATTGTATTCTTCATCGCGAAGTTTTATTAGGTGGTCATGACCTTCATCCATCAAAGTGGTCGTAGCCACCTTTGAAGTGGTCGTAAATCGACTTCACGTGGTCATAACGACTCCTGAGTAGTCGAAACACAACAGTAGTGTTGCTCATTGGTGTGTTGTTAGGTGAATGAATCTTTGATAGAAAAGATCAAGTCCATAGCATTGGGGGTAACCACGGCCGGCCGGTGATAGGGGGCACCAGCCCGGCTGACCCCGGTGGCTCCGCCCCTGTGTTCACTCAGTGTTACATATGTAGAGAAAAAAGATGATACAGTTTATAAAATCTGAACTGAGGGTATGGAATACAATTTACATTTAATTTACTAAATTATTATCAAATTGCATAGAAGTCCAAATCCAAATAAAACATAGCTACTAAATACCAAGGATATATACATAATTTCTAAAAACATTGTATACCTGACACCCTAGCTAGCTCCGCCCCTATGTGGCGAGCATGCGTTGTATGTTGACATGAAATGCAATTGGTTGATATGTATTACTAGATTGTAGTAGCTGTATTATGTCTTCACTAGTACTAGCATAACATATTAGCTTTGTTTGTGAAACCGCTTGACATTTATCGTATGAACTTGTCAACTCAAACGATGAACACCCTTAACTGCAATGCTGTTGCATGGTTATCGACAATATGCTTGCGTGTACCATTGGTGATCTCAGCCGACATACGAGCATACATATTTTCAAGATAAAGTTCTATTCGAAAATGCTTTTTTTATTCCTTGTTAATATATTATGCGGTGATGCTAGCATGAGATGTGCTCAAACAAAGAATCCACCGTCTAGAATAATATCACGTAGGCGACCCACGTTCCGATGCGCCCCCTGAGGCTTCTGGACGGAGCTTGGCGCTCCTGAAGTTGAGGCCAAACAAGGGCGGACCTTCACATGGCGAGATATGGCGACCGCGACCGCCGTAGCTCCTCTCCAACCAGGATCCCCTCCCCCTCCAGTCCCCTCACGACGGGAGGTAGAAGACGATCTTGTTCATCTGTTTATTCGCGTAGCTGTCGTCCTTGCTCGTAGCACCTTGAGTTTGGAGTTTGCCATTGATTTTCAACCAGATCACTAGATGTTGGCGCCATTTGCTACTGCTGCCACGTCGATGAGTTACTATCTGAGCAATTCCGCCTCAAAGCATTTGCGAAGAGAGTTTGATACGAATCTTGGTAAAGGAAGAGATGGATGGTGGTGCTTGATGCCCATAGGGCATGGCGTGAATAAGTACTAGGATTGTGGAGTATTTGCTGGAGAAAAAGGAGCATTTGCTGGAGAAAAAGGAGCAAGCAAGAAAGAAATGAATCGGGGAAGGGCGGCGGCAGGTGTAGGAATTAATCATGTTTTTTTATTTAGTCGTATCTGAGTCTGTAATAGCGTTTGAGTCGAGTCTATGTACGAGTCCATAGTAGAAGTCGAGTCATGTTGTTGAGTTCGTTTATGAGTCCTATAACTAGCCTTTATAAGGTGCAGTCTAGTTGTGTAATCAGAGACAAGCGAAAGAGAAGCGATTGGTTGTGATCGAGGGCGATCAGTTGTTATCGGAAGCTAAGAGGGAGAGAAATAAATAGAAAAGCGGAGTGCTTTGCTCCCAGGAAAAGTAATTGTGTTTGCTATTGCGTTTCGAGTTGTTGCTGTCATACTCGAAGATGTTAGGACCAGATGAGACTTGAGTACTCGAAGAGACGACAGATTGGTCGTGGTCATAAGTTGGAGTTGAGTGTGGTCGAAGACACTACATGGCCGAAGGCACTACGTGATCAAAGAAGCTGTGTGGTCAAAACATCTGAGTCATATCAGCCAGAAGCTTCGAGTGGCGAGTGGTCAAAGACTACCGAGCACATAGCAGAGAGGTCGAACAGTCAGAGCAAAGAAGTTGAAGCGTTCGAAGGCTACTCAGTTGAAACTACGAGCACGTGTTAAAGCGGTCGTATCCATTAGACATTGAGAAGTCATAACTTCTCATTGCGTGGTCGTAAACGACTTGGAGTGGTCGTTTCCAATAGTGGTACCAGAGCTTCAGCACACCTGAGACCTTGTGGTCCCAGCCATGCACTCACCATCCAGGCGAAGGAATGCGGTGGCATGCTGCATCAAATCCCAATGTTGACGGCGACGAATTATACCACATTTGTGATCAAGAATTCAAGATGGAGGCGATTATGGATGCACAAGGCATCTGGGAGGCAATAGAACTTGTGGTCGGAGTGGCCGTAGACGAGAGGAAGAACAAAGCAGCATGAGCGTTCATCTTAATTCCAAGCCATCCCAGAAGATGCCCTTTTGTAGATTCTAGAGATGAAATTGGCAAAAGAGGTATGGGATGGTCTGAAGACATAATATCTAGGCACTGATCGTGTGAAAAAGGTCCGTCTGCAAACATTGAAGAGTGAGTTTGACTTATTCGTATGAAAGAAGGAGAGACGATTGATGAGTTTGCTGGGAAATTGAGTGGTATGGCAGCCAAGTACAGCGCCCTCGGCGCCACGTCAGAGGATACCGCATTAGTCAAGAAGCTTCTTGACTCAGTACTTGATAAGTTTCTACAATTGGTGGCGTCAATTGAGCAGTATTCAGATCTTGAAGTGATGCAATTGAGGAAGCAATAGGATGGCTAAAAGCATATGAAGAATGACTCAATCGGCAAACTAATAACAATGTAGATGGACAATTAATGTTCTCCCAAGCCGAGTGAAAAGCAAAAAAAACTCGAATACAGAGAGAGAAGGGCATCACAGGCGATGGCACAGGCGAGGCGGCCAGAGTGGTCAAGGTGGCAGAGGTGGCCGTGGAGACAAGGCTGGTCAAGGTGGTGGTGAAAGATCCCATGACATGTCACATGTCAAGTGTTTTGAATGTGGCGAATACTAGCACTATGTGTTAGAGTGTTGTAGCCACATAAAATGTTTCAACTGCGAGAAGTACGAGCACTATACTTCAGATTGCCTAAGCAAGAAGAAGGATGAGGAGGTGAACCTCACCCGTGTTGAGGAGGATGTTGAGCCAGCACTACTTCTTTCTTTATATGTTGAAGAGACGCCAGGCATGGAGATGTTCAAGAGAAGAACGCAGTTCCTAAACTACGCAAGGAGGAAGGCAACGTCAATCACACTGATTGGTGGTACCTGGATAATGGAGCTTGCAATCACATGATGGGAGATCGCTCCATGTTCCATGAGCTCGATGAGAAGATTTCAGGAAAAGTTAAGTTTGGCAATGGCTCTATGGTGGAGATAAAAGGTAAAGGATCAATGTTGTTGCAATGCAAAAACGATGATCAGAAGTTGGTGTCTGAAGTTTACTTTATACCAAGATTGTGCAACAATATACTCAGTCTTGGACAAATGACAGAAGAAGGGTGCAGGGTGGTGCTGCAGGATGAGTTCTTACGTGTCTATGACAAGAACGATGATCTCTTAATGAATGTGAAAAGATCATAGAATCGATTGTACAAAATTTCTTTGAAAACTTGTAAATCGGTTTATCTCAAGAGCAGCCTGGAGGAGCTAGGTAACGAACTCGACGTGTGCGAATCCCAGGGGGACATACAACTGGCACAGAGGAGTGCAGCAACTCGGGTGAGCGAGACATGTATACATGCAGGCAGGGCGGTCGTGCACGCTACAGGTGGCAGCCCTGATGGTCGGGAGCAGTCCCGTTGATAGCAGATGCACAAGTTCTAAGAGGAAGGCTTGGAGTACAGGTTGGTGTATTTTTCTATGGTTTGTGGAAGGAATGTGGTCATCGTTAAAGACAGGACGCACGAGCGCAGGAGCTAGATATGGTGTAGCCTCAGTTGAGATGTACACGAGAAAGTGGACGGATTTGGTCCAAGAGAGAGGAGCGGAAGACTTAGGTAATGGAGAAGCCAAGGTAGTTGTGGGAGCAGGTGCTCCAGCCCAGACAGACGTATAAGGAAGGACGAGATTGGTCTAGTTGCAAAGTATGGCAAGTGTTGGTATGTGTGTGTGTGTGGCTTGGGATGGAGCAAACACGGGAAGTAGGGCGGTGATGCCCTAGGAAGGAACAGTGCAAGAGAGTCAGTAAAAAGGAAGAAACAGAAGCCAGCAGCACGGGAGGTCAAGGTGGACTGCATGCAAAGGCAAGCACGGGACGCAGTGGCTCTGTGGGTCATGGCGGGCAGATGGCTTGGGACACACGCACCGGATTGTAGCGGAGCGCAACAGCAGCAGAGGCCAAAGCGGCGGTCGGAAGCGGTCTCACGCAGAGGAAGAGGTCCAAGAGGAGGCACCAGCAGAGGAAGAATAGGCAAGTGTGGATGCTAGTGCAGCAGTAGGGGAAGATAAAGGGTGTAGAGTGGTAGGCAGAGCATCAAGAGTAAGAAGTTGATGAGAGCCCCAGATTTGAAAGCACAACAGAGAGCGTTCGAGCAGGATGTGTTAAACGAGTTGGGACGCAGAGAGAAGATCGACGTTATCAAGGTGGAGAAACAAGATTAAGGGGGTGAATGTTGAAATTAATCTTGTTTTTTTATTTAGTCGTATCCGAGTCTGTAATAACGTTTAAGTCAAGTCCGTAGTAGAAGTCAAGTCGTATTGTTAAGTCCATTTATGAGTCCTGTAACTAGCCTTTAGAAGGCATAGTCTACTCATGTAATCAGAGACAAGTGAAGGAGAAGTGATCAATTGTGGTTGAGGGCAATCGGTTGTGATCGGAAGCTGAGAGGGAGAGAAATAGAGAGAAAAGCGGAGTGCTTTGCTCCCAAGAAAAGCAATTGTATTCGTGTATTGCGTTTTGAGTTGTTGCTATCATACTCGAAGATGCTAGGACCAGAGGAGACTCGAGTACTCGAAGAGGCGGCAGATTGGTCATGGTCGTAAGTTGGAGTTGAGTGTGGTCGAAGGCACTACGTGGTCGAAGGAGCTGCGTGGTCAAAACATCCGAGTGCTATCGGTTAGAAGCTTCAAGCGGCGAGTGGTCAAAGACTTCTAAGTGCAGAGCAGTCGAAGACTCCGAGAGCGGAGCTGTCGAACAATTAGAGCAACGAAGTTGAAGCATTCGAGAGCTAATCAGTTGAAGCTACGAGCACATGTTAAAATGGTTGTATCCATTAGACATTGAGAAATTGTAACTTCTCATTGCATAGTCGTAAACAACTTGGAGTGGTCGTTTTCCAACAGCAGAAAGAAGGTGGATTTTGGCGGTCAATGTGTAGTTGGTTAAATGAGCGGTTAGAATTTTTTACTCTCTTATGCCCTCAAAGCTATCTTTAGGGCATATGAGTATAATATCAAACGTTAATATACCCTTGGTTAATAAATAAGTTTGATATAGAATTAATGATATATATAATTAAATATTTTATTTTAAATTTCTAGAATGGTACACTGAAATAATCTGGTATCCAAATGTTCCGTTCGAACAGACAAACTAGAATGGCCTCTGGAATAGAACTGATAACTTTGCTCTGACTGCCATAACATAGTTGTGTACTATTTTCTTAGTAGCCGCGTAAGCGATTATACTATACTTAATAGCCAATTAGACGCTAGAGACTCATCCTAGCTAGGGGTGAAAATGGATCGGATACGATCGAATAGCCTCAAATACGAATACGAATCCATATTTTTAAAACGAATACGAATTCGAATATTCTAAAATACGGATATAGATATTCTCGAATATGAATACGGATATTCTCGGATACGAATATTGGATAAAATGGATTCCTAGCGGTTTTGCTGATTTTTCACTGGTTTTTAACCGGTTACCGGTTTTAAACCGCCTAAATTCAAATTTTGTATCACAAAATTTGTACGGATTTTTCATGGGTTCTAGAAACAGATCGAATACGAATTGAATAGTCTCGAATACGAATACGGATACGAATATTCTCGAATACGAATGCGAATACGAATATTCTCAAATACGGATACGAATATTCTCGAATACGAATACGAACATTTTCGAATACGGATTTTGCTTACCACATTCACGTTTTCTCAAATACGAATATCGAATAAAACGAATTATCTGTTATCGTTTTCCACCCTTAATCCTAGCTAAAAAAATTTAGTCCTGGTCCGCCGCTAGGCCAAACCCAACACTCACAAATCTTTGCAAGGGGCCTGGAGTACCACCCACCTAATAAGGTCAAGGCAAGCCAAATTGTGGGACCCAGCTGTCCCGTCCTGCCTTCTAACAGCACATGTCGCTTTGGGGGTGACTATGGGAGGAGCATCTATCCTAAAGAATATCTTTCCTTTTAACTTGATGTGTGTATGTTATATGCATGGTGATCCGCAGCCAGATTTTTGCTCTATTGGATTCACATCTAGCAGTTGATTCCGCAGCTAGATTTTTGCTCTATTGGATTCACATCTAGCAGTTAGTTTGAATTGTCTTAAAACTATATTGATTTTTGTAGACAATTACCCGAAAGTTGGGTGCCTAAAAAATCCTCCTGAAAATTTCTTTTTTTCCCATCTTTTCATATTGGGATCGAGCTACTGGTTGTTCAAGTAATGGTGCATCAGAAATTCTCATGGCAAGAAGATGGCAATTGGTCCTTGACAAAAGATTAGCCTCGAAGTGAAGGTGCTTCTGTTGATATATGAAGTGTGCTAGACCGCGAACAGTCATACAACGCACAGCGCACACGGCTGCAAACAAACAGGGTATAGATGTTAGGAAACCTGGGCCTGGACTTAAAGCCTTCTTATAGTGGGCACCTCACCACTAGGTTATAAATAGGAAGTACTATTAACTGTTTTGTATACAAAATCAGAAAAAAAGCAATAAAGAAAGACCAGAAGTTCTCTCTATCTCTCTGTGTTTTCAATATACTATTTTCTATTTTCTGTGATTGATCTGATTTTGCATAAGCAGAGAAATCAATCGGACTGGTCGCCAGCGACGGTGTCTCAACAATAGACTAGAAAGCTAACAAACTAGTAACAAACAAGGTCTTCTATACAACACAACATATACTCTTAACACCCTCCCTCAATCTTAACCGGGCATAACCACATTAAGATTGTGTTGAAGAAGATCAAAGCACCGTTGTGAAAGCGGTTTAGTTAGAATGCCTGCCAACTAATCAGAGGAGCCAATAAACCGAATATCAAGAGTTCGTCGAGCTACCCTTTCACAGAAAAAATAAAAATCAATTTCATTGTGCTTTGTGTGAGCATGAAAGACTGGGTTAGTGGACAAATACATAGCACCAATATTGTCACACCAAAGAACTGGAGGCCGAACTTGAAATATCCCAAGCTCAGAAAGTAGCAACTGCAACCAGATGAGTTTAGCAGTTGCATTTGCCATGGCTTTGTACTTGGTCTCTGTGTTGGACGGGACACATCAACTTGTTTACGCGAGCTCCAAGATATCAAACTGGGGCCAAGAAACACAGCGAAGCCACTAGTAGACCGACGGTCATCCAAATAGCCAGCCTAGTTAGCATCTATAAAAGCATTGAGAAGAAGTGAGGGAGATGGCTGAATCTTTAGACCCCAGCAGTCGAGGAGAACTTTAGATAGTGAAGAATTCATTTTATAGCCATCCAATGAACATTAGTTGGAGCATGAAGGTATTCACACACCTTGTTCAGTGCAAAGGCAATATTTGGGCGAGTGATGGTAAGGTACTGAAGCCCTCCAACAATACTTCGGTACAGAGTAGCATCTGCATCAGTGAGGACTTGGCTAGCATCCTTTGTCAGATTTTCAGTAGTGGACATGGGGGTAGAAACTGGATGGCAGTCAGTCATATTTTCCCTTAGAAGAATTTCAGCAATATACTTCCTCTGCAGAAGTTGAACACCTTGGCCATTGTAGACAACTTCAATGCCAAGGAAACAGTGAAGAGGTGGCCCAAGTCTTTGATGGCAAATTCAGAGTTCAATAGCTAAGAAGGGTACTCAAAGCTTGTGAACTAGAACTTACAATGAGTAGGTCATCCACATAAATGAGAACGAATATGGCAATAGTACCGTGACGATAGATGAGTAGTGAAGTATCATACTTGGAAGAGATGAAATCGACCTCATAAAGTTTAGCACTAAGCTTCGAGTATCATGCTCTAGAGGCCTGTTTTAAGCCAGCCCCTTGTCAAGCTTGCAAATATGGTTTGGAAAGTCGGGATGTTCAAAGCTAGGTGGCTACCTCATAAAGACCTCCTCTTGAAAGTCCCCATGCAAGAAAGCATTCTTAATGTTGGCTTGTCGTAGATTCCAACCATGGAAGATTACAATGGACAATATGAGGTGAATAGAGGATGGTTTAACAATAGGTGAGAATGTGTTCTCATAATCAACCACATATCTTTGTTTAAATCCTTTTGCTACAAGACAAGCTATATACCTTTCCACAGTACCATCAACATGTTTCTTGAGTTTGAAAACCCATTTAGAATCAATGAGGTTAACATCCGATCAATGCTCAACAAGTTTCCACATCTTGTTTTGCTATAGGGTAGAGAACTTAGCTTCCACGGCTTGTCTCCACTCTGGGATTACCATAGCATCTCAATAGGAAGTTGGCTCCACCACAGCAACCATTGCACATCTATGAGAGCCACAAGGAATTGTACCATCTGTACAGACCTTGGGCTACCAAATATTGCTTTAAAGCCATGTACAAGGCCTTTGTGACTGCTCTAGTTGGATATCCTAACATGATGAAGCATCAATAGCACAAAGAATAGATGAAATAGCAGGATCAACAACCAAATGACTATCCCTTAATTGGCCATTCTCAGAAAGAGCAGAGAAAGGAGAACAAGGAAAAGTTGGCAAAAGAGCATCATCCAAGGGAGGAGAAACAGAAAGGGAAGTTGGTGTGAGATGTTGAGTGAATGGAAAGTGATGTTCATCAAACATGACATCACGAGATATATACGCGCGGCCAGTGGGTATATGAAGACATTTATGACCCTTGTGTTCATCAGTAGAGCCCAAGAAAACACAAAGTTAAGATCAAAATTCTAGCTTGTATGCATTGTATGGACACAAATTAGGAAAACAGGCACATCCAAATACTCTAAGAAAGGTATAATCGGGCTTCATACCAAAGTGTTGCTCAAGGGGAGTGTGATGATTAATCACTCTACTGGGAAGGTGTATAATCAAATAATAGGTATACACAAAGGCACCATCCTAGAATTTCATAGTAACACAAGATTGGGCCAACAAGGCTAAACGAACCTCAACAATATGGCGATGTTTACGTTCAGTCCTACCATTTTGTTGGTGTGTATGAGGGTAGGAAACTTGATGTTGGATGCCTATATGTTGAAAAAAAAATGCAACTATCTATACTTACCTCCCCAATCAGTCTGGATTGAAATGATTTTCTTATTCAAACGTCGTTTGACAAGAGTTTGAAATTGAAGGAACACTTGGGCCACATTAGATTTATGTTTAAGAGGAAAAATCTAGGCGTATCCACTGTAATCATCAATGAAACTTACAAAGTAACGAAAGCCATTGATAGAAGTTACAATAGGTCCCCAAACATCAAAGTGAACAAGCTCTAATGGGACAAAAGACACATTATTGGAATTAGAAAAAGGAAATTGATGACTCTTAGCTAACTAGCAGGCATCACAAAACTGAAGTTGCATCTTTATTTGTGGAAACTAAACATTGATTGGACTAAAGAACTTGATGAAGAATAGAAGATGATGGATGCCTGAGGTGACTATGCATTGCTCCCAGAATGCTGTGACAGCAAGGAAAGCCTCCATGGACTTCAATGTTGGCACAATGGGATAGAGCCCATTCTCACATTTGCCAAGTAGAAGAAGACTTCGTGTGGCTCAATCCTTAACAAAGAATTGGTTAGGATGAAACTCAAGAAACACATCATTGTCTTTTGAAAAAAGATGAACTGAAAGGAATTTTTACTAGCATGGGGAACATAAAGAACATTATTGATATTATGGCTCCGCTCGGTTGGGCTGAAAAGCTGTGGCTTATGGATGAAATTGCACTGTAGCGGCTGAAATTTCACTGTAGCTGAAGGTGGCTTATTTGGCATAATTAAACTTAAAAATTTTAAAAATAGAAAAAATATGCTAGCTCATCACGGACAACGCAAACGAATACGGGAAAAAAAGAACCAGCAAAAAAGCCAAAAGTTCAGAAAAAGATGAAATTTATGAATAGTAAAAAATAAGCCAGAAGCTAGAAACTGAAGCCGAAATGAGCGAGGCCCTTGGAGGTTTGGATATAAGAATGGCCAATATGATGGATAGACATACCCGTGCCACCGACTGTTTGCACTTGATCATGACCGGTGTAGCATTCTTACAGAGTTAGACAATCAAGATCACTTGTAATATGATCTATTACGCTCGTGTCAGTATACCAATTGGTATTAATCCCATAGGATGGAGTAGATGCAAATGCCGCAACATGATTCTCTTCAGGCTGGTAGGCATGGTCGAACCGATGATAGCACTTGAGTGCCACATGACCAATCTTCCTACATACTTGACATGTAGGACGATTCCCTCCAAAATGGCATGGCTGATTGTGACCACCATTGTTGCTATAGTTGCTGCTATATGGGCATGACTGGAAGTGGCCACCATTGCCGTGAGCACCAGGGTGGCCTCCCTTGCCACCACGGTGGGAATTCTTGTACCATGTTAGTAATTGTTCTTGTTACCATTCCCTCTGCCCTTGTTTGCCAGATTGGCTGAAGCGCCTGCAAGATTCAGCCCTTGCACATTATGCTGCTCCACACAAAGATCAAAGCTCAAAAGATGAGCATAAAAATCATTGAGGGACACCAACTTTGGATGTGTCATTAATGATGTCACAAGTGAGTCATATTCCTCACCAAGCTCAGCCATGAGATAGGAAACAATCTTCTCATTTCGGAGTGGATGCCCAATGAAGGCCATGGTGTCAGTTAGATTCTGCACCTTCCAAAATACTCCACTGCAGTCATATCGTTCTTCATATTCGCCAATTGAATGCAAATTTGCATCACACGTGCTGAGGAGTGCACTGCAAACATTTGCTCCAGCGTTGTCCATACTTTGGTCATCGTATTAAGGAGCAAGACCTGGGATAGCACCTCCAGTGACAGGAGGAGAGGAGGGCACTCAACACCAGTTGATCATGTTACAGCCAGGTGAGGTACGCTGTATTGGGAATAGTGATTGCTTGCCCCCCATCTGTTGCCATGGTGACAACTTTGTCTGGGCAAGGATTTGAGCCGTCGACGTACTCAAGAAGCTGTTGGCTGCAAAGGTAGGGCAAGAATTGCACCTACCAGAGGAGATAATTCTCTCACATCATTTAATTTGTTTGGGATTTAATAGCATATCAGGATTTATGTGATATATATGTTGGATGTCATAGTTTTATATGAGAAGTTACAAGTTTAATTCCCACTAGGGACACTTTGTAAAGAGAGCTGGGATAGTTCTCTAACTATATATCTTGCTTGAAAAATCTAAAAATAAAAGGATAACAACATCAATATATATATATATATATATATATATATATATATATATATATATATATATCTAAAAATAAAAGGATAACAACATCAATATATATATATATAGGACGCTGAAATGAGACACCTAGGTGCCCAGACACCTAGGCTCCCTGCCGTTAGATTGCTTTTAGATACGTGCTAGAGCAATGGTATGTATGGTATGTAATATATTAGGCATGCTAAATCAATCATGGAAGGAAAGTCTTAATCATGGATGGAAAGTCTCAATCACACTAGCACGCATCTAAAAGCAATCCAAAGGTAGAGAGACTAGGTGTCCAGACACCTAGGTGCCCCTGTTATTTATACTATATATATATGTAGGAGGTAGGAGTGAAAAAGTGGATATGAATTATCTGTATTATCCCGTTACCGTATTCGATAGGATGCGAATATGGTATAGATTCTTCCATCCGATTAACAATTTCTATTCTATTCGTATTCCAATTCGCATAAAAAATATGAATGTGAATATGATATGAATTTTTACCATTTGAAATGTTATTTTATCCAGACTATTCGACCTGTGTTCATATTCGATGAAGCAATATCCATATTTTATTACACTACGACTAATTTGTTGGGTAAGTTTTTTTAATTGAACGTGAATTTATGTTTCTTTAGGTAAGTAAATGAATTATAATGATTAAACGTGATTGTACGAGGATAAAATATCATTAATGTCTTCATACTATATAAGTTATGATGATATCCGGATCCAACTGAATTGAGTAGATATTCGATTTGAACCCATATTCGTTACAATATTCGATTCATATTTGTATTCAAGAATATCCGAATTCATATTCGTATTCGTTTATAAATAAAAAATACAAATGTGGTTTGGACATTATCTAATCCATATTCTATCCGTTTTCATCCCTATTTTATATATATATGTGTGTGTGTTCATAACAGTAGTGAGTATCTTAGTTCAGTACATCACAATCTAAGTCTAAGACATGCATAACGATGTCAACAGATAAGAAGAATTTTATGCCTGTCTTTGCTTTCATCAGTTTGCTAGATTAGCATCATACAGAGGATCCCACACCGCTTTATTACCTATTGTGGACTTTGTACAACACGGTAAAGCTAGGTTTGGTAGAGTTATAATGCTCGTAGCAGAGATCTTTCAGGGTCTCTCTAACATTGGCCACATCAGCCACATCTATTTCTTAACATGCCACTCAAAATTCTAGTTATTGAAAAAAAATTTGGTGGAGAGATAATATACTATCACTCATTGAAGAGATAACTAGGGCACACAAACCATCGCAATAGTGAGTGTGAGGATGGATATTATGGTGAAAATGATAAAAAAAAAGTTAGAGAATGATGATAGAGATAAATTGTTAGAGACGTTATCTCTAGTGTTGGTGTTGTGTTTAGATGACGTAGAGCCTAGAGAAAATCTTAAAGAGACAAATTATTAAACATGCTCTAACACTTAAACAAGTGGTGGTTGGATGACTATTTATTTGCAAAGTTGTTAATAATTCGTTTGCCAACAAACTAGGATAAGACAATTTGGTGATGGCAGTGGGAACTGAGGTACTTCTCTTTCCGTCGTTGAACGAGAAATGCAATCACGGATGTCTGTTCTTATTTGTTTACGTATTGGATGTGTGATTTGATGGCCACGAACTGAGCCCTTTTGGTGATGTTGATCGATTCAACTCACCATTTGGTTAGAGAGGAACCTAATCTGTCATGCCCATTGATCCTGGACACATTGATCATGAACGTTAGCTATAAAACTATATCCGTGTGTGTATATACAAAACGAAAGAAGTATATATGACGAGAGGCGTTAGTTATAGTTGTAAGCATATACTAGTATTCTTGTCTCAGGTAGATCATTAGTTATATGACATACCTTAGTAACGGCTGAAGGAGAATCATCAGGGACCAAATATCATCCACTTTGCCAGATATATAGAGGATCGATGCACAACATATATCAGGGGAATGAAATGCATAGAGAAGGCAGCACATTAAGGAGCTAGTAATAACCCTTCATGAATTTGCATCCGAAATAATTTTAAAAGGACGATAATCATGTAATAGCGCACCAGCCAGCAAGATGATGGTTAGACGCACAGCACTAGGTCAAGATCCTTTCTGCTATATATTTAGTCATCCTGACAATTTTGCTATCACTAGAAACATTACACTATCCCATAAAACCAGCCAATAGTAATCAGTCGGCATCTTAATTAGTCATTATCCCATAAAACCAGCCAATAGTAATCAGTTGGCATCTTAATTAGTCATCATGCCACCTACTCTCTCCTGATCTTCCTAAACTAGGTCCTAATTAATTATATCTTCACCACACAATTACTGGTACTAGTTATAGCTAACAGCATAATTAGCACTTCCGTCAAGCTAGCTAGGTAAGTGTGACATTCTGAATATATATCTCTGCAGAAAGGCCAGTGGGTTCTCCACCAGCATGTACCTCTACAAAAGTAAGAATTTTGTAGGAGGCCAGTGGGTCCTCCACCAGTATGTACTCCTACAAAAGTAAGAGTTTTGTAGGATCCTTACTTTTGTAGGATCGATACTGACAATCAGAGGGGATGAAATATTTCTAAAACTTTTTTCCTAAGGTATTCAAAATCTTCACTCCAATGACCCTGATAGTCACCAAGTTCAGATGACACCAACACGGCGAAGAAAAACAAAGCTAGAAATAAGTGCCAACAAAAACAGCAGCCATTGTGTAGGGCCGGCATGACCACTGGCCTGAGACTGGTCACACCGACAGGCCGGTCTGACTGCTGGCCTGAAGTTGATCCAACCTGAAAACCACTCAGGACAAAAGTTCAAATCTCAAGAACTTCCCCAATTCTCATCCAACACATCCAAGTTTTGCATTACACTTGTTCAAGGTAATAGGAACTTAAAGCAATGAAGAATTACAATGTTCTTAGGTTCGAGTTTACCAAATTGACGATAATCGAATCTAGTTCATAAGAACACCAAAAATTCTAAACCTCAAATTACTTTTTGCTAGTAATGATCTAAGACATAAGGCCTTGCAGACCTATTGTCACATATCCTAGCAAAGTAATTTAAGTAAGAGATTGGGTTATAACTCCCACGAACTTGAAATAACAAATCTAGCTCAAAAATAAGCAAAGCCAAGTAAGAGCACAAACAAGAATATTGATCTATTTTAGTGGAGGATAAAGTTTACATACTCATGGATGATTACAAGGTGCAGCCAAAGCATAATTTTCTCTCTCAAGTACTCTCTCACACAACCATGGAAGAAAACAAAGTGGTAGAGCAAAAACTGAACCCTAGAATTCTTGGCCCTCATCACCTCCTATCCTTCCCTTTAAATAATCAGCACAATCTTAATGGGTCCAACCTATTAAGCTTACCCAAAAAAAACTAGTTAACCCCGCTAACACGGGTTTTACACATTCATACACGTTTTTTAAAGCGTTTACAAGACTCAACCCGCTAACACTTTAGCGATTGACCCACTTGTCAATTCCAACTCTTCTTGACTTAAACCACTTCTCTTTTGCATCTCTTTGTGCTGCGATTTTGATCAAGACACCAACCTGGTATTTGGTCAACTACCTGAATACCCTCAACAAAGCTTTTGGGCACTTTCCTTTGACTCTGTCTTCATCTTCACCTCAAAGCATCTCCCCATGCTTTGACACACAGCCTATAGTGCCTTAATGACTAGCTGTCATATCTTCACGTATTCGGACTTCTCCGAACCATCACTACGTATATCAGCCTCGTCACTTGGTGCACCATATGTAGCAACTCGTCTCTTTACGATTTTTGTCTTCTATGTGCTTCCCACTTGAGCCACGTAGACTCACCTGGACTTAGATGACTGTTCTGGAACTCAACTTCCCTGCCTAGTCTTGATCCATTGCCGTCGACCGCTATATCCTCCAACCCACCTGCACATCTAAAGACCAAGCAACCATATTGAGCACAAGTTACATTCACTTGACTCATGTTAGTCAAAGACATGCATCATGCATTGTGACATAAACCCTCATAACTCTCAAGCCATGAACCGACCTCCACCCAACTCAGTTCAACTCAACCTGATCTTTGGCCTCAGCCACCGATTTGACTGCTCATCCCACATTGGTAGAACTGCCCCAGTTAGACTGCTAGCCATCGGCCAGTCTGATTGGTCACCCTAGTGTGACCGTAATTTTAATGCCGATCACACCGGCCAACTCACCCTAGTCCGACCGTTGCCCATGGCCAGTCCGACTGCACAGGACTAACACCAAAATGTACTCTCTGGAAAAAAGTAACAACCAACTAGAAATCAGTCGTACTGCTTCTCTGGTCGGACCACTCCCAAAATCCGATCACACCAGACCCCCGATCAGACTGCCGTTCACAAGTTGGTTCGACCACTACCTCCCAACGGTCCGACTGGTCCCACTTACTGGTCCAACCGGGCACAATGACAGCAGATCTAAATTTTTTGAAACTATTGCAAAATTTAAATTTAATTCAACCAAAGTGTCCATTATTCATCTCAAACATATATTAAACAAGTACATGGTCTCTCAAATTTTGATACCCAATCAGCAAGAAGTTAGCTTCATATATACCCAATGCTGATTTAATACACCATCACCTCCCAATAAATTAAAAGCTGAGAACTGGTGGTACAAATAATCCTCAGAAATTAAACTAAGATATGTGAATCATCCTAGCTCGATATTTTTCTGATCCAAATCTTGTAGAGATTTTAAAATCACCGATCAGACTAGTAGGGAGGATGATTGGCACCTAACCAACACTAGGTAATCGCTTCTCCTAACCAACATTTGGCCCTTTTAATTTACAACCGGAGCCGAGGCCGAGCAGTAAATAATCATGCGCAATGCTACTCATCCACTCCACTGGATAGGCACCAGTAGTAGAACTTCTCCAGGACATTCTTCCTCTTCCCTAGCTAGCCCCGCCTATAAGTACAACCCCTCAACAAAGACATGAGTGTGCAAGTGTGGTTGTCCCCTTAAATTGGTGCCTCGACTCCCCTCAAGCTAAGCTAGCTACCCTCCTCATCTCTCGATCCAAGCACAAACCTACTACACTTCACACGTAGTGTCTGTGCTAGTCGTGTGCCACACACACACACCGCTCCGGCTTCCACGAACCAAGATTCCAATCTACCAACGCTCCATCTTTACCCCATCCAATTCGATTGATCGATGGAGGGTAGCAGCAACAGCCCGGACAGACAGTCGTCGGGCGGCAGTCCGGAGGATCGCGGCGGCGGAGGAGGAGGCGGGCGGGAGCCAGGGGAGCCGGTGCGGTCGCGGTGGACGCCCAAGCCGGAGCAGATACTGATCCTCGAGTCCATCTTCAACAGCGGCATGGTCAACCCGTCCAAGGACGAGACCGTCCGCATCCGTAAGCTGCTCGAGCGCTTCGGCGCCGTCGGCGACGCCAACGTCTTCTATTGGTTCCAGAACCGCCGATCCCGCTCGCGTCGCCGCCAGCGCCAGATGCAGGCCGCAGCGGCTGCGGCCGCCTCCTCCGCCGCCGCCAATAGCTCTCCAGCTGCCAGCGCCACCGTAGGCCTTCCGTCCGTCGTGGTCCATCCCATGGCCATGAGTCGGAGCGCGTGCCAGTATGAGCAGCAGGCGAACTCCTCGTCGTCATCGGGAAGCACTGGGGGGTCGTCGCTGGGGCTGTTCGCGCACGGCGCGGGGGTGTCGGGCGCCGTCGGCGGTGGGTACTTGCAGGCCTCGTGTGGCGCGTCGTCGGCGCTGGCGTCGGGGCTGATGGGGGACGTTGACAGCGGCTGCAGCGACGATCTCTTCGCCATCTCGCGGCAGATGGGGTTTGTGGAGAGCCCCCGCGGCTCGTCCTCGGCGGCACCGAGCACCGCCGCGCAGCAGCAGCACTACTCGTGCCAATTACCTGCAGGTGAGCTGAGTACGCACATCGATCTTGGTTAAGTACGTGATTGTTCCCTTCAATTGGTTGGTTCATCGATCTTATAGTCTCGTACATGTGTAATTCCCATGTATCTTGTGCCGAATAATTGTTAGGTTATTTGTTTATTTTCATCGAAAAGACTCTAATTTGTAAACTTTTGATAAGTTTTTATGCGGTTTTTGCTGGTGCGTATGCATCAAACAACTGAACGAACTTTTGATGATGTAAATGCTGATTTCACCCCTACAATTTTGTTTGTTTGTAAGTGATGCAGAATTCAAGGAGATCTAGCTTGGATCTTTTTGATGGATACTTTATTTGGTCTTCATTACTTAGTTACGTCGATTCTTGTTCTTTACTTCTTCGATATAGTTCCGTTACCCTGCTAGCTAGTCTACCGGTGCATAAGATTATAGTACATGATACATATGTCGTCCTCTCCACCATGATATGTGTCTGGTCTTAACTTTTGTATAGACTTGATCCAATTTCAAACAGTAACTAAAAACCGAAAACTGCATGAGAAAATGAACAAATTTAGTTATTTCTAATAGATTCTGGACATGCATGCATGCATCTTCATCTTCTTTTGGGTGCCTCTCTCGTTCGTCTATCGACTTAAGCCTCCAAGTGGCACATGCATGGAATGGAATTAACACGTGTTTGCATGATCCAATTACTTGATGCCCATTGTGCTAAATAGCAAATTTATCGATGAACTCTGGTTGCTTTAAGATTTCCTGCATGTATGCACATGTACATGCGCGCAATTTGATTTTTTTCCTTTTTTTACTAGCATCAATTGATAACCCATTATTAGTGAGAACTAAATTAAAGCAAGGAATGGTATATATGCTGGACAAGCTAATGGTGCTATAAGCCTATAATTCATGCAGTCTTGCATTTGCATGCATGCTAGCAGATAACATTTGCTCCTCTTATGCAATATGCCCATATGATACAGAGGTCGCAACCGTGAGTAAACGGTAGTACCGACCCAAGGACGTTTACATATAATCTGACCAAAGAATTTTGTTTGGCTTATGCATATGTTTGTTAATTTTGTCATCAGTTGAGCTATTCATTTTTTTAGTGGATTATATGCTGGCTGCTGATTGATTGGCTGATTGCCTGCTAATTCCAGCGACGATCACGGTATTCATCAATGGAGTCCCAATGGAGGTCCCTAGGGGTCCAATAGACTTGCGAGCCATGTTCGGCCAGGATGTGATGATCGTCCACTCCACCGGGGCCCTCCTCCCAGTCAACGACTATGGAATTCTAATTCAGAGCCTGCAAATGGGAGAAAGCTATTTTTTGGTAACCATCCATATCACCTCTCATCGATCTTTCTCATCATCTCCAATAGCCCATGCTATTTACTTTCTTCACGAATGCACTCTACACATACACATTCATGCATGCACACGCTTGAAATGTAGTCTTGTTCGATCTCTGCTTTATTTCCCTGCATGCTTGCATATGATCATCTTACATTGTTTTGTTCCTGATCCCACAGGTCACGAGGACAGCTTAAAACTGCCCGGAGTAGATAGAGATATCTCTACTCAATACTCATTCGATCAAATGCATGTGCCGCCCGGGTGCAGTTCTTCACCCATCATAACGGGATGTTTGCATGCAAATCATATATATCATATCCATCGTCCATCGAGAAGCAAGCTAGCTAGCTAGGATAAGTAATATATATATATATATATATATATATATATATATATATATATATATATATATATATATATATATATATATATATATATATATATATTGCTCCATCAGTCAAGTACTACGTACTTATATATGCCCTTAAACTTACGAAAGCGTGGGCGGCCAAGTTTCTCATTACATTACGGGTTACAATAGTTGTCTTCTCTTATCATTTCCGTTACAGGAACATGCGTGCATGTATGCCCTTGACAGTCGAGCTATATATATTCTTTTCAGTTAGCTAGATGCATGCTTGTACTCCATTAGTTTATTATCGGGATGTAATGCTATAAGCCAAACGCGCTTGGAATGTTTGCCCTTAATTTATGGCCGAGTGGAAATCTAAACTGTGATATTTATTCGAACTACATTTGTCTGTGGTGTGTGGTTGTCCATATTTTTTCAATTAATTAAATAGGGAACAGAAATTACAGAGAGAAACTGATGTGCCACAAAAGGCGGTATAAATATAAGGACACCATGCTGCTCAGGCTCCATGATTGAGACTTTTCATCTATGATTGATTCACATGTTAAATCAATAACTTCCTTTCCAAATTGATGCCTTTTTGAATTAATAAATGTTATATCATTACACTTGCATGTATCTAAAAACAATCCAAAGGTAGAGAGGCTTGGTACCTTGTTTGAACTAGTTAGTAAATTAGTTAAACTTGATATCCAAAAAATTTTAAAATTTTTCGCACACGATACATACCTATTTTAGTATTTTAGACTATATGATGCCCAGGCACCAAGAAGTACTCATTATTTTTAATTATACACACACACATTGATCCTTGAATATTAATAACCATCGTGTAATTGTTCCAGTGTAGGCTTTTTTACATCACAGAATAATGTGTATATTCAATAAGGATTGTGCCATATATATGTCCTATCTTTAAAAGATTCTCTTATTTTTATGACTTTTGATTTATGTACTATTGTACATGTTCTCTTGCCTATCGAAGCCTACGCCTGGTACAAAAATATCTGTACAAAAGCCAAACACCGGTTCCCACCTAAAAAATTAAAAATTAGGCTACCACATGAATATGGTATCCCGTTAGTATAGTTTCCACGAAGCTTAGCTCATATGCTAATTTCTCACCGAAGTTTTCCCCTCTCCAATTCTTAGTTAATCTGCTTAAGCGCATCATCTGATGTTCCCTTTTAAATTGCTCCCCCTCTAGGTGTCAAAATTGTGGCACCTAGCACATGCATGTTGCACATGAACCCACATGCATGCAGGAGACAAATATGATACGCGCCTCACACACAGCTTTATTCGTTGCATGTAAAGAGAATCCCACAGGTGCTGAACCCATAACACCGATGGATCGATGATGCATCGAACATTGCTGCAGACTGCAAAACAAGACATAAGAAATAATATTAACCAGGCTAATTTCCAGACGCGGCTAGATCGTGCAGTGGCCGTTGTAGCTATAGCTAGCTGTCCCCAGACAGACGCGTCAAGCGCGCCTCAGACTGGCCGGCTCCGACTCCGGCACGGCAACACCTGCCCCCCACCGCCCCTTGTAGCCTATCGGGAAGCAGAGCGCGTCGGTCTCTCGTGATTTCCCCCCAAAAGCACGTATTTTTACACGGTTTCCAGGCGATCTGTACGTTCTGTAGGAGTACACGGTTTGGAGCTTTGGATCTGGTAATTGCTCTCCCAGCTGATCGATTGATTAACCAAATCTGCTTCTTTAATCTGTTGTACGTACGTGGATTAAGGTTAAAGTAATGGGCTAAACGGAATTTGGATCTGCAATGTTAAGTGACAAGCCAGGGGAGATGTCGGTCGGGTGTCATGTTCTGGTCCCTCTCTCGGCGCTTTCCTTCCTCGTCTTGCCAAATTAAAGTTTGGCATCACCCTAGGCAGGGGCTGTGGTGTGGATAGGCATTTGCTCTGCCAAGCAAGTCAATTTATTTAAGACGACTCAGTTGCTTTGAATAGTAAACCTTCGGGTTGTCCATGCACGCACCAGCTGTTAGTGCTTCGATCTGCCTACCATTGAGATTAGTCACCTGTGAATATTTGCGCGGACAACGATGGTGCATATACATATGCCTTGCGTTGTTAACGTGGAAAACCAGCGTGCTTAGGTCCCGCTTATTTCGGTTTGAACTTTTATCTTTTAACTTATTTTTTACTATTTTCAAATTTTTGTTTTTTTCTAGATTTTTAGTTTTTTGAGTTTTTTGCCGGTTCTTTTTTTCCGTATTCGTTTGCATTGTCCGTGATGGACTAATCTGTTTTTTATTTTATTTTTTTTAAATTTAGTTACGCTAAATAAGCCGCTACCAGTTACAGTGTAATTTTAGTCAGCTACAATACAATTTTAACCATAAACTAACTTATTTTAGCCCAATCAAACTGTACCTAAATTTTATGTATAAACTAGTTTACTTGAAAAGTAAACAACCTACACTTAACATGATTCACGACTTGGTCCACACCCCATATCGACCTTCCCTGTCTCACCTATCACCATCGCACTCGCCAACTAATGTAACTATGCTGTCGTTAAACCTACGTACTTCAGTACACAATGCTCTACGAGATTTCTAACTTTTATTGACGGTTAGTAGTATCTTGCCAACAGTGATAACCCTTTTGTAAAAATTATGTCAAGTGCCACGACTTGTCAACAATTATGTTATCGGTGATTTTTCCTTACCATAAAAAAAGATTAGGATAACATCGTCGGCTATATGAGAAAAAATATTAAAAGAGTCCAATAACCGTCCGTCATTAAAAACTGTTAGGAAACCTGGACCCTATCCAGAGTCCTGATCTAATTGGGCACCCCACCGTAGACTATAAATAGGGACCTAGACCCCCCTCATTATGTACCCCGATGCAATCTAAAGCAATAAAGAAAGACCAGGAGTTCTCTCTACCTCTCTGTGTTCAATCTATTATTCTGTGATTCTGTGATTGATTCGTTCTTGTTCTAAGCAGAGGAATCGCTCGGACTGGTCTCCAGCATCGGTTCCTCAACACGTTATCAGCACGAGTTCGCTCTGGTGAACGAGGTAATCATCGAAGCACAGATTGAATTTTCTAGATCGCTTTTGAATCTGTATTTTCTTTTGCGTTCTACATTGAATCTCTACGGTGCAAATCCGCCCTAATCTACCGCGAGCAGACTTGAAGTCGCCGGCACAATGCCGATCGGTAGATTGTGAAACAGGGTAGATGTTGATTGCACTGTAGATTAAAACGATGCAAATCTGCCCCAATCTACCGCGAGCAGATCTGAAATCGCCGGCACAATGTCGATCGGTAGATTGCAAAACGGGGTAGATGATGATTGCATCGTAGATTAGAAACAAAAATTTTATGCATTGGTTTGTTTTCTCTGTTCGGCCATTACACTGCATGAAACAAAGGGGGGGGGGAAACACAGTAGCATGGCCGGCGCCGTACGGCAACCATGTATGCATCCGGCCGGCCCTGCACGCGCCGGTCACCGGCCTGCCGCCGGTCCGCCGCCAGCCGCCATCTCCCGCATGAGACACCACCGTCGCCGCGCCTGCATGCGTGGCCGCCGGTCGGCAGCTGGCCGAGGTGCCCGAAGCACACCGAGGCGCCCCGGCCATCCTGACATCCATGCGCCGGCCGCCTCTTCGTGTTCGCGCCCGAACGCGCGCTGGCCGCCGATCGGCCTTCACCGCGCCCGTACGTGCGTCCCGCCGTCGAGGTCGTCGTGCCCGAAGCACTATACCGCCGGCCGCATCCGCCACTTGTCCGGCCACCCAGAAGCCGGCAATCGGCACCGGCTCCACCGCACCCGTATGCGCGACCGCGCCCGCACGCGCGTCTCCCCGTGGCAGACGTCTCGACCTCCGCCTATGTGAGCACCGCCGCGCCGCCTTGCCCGAGGTCGCCCGCCTTGGCCCCATGAGCGCCGCCGGCCTGAAGCCGTACCGGCTAGGGATGGCAATCCCCTCGCTTCCCATCGCCAGCTCTTGCCCCGTGCCCGTACGCGACCGGCCAGCCACCTCGCGCCGCCTCGCCACCGGCCGCACACCGACCGCCCTGCATGGCGCCGCCTCACCGCCGGCTGCACGCCGCCGCACGGCACCCGGCGCCCGCATCCGCGCCTTGAAGCCGCTGGACCCGCCGCCGAGTAGGCTGGGCCCGCCGAGTAGGACGAGATTCGGGCCGCCGGTCGCCGCCTCGGCTCCCGCACCCGCATGGGCGCCGGCCGCCGCTTCGGTCCGTGCGCGCCGCCTGGCTCCTCCCGCACCGGCTCCAGCCGATAGCCCACCGCCTTACGCCGGCCTGCAGCCGGCCGCTTTGCGCTCTCGCCGCCGCGCCCGAGCCGCCGCTCCCGCGCCACCGCCTGAAGCCGGTTCCCCCTTGCGCGCCGTCACCCATGTGAACAGGGGTAGGGAAACCCTACCCCTGCCTCTCCTTGAACCGGATGGAGTGGGCCGCTCGTGGGCCGAAAAATTGGCCCGAAATCTGGCCCGGCCGGGGGGGAAGAAAAATTGCAAAGAGGTCCTCCTATTTTCAGTGAATCACCGATAGGCCCTTAAATATCTCATTTGAGTCCCGAAGTTTGCATAAAAGGCTTCGTAGTTCCGCAAATTACGTATAAGCCCTCAAATTTACGAGTGGGTCCAGAATTTTTCAGAAAACCCCTCTGTAAATCAGAAAATTGCGCAAATTTTTCTCTGAATTGAATAATTTGCGCAGAAGCCCTCTGGAATTGCAGAATTTGCTGAAATATCATATTTTAGCATAAAAGGGCCTCGGGAATCCAAATTTTGCATTTTTTTAGCATTTGAAGCTTATTTATTTATGCCATTATTATTTCTGTATTTTCTGTATTTATTTACTGTTTTTGGTTAATTGTAATTGCTGAAAATTGCTTTTAATCACTGAAATTAGCAGTAAAATTATAGAAAATGCATAGAAAATTCTGAAACATTGCGAGAACCTTTTGTACCATTTATTTACCCGCAGTGAATTATTCCGTGCATGTCTACCAGCAGTAGACTTATACACATTTAGATGACTAGCATCACGAACTGGGAGTTCGAGGAGCTGGCCCAGCATGGCCAAAACTATCTGACATGTGCATCCGATGTCGAGATTGTACTTGGAGCCAAGAAGCTCCGCGCTGCTATTGGGATTAACGGACTGAATGACGCCCAACTCACACCTGAGGAGAATGATCAGGCACTTCATTTTCTCAGGCACCACCTCTGCCTTACTCTCAAGAATGAGTGTATGGCGGAGAAGAGCGCGCTAGCACTCTGGACCGCACTCAAGAAGCAGGTTCGAGAGGCTAAAGTACACCATTCTTCCTCAAGCAGAGCGAGAGTGGATCAGACTGAGGTTTGTCAATGTTAAGACGGTCGGGGAGTACAATTCTGCCATGCACAGGATTTGTACTAGTCTTCAACTCTGTGGCAAGCAGATCACAGATGAGCAGAAGACCGAGAAGACCCTGTCCACCTTTCACCCTAATGCCGTATAATCCGCCCGCATCTATTGTCAAGACGGCTACAAGGAGTACGCCGAATTGATTGATATGATACAGGTTGCGGAGGCTTAGGACGAACTTCTCCGCAAGAATTACGTCACTCAGCCACCAGGCAGCTCCGCTGGCCGTGAAGCCAATGCTGGGAGCCACAAGGTGCGAAAGCACTTGATAAAGAAGGGGGAAGGAAGGGTAAAGCCATAGCCCAGAAAGGCAAATCAGACGCTCCACATGAGAATAAGGCTAGCAAGCCAAGACGGGATGGCAAAGGGCAGCATGAAGCCCACTTTGCATCGGTTGAGGGGGAGAGTTCCGAGCAGCTGCCCGCGCTAATGGAGGTTGAGACCATCCAAGCAGCAGCACCCCCTCTCAACCTAGCAGCAGCCAACACCATAATTTCTCTTGAAGAGAATGTCACCCCGAGAAAATAGCAAAAGAAGTCTAGTGCACTTGAATGCATTTCGACTTTAATTGTCATTTATTTTGTGTAGAAGAATATGCTAGAATTTGCATGGATGGTACTTAAGAATTGTTATTTTCTCGTGATGGTTGGATGATATTTAAAGAATTCATTCATTTATTCAGTTTATGATGGCATGACATGTTCTGATATTGGAGTATTTTATTTACGTGTTGATTGCCTTCTCATGCATGTTAATAAATACTCTATATTAGAACGCGTGTAGCGCCCTATGAAGGAAGTGTGCTTAGCTAGCAGCGGCACAACGCATATCATCTTAAGAGAGATTGAGTATTTTCAGTCGATTCGTAAGAGCATTGACAGTCTTACGACAATCGCTAGAAGCGATGCATGTATAATTGGTTCAGGAAGAGCCACAATGGGCACAACTTTGGTAATTGAAGAAGCCTTATTGTACCCAGAATCGACTAGAACTCTCCTAAGTTTTAATGATATTCGCGCCAATGGTTTCCACGTTGAGACTGAAGAAGAGTACGGTAAGGAATACCTGCTCATTACGAAGCGCGAAGAGAATGCAAAAGAATATTAGAAAAACTTCCTTTACTTGAAAATGGGCTATATTATACCAACATTAAAACGCCTGCAGCGTACACTGTTCTGAAGACAGTGTTTAGAAGCTCTGAACTATTCTGTCTCTGGCATGACAGATTAGGCCACCAAGGTCTTAGGATGATGAGAAACATAATAAATAACTCGCATGGGCATAATATTAATGTGAAGAATTTTCCGAATCATGAAGATTTTGTGTGCCCTGCATGTGCCACCGGGAAACAAATAACTAGACCCTCCACTCTGAAAGTGAAGGATGAAGTCCCTGCATTCCTGGAACGCATCCAGGGAGACATTTGCGGTCCCATTAAGCCCATCTCAGGGCCATTTAAGTATTTTATGGTGCTCATTGACGCTTCCTCGAAGTTGTCATATGTGTGTTTTGTTGTCCACAAGAAACCACGCCTTTGCAAAATTGATCTCGCAGATCATTTGTATCAGAAATGTGTTTCTGATCAAGTCCACCAGAATGGACAACGCCGGAGAATTTATTTCAAAGGCATTTGATGATTATTGCATGGCGATGGGAATCGCATTTGAGCATTCGGTACCGCATGTCCATACCCAGAATGGTTTGGCAGAGGCTTTAATTAAGAGAATTAAATTTATTGCCCGACCCCTCTTGCATAATTGTAATTTGCCAGCTACATGTCGGGGACCCGCAGTCCAACATGCAGCGAATCTCATCAACCTTAGACTTTCGGCATACAACATCCATTCACCTATGCAACTAGCGCAAGGGTTAGCACCGAAGATTTCCCAACATTAGGGGGAGGAAATCAACCCCTTGATGAAGAATGTCGGGAAATTACGTGGCAAGCCTGGGGAATCCATGCAGATGACCCGCGCATTAGTGAAGCAAATAGAGAAGTCCAGAAGACAAGTCCAGAAGACAAGAGAAGTCCAGAAGACAAAATAGATTTGCAAGCATTAGCAAATCAACTGCCTGATCACTTTAGTGATTTGAAGAGCGTGACTAAGTCGCATGTGCATGCACGCACTGCACCGGAGAGGGTTGGAATACCAAAGAACGTAGAAGGTATCCCTAATCTCGTCCAGAGGCCTCAGAAAAATAAAAAAGAGGACGAGAACTCCGGTTCCTTAAATCCTTAGTAACCGGGGACGCCTGGCGAAAAAGGATAAGAGGGATTTATCACAGCCGATCATTGAAGTCCCCCAGAATGAGAAGTGGAGCCAGTTGAGACCTGGCACAAGTATGACACCTTCAGAAAAGGGCATACCGGATCTGAATATCCCCATCGGCATGGATGTGTGCGCACACATCGGAGCCGAAAAACTAAAGGGACTTGCCACCGCAATTGAAAGAAGCGATGTGCAAGGTAAAACTCTAGCAGAAGCAATCGCTCCAGAAAAAGCAACTCATGAAGAAATAGCTATAAATTATGTGCACACGGGAGAGTCCCTGAATAGGACAACAGCTAATATCGATATCTACTTCGCAAAGAAAATTGCCACCATCATTGATCTTGATCCCGCGCCTGCATCGCTCGCTGAATGTAAGAAAAGATCAGATTGGGAAGATTGGAAGAAGGCAATAGCAACTGAATTGCTATCTCTGAATAAAAGAGAGGTGTTTGGGCCCGTATGCCGCACACCTCCCCACATACACCCCGTTGGGCACAAGTGGGTATTTGTTCGAAAGAGAAATGAAAGAAATGAAGTAGTGAGATACAAAGCAAGGCTGGTAGCCCAAGGTTTCACTCAACGTCCTGGAGTTGATTATGAAGAAACCTACTCCCCAGTCATGAGTGGAATTACCTTTAGATACTTGATCTCAATGGTAGTGAACTTGAACTTGGAAATGAAATTGATGGATGTTGTGACTGCATACCTTTGCGGTAACTTGGATTCGGAGATTTACATGAAAGTCCCTGAAGGAATTCCTCTCCCGAACCAAGACAGAGCAAATAGAAATCTGTATAGTGTGAAACTCAGAAAGTCACTGTATGGACTGAAACAATCTGGAAGAATGTGGTATAATCGCTTGAGCGACTTTCTCTGCAAGAAAGGCTACACGAACAATGAAGACTGTCCTTGTGTATTTATACGGCGATCCCAGAATGGATTCTGTATAATCTCTGTGTATGTAGATGATCTGAATATCATCGGGACAGCCGAAGACATAAAAGAAGCAAGCTCCTACTTGGAGTCAGAATTTGAAATGAAAGATTTGGGCAAGGCCAAGTTTTGCTTAGGCCTGCAGCTTGAGCATGTCCCTGAAGGAGTCTTGGTACATCAGTCGACCTACACCCA
Source organism: Dendrocalamus latiflorus (assembly GCA_017311315.1). NCBI lineage: Eukaryota > Viridiplantae > Streptophyta > Magnoliopsida > Poales > Poaceae > Dendrocalamus > Dendrocalamus latiflorus. The sequence goes on from CM029611.1 coordinate 38,187,315, forward strand.
GAAGGTGCTTGAAAGGTTTGGCTTTGAGAAGGCATTTCCCTCGAAAGTACCGATGATCGGTAGGTCTTTACAGCAAGAAAAAGATCCTTTCCGACCAAGGGAAGAGGGGGAGGAAGTCCTGGGACCGGAATTCCCATACTTGAGTGCAGTGGGAGCACTCATGTATTTAGCAAACTGCACTAGACCGGACATTACATTTGCCGTGAACCTCTTAGCAAGGTATAGTGCAGAGCCCACCAAAAGGCATTGGCAGGGCATAAAGGATTTTTTCCGATACCTCCAAGGTAGCAAAGACATCGGATTGTTTTACAGAAAGAATCAAGATCTGAACTTGATTGGCTATGCAGATGCTGGGTACCTGTCAGACCCGCATACCGCTAAGTCACAAACAGGCTATGTATTCCTGTGTGGTGGAACCGCAATTTCATGGAAATCGTCTAAGCAAAGCCTGATAGCTACTTCGACGAACCACTCAGAAATTATAGCACTGTATGAAGCCGCACGAGAGTGCGCTTGACTCCGCCGAATGGTTCACCACATCCAGCAGTTATGTGGGATGAACATTGTGCAAACCCCCACAATTATCTATGAAGATAATGCCGCTTGCGTTGCACAAGTGCAAACGGGCTATGTGAAGAGTCATCTCACAAAACATATCAACCCCAAGTTCTTCTATGCACATGAATTGCAAACGATGGACGAGATTAAAGTACTGCATACTAAGTCATGTGAAAATCTCGCAGATTTATTCACTAAGTCACTCCCCGCATCTAGCTTTGAAAGGTGCGTGCGTGGAATTGGAATGATGAGACTTAGAGAAGTGCAGAATTCAGGGGGAGAATTCTCACAAGCCCGCTAATAAATCTTGATCATGAAGATTAAGTACCCAAAAATAAAGTCTTGCAGACTAAATGAATTTGGGTGAATTGTACTCTTTTTCCCTTGACGAGTTTTCCATGAAGTTTCTCGACCAAGGTTTTTAACGAGGCAATTCGTGCATCGCAGCATCACATGTATCATGTACTCTTTCTCCAAATTTTTCCCACTGGGTTTTTATGGAGTTTTGACGAGGCATGAGCATGTTGGGTGAGTGCCCAAGGGGGAGTGTTAGGAAACCTGGACCCTATCCAGAGTCCTGATCTAATTGGGCACCCCACCGTAGACTATAAATAGGGACCTAGACCCCCCTCATTATGTACCCCGATGCAATCTAAAGCAATAAAGAAAGACCAGGAGTTCTCTCTACCTCTCTGTGTTCAATCTATTATTCTGTGATTCTGTGATTGATTCGTTCTTGTTCTAAGCAGAGGAATCGCTCGGACTGGTCTCCAGCATCGGTTCCTCAACAAAAACTATCAGGAAAATTGCAAATCTTCTAGTGATGCATAGGCCTCGAATAGTTCCTCAGTGATTCAAACCCATGCATCCTGCTATTGTTGCCAGTGAATATACTATAAATGGTTATGAGTTTTGCATGAAGGGAAAAGTATCACATTTCTAGAAGAAAGATAACTAGGAGAACAATTATTAACGACCGAAGATGTAGTCTTTAAAAGTCATTAATGACCAAAATTGTAGTTGTTAGTTGTTGCTAAAGGTTTTTAACAACGGGATAGTGTGTCATTGTTAATTAGGCCAGTCTCAATGCAATGTTTCACCTCCCGGTTTCCAAGATATGAAACTTAAGATGAAGAAACAACGATCATATTTTTAGTATTAATGACCACTTTTTAGTTGTTGCTAACATTTCAGTGGTCCTTTCATAATATTAATGACCACATGTTTTATATTTACGACCACCTTTTTCTATCGTGGAAAGTATTGCAATATGTAATTAAGAATATAAATAAGGGTATTGATAAACATCATCCGGATGTTTTCTTTCTAACTATCATCCAGATTTGTGTCTGTTGGATTAGAGATCCAACGATCACGAATTCTCCCCGCCCCCTCCAAAAAAACAATCTCTCCCCTCCAAAAAAATATCTCCCCTCCAAAAATAAGAGGCTGTTGGATATCTAATCCAACGGTCCGAGATTTGGATGATTGTTAAGAATAAAATATCCGGATGATACCTATACACACCAAGAACATGTCAGTAAGAACCACTTTTATTCATTGAAACCAAATAACCTGAACTCGTTCTTTGCATCCAATATTAAAAATGTAATACAAATCCAGTAACATTCATAAAAAAAAAGTCATTCAGTGCATCATTATGGCGGCTACCCTAATTGAACACCAAAACTACAACTAGAAATTTGATAATTTTGCTAATCTTCAACTAAGAGGCGAATTATAACATTACTTTTGGTGAACGAATCAAAACATCCTTCATCAAACTATTGCCTCGTCGTGCATGTACTCTACTTCATTGGAAGCCCTAAAAAAAGAACAAGGTTTATACTTGTTAATAGATATAAAAAAACCATTCTGTTGCTTTTGAAGATGTTACCACTAAAATATAGCAATGTGATCTCTGCTTCTCACATTAACTTCTCTTTACCACTGCCTCTTATATTTACTAATTACTACTGCAAAAAAGTTGATACGATACAATTATAAGAACCCAACATATCTCCAAGTGTGGAAAGTGCCTATTCCAACCAATGGACCTGTCCTTTACGGTTTCTAAAAACGGCTTTTGGCTTTTGCTACAGTACCTAACTTTCAAATGGAGTATTTTCTCAAGACGGGATCTACAAGTTAATTGTAGCACACGTTAAAAGCCTAACATCTATATCAACCAAAATCGCAAGCGAGTATCTCTCTCTCCGTAATCTTTGTCGCAAATAGCCAAAATCAAAAATTCAACCAAAAGCCATAAGCCGTAGCCAAATTCCTGATCTATTACCGATTTCATACCCTTTTAGACCTTTGCTTTCCATATCAAAAAGATTTGTTGTGAATTATTTTCATCAGATGGAGATACGGTTCAATCATCCTTCCATTGCGAAGACGACACACCCAGGACCAATCTCTTCGATCCATTTTGATGCATAGGCTACCATAAATTGGCCACGTGCCTTGCGATTGGCCGAGAATATGCGGCTGTTCACCTAAGTTCGTGTAGAAGTCGGAGACCAGTCAGAACCCCTAGAGTCAAAGACCCTTCGGACTATAGTAAGCCAGTCATAAGACACAACGAACCGCTCAGTGAACCAAGCTTAAGTATTTGATCAGTACTTCGAGGACCTACATGGTCGAGGAACCGAGGTTGAGCAACCATGGTCAACGCAATGTGGTCGAGTATCTGTGGTTGACGTAACGTGATCGACCAGCCGTGGTTGTAATAAAGTGGTCATGATGACCATGGTCGTGTAGGCTTGGTCGACACAACGTGGTCAACAACACGTTGTCATTTCAACATGGTCGAAGACCCACGAATTTAGAGGACAATCTTGATGCATATATTTCATGGCCGGCTAGGAACTTGCGGCCGTATGAGTACTCGGCGCAGCAACCGGTTGAACTGGGCGTAGCACATACAAATGGCAGTGCCTTTTTTTCTTCTGTAACATATATCTCTGTATTTACTTTGACTTAGCATATTTATACAAAAACTCATCAAACAATATCCTACAAGATAACTTCAGATTCACGTATTGAACACCAATTTATCTGCAAGACTGAGACAAGGAATTTAGTGAAACTTCGGTTTCAATTGCAGTGTACAATGATGATAGAAAAGTCATAGAGCTATATTCTTTATATATATAAAGGCTAAAAGCCTAGGTTTTGGAAAGCTAGAATATAGTACGATGCTGGGGACACCAGCTTACATGACAAAGCACCAGTACTAAACAGTTCGACAATACTACTCTTAACAAGTTCAACTTTAACGTCACTTGAACTGCCATAACTCTGTTACAGGCTTACAGCCACAAGTTATAAGGCAACATTATACAACTATATTATACAACTATATTACCACTTAAATCGAGGTAACCATTTTGACGACCACTTAACAGAATTTGTTAGCGACGGGCAATAGTGTGGCCGTTATTAATAATTTGGTACGTGGATTTTCAACCGAGAGTATCCGAATTTGTTGGTAACGAGTAACGACCACAAATCTTTGGTCGTCGCTAAAACTTGGTCGAAATTAATAGAAGTTCTAGTAGTAACTAGTAAGGCAGACGCATGTAATCCTGTAACTCCTCCAGTGCCCCAATCTGAATGCCAAAAGTTGCATTTCAAGGACACAAGAACAAAGTAGTGAAAGTGTTAAAAGGAGTCTGATGCAGCATTGAAAAGCCCCTAAAAATTTCAAAACGATTTTTCTTAAATTTTTGCTGAATTTTTGAGTGAAATCTGGAAACTTTCCCTTTTTGGAAAGTGACCCGGAATCCCGCCTTCCTTTTTCGGCTTTCCGCCTCCCCTTCTCCTTGGCGCCCCGCCTCTTTCCGCCTTCTCCTCGCTTCGGCGCCTCCCTTCGCTGGCGCCTTTCCCCGTTCCCTGCCTCCTCCCTCGCGCTCGCGCCCGCTCCCGCACCGCCTCTGCGCTCCCTCCGCGCCCGCGGTTTCCCCGCGCCTGCGCCGTCCCAACACCCCGGTTTTGGACCGCCTCCGCCGTGCTGTCGCCACCCGGTCTGAAGCGGGTAGCTCCATCGCGCCACGCGTCGCCCCGCATCTGCCCCCGACCCCACCTGCCAGCCTCCGCGCCTCCCCTCTTCCGCGCGCGGACGCCATCGCCCATGTTCGCCGCTCACCTACTCCCCTTTCCCGTCCCCTCGCCATTACTCCTGTGCGGACCCCATCACGGCTTTCCTTCCGCACCAAGGCGTCGCCCGTCACTCCTGTTGACTCCCGGTGCCATCGCCCGTCCCCTCTCCCTCGGATCCTTCCCCCTCTGCCGAGGCTTTAAAAGCCGCCCCGCTGCTCCCCGCTCCCCTCTTGCTCCCCAAGCCTCCCAACCGCCCCTATTCGTCTCCCACTGTCCCTAAGCATCTCCCAGAGCAGTGGATTGGACCCTCGTCGCTCCCACTGCCGTCGCCGCCCCTCCCTGCGCTGGTGACCCCCGTAACCCGATCTCCCTCTCTCCTCCTCCATTTTTCAATTGCATTCACCAACAGCACCTTCATCCACCACTGATCGCGTTGGTGCTTGTCTCTGGCCAGGCGGAGCCCCGTGGAGTGCTGTCGTCGAAGCTTACTGCTGGCCACAAACACCTCCCCGTGGCCAGCTCGTTTGGAAGCTCCCCGACCGAGTCCTCCACTGCCCTTGTAAGCCTCAAGCTCCCCTGTCCGTGAATCTGCCCGCCAATTAGATGGATCGCCGCTGGCAAGCTCTTGTGCCGCCGTGGAGCCCGAAACACTCCCTTCTGCCCCTAGCTTCCCCCGCTGGTTCCCTTGCCTCCCAAGCTTCAAAAATGAGCTCCCCAGGTTGATAAGCACCCGAGGGAACCCTCCTTGGCCACCGGGAATCTCGCCGGCGCCGGAGAGCGGGAGCACCCCTATCTCCGCTTCTCTGCTACGCACGCACGGCGAGAGGTTGAAGACAACAGGCATGGCCGCATCTCCGCCGTTCCCTGCCTCCGTTGCCGTCTAACTTCAACCCTCCGATCCAGTTTCCCCCACAGCCATCCGATCTTCATAATCGTGCCTCCTCGCATCCGTCGGATCGCCCGTACCGCTTCACCACCTCCCCCGCATCGGCACCGCCCGCTGCGCCACGTGCCCTCCATCCACCCCATGCGGGCGTGACACGCAAATGGGCCGCGGCCTCCCGGCCTGTGTCGCCACGCGCACGCTCTCCCATGGGCCGAGCCGCCCTGGCCTGCCTCGCCGCACCGCGCGCGCTTGGGCCGCCGCCGCGCGTTTGAATTTCCCACCGGGCCGCACTGTAGCAACGGGCCGACCGTCTACTGTTCACACCGATTTTTCCAATAAATTCTCAATTTCCAAAAGCCAGAAAAATCCAAATAAATTCTAGAAAATCACAGAAAATCCCAAAAATCCCCAAATTTCACCACTTTGCTCCATTTGATGTCCTGAACCCATTTTTGACCTCCTTATTCCCAAATTCATCACAGATAAATTCCTAAAATTCCAATTTGGAGATTTATGCATTTTACTCTTTTTTAAATAGTTTATTTTTCCCTCGCTTGATTAGTCTCAAGCTAGACTTATTTATTTTCTGTGTTTTTGCGCTAGTGTCGGAGATCCCGGAGGTTCAAGTGCAGGCTCAGGATCCAGGTGTTTCTTCGTTCGAGCTAGTTGAGATCATCCGGATTGACGGCATGTCCCAAATCCTTTGATCATGTTGCAACCCATGATATTTAATTATGTTATTATGCTATTTGCATTAAGCTAGTTCTGAAATGTTAGTTCAAAATAAAATAAAATGTTTAGAATGACATGATACGTAGTTAAACCTACCACCGACAAATGCCATGTTAAATTTGTAGCCATGCATTTGTAACCCTAGAAATAATTATCTGTTAATCTAGATAATTGTAGGATATTATTATCATGCAAAGTCTTTACACTAATAAGGCTGTGGCTGCGGGCCAATAGAATTTGGAAAACCCGACTCTAAGGTAGGGTGGTATGGGACACCGTATCTTAGAGCGGAGAGTGCCGGCGTGCACAAGGTAGGGTAAAGGTTGGGGAGGAGCCGCGAGACGGTCTTCGCCCGTCTTTTACCCTAGGATTGAAGTTAGGGTAAGGGTGTTGTGGGAAACCGCGAGGCGGTCTACGCCCACCGCTTACCCTGGGTTGGGTCGCGGGCCTGGCGAGGTTGCGGACCGTGTGAAAATATAAGGACTAAACCCTTACGCTGAGCAAATATCATAGTGATTGCTCAACCACAGGAGTTGACTTGTCAACACTGGCCCAGTAGCTGCTCAACTCGATTGAAACTCTACAGGTGTGGCGGAGGAGGAGGATAAGAAGTGAAGTTAGGCAGGCCGTGCTGCGGATGCCTAACAACGGTAGAGTTCACTCGAAGCGGACGTTTGTATTATTATTATTATTTATATGTGCCAGACCCGAGTGGATCCTACCGGGTAGAGCCTATATAAAGAGTTGAGCAGTGAAACGACCTAGCTTTCTTAACCCGGACGCGGAAGTTAAGAAATCGTGTGGGTAAAGCTGAGCAAACTCTGCAGAGTCAAATAAATGGTATTCGAATACGCCGTGCTCTCGGTTAATGGAGCTGTGTCACTTGGGTGATTCGTCACTTGGGTGATTCCAGCAGCGAAGCTTAAGTAGTTTTGTACATGCTTTAACTTGTTCAGTTGGTTAATTAACTTTTCGTGAAAACCCCTGAGATCTTAAGGAGTAGTTTTGGGTCCGTTTTATCAAAATGTTTGCAAATAAAACTGTATCCACTCAAAGTTAATAAACCAAATATACTCCCTCCTTTGTTAATCCGTGCATGTAGTAAGTTAGAGTCCCTTTGGGACTTGCTGAGCCGGTTGTTTGGCTCACGGCTTGCTTAATCCCCTCTTTAGAGGATCAAGACGAAGGTGAAGGTTTCCCGTCAAGGACGCCCCTGAGGATCGCTTCTTCGACGAGGACCCGTGGCTTTAGGTCTTGGCCGCGCTCAAGCGGATCTTGGAGTTTCTGTAATGTAATTATATTTTGGGCTTGCACGCCCCGCTGTTGAAAATGGATGTTAATCCATATGTAAAATATATGCTGGATTTTTGTTGTAAGCATGCAATGGTATACTCTTGCGCGACACTCCATAACTGCTTATGCGTGAATAGTTGTGGAATGCCGTGTCCGTACGCACCCCTGAAAACGGGGGCGTTACAAGCATGCAGAAAAGGAGCATGCAACTTGCTATCTACATTGCCTCGGTTATCTCATCTCCAAAGAACGAACTACGTAGCTAGTGAATCATAAAGGTTGCTTTACGACTTGAGCGGTTGATAAAGATGATGATAGAAAGGCAGGACGACGGAGCCAAGATAAGAGCGGCTGACGTATGGACTAATCACACTGTAAACTAAAGTAAAGCATATGTGAGTAGGGGTGCAAACGGAGCAGATAATTTTTATTTGACTGACCAACCGAAGGCTCCAGAAGAGGTAAATAGGTATCCTGCATTATCCGTGTTCGACTTCGACTCCAAGGAAAAATATGGAATAGCCGAATAGGATACGAGATGAGTGATATCGGTCCATATATATCTGCATATCAAGTGATGTGAGGAGGTCCATTGTGATTTCACTTAAGAACAAGATAATATATAAGCGAATTATCACATCTAAACAGGTGAAGAATACTGAGTGATATTCTTTTGACATCTCTGCAATTAGTCTCTCTGTGTCAACTCTAATTGCGCCCTATTATCTAATGTCCTATATAGAGGTGCAAAAAAGCGGATAATTTTTGTGAATTTTTTGTACGGATAATCCATTTTTATTCGAAATTACAGAAATATGCCCGCGGGAAATTTTTTACAAAAATAGGCTCAAGTCGCTCAATGGGAGGGCGACTGGAGCCTATCGCCCAACCAGAAGCCGATTCTGTCCCTATCGCTCTACCATCAGGCGACTGCATCCAGTCGTCCTCCCATTGGGCGACTTTAATGCAGTCGCCCAATGGTTGAGCGACATGGACCAAACCTTCGCCAAAAATAGTGAAAATTGGTGCAGATATTCTTCATTGATCCAAAAGCCTTCAGAAAACAATTTGAGCAATTTCGGCTACGGGATCAAAAGTTATAGCAGTTTCAATCACTCCTCGTTTCCTCTCTTTGTGTTCCTCGATTGCTATAACTTTTGATCCCGTAGCCGAAATTGCTCAAAAATTTTTCTGAAGGCTTTTGGATCAATGAAGAATATCTCCACCAATTTTCACTATTTTTGGCGAAGGTTTGATCCCTGTCGCTCAACCATTGGGCGACTGCATTAAAGTCGCCCAATGGGAGGGCAACTGGATGCAGTCGCCTGATGGTAGAGCGACAGGGGCAGAATCGGCTTCTGGTTGGGCGATAGGCTCAAATCGCCCTTCCATTGGGCGACTTGAGCCTATTTTGTAAAACAATTTACCTCGGGTATATTTCTATAATTTCGAATAAAAAATAGATTATTTGTACGAAAAGTCTAATTTTTGTTCGATCAACCGTCTAAAGGCGTTTGGAACAGATACAAAATAGATATCTGATATTATCCGTATTCGACTCTGACTCTAAAAAAATATGAAATATAATACAAGATAAACGATATCTATTTGTATCTATTCTAATTGCACCCCTATATGTGAGTACTCTAATCAAAGTAGCATTTGAATTAAGTATCAGGTCATCCATGTAGACTGCAGAAAGGCAGCCGAAATTCTTTAATGACCCTGCAGTATGACACCGCTAAATAGAAGAGGATCATATGATTATAGGTTCATATGTAGACTTGTAAAGTGCTAGAGAGTGAGGATCAAATGTCAATACTGATCACTTGCAACTTGCAGTGGCTTTTCTGGCTAGGTTATCAGTAGTAGTTAGCTTTTCGCTTTTAGTAGAGCCGCCTGAGCGACATTTGACGGCCGGGCGGTCGCTGCATCACATCTCTGCAGCAAATTGCAGAGCTAATTGAGTTCAGAGGCGGATGGATCGCGTCTTGGCTCGATGTGTCCAGGCTCGCACATGATGGCCTGACTATGTGGATTGATCGTACGAGGTACGAGCGCTCTCTTCCTCCATAGGTGTCGAGATTGACAAATGACAAGCATAACGCCTGTTGTGAGCATCCTAACATCAACTCAGATATGCAGATGCTAGAGGAACGAAGCGGCGCTAATGTTGGCACTTGCTTGTTCCATGCATCTGAGCCAGGATAACATACCACTCACAGATTCATGGCCCGTTCAAGAACATAGAAGTTGGGGTGGGCCTGGACTAGTGATTTGCTCGTAAAACAAGAGAGAGAAAACAGTAGAAGAACAGTGACAAGTAGTATACCGATGGGCTGCGATGCGATACTTTGTAGCCAGCCCATGTGCCCATCACATGCAGGCTATATGGGCAGCCCGCGCCTTCGCTTTGTTGTCTTCACCAACACTTGAAGCCGTCGTCCTTCGCAAATGCCCACGAATCTCAATTCGTTGCTGCATCGACATCATGTGGGTGTGTCCATTGCAAGCTCCTGATCAAGCTGTTCGGACTTTGATTCGGAGTAGACGCTAATGGAGGTAGAACCGATACTTCTCCGGTTGGTATGTGCTCCAAATCAGACAACTTGCAACACGAGTTTAAGAGGGGAAGAAGCGGCTTTAACTACGGCCGGTATGCGCTAAATTTGCCCGCAAGATTCTCTCTTTTTCCCCCCTTCTCCATGCGAACTGCTGTGATTTTGCGCGCTAGTTGTCTTTGCCTTTACGGTTGCTAGATTCTCTGTTTCCTTCTGATTGGGAGGCATCGTTTCAGCGCTTGCTACCTGGACTACGTAGTTCGTACGCTGGCATTGCCCATCCACAATTGCCACTAGCTCGTAGCCGCTGCAAACGATTATACATGATCCTAACGAGAGTACCAAGTCCATCAGAGTCTCAGAGATCAAGACTGGCATGTTGCAGGGATGCAGTAGTCGTTTATTAATTCTAGGAGAGTCCAGAGCATAGGGAAGATGCTGTGCTGCGTCGTCGGGATTTAACCTTCTGTTCCTATGCATGAGTTGTAGTCCTGTAGATCCACTAGATGGGAGCATGTCTAGGCATGACGCATTGCTGATGGGAAAATAGTAAGCAGATGATAGCCTATGGTACAGAATCCAATACTAATCACCACTTGGCATGGGGGTTGCAATAAAATTCGTTGTATTTCTATGGTACAGAATCATAATAAAGCATATAATAAAGGAGAACACCGAGTTCTCGAATACTGCCTCCGAGATCCACACGGCCTATCTGTGGCCCGCAAGAAGCATCTAATTGTCAATTCCATCGCTTATTTCAGTGAATTGCGATGGCTGACAGCGGAGACGACCCCAGCATCACATAGGGTCTTACAATGGAAGACATGGCAATATCCTTAACCATTGGAAGAGTCATCCCGTTTCACTTGTTCTCACTGCTATGGAACTGGCACTCTTGCATATTATCTAGGCCCAGCTGAACCAATTTAAATCAAATTTCTTGCAGTGCTGAGGCCCGTCGTTTGTGTCCTTGATGTTCAGATCCAATTTCGCTGTTTGGCATGACATGCTAAAGCCGTCTCTCCTCTCACGTCTTTCTTGGAGATTTCGAAGCCTTCTGCTTAGCTTGTCGATAAATAAATCCTCTTTTCCTCTTTCTTTCACGTGCGGATGGAATGCCATGCCTCCAATCCCCTTTCCTTTTTGAGCAGAAAGGCTGATTGATAGGATATCTTGATCTTTTTGTGAGCCCTCGCATGCAGTTAAAGAGCTGTCAACTGATCCATCACTAAGTTGCATGGTGTGCCCTTGTAGCATTGGTGAACCTTCAATCTCTTCAAGCCTGTAAAAGCATTGTGGAGGCATTCTGTTGACACTTTTGAGACCAGCTCTGGCAATTGCATCTAATCTATGCAGTTTCTAGAACGAGCCTGCATTCTGCTTTGCTGTCTCCTGCGCCTTTTGGAGTAACGATTGTAGGTACTTTCCTTGTGCTTCAATTCGGAGTTGCAAGTGTCTTTGTACCTGTTGAAAGGCATCATTAGTTTATTTCGTGTAACATATCAGATCATCAGTATTTGAACATTGCACTTTTCATTTCTTTTCTTGGAAGTGGAATTAAAGTAGTAGTGAACTCCTACCTCAGCTATATATTATTTTGCATAGCAAAATCATGTACAAGCAACACAAAGGAGCATAGGCTCAAATATTTTCACAAACAGGAGATACAAAAAGAGTAACATTAAGGGAAGCCTCATTCTCGACCGGGATACACGCGGATGGGTTGGGATTTTAGTTCAAATTCTCGGGCCATCCATGTGGATCCCGGCTGGGAACGGGCTATTAGATGTGTATTTTCTTGTTGTATAAGAGATTTTCTGCATATATATCATACACATACTTGTATATATATTGGCCCATTGACCTTATAACAAATACAAGCGCTATTCATATTATGGCATCAGAGCAAACTTAGTATTTTCGTCAAGGTGCTGCCGCTGCTGGTTCACCTTCTACAGCAGCCGTTGCCGCTTGGTTTTGCCTCCATCGCACTCATCATCGTCGAGCCTCGTCGCCACTAGATTTCTCCAACCATCGCCGCTGCCTGGCTTTTCCACCCTCTGATCACAGCTCTCCATCCACTGCAATCCCAAGCCATTGTAGCAGCCACCGTCGCACGGATTCCCCATCTGGCCGCCAATTGCCGCCTGCCCGGTCGCCCATTGTCCCCCTTGGCAGCGTCTCACGCAGGCTACACCGCTGGAGACCGCTCGCCGATGCCATCCGACTGTTGCTCGACCAAGCGCTTGCTTGACCACCCCGGTCATCACCCTCGGGGACATCTCATGTGGGCTCCGACGTCGGAGACTACTCACCGACGCCGTCTGACCGTCGGCCGCCGCCCGACATTTGCTCGACGGGGCGCTTGCCCGACCGCCCGCCATTGTCGCTCCGGTTGTCTCTGCTCTGCCTGCCAACTGTCGTCGTTTCGGCCGTCTCCGCTTCGGCTACCGTCGCTCCAAGCCGCCGCCGCCTTCTCTCCTACATTTCCTCCGTGTGTCGATTAACTTTCAGGTCTCTGCTATTTTGTTTGCTAGCATGGGGGTGCATCTCACTGGAGTTGTGGTTGGTTTGGCTTCAGCATAGGTGATGTGGACGCATCTGTGCAACCGCTACGAGTCATCTGATGATTCCTTATATCTTGCTGTTGTGTGTCAGGAGCAGTCATTGCAGTAGGGAGATGCTATTGTAGATGAGTTCTATGCCCTGTTGTCCACGATATGGCATCAGATTGACTCCTTGGGATTGGATGTTTGCAACATTTGTCAATGTTGTCAGCGTCAACAATCTCACCTGGAGTTTCGTTGCATCTACTACTTTTTGACACGTCTCTAGGTTAAGCATAAGCAGACTCGTGCTCAATTGCTAACTTGCCACTCGTGTGATTCATGTTGAGGAGTTTCGCATTCGTGGTGCGGGTCTGCTGTCATCACCATCGTTTCCTTCGATTTTGGTAGCTCCTCACGCTTCTATACCCACTATGCCTTTAGCTACTCCTTCACTAGTGGCGCCTTCACCAGTGACAACTGCTGTTGGTAGGGGACTCCACTGCTCTTACTACAATAAGGATGGAGATGTGGGCAGTTCTGCTACATAAAGAAGAAGGATTTACGTGAAGTGCCCATCCACCGAATGGCACTAGTGGTTGCTCTTCTCAGAGGAGCTCTGGTGCTTTTAACACTTAGGAGATTATCACACTGCTACGTCGCATGGCTGCTTTTGCACCATCCGGTTCTATTGGTTCTGCTGCGCAGTCTTTCTAGTGAAAGACTGCCTTATATTTCTCCTTTCTTAGGTATATCACCTTGGATTCTTGACTTTGGTGCTTCTTTTTATGACATCTAATTTCACCTGTCTTACTTCTATTAATCCTCTAGCTACTCCTATTAGTGTTCAGACAACATATGGTACCTCTCTTTTGTTGCAGAATGAGGCACTCTTTTAAATTCCTCTTTTTATGTTCTTGTTATTTCTCATGTTCCAAAACTAACCATGTAGCTCATATCTGCCAGTCAGCTCATGGATCATGATTGCCGTGTTATTCTCAATTCTGATTCTTTTTGTGTTTAGGATCATCGCGCGGGGTCTCTGGTTGGTACTGGCCCTTGCTGCCACGATTCACGGTGTCTTTGAGAGCTTGCTGGCTTCATCTTTCTTTCGCTACCCTTGTTAGCCTTGCTGTCTCCACCACCACCTTTGCATCTGTTGTATCCTCCACCACGTCCTTTGCTCAGTGGTATCATTATTTGGGACATCTTTGTGGATCGCATCTATCTTCATTAGTTAGCTATGGTCTTTTAGGGTGTATGTCTAGTGATGCTTCTCTAATTTGTCAGGGTTGTAAACATGGAAAGCAGTTTCAACTCCCTTATCCTTCCAGTGAGTCAATGTCACAATGTCCTTTTGACCTTATTCATTCTGATGTATGAGGTCCAGCTCCTTTTGTTTCGAAGGGAGGTCATCAATATTATATAATTTTTATTGATGATTTTTCTCAGCAGACATGGATATACTTCATGTCATCTCATAGTGAGGTTCTATCCATCTACAAGAATTTTTCCACCATGATCCGTACTCAGTTTGACTGTCCTATTCGTGTTTTTTGTGCTGATTCCTTTAGGGAGTACATGTCAGGAGTCCTTCATGGTTTTTCTGGCTGAGCAGGGTGCTTTTGTTGCCAAGCAGGGTACTTTTATTGCCATGCAGTTTACTCTTTCTCAGTTTTTTTGCCCCGGTACTCATCCTAGAATGGTGTGGTTAAATGAAAGTATCGTCATCTTCTTGAGACATCCCATACTCTTATGCTTGCTTCTACTGTTCCACCACACTTCTGGGCTGAGGCTATTTCTATTGCCACTTTTTCTAATCAATATTTAGCCTTCTTCTACTCTTCAGGGTGGGATCCTAGTTGAGTGTCACTGTGGCAAGACTCTTGATTATTCTAGTATTTGCCTCTTTAGGTGTGTGAACTATATTCTTATTGCACCTTGTGAGCGCACCAAGCTGACCACTCAGTTAGTGGAGTGTATTTTTCTGGATTTATAGTGCTGAGTATAAGGGATATCGTTGTTGGGATCCTATTGGCTGACGGATGCGGATTTATCATGATGTTACTTTTGATGAGTCTCGTCCTTTCTACCTTTTTCCTTCTCCTTCCTCCACTCCAACATCTCTCGTCGTGCCACTTTATTTCTTGACTTTTCCTGCCACCTCCATAGTCACCACATCACCATTGCAGCTTTGAGACTCTCTGGCACCTCCTTCATCGTCGACGTCTCCTTAGCCATCGGCACCCCCTCTAGAGATTTTTCCTGGCCTTGTTCCTTCTTATCCTCTTACTACACTCATCGTTGGTGAGCTGAGGATTTTTCTGATGTGCCATATTCTTATGATGGGTAATCTTCTTCAGCTTCTCCTCCTTGATATACTCTTTGTGATCGCCAATCTATTCGCTTTGGTTTTGCTGCCATTGCTATTGTCGAATCGACTTCTTATCATCATACTACTATTCAACAGGAGTGCACTACTACAAAAAGGGTCATCACAGACGGTTCAGAACTGCCATCACAGACGGTTTTCTGAACCGCCTGAATATATGTGCCGGTGATAATCCGAGGTTATCACAGACAATTTGTGAGCCGTCTGTGATAAAGATAACACAAACGATTTGTAACTAGAACCATCTGTGAAGAAAACTATTACAGACGGCTCAAAACAAAAACCGTCTGTGATACTCACACATCATAGACAGTTCTAGTTACCAACCGTCTGTGATTGGTGAGTATCACAGACGGTTGGTATATAGAACCGTCCGTGATAGTCCTTCATGGCATAACGGTGAGAATGCAGAAGACACTCTTACGACACTTACGACAAGAGTGTATTCTGCAGTTGACCGAGGTGTCACAACGGAGGCGCTAGCTCACGGTGGTAGTCGGCATCGTCGAAGGAGAAAGCTATATAGTGGATAAACTCACACGTGACTGCCGGTGGAAATGTAGATGGGGAGTAATTAATAAGGGTCGAGCGATAGGAGGAACCGATGCCTATCATTCAATGTAGAGATAATGGACGGGTGAGATCAAAATCCTGGGGGATACGCCACGGATTGGTGATGTGTCATTATCAGAGATGGTTTTTTACACTAACCATCTGTGATAATGCACATATCATATACGGTTTGTTATACAAACCGTCTGTGATAGTTTCATAGACGATTCTATTTAAAAACCATCTGTAATAATGCGTATATCACAGACGGCTTTTAAACCCAACCGTCTATGATAGTTTCAAAGACGGGTTTAGCCATGAATCGTCTGTAATAATTAAAGCACAGATGGCTCCACATGAACCGTCTGTGATGGGACGTCCAGTATAGCTTATTTTGTAGTAGTGGTGCTAGCATGCGATGGCGTAGGAGATTGATGCCCTTGAGTGTACTGGCATATGTAATCTTTTCCCTTTTCCTACACATGTTACTCTTATCACGTGCAAGTGGGTCTATAAGGTTAAGACCCGCTCTGATGTTCTCTTGAGTACTACAAGACTCATCTCATGGCACATGGTTTTCTGTAGGAGCATGGTCGTGATTATGATGAGAGTTTTGCTCTTGTGGTTCACATGACCACCATTCGCACTCTTCTTGCTGTGGCATCTATTCGGGCATGGTCCATCTCTCATATTGATGTCAAGAATGCCTTTCTCAATGGTTAGCTGCATGAGGAGGTTTCTATGCAACCACCACCGGGGTATTCTGTTCCTGAGGGTATGACTTGTCACCTTTGCCGATCTCTTTACGGTCTCAAGCAAGCTCCTTATGCCTAGTTTGATCGTTTCTCTTTTGTTGTCACTACGGCTAGTTTCTCTGCCAGTGCTCATGATCCTGCTCTTTTTAGTCACACTTCACCTCATGGTCGGACACTTCTTCTTTTGTATGTTCATGATATGATCATTACTAGAGATGATTCTTAGTATATCACCTTTGTTAAGGAGCATTGTAATGCGTAGTTTCTCATGTCTGATCTGGGTCCTCTTCACTACTTTTTTGGGAGTGAGGTTATTTCTACGCCCGAGGATTTCTATCTATTCTAAGAAAAGTATATCCAAGATCTTCTTGATCGCGCTTCTCTTACTGATCAGTGCATAGCTGAGACTCCCATGGAGCTTAATATTCATCTTCGGCCCACTGATGGTAAGCCTCTTGCTGAACCTACTCGGTATTGTCACCTTGTTAGGAGTCTTGTTTATTTTAGTGTCACTCGACCTAACATTTGTATCCTATGCATATCTTTAGTCGGTTTGTCTTTGCTCTCACTCAGCTCCATTATAGTTATTTTCTTCGTGTTCTATGATATCTTCATAGAACAATCACTCGTCGTCTCTTTTCTCCTCACTCTAGCTCTTTACAACTCTAGGCATATTTTGATGCCACCTAGGCTAGTGATCATTCTGATCGTCGGTCTCTCTGCTTATTGTGTTTTTCTTGGTGGTTTTCTTATTGCTTGGAAGACTAAGAAGTAGATAGCAGTTTCTCGTTCAAGTACTGAGGCTGAGTTGTGAGGTATGGCTCTGTTGACTACGGAGGTTGTTTGGCTACGATGGTTACCTGACAATTTTTGGTATTTTTGTTTCTGCACCAGCTGCTCTTTTGTTTGACAGTACATATGCTATTAGCATTACGAAAGATCAGGTGAAGCATGAGCTTACCAAGTATGCTGGTATTGATGCTTTCTATATGTGGACACAGGCGTAGGACCAGATTGTTGCTCTTCAGTATGTGCCATTAGAGTTTCAGTTGGGAGACTTCTTCACGAAAGCACTGACCAAAGCCCAGCATGGTTTCTATCTCTCCAAACTTCATGTTGATCCACCATAAATTTGAGGGGTGTGTTGGATGTGTATTATTGGCTGTGTATTTTCCTTGTTGTATAAGGGATTTTCTACATATATGCCATACATGTATTTGTATATATATTTTCCCATTAGCCTTATGATGAATACAAATGCTATTCATAACACAGGCCTCCCAAACAAGCTCTAAAGATTTACACTTGATCGGCTATTTTTTCTGGGCCTTTCTTAGGCTTTATCATTTTTACATGTTTTTTTTATTACTCTGCATATGATAGAAGCAACTCTTTGATGTTCCTTCTAATTTGACCTCAAGTTATCCAATGATGTATTTAACATTAGTTTTAACTTAGGTTGGAGGTGATAATTATTACAGGTTTTGAGTAATGACAAACAAATATTCACATACACTTCAGACGACTGTCTATCTCCCTAGATAATACGGTGGCAGGACTCAGCATTTCGGCCTTCTTTTATGTCATTGAAGTCATGCGCTGACATAGAGCACATCATTTTAAGCAGTGGATAAAGTGGGGCTACCAGTAAACAAGAAATCATACAGCCATACCGGATAAAGATAAAGTTAGTGTCTGATTTAGATGTAATAGAATTCAAAGTAAACATGACCATAGCATAGACATGAAGTTCTAAAATTATCTATGATGCTTAAGCATTGTTTATGTTAGACCATGTGGCTAGGTTTAGGATATTTTGGTGATGAATAATTGACAATGGTTAATTTGTTATGATGAATAATTGGTGATTTTGTTTAGCGGTGTTATGCGAGTTGTGTTGCGTGTGTGCGGACTGATGTTGGCCAAGTTGAGATGAACTTGTGCCGGAAGAATGTTCTTTGGTCTTTGCATGTGCAGGTTGAGCATGGAGGCGATCATGGTCGGTGACGAGGTGGACCGGAACTAGGATGGGGAGATCTGAGGTTCAGATGGTCAAGGAGGTCACGAGATGATCGGGCTCATGCTTGGGGCGCATGGAGATCGAAGGTGGATGATACGTGGAGAAGCTACGGGAGGTGCGGTCCTGAAGGCTTCGACACGTGACGTGTTAGAAAAGTCGTGAGTGTGAAAAACCTGTGTTAGGAAGGGTTTCGGGTCCCTTGAAAATTAGTGGGCCAAAAGTCTAGTTGAGGTAAAAAGGCCCAGGCCTAGTTGGAGTTGGATTAGGATTCGAAGTCCTAGTTGGAGTTGGATTAGGATTCGAAGTCCTAGTTGGAGTTGGATTAGGATTCTAAGTCCTAGTTGGAGTTGGATTAGGGTTCTAAGTCCTAGTTGGAGTTGGATTAGGATTCTATGTCCTAGTTGGAGTTGGATTAGGATTCTAAGTCCTAGTTGGAGTTGGATTAGGATTTTAAGGCCTAGTTGGAGTTGGGCTGTGTGTGTATATATATGCATGCGGTGGCATGGCAAGAGTTGCACCGAGGAGCCGTGGAGGAAAAATACGCGTGAGGGAAAAAGAGAAGGCGTTGTTTTGAAGACGCGTGGTACGAGCGAATAGAAGAGTTTGCGGCGGATTCACGTATATGAATTGAGGAGATTGATGGATGAACAGTGTTCATCTTTTTGAATAAAAGTTTGTAAGTTTTTAATTCGCATCTATTATCCTTTTTCTTGGTTTTTTGATTCCTATAAATTCTCCATGCATTGATCTTTGTCTAGGTATTTTTGTTACTTGCATACATGAATTAGTTTTAATTAATAAATTGATTAGAAGATTTTAAAAATGAGCACGCTAGCCGATCGATCGGAAGTTCGCTGCTACAGTAAATCGCTACAGTGTTTTGCTACAGTACCTCGCTACAGTAATTTGCTACAGTACGCTACAGTGATTGCTACAGTAAATTCAGGAAAAAAATATTTTTAAGTTCCTTTCGTTATTTCTGGTTTTTGCATATTAAAAGGTAGAAAATAAAAAAAAGGGTTTCCGCTGTGCGTTGCAATCATTCACCCCCCTCTGATTGCTATCAACGATCCTACAGTTTATGTGGTCTCGGGTCATGCTACTCTATTTTTGCATGTACATATTTTTGAATTGGATGATTTGTATGTAATTATTTGCATCCATAACAATATGAGCCGTAAATCTGGGATTGGTGCCCATCGCAGCTATTTTTTTTCCTGTCTCTAGTGTATATTTTCCAGAGATTTTTATTTGACATCCATTTATTAAGTAGTCAGCCATGAAATTCAACCTAAAATATAAAATTCTATTTGTTCAAAGGGATGTAAAAGTAACTATCATAGTAAATATAATTTATATTATGCTACTTCTGTACCTCTAGTTGGTCATGTAGCCGTCGCTGCACTTCAATTTGCATCTGAAGGACTTCACCTATGTGCATAGATCTGATAAAATACAAAACTATGTTACCTTTCGTGAACATGCTGAAGCAAACATTTACTCATCTCTTACTTGTTTGTCTGGGTTCCAAGGTTTAGGTGGCTGACTGGTGATCCATTTCCTTCAGATGGATTCTCTGTTGCTATGGTGCAGCCTACCACTGCCGAATGAAAAAAAGAAGCTCAGAATTAAGCTTAATGGTAGGCAGACAACTTGAGAATGCTATACTTACCATTTCTTGCATTTCCGACATTAGCTTGAGCATGGAGATTTTTGCTTAGTCTGCATTTCTATGGTAAAAGACAAAATAATTTAGTGTCTTGCTTGAAGACATGTATAAGGAAAAACTGCGATGTTTCCAAAAAAAAAGACAGGAAAGAATGAGATACTAAAAATTCCATATATATACCTGGAGATGACTCTTAAGATGATATAATGTTAGTCCAGGGACACCCATCAGCCTCATAATTGTTTTGGGGGTAGCTTCTGCAGGATTTTGAAGTGTTTAGATGATAATTTTCACGTACTTTCTTGTATGACAGAAGGGTTTCATCGCATACTCACTATCTGGTCCGCCAAGTTGATTTACTGCCTCTACAAAACGATCATGTAGCTCAGGGGTCCATTTTAACCTAGGCTTAGCATCAGTTGAGAGTGCAAGCCCCGACTCTGCAGGAATAGTTCCCCCTTGCAAAAGCAAGTGCCTCTCTGGAGGGAAAGTTTGCTTAGAAGACAAGAGTTGGCTGTGGCTCTGGAGCTGCTGTTGATGATGATACATCTGACATGAATATATCTCAGGTTAGGATCTATGACAAGAGATCTCCTTTTCTTTTTTGAGCAAACCAAACTTCACATGCATGACACATCTCATACCTTTGTTATGTGCTGATGTCTGCTTGTAGACTGCACAATCCTGCCAGGAACTGTCTGCTGCAGTTTTATCAGCCCTCTGTTTCTGGGTTGTTCATCGTATGTTGAAGTTCTCTTCTTTGGGAATGAGATAACATTTAGCTGTTCTAACTAGCTACGACTACTCATGTCAAGATCTTATGCAGAGACTGGTCTTATAAGGCAGGCAAGTGAGGAGATAATTTCGAATCGTTGGAACAAACACTCAAGCCTGACCCAATATTTGCAGCAACTGAAAAGAGATTATCCTTATTCCTTTAGGTACCTGTGGACCCTATTCACACCAATCTTTTTATTTGTCAATTCCAGGAACACACTTGCATTCTGATTCTGCACTAACAAATATGGTTTATATTGCTATAACTTCGCATACACGAAGGGGGGAAATTAGACATAGTCATGTTATCTATTGGTCTTACGGATTAAAGTGGTAACCTTGTTCTCTGGAGAACTTTTGGGCTGTGGTCTGTAGTATTGTCTTTACTAGATTCCTGGATTACATCGTACTGGTTTAGAACTAATTCCGCTCTCCACTGCACTTGCATTGTGAAGTGGAAGGGCAACATTTGCGGTTGGTCGGCATTGATTAGGATTCTGTATGTTCTGCAATCACATATGCTATTGCATGTTGTATATGCTCAGCGTATTCAAGCATGATATACAAGTGATTAAGGAATATTTTTATCGGTTCTTATGAGAGCAAAGTATACAAGTGATTAAGGAATACGCTCTTTATACAAGTGGTGGAGACGGTTTAGTTTCTTGATTTCAGTGCTCTATGTTGCTTTTCCTTTACATATGCGCTTTTACAACCAACTGTTTCTCTTACAGTCTTACTTCCATAATTTGTCATCCATGCTTTGACAAAAACTGCCTCAAGTTCAATTTTAGATATGCTTAACTTGCATAAAGTCAAAGTTATATGCAATAGTTCGTACAAAAAAATAACTTAGAGCTCTTCCTTTATAATTTGGGAGGTTCTATAATATTTTATATGTAGCCATGCCACCTTTTTTTATTTGTTTCTGCAATCCAGTTAATGTTCAGGTTATGTTGTGAGTCACAACTGCAGGATGCACCTCAAGTTTTCAAAAATATTTTTTTGGAAGGGAAGTTTTCAAAATCATTGGTATGGTAAATCAACTAAAATCAATTGCAATCTGATACTGTAGGTAGGACCTTCTCAAAAAGAAATGCTTGACAAGCTTGTTCTTTCGAAAATAACTAATAGGAGTGGTCCAAGATAGTAGTATCCTTGCTCTTTATAGCGTGCTATTTGGATGGTTTGCTTGCTGCTATTATGTGGATCAACCAGTCTTCTCCAATGTTGCTTAGGGAATCCATGTACTTGCCAATTACAAATGCCCTCTGTTCACTTATTGTCGGACCCAGATTTCACAAATCCAGAATCCTCTGTGATTCCATTGCACTATTTTCTGGATCAGTAGATAGTGTTTAATACACATAGCTGAATCATCCCATATACGATATAGACCGTACCATTCATTAATATTACAATATCTAAGTTCAAATAATCTACATCGAGGTAAGTTTACATAAAGGGCCATCAGGCTAACTATTCACATTACATAAATGGGAAAGCGATAGCGGACTGGGAAAAACCCAGGTGTGGTTGATATTAACCAGGAGCCTGGCTAATATTGAACTCACCCGCAAGTTAGCTTGGTTGGCTAGACTATAAAGAGATGCTAGAATTCTCAGTCCTAATCTAATTGCCACTGGCTTCACTACCCCTCGCCACCTTGGTCCTCATAGAATGCATACGAGTCTTGGTTCACGTACTCTGAAGGGGGGTTGAGAGCGAGGGTAAGCACACACAACCGTGTTCCGTGAGTCAACACAAAGAATGTATGGAATTATAGATGCAAGGCTTAAACAAGGGTGGCTCGAGTTCTTTTATTTGCGTAAATCAACATTTGCAAATATTACTAGTTAAAATTTCCTAAGACTTAACATTTTAGCAATTCATGCTTTAAAGAGATTGAAATTGTGCAATAAGTATAGCGGTGTATGTTTTATTCACATGTTACATGGTTCCATTCACCTATGCTAGGTTTTTTATCATTAGGTTACATCCACCTTATTATCAATGTTGGAGTACTTCTCTCCAAAAAAAGTCAAAGTTAGAGTACTTCCCTCCAATAGGTTTTCACCCCACCCACAAAGGTTTTGGAAAAGAACTAACTCGAGAAAGTTCTCATGCCCACCCTTGACCGTGGGCACGACTGTTCAAATAGTTTATACTTTGCAGAGACTATACATCTTTACCCATAAGCGACAATTGACCCGATAGCACTGCACGATTCCTTGGTCATGTAGATGGATTGACCGTCATGTAGTTTTTCGTAGTTACCTCGCCCCATTGCCAGTCCACCCATTATGATCTTGTCCCACCGAAGTAGGTCTCATAAAGTTGCATAGGAAGTCATACCCTAATATCTTAGCGGAGCTAGACTACGACATTCCACGACGCTAGAGAAACGGGAACACATCACCCTTACACAGCGTCCCATTCATGTCGGACCTTGGTCCACACATCACAACTCCATTCCCTCACCAGTGGAATGACTCCAAGGTCCGGTAACTCTACTTGACCTAGTTGCAATTTGCAGATTTATGATTGCACTATTTTACATGAAGAGGTTATCACAGGATTAAGTTCTTAATGTATCTGGGCAGTTCATACCACAACCTACAGTTTCTTGTGCGACATTGGCACCAGCCTTTCTTACCATCCGCACAAATAGGTTTAGCAAGTTTTAGGTTTTTGAGAAGCATAAAATAAGTTGCCTCAAACTATCAGTCATCTACATCCCATGACTGTCCCAAATCAAGATTTATGTTTAAAGGATGATGATCAGGGCAAACTAGTGTTCTGGACTTGACATGACTAGCATAACATTTATTTAAACTTATAGCTACTCTAATTAATACTATTATCTAAGGTGACAAAGTTCATGGATTTTTAAGTTTCAAGGATGGTATAGATATATTACTAAATCGACAAGTGGGTGATAGCTACCTTACAAGTAACATACATTTGTACATGAAATAAAGCATGCAATTTGACTAGTTTAAATAAACATAATTCGCCTAAAATATAAGATCAAAATGCTAACTTGCCTAGGTCACAGGTTGGTTGGTCTTACTACTCTTGTGATGCGTAGACTTGAGGCTCGGTTGCGTCTTCAAACTCTACTCGGACGAGTACGCCAAAAAGCGAATGACAAGCAAAGAGAGTAAATAAATACCCAAATAAACTCTAAATTGAACCAAACTAGAACCAACAGAAAGAGCTTGAATTTAGAAAATTTTAGAAACAAGTTTCACTAAATTCGGAGCTATGACGAGGAAGAATGAGCTCTTCAAAGTTTATTTTTAAGAAAAATCCCAAAAATAAACAGAGCAGAGAGAGTTCTCTCTCTGACAGGTGGGTCCCACAATTTTTAATTGATTTTTGAAATATTTTAATTCTTAAGAGTTCAGTGTATGACTTGTGGGGCCCATGGGTTAATTAATTAAATGAAAATTATTTTTCTTTTCTAGAAACGGCATGAGACTTACATGTGGGGCCTCGGCACTGTGCAAATAGTGTTTTGGGCCCACATGTCAATGCCTCAGGTTCTTAACTCAAGTCTTAAAAGATTCTTAACTAAGGTAGGGCCCGCATGTCAATCTAACAATGGGTTTAAACCGGTATGGGGGCCCACCAATTAGCGGTTCATTAGCAGCTACTAAGTATGATCATTAAATGCTAATGATAAAACTAACACTAATTATGTGGGAACAGTGGTATTCCCTGACCGAATGGTGGCAAGGCTCGCCGATGGTGAGGGAGACAACAGTGGCATGAAAGCGTAACCAAAATGGGTTTATTTGCCACATGTGCTCCCCTAAGAGAGATGGCATGGCTGAAATAGACTGAAGAGCCACTGACGACAAGCTCGGCGGTGGCTGGAACAGGGCAATAGACTCGACGGCGGCTCCAACGATTACAGATCAATTAAATGGGAAGGGAGCTACTAGGGAAGAGTAGGAGCTCACCGAAGAAGGAAGAAGAGCTTGGGGAGGCCAGAGGTGAGTTGGCGACGAAGAACCTAAACGGCGGAGGTGGGTGATTGGTGCGAGCGAAGGTGAGGCTGAGATGCTCCAAATTAGCACCAGGATTAGCTTCACAGGGTGGCGAGGATGCTTCGGATAGAAGGAATTGACGTCAAGGAAGGGTAGCCGGAGTTGAGAAAGACGCAGCCTCCGACGAGCTACAAAGGAGGAAATGCCGATTAGGCTTAGTGGGAGGACTGAAGAGGTCAATCAAACAACATAGAGGGCTTGGAACGGCTTGAAAACCATTGAGGAGGGCTGACACCAGCGATGGCCGAGGGGAGGTTTCAACGGCAATGGAAGCAAACTCGGGAGAGCAAAGGGAATCAAGGGGACGTGGAGGGGAATTGAAAGGGGTTTGACTGAGCCTTTTATAGAGGAAGGAAGGGAGTGGGAAGCGTTGGCAGTTGGGCATGATTTAAGGCGCGCGGCGGTAGTTGTGGCACCATGCGAGCTTGAGTGGAGAGAGGAAGAGAGGGAGCTGGTGCCAGGCTAAGGGGAGAGGGGATGCCAGGCACACGCAACCGGGGGGTGAGGGGTCAATGCGACCAAGAGACTTAGTCGCCTAGGTACGACCGCGTGTGGTGATGCAACGAGAAAACCATGGGCAGTTTCGGCTGTGACCGTAGCAAGGAGCGGAGGGAGGCAAGAGGATCTAGGCCTGAGGAGGGGTATGGTTCGGTGATGGTGCTACCACGGGGAGGGCTAGTGCCGGGGAGAAGGAGAAACCAGGGGCAATGACACGGCGCTTCCGGTGCGGCGCGCTTGGGAGAAAAACAGGGGAAGGGGGAAGAAAGGAGGAAAAGAGAGGAGGGGCTGGGTGGGCTGAAGGCTAAGGGAAAAGGCCATTTGGGCCCGAGCAAGCCAGGAGGGAAAATGGGCCTGAGCCCAAGAGGAAAAGTTTGTGAATTTTTGGTGGGAATTTGAAATTCAAGCAAAACCAAAAGGCCAAATTTGAATTTTTAACTCAAGCTTTTGAAGCTAGACACAAACTTTTTGAAATTAAACTCAAATTTACAAGCACAAGGTAATATGCCCAAAAATGGGATATTACACTTATTAAGACAGACAAATGGTCCTCGTTAGGGGTGGGCGTTCGGGTTACCCGATTTTTTCGGGTCGGGTAATTCGGGTAATTCGAAATTCGGGTAATGAAAACTGCTACCCGATATTAGCCCCAAAAAAATACTACCCGCAATTTCGGGTACCCGATAATTCGGGTTCGGGTTCGGGTATACCCGATATACCCGAATTTCAGCAAACTGCATCGAATTTCAGCAAACTGCACAGAATTTGTACATAATTTCAGCAGCAATTTGCATAGAATTTCAGCAGCAATTTGCATAGAATAATATATCACAGGCAGTTGTTCAAACAGAGAGAATCATATACTAAATTACTAATAAAGTGACATGATTACCGGGTAGTTCGGGTAGTTCGGGTACCGGGGGATATTACCCGAACTACCCAAACTAATTTCGGGTAATCAGAATCGCTATCCGAATTTGGGATCGGGTACCTCGGGTTCGGGTATTTCGGGTTCGGGTTCGGGTAATTCGGGTACGGGTAATGGGTAGCGGGTATTTTGCCCACCCCTAGTCCTCGTGATACGATATTATCTGTACCTTGGTTCCTGTTCAAGTGCGGCATGCTGGTGCGTATCTGTTCCTCCAAATTGCCGTTCGATTCCTCGAGCATTGGCTGGGAATTCTGAACAATGATGGCCGACGATCATCAGGAGCATAAACTAAAACTACCATGCATTAGAACATGGAATAAACTCTTTCTGGCCATAGCTTTATCTTTTGTGCTGAATCCAATGACAATGAAAGGGAGTGAGGGGGGGGAGGGGGCGGGGAGAAGTATTTTATCTTTGCGCAGAGATCAGATTACATTCAGTTGTTACTTGTTAAGTGCTTGGAATCGTATCCTCTCTTTTTCTCTTTTCGAGCTCTTGACATTATCGTTTGCGCAGCAGGCACGCGAT
This sequence comes from Dendrocalamus latiflorus, assembly GCA_017311315.1. NCBI lineage: Eukaryota > Viridiplantae > Streptophyta > Magnoliopsida > Poales > Poaceae > Dendrocalamus > Dendrocalamus latiflorus. Next base: position 38,214,178 of record CM029611.1, read on the forward strand.
CCCGCAAGAAGGAATAAGGGAAAGTGCGATGCTGACAAAGCTGGGGGGAGGAATCGTGCGCTTTTCGTTTTTTTTTTTGGTAAAGATGAGAAGGAACTTATCGCCTTTGTCTACCTCTTGCGTGTGGTTCTTTTGTTCCGCGACTTCCTTGTATCTTGCAGGCTTGTGCTGTGCAAGAGCGAGCAGGACTAACACGTGTGGACTGTTGAATAGGTAGATTATTATCTTTATTACTATTTAATAAGTTTGAGTTGGTGATTGATGCATTCTTCTCCCTCCTTTCTCAATCGTCCGATCTGAATACTGTAATCTTGACCATCTATCTAACATCCTTCTCCCTCTCTCTCATATCTAACTACGCCTCCTCTCCACTTCCACTAACAGTTACCATCTGCCATCTTCTCTTCTACCCGGCCTCTCTCGCCTCCTGTTTGGACTGTATAATTTTTTATATGCCTATCTTTCTTGGTGATGCAAATATGTGAAATTTATATAGTTAGAAACTGATGAAAAATTAACTCATCATCATTTGAATTATGCCCCTGATTCCTCTTGCATTTTGACAATTGACCTGCACTAGCTGAATGTCCGTGTGTTGTTACGGATTTAAAAACTTTTAGAACATGTTTGTATGCATATTCTATAAATTTTTACCACCTATGAATTTTTTAAAAAAATCTGTATCAATGTATGAGCATTCAGCTAGTATATCTGTAGACTGTAAGTAGGAGTCGTCCTTGCTTTGTGCTTATATTAAATTCCCATCTTGGATGCAGGAAGAAAGTGAACCTGAACACGAGCAACAGGGATGGCGATGGATAAGTAATTAAGTATAGGCCAGCCGTTTCACTTTTGATGTCATATCAAACCCCTGTGATGATGAGAAATGAAATGGCTGGCTGCGTGGTTGCATAAGGTGAAGTTGGCAATTAGCGTCCAGCAATGGGCTGGGCCGGTTCGTGCAACATTTCTGAATGAGGATCTTCGGACAGGCCGGGCCGCGCCATCTACGTTGCTTGATCTATCAGCCGAGCAGGCCAGCAGCACGACGACTCCCTGCGGCGCGGGTTGGCAGCTGATAGCCTCGCAACCCAAAATAGCAACCCTCACCGCCCGTGCTGCGCGTCTTTTTAGCGTGTGACGAGCCAACTGGACGACGGCTTGTGCGCCGGACGCGCACCCCACTCCATGGGCTTGTGAAGTACTAACAGAATTTCTCATATCATTTGATAGGATATATACAGACGAATATCACTTATTCTGTATTATATTTCATATTTTTTCTCGGAATTGGAATAGATAGTACCGGATACTTATTTACCTCTTACGTATTCGCTCCGCGAGCCTTCGATCGGTCCATCAGACAGAAATTATCCACTTCATTTACACTCCTACTCTTATTCTACTAGAAAATCCTAGGGTAAAGGGTCGGCTCAACCCTCACTTCGGTAGGAAACATGTGTTTCCCGTTCGGTCCGAGGGATCAGGCCGAATAATGGGCTGTTGCTTTCGAGCGATTGAGTGAAGAGTTATGTGCACCTCGAATCTTCATTGCTGGTTGCTCAGCTCGCTAAAAGACATCGACTAAGGAACTAATATAAGTACTCTTAATGCAACGTATGAAATGTTCAATAATACGTCTTCTTGATAAAACATTGTACATCTTTATGAGAAAATATTGTAAATATCCATGAATAGCAACAAAGTATGAAACTAAGCAGCTAATAAGAGGACTTGCTATCCAATCAATAAAAGAATCAACTAAGCAACTAAATTTGACCACACAAAGTTGTGAAGTCATCATGGCAGGGTTTAACTCAACAGAAACATCTCTTGCCACTCTGATGCTCTCTAAGCCTATTCTGGTCAACATGTTCCAACAAGTCATGGATTTAATAGGTGACTCTAATGCTCAAAAGTTAACCAATACCATCTAAGGAAAAGTACTACCACTACCCCAGAAGCAAGATGTAGTTCAAACAGTAAAAAAGGGGAACAGTGCAAATTTGCCACTCTCCTTTGTTTGAACATGTAGGATCAGAAATGGCAATAGAGGGGGGGTGAATGGTGTCTTTAAAAATCGCCCCAAATATTCACACCATTTTCTTCTCCGATAGCTATAGAAACTATGAAGAAAGAAGTGACAAGCTCACTGGAACAGAAGAAAAGACCAGAAAGCAAAGAGGACACAAGATAGAAAAACACATTAGAACAGAGAACAACTTTTGAGGCCGGTCTGACCGCTCAAACATGGCCGGTCTGACCGCCAAGGCTAAGGCCGGTCTGACCGCCGTTACCCATCCGGTCTGACCGTTCGGGGCACAACCCGGTCTGACCGCTAGGGTTAGCGGTCTGACCACCAAGGGTGGTCCGGTCTGACCGCCTTAGAGAACCTGGTCTGACTGGTGCAAATTTCGCGAAGGCCGACAGAAAATCAGGGAGCAGCAGACTAAAAAATGACAGCACATTACATACTGAAAGAGAGGCTAAACCAGAGAAATGGGAGACCAATTTCAATGCTTCTCAAATCAAATCCTCTGGACTCCAGACTAAACATCTAACCATCCTCTGGGAAAGAAGGAATCAGATCAAAAGAACATAAATACCAACATTCCGACAAGAGAGCAGTACCGAGCTGCTTGGTTGGAAATCTTCTCCCGAGACCAAGATTATCTTGAGATTCTCAACTTTTTTGAACAAGAATCTTTAGATCTTAACAAGGAGTGACCCCACAACTGAAGAACACAACCTCAAAACAATCCTTTCCCTGAGACACAGATGGAACACGAATCCTCTGCCTCCAAGAAAACAGTAAACCCTAGATAAACTGAAAGTAGAGGAAGAAGGCGCAAACAACATCTCAGAAAGACAATAGATAAAGGAATCCTTGCTCTTGGGAATAAGTGAGCCAAGGGCTTTGAGGCACTTCCCAGTTCAAAGCAAACTCAAATTCCAAACAAATCAAAGGAGCCAAAGAACCAAGAAGCAAGCATCAACTGGAGAAATAGAGGATATGGGACAGAACAGATAAACGAAAAACCATCATAGCTGAGAAGAAACATCTCAAAGATTGATGAGAAGACATGAATGATTACATAAGTAAGTGTCTCTAGCCATTACAATCCACTCATCATCCGAGAGCACACACTCAACAAGAAAACAAAGAAAACCCACTGCAGACTCTCCTCACAATAGAGAAGAGAAACAAGGCCACACCATACATGATTCTTGCACAGGCAAGGAAACCAATAAAGAGGCTGCACTGCCCAACCTCTCCTCACCAGAACATGGAAGAAGGCAAAAACTCAATACATGCACCTGAGCTCTACCCTCTATTTATAGCCTTGTGTTACTGGGTTCACATTTCCTTTGCCCATTAACATTCAGCGCTTTACCCGTTTTCTCCAACCGAATCCGCTTCCATTTTGCAGCCTTGCGTATTTTACCGAAATGCCACTTCTGTATCTTTCTGGAAGCTTCCTCTTTTCTTGCTGTCCACGCCTCGCAACCACTTCGAGTCCTTGCCGTCTTCGGCATCTCCCGACCGCTTTGACCTTAGCACCGCCTGTGCCTAGTCCGGCCATCCATGCCTCGCCACGACCTAGCCTCAAAATCCTGCAGCCATCACAGACAAGAAAACATCACATAGCACCGCTCGAAACAGCATAATCATACATTAGCATTAATGAAAGGTACTCAAGTATGAAATACCCAAAACAAACTCAAGCTCTCTAACTCAAGCGTCAATTACTCATCACAAACATAGGATTACCTCCATATGGTCTCTCAGAACAGTCCAAACAGATCATCTTTTAGCAATGTTACATGATCGAAAAGTTCAGATTTGAAGATCAACGAGGTCAATTAAGTCATGAATAGAGTCCATGCTATACTTCGTGAAACCTACAGTTCACATAGTCATTAAAGATAAACCTGCTGCTGTAACTAGCCATTCTAAATGAAATGGGTAACAGAAATTAGCATTACCAGATGCTGCTTGATACCAATCCTGCAGGTAGATGAGTGCCTCAACTGTCTCTGTGGGCAACCTACTACAGAAATCACTAATGATACTCTCTCTTATGCTGAAAGTTGCCTTAGATGCAACCGTAGAAGCCAGACAGCTAGCACATCCCATGCTATGCGGGCCAAGGTTGGATTCTTGGAGGAGTTAACCATCCCCCAATTTAAAATATCAAGTTCACCAAACCATTGAAGTGGGATCTCGTCCAAGTATCTATCAACTTCAGTGGATGCTTGAGCTTCATACGGTCAGTAAGATGTTGATCCTAGTCAGCAAATGGGTTGTTCTCTCTTGGACCCATCTTATGATCACCTCCTCCTTGTTGCATAGAGTCAATATTGTCATCTTTGAATTGAGATGAGTATTCATCAAATACCTTGAAGTACTTTTTCCACATTATCGAACCGTTTCTTAGCATTACCATCAAAGACTTTCTTGAGACAAAATTCAACATACTTGAACCTAAATCTTGGGTCAAATATCACAGGAATGGATAGTAACATGTACAATTTCATCCAATATTTCTTGAACTTCTTTTGCATGCCTTGAACCATCCTACCAATATCGATGTCCGCATCGGAGGCTTCCCTCTGCAAAATTAACTTGATATTCCACATCTCATTGAAGTACAGGTTTGAGGTTGGGTACTTTGAGTTAGAAATTGCCTTTGTAGCATCATAGAAGACCTACAATCTGCACAATACTCTCGCCCCTTTCCTATTCTTCAAAAGAGGGTGCATGGGTTTACTTTGAATCTTGTAATGCTAATGAATCAAATGCCCTCTTGTACAGAAAGGTTGTCTCAAGCATTAAATATGTTGAGTTCCAATGAGTGGAAACATGGGCATGTACAACCCACAGACAGGCTGCCGTCTGCAAATTCATTCTACCTCACATACAGACGACTGAACAGACAGCTTGTACAATGGACTGTCTGTTTAACTGTCTGCAAAGTGTTTAATGCATACATGCAGCCATGATTAAGTAAGAATAAGATCCTTGTATACCATTTTGTTGCTTCTGAATACAAAACAGATCAAGAATAAATAAGATAAATATAATTACAAAATATATATAATGTAATATAATATTCTTTCATAAATCAAATATAACATAATATGAATGCAACAGTTTTGTCCAATGTTCACACAACTAGCATGCATGTTCAAGCATTTTTAGAATGCTCATCGATTTTTCAGTCACATGATCAACATTCTACTATGAACTGAAAATTATGTACCTGACAGCATCACAGGTAGAATTTATCAAATGACTAGCAGCATTTTTAATTTGTTCACACGAACATGAAGACCAGATAACAGCCAGTGCATACAAGACAACAGGTCACAAACAAAAAGACAGGTTCACACTAGAAATTGCTAACAGTAGCAGATAGCTCATAGGTAGTAATAACTTGTTCATCAACTTCTTCTCAACCGGCCATGTCAACTTCAAAGCACTGCAACAAGGAATGGAACAGGCCATTATATTCAGAATTGAACTTAACTGTACTTGAATTGAACAATCAGCAAATTTGTGTGTGCTATTTATATTAAAAAAAATCAAAGAGGCAAGTTAATGTGGCTAGCTAATTGCTTCAAGAATCTAGCATTGTGGACTCAGCACAACAGGAAAAGAAAAATTAAAAACATGGAAGCAGCCATTTTCAGACAAGTACTGCAGTCATTCAGTTTTCAGAAAAATATATGACACAGGACAGGCAATGAACAGAAAATACATACCAAATTAGATACTTCCAGGAAAAAGCATATTCCTGAAACATTTCATGGCAGCAAGATGCTCAGACTTCTCATCATCAGACATTGAACTTGTATCTCGTGAGATGAGAGTGTTATAAGCTTCCATCATCTTCGATTCTTTCTCAAGTTTTTTTGCCTCTTTGTTCTCTTGCGCTGTAAGATGGGCCAGTCTAGTGCTTTCAATCTTCTCGGATGATAATTTCTGCTGCAATTCTAGCACCTTCATGCGGTTTGCATTAGCTTCTTCCTGGATTTTGCTGAATTTATCAAGCTTATCCACATCAATTGCTGAATGCTTTGAGTTTCCATCATCATCCATTGCCTTTGACTTGCTTTTTGCAGCAAGAGCGACCCTTTTAGCTGCCTTTTGTCCAATTGGTCGCTTTGGCATTTCTTCTACAGTTTCATCATTTTCCTCCCCTTCTTCTTCAAGGTGGTATGACTTCCTTTTACGTGCATTCCTCAGCTCTTCATTGTATGTTTTCCACTTTGCCACGTCTCGACAGATTTTCCAAACATTCATTAGCACAAAAGGTCCTAGCTTTGCATTTTTGTTGTCTTCCAAATAGAACCTGTGGGCTGCTTCAATCCACATCTGATCGGAGTAGCCACTTGTAAATACTCTGCGAGCCTTCACGTATGCACATTCAAAGAGGTCAGTCCACCTATTAATCTTGTGTCATCGATCCTTGGCTTGCTTTGAATTCCTTTTCCTGTGTGACGGGGTAGTGATGTTGTATGACTTGATAACATCACCCCAATAGTGGTCATTCTTCCTATCGGCTCCAGTGGATGAGTCCGTTGAATTTTCAATCCAAGCACTCATCAGTCTTTCATCTTCATCTGGTGTCCACATTATCCGCTTCTCAATCCTAACATTTTCATTGTCGCTATCAACTACAACAGCCTGCTGGTCCAATAAGATTTCCACATCGGGGGGCGAACTTCCTCCATTGTTAGGAAGTGGTGCATCCATTTGGGCAAAACTTCCTTCGACGTCGATAGACCTTGGAGCCTTGAAAGGTGCGTAATGAGATGGCGCGCCAACGAAATGTAAATTCTGTGATAAATGGGACTGGTTGTTGAAAAAACTCATAAATCCACCAAGGGGATGTGACTGGTTGTCCCTGCAAGCGTTTATGAACAACAAGCAATCAAGCAACTAATTTTAATTTTCAGTTCATAGGGGCTCACAAATTCATTACACAGAAGAATGTCGCTAAGAAATCAACTACTTAAAAAATAGTCTAACAGCTGCAATGCATAAATTCATAGACTCCTATAAATTTGCAGTTCTTAAACAATAGTAATGTTTTTCTCCCTGAATTTTATCATTTTCCTGAACTGGCTGAACTGCTGTCAGTTATGCTTTTGGGGTTCTAACAAGCCCTTCACAGCTTAGGAGATTTTTACTCATGATATCTTCTGAAGTTCTAACAAGTGCTTCAAGTATTCTGAAACTTGCAAGCAGAAATTTGTTTAATAGCAAGCAGCACCACTATGTGAACTTATGAATTAGTCTAATAGCAAGCAGCAAGCAGAAATTTGTTTCCTGAAATTAGTCTAACAGCAAGCGGCACCACTCATGTGAACTTATGAATTAGTCTAACACCAAGCAGCAAGCAAAAATTCGTTTCCTGAAATTAGTCTAACAGCAAGCAGCACCACTCATGTGAACTTATGAATTAGCAACTGGATTAAGAGAAGGAAACAATTTGGAATTACCATGCTGCATCCCAACTTGGATGACGCCCAAATGGAGGAGAAATTGGACTGATGGAGCCACCTCTGCCATGTGAAGAGCCAACTGCGCCAAATCCACCCATGGAGAAATCCGCCGCCGCCGTGCCATTGGAAGAGTTGGGGGCGCCTGGGTAGCCTCGTCTTCCATGGATTGGGGAAGAATCAAAGTCGTCTGCCATCGATTGGGGAAGACCCGAAGCCGCCGTCGTCACGCCATTGCTGGGACTGGCGGTGTTGGGCGCTGGGGCCGCGACGTTGCCGTGCCCGATGAATGCCGTCGCCGAGCCGCTTCCACGGCCAATGATTGTTGCGGTTCTGCCGTCGCCGCGACGAAAGCTGCGCGCCGGCGCTGGCACCGCGGAAACCTTGCTCTTCGAAGCCGCCGCGGCCTTGCTCTTCTTAGCCGCTGCCACGACCGCTGTCGTCGGGCTAGACATCGCAGGCGAGGAAGTGCCGTGGAGGGCGACGGTGGGGAAGGGCGGCGGAGACTGGCGAGGGCGAGGAAGGGCGGCGGAGACTGGCGAGGGCGAGAAGAATAGATCGACATATATGGCGATGGATTTTGGCGCGCAATATTCACCTCGCGCGCGCGCAGCTGGATCCGCGCATCGACGACTCGAGACGACGCTCCGTACAACGCGCGGCCGGCCGGCGACTTCACATGGGAGAACGAGCGCTCGCCGTCGCCTCACGACGCGACGACTTCGTTCTCTGTCCTCATTTACTGCAGCGAACGGGGGGTTTTTTGCAAATTAGGCAACACAGAGACGGCACCGAGCACGGCGTTGTACATGCCCTTAGAGAGGGCCACTTCTTGTTCTTGCAAGAGATAGCTTCTTGTGCAATGACTTCCTCGATTTTTGCTTTTGGGGTTGCGATGATATGATGTACTCGACACTTTCATGAATGTTCGTGACAACAGGATCAACAAACCTCAATCCATCTTTGGCTATGAGATTTATAACATGTTACACAACAATTGTGAAACAACTTTCCTTTCACTAGTAGAGCCTTCTTGTCCACCAAATTGCACTTCAACAAGTTAACTATTGCATCATTTTTTGGAAACACTATCTAGTGTGATCCTATTTTTTTTTCCTTAAAGATACCATGCCTGAATGCATTCGAGAATATTATTGAGCATCTCCACTCCAGTATTTGTTTGTATTATACGTATTGGGCTAACATGTTTTTGTTTGTATTATACGTAATGGGCTAGTAGAGCCTTCTTCTCGTATTTGTTTGTATTATACGTAATGGGCTAACATGTTTTTTCTATTTTTAAATTTTTTTAAATTTAATTATGGTAAATAAGCCTCTGTCAGCTACAGTGCTTTTTTCAGCCAGCTACAGTGTTTTCAGCCATAAGCCACGGGCTTTTCAGCCATTTTGATCACAACCAAGGTGTCTCGGCAACAAATGACTTGATAATTCTTTTTTGCACGTTCCAATCAGAGTTGATGAAATGACATGTGATGCACATGTAGCCTAAAGTCTGCTTAGAAGTCCATATATTAATCGTCAACGAGAACCTACAATTCATAATCTTGAAGATCTCCTGCAATGCCAAATTTTGCTTTTGAAAATCTCTCAACGAGTGGGAGCTCTTTCTTGAAGATCTCCTACAACGCTGTCAACAAGTGGGAGCTCGTGACCTTACCCGGGGTGCTGGTGCCAGCTGTGGAGGAGCGGCGCTTACGAGTCACTACAACACTACCGATGCCTCCCCTGTGCAACCGATAGGGTTCAAGTAAACCCTAGGGTCAATGGGGTCTAACCCATATTGGACCTCTTAATTTCGTGCACCAACTCTCTACACTATGGATCCATAATTTAAGGGGTAGGCCAATAGGCCGACCCACCCCATTTGCACCTCTAGTCATGCTGAAGTGAACTGACTAGTGATGGGAGGTTGGGAACACCCCACGGTCGTGGGTGGCTGACTGGTGTAGTGGCATGGTCGTTGGCTAGCTAATAGCACTAGGTGAGGACTGGGGCAACTAGGATGGATTGAAGAGAGGGTCCGTGGCCGCAAACCATCAGCTTTCGCCAGATGCCAGTGGATCTTGTGTCACTCTTGCATTGCATCAGTGGTCGCACTACCAAAGCCCAAGTGACGCTAGGATCCACACCAACACCTTGCTTGCAGCAGTGGATCTAGGATTTGAGTAATGCGGGTGTAAAACTATGAATTTAAAATTTTGAAGTACATAGTACAAGAGTTCAAATGTAACACATTATAATTTTGTGAAGTACAATCAAAATACAAAATACTTTAGCAAAAAATACTTTGTGAATTACATCTAACATGTTTATCAAACCTAGTAGTTTTTTTGCCAATTCCTAAATCCTCCACCACAAAACAATCTCCACCAGCATACTTAGTTGGGAAAATTGAATATATAGGACTGAGTTGACAGCGCTTTTGTAAAATAGGACCAAGTTATTTGTCCTCGTAAATATAGGACTGAGTTGAGCATCTTCTTGCAAATATAGGATTTTCCCCAATTTAATTTCATTTTCATTTTTCTGCCGTTTTTCTCTACGCGAAATGACTGTTTTGCCCTTCTTCTTCCTCCCTCGCTCGCCTGGCCGCGCCGCCGCCGCTCCCTGGCCTGCCCCGCCCCGCGCCGCCGCTCCCTCGCCTGCCCCGCGCCGCGCCGCCGCCGCTCCCTAGCCTGCCCCGCGCCGCGCCGCCGCCGCTCCCTCGCCTGCGCCGCACCGCGCCGCCGCTCCTCCCCAGGCGGCGCGGGGCGGGGCAGGCGAGGGAGCGGCGGCGGCGCGGGGCGGGGCAGGCCAGGGAGCGGCGGCGGCGCGGCCAGGCGAGCGAGGGAGGAAGAAGAAGGGCAAAACAGTCATTTCGCGTAGAGAAAAACGGCAGAAAAATGAAAATGAAATTAAAATGGGGAAAATCCTATATTTGCAAGAAGGTGCTCAACTCAGTCCTATATTTACGAGGACAAATAACTTGGTCCTATTTTACAAAAGCGCTCTCAACTCAGTTCTATATATTCAATTTTCCCTACTTAGTTTTATCCTTGAACAAGTAACAAACAAAACAAAAGGCAGCATATAGTCCACACTATACTCAAGCCAATTATACTTGTCAAACCAAGACACTATGAAGAATTATCATAGACGGCTTGAACCAAAAACCGTTTGTGATAGGGAAGTATTACAGACGGTTCTATATACCAACCGTCTGTGATACTCACACATCACAGATGGTTGGTAGTTAGAACCGTCTGTGATGTGTGAGTATCATGACGATTTTTAGTTCGAACCGTTTATAATAGTGTTCTTCACTGACGGTTCTAGTTACAAACCATCTGTATATATTTATCATAGACGGCTCACAAATTGTCTGTGATAATCTCTAATTATCACTGACGCATAAATTCAAATGGTTCAAAAAACCGTCTGTAATGACCCATTTTGTAGTAGTGAATTACATTACCGTTACAGCACTTTGGTGCTTGAAACCGCTAATTTCTCACCCTTCATATCGCCATTGTACTTTCCTACGAGTGATTGCGCTTAGAAGCTTTTAGGATCCTCTCAATAGCAACAGAATGTAGACGAAGTTTTGTAAGAAGAAATTTATACCATGCAATCCACCTTATCTTACTTGCAACCAGGGAGTTAATTGTTTGTTTCCTATTTCCTTAATTATCTGCGCCTTCACTGCTTATTTGTCCTGGATGCAAGACGACTCTCCTATTATTTGTATGTTAAGGCTAATCGTACTGCCTTTGATAGTGTTTGGTATCAATAGGTGTACTTTTTTGTCCTTTGTTCAGGTGGGCAAGCGTGTTTGTTGTTTTGCGTTTGTATAGTTTCTCATCTTGATTTCTTCAGCTATGGATGCTTTATCTTGGTGTAGTTACAGTTTTGGGGGATAACCTTTACAAATTTCTCGTCTTTCGGGTCCTATCCATGGTTCTTTTCTTACTGGTCATGGAATTTCACATGTTTGCAGTTTCATTAGCATGCTTTAACAAATATTAATTTAAACTTACAAAATTTCAGTGTGTTGTTATTGATTAATTTCGTTTGTTGGATTGTGGATGAATGATATTTATCTTACAAATCCACTGAGATAATGCACAAATAAAGATAGGGTAGTGCTATAGCAAGCAGGCTAACCCAAGAGGTCAGGTATGCTATTTTATTTGTTATACGGAATTTATATAATTAGCTTGATAATCATTTATCATCATTATTTGGTACATGTTTGATACAAGATTGCACATTCCATGCATAAAAGCGTTAGTTCAGATCAATGAATGCAAGGGTTTGTTCAGTTCCCGCCGATAGGAGGTTACGTCCCAAGATCTGAAAATGGGTAGCAGTATTTCCTTCAGATTCTAAGCTCACTACAGCACTAAAGGGATGTTTGGGACTGCTCCACAAACTCTACTCCACAAACTCTATCGTGGAGCAGCTCCACAAAAAACCTAGAGTTTGTGGAGCACCCCTTTAGGTGCTCTCACAACTCCACCATTTTTTCCTCGAACAGAGTGCGTGGAGCTGAACCTGTTTGGCTAAAAAACGTGGAGCAGAGCTGAAAAACGTGGAGTGGAGCAGTCCCAAACACCCCCTAATTATCAATGCTTAGTTAAGGAACAAATTTCAAGGGATTATAGTTGAGCTAAGAGCCATTCAAGCCGTCTTTTTCTCACTGCTGTGATCATGACTGAGTGTATCGGCCATTTAGTTCAGATTTGTCTGGTTTCTTACTGTGTTTATTTGTTAGACCATGTGGTCAGATCTAAGTTATTTTAGATGATGAATAATTGACAACGTTGGTTATGGTATTACTTATGGTGCGTTGCTTCTTTATATGCTTGTGATAGCATGGTGATATGATAATGTTGCATGATACGCTCGTGTGAGGTATTGTGCGGATTGACTTGAGTCAAGTCGTGGACTTGTGCTCGTACGCGGTTGCGTGTTTTATTCATGTGCAGGTGTTGCTTGAGGCGGAACATGGTCGATGACGGGACTGAAACTAGGTTCGGGTGGAACTGAAGTTTCGGGACTAAGTTCAGGGAGGAACTGAGATCCTATTGGTCAAGGATGTCATGCGGGATGTTCAGGCTAGAGAACAATGCGCAAGGAGATGTTGCGTGGAGAAGATACAGGAGATGCGGTCCTGGAGGCTTCGACACGTGGAAGGCTGAAAAATTGGAAGCGTAAAAAGAATTAAAAAACCCATGTTATGAAGGGTTTTGGGTCCCTTGAAAAGTAGTGGGCTAAAAAGTCTGGTTGAAGGGAAAAGGACCAGGATGAGTTGTATTAGGATTAAGGATTCGTATTGGAGTAGGTTGAGGAGAGCATTAGATAAATAGAGGGCTAGAGGCTGTTTTTTGAGGTACGGCTTTTGAGGACCGAACGCTTTTGGTATTGAGAGAAAAAAGGGCAGCGTCGTGCGTCGTTTTTGATTGGAGAAAAGAAAAAGATGCGTGATTGAGCGGATTGCTTTTTGGTGTTCGGAAGTTGAGATCGGCGGCGAGTCTCACGTCAGATTCTCGGCGACATCTCTGGAACTCATGTTAATGACGGCCACACGTCCGTGATCGATTAGCAGCACATCCTCCGGAAGCGCGCGTCGGTCTTCGCGTGTCTCGCGCGATCTCGTTCCGTGTGGAGAAGCAGCAGCACGTCCTCGTGGTGTTGATTTCATCCATGAGCTCAATACATGTGAATAGAACTCTGTAAGTCACAAGAGGTCTAGCTGAAAGTTTCTTTATTCAGTTTTCTATATTTTACTCGTGATTAGCTTTGACTAGAGGACAAGGTAAGTAGATTGCTAATTGTTTTTCTTGTTGGTTTTGCATGGCCGTACGTAAAATGAATTGAAAAGTGAGCACATGATCTAGCCAATAGCAGTGATTAGATTTGTCATATTATCTTGTGATTAGGTGAGCCAATAAGACATAAAAGGGCTTGCATGCAGATTTGAAGATTACGTTGCGTGCATGCATGGTTTTGATAGATAATTAAGCACTGCCGACTCGTATCTCGTCAATATCTGCATGAGCAATCTTGTTCATTTTATATCTCGAGTTCTAGATGTCCGATTGACGTAATTCTAGTTGGGTTAGTTCAATAATTTTGTCTAGTTTATTCTGTCAAAATTTGAGGTCAATCGGAGTTACGGTTTTTAATCGGGATCAGTTTTAGTGAGAGTACTTTATTCTGTCCAGAATTATTAAATGAGGCTTAAATAGGTTTTGTGTTTAGGGGAGAGTCTTAAAATTTATTTTGAGCTTCCGCAATCATTCACCCCCCCTCTGATTGTCTATCTTAGTGTGAATCGATCCTACAAGTGGTATCAGAGCAGGTTTATTTTTCTAATTGATCTTAACCGGTGATTAGAAAACATGTCGACGGATAGGTATTCTACAAAACCTTGTATTTTCGATGGTGTTGATTTTCAGTATTGGAAAGCGAAGATGGAGGCATACATTCAAGCTCAAGGCTTTGCAATATGGGAGAAGGTCTACAAGTCTTATCAAGTGCCCGAGAATGATGCTGTGACAGCTGCAAATATAGCACAAGTGGAGGCAAATAGCAAGGCAAGAAACCTGATAATTCAAGGACTAGGAAGGAGTGATTTTGATCGTGTTGTGCATCTTAAATCTGCATATGAGGTATGGAAAGCACTGTGTGATTATCATGAGGGTTCATCTACTATTAAAGAGGTACGTCAAGATATGTACAAAAAGGATTACATGCGTTTTGAGATAAAACCTGGTGAATCAATAGACGATCTCTTTGCCCGCTTTAATAAAATTCTTAGTAACCTACGTGCTGTTAATGTTACTTATACTGATGCTGAAAATGCACGTCAATTACTTGGAGCATTAGATATGTCGATATGGGAGATGAAGGTTACATCCATTAGAGAATCTACTATCATGAGTACACTTACATTAGATGTACTTTATTCTAAATTGAAAACTCATGAATTAGATGTTTTTGCTAGAAAAAATAATTTTAATAAATCAATTGCTTTAGCTTCACAATCTAGCAAGTCTAATGGTGATAATTCTTCTACTAGTTATGCTTTGTCTTCTTTGTCTTCACTAACCGATGAACAGCTAGAGCAACTCCCGGAAGATGTTTTGGAACTTCTCTCTACACGCTTCACAAGAGCCTTACAGAATGTGAGATCAAGAAAGAGAGAAAATTTTGGTCCTCAAAGGTGCTATGAGTGTGGTGATCTCAATCATATTCGTCCTAAATGTCCAAAGTTTCTAGCAAAATTTGTAAGGGAAGAAAATGAGAAGGAAGAAGAGATGGAGAAAGAAAAAAGGAAGAACAAAAAGAAAGGCTATATAAATCGCAAGGTGGTGCATCGTGTTCTTGCGGCTCTTGAACAAATTAATTTGAGTGATGTGGACACGGACAGCGAGGATGATACTCCCAAAGGCAAGAAAGATTTAATTGGGTTGTGTCTAATGGCAAGTAGCAAAAGCTCCACCGACAATAATGATCTTGACAGCGACAACTACAATGAGGTAGAACCTTCTTATGATGATTTAGCTAAAGCTGTTGCTAAACTTGGTACTTTGCTAGAAAAGAAAGATAAAAAGATTAAGAAATATGATACATTGATTGAATCTCTAAATTCTGAAATTGCAAGACTTAGAGTTTTAATTCCTGATGATGACTCTTGTGAGTCTTGTCAAATTTTACATTCTGAGTTAGAGAATGCTAGGTCACTTAATGCTTTAAACATGGATCAACTTAGAGATGTAACAGCTAAATTTGATGAACTAAAATTAGAACATGACTCTTGTGATGAAAAATTGAAATGTGCTAATGATGAAATTGGAAAGCTCAAGTTTAGTTCTTATTCATGTTTAGAATCAAGTATTTTAAATGCTCAATCTAAAGCTTGCTCTAAATGTGATTTGCTAGAAGCTAGACTTAGTTCATCTCAGGAAACAATTCAACAGATGCTTTATCATGAGATATCTTCTTGCTCTAACTGTCCTAAGCTAAACACTGAAATAGAAGTTTTAACTAGACAACTTAATGATTTTGCTGAAAAAGAAAGATTGGCTCAATCTAGTGCTTCTAAAAATCTTGTGAGTGAACCTGTTAAATGCACAACTTGTCCTACAATAGCTAAAGAGAATGAGTACTTGAAAGACACTTTAGAGAGATTTTCTTTTGGCAAGAAAAATTTAAATATGATTCTAGACAAGTCAAAAACAAGTGTGAAAAATCGTGGTCTAGGATTTAATTCTGTTGAGCATGCCAAGAATAATCCTCCTAAGGTTGTTAAGCTTCTTGAACCTGGAAAGATTGAAGTGAAACTTGAACCAAAACAAACTGTGTTTAAATCTGCTGGTTTTGTGCAAAATTCATCAAATGATAATATAGGTGCTAGCTCATCATCTCAAAAGATTAGTGGTTATGTTAAATTTCATTGCACCTACTGTGGAAGGGATGGACACTTGAATGAATTTTGTTTTAGACGTGTCAAGAAAGAGAGAAAGGAAAGATTGAATGCTTTGAAACAAAAACATGCAATATCTTTTGTTCCTAGAACTAATGTGAAAGCTATGTTTTTTGAGAACTTTCATGATGGCTTTAAATCTGCTTCACATGCTAGATTGAGATTTAATTCAAATGATTCACGTTCTTTTCGGCATTCTAATCATCCACATGCACGTGATTTTGGTTCTAGCTTTGTTGCTCCTGTTCGTCGTGTGTCACAGTACTGGATTCCTAAATCTTATTTTACTAACCCCAATACTGTGAGACCGATATTTTTTGTCATGTAAGAACAGCTGATAAGGATGGAGAACATGATCTAAATTGGGTTTCTTTTTTTATCATCGCTTGATTGGAACACTTGATAATTCTTCACTCCTTTGATGGTTTGCAAGAGATTTCACTTTTTGAAAGACCATGTGGAAAAGGTGATGTTGTCTTACATCTTGTTAAATTCTCAAGTTGCTAATTTGCACATAAAATCGTTTGATACTTTTCATTTTCCTCAATTGTGAAGTGAGTTGAGAGTATTACATCTTATGGGATTATTCTGAGGGGAAGTTTTTTGTTTAAAAATTTTGGAAGCTTTGTTTATTATCCTTATCAAATAACTCATCAAATCCAAGTCATTGAAATCAATTGAGTAGTAGAGCTCTCTTTATCATATCTATTCATATGTTGTGTAGCTTTGATCAGGACTGTTTATAATTAAACTGCTACATTTGAATTAAAAGTATGACATGGCGGAATACTTTGACTAGATTAATTATAGTTATTACTTTGTGATATCCATCGAAAAGGATTAGCTTGATTGTGAGTCTTATTTTAACTCTTGGTTATGAGGCTCGCATGTTTCATGTTCCAATTCTTATGATCACTCAATTTGGCATGTTATTAAAAAAAGAGATTATATAAAGAAAAAATTGAAAAGATGTATGCTTCAAGCATGTCATGGTGAACAAAAAAAAGGCACAAAAGTGCAAAAAAAAAAGAAGTATGCTTCAAGCATGCCACCATAAAAAAAAGAAAAAGAAAAGTATGTCATTATGAAAAGAAGTATGCTACAAGCATGCCACATGCCTAAAAATTGAGTGTGGAGCAATAAGTTGTTACATGAGACTGCTAGCCCGTCTAGAGTTAAAATTTGCTTCACTTTTAGGTTTTGATTTTTCGTTGTAATATCTCATTGTGCTCTCTATAATTGGTTTGGTCATTATTGAGATGCCTGTCATTAATATAAATTGCTTAATCATATTGAAAATTTGTTTTGACATTGCTATGTGATATAAGGCTTAATATGATGTAGATAGCTCTACTCAAAAATATGTCTTGGTTGCTTTATTAAATAAATGCACAATGACTTGGATAATCTACAAAGCTTCTTGATTTTACTTTCATTGCTCCGTCTTAGAATTATTCTTTCTTTAAATTTTCTTGATGATTACATTGCCAAAGGGGGAGAAATTTGGTGTGCTTTGCGAGAAATTAAGGAGAATTTGGGGAGAATAAAATTACCTCTCTTTTGTTGAGGGGGAGAGTTTGAAAGTTTGGCTTCAATTCTCCACTTAGATTTGATGGAAGTCAAGTTAATTTAATATGTTGTCAATGTATTCATCAAGAGGGAGATTGTTAGACCATGTGGTCAGATCTAGGTTATTTTAGATGATGAATAATTGACAACGTTGGTTATGGTATTACTTATGGTGCGTTGCTTCTTTATATGCTTGTGATAGCATGGTGATATGATAATGTTGCATGATACGCTCGTGTGAGGTATTGTGTGGATTGACTTGAGTCAAGTCGTGGACTTGTGCTCGTACGCGGTTGCGTGTTTTATTCATGTGCAGGTGTTGCTTGAGGCGGAACATGGTCGATGACGGGACTGAAACTAGGTTCGGGTGGAACTGAAGTTTCGGGACTAAGTTCAGGGAGGAACTGAGATCCTATTGGTCAAGGATGTCATGCGGGATGTTCAGGCTAGAGAACAATGCGCAAGGAGATGTTGCGTGGAGAAGATACAGGAGATGCGGTCCTGGAGGCTTCGACACGTGGAAGGCTGAAAAATTGGAAGCGTAAAAAGAATTAAAAAACCCATGTTATGAAGGGTTTTGGATCCCTTGAAAAGTAGTGGGCTAAAAAGTCTGGTTGAAGGGAAAAGGACCAGGATGAGTTGTATTAGGATTAAGGATTCGTATTGGAGTAGGTTGAGGAGAGCATTAGATAAATAGAGGGCTAGAGGCTGTTTTTTGAGGTACGGCTTTTGAGGACCGAACGCTTTTGGTATTGAGAGAAAAAAGGGTAGCGTCGTGCGTCGTTTTTGATTGGAGAAAAGAAAAAGATGCGTGATTGAGCGGATTGCTTTTTGGTGTTCGGAAGTTGAGATCGGCGGCGAGTCTCACGTCAGATTCTCGGCGACATCCCTGGAACTCATGTTAATGACGGCCACACGTCCGTGATCGATTAGCAGCACATCCTCCGGAAGCGCGCGTCGGTCTTCGCGTGTCTCGCGCGATCTCGTTCCGTGTGGAGAAGCAGCAGCACGTCCTCGTGGTGTTGATTTCATCCATGAGCTCAATACATGTGAATAGAACTCTGTAAGTCACAAGAGGTCTAGCTGAAAGTTTCTTTATTCAGTTTGCTATATTTTACTCGTGATTAGCTTTGACTAGAGGACAAGGTAAGTAGATTGCTAATTGTTTTTCTTGTTGGTTTTGCATGGCCGTACGTAAAATGAATTGAAAAGTGAGCACATGATCTAGCCAATAGCAGTGATTAGATTTGTCATATTATCTTGTGATTAGGTGAGCCAATAAGACATAAAAGGGCTTGCATGCAGATTTGAAGATTACGTTGCGTGCATGCATGGTTTTGATAGATAATTAAGCACTGCCGACTCGTATCTCGTCAATATCTGCATGAGCAATCTTGTTCATTTTATATCTCGAGTTCTAGATGTCCGATTGATGTAATTCTAGTTGGGTTAGTTCAATAATTTTGTCTAGTTTATTCTGTCAAAATTTGAGGTCAATCGGAGTTACGGTTTTTAATCGGGATCAGTTTTAGTGAGAGTACTTTATTCTGTCCAGAATTATTAAATGAGGCTTAAATAGGTTTTGTGTTTAGGGGAGAGTCTTAAAATTTATTTTGAGCTTCCGCAATCATTCACCCCCCCTCTGATTGCCTATCTTAGTGTGAATCGATCCTACATTATTTTAATTTTTTCCATGACTTTTTTTGCTGTTTGCAATACAAAGGTTATTATTTGTTTTTTTATGTTTTATTGAATATGCAGTACATGTTTCGTCTATCTACATGTGTAAAACCTCTTGTTTATATATGCATCTTCATCAGTTCTGCTTCTAAATTTGTTTAATCCTATCTATGGCTGTTGATCAGAATTACTTGGATGTTCAGACCTTTTTGAAGTCTGTACTATTCTGGACCATACCCAACTATCTCTATGACAGCTATTTTGTCAGGATGGGTGTTACAATATTAATTTATCTCTTAGTTCATTTGTCATGCACACACATAAATAAACAAAAAAACATTCGATGAGACAACGGTAGCCTGAATCACACTGAGCTATATACTGCCATGTTCATGCAATCATACTAGATGTAAATCAGAATAATACATTTCCCTCTATGTACAGCTCTCTTCCCTGCACAGCGTAGCCTTGGCGAGGAATATTATTAATCTGATTTTTTACGTGCGCTTTGCTATCTACTTTGCCATCTAATTGTCGGACAAGTATTACACTTAGCTCTGATTTTTCATGTTCTGCAGCTGCTACTAGAGGTCGGTTATCCATATAAGTATTGTTTTCTTTTCCTATTTACTGCTACCAGCTAAATGGTCATTGTTGACAGCCATCTTGATTCATACAATTTGCCTTCCTGTTCACATATAGATGTGGTTGCCTGTGTGCAGAGATAATTCGTAGATTTGGTTCAACTGAAGATTTGGATACTGATCATATGGTGAGTGCTTTACAAGACCAGGATAGGTGCCTTTGTTAGTACCTTCTTTTACTGCACCAGTTCATTACAAATTACGCAGCTGATGCCAGTGCTGTTGCTGCTGCTACATGGGATATCTGCACAAACCAGCACAGTTTTCGCTTTAATTTAATTGTATGCATGAATCATGTGTGCCTAAAGGCAAGTAAAGTTCATCCAGGCCGAAGCTATCCATCTAAGTGCATAGAAAGTATGTGATTATTTCCTTCTTTTGCACACGAATTATCTTGCTCTGATATAACTGATTATGTACTAACAATTTCGTGTGAGTTGATTACCCCCTACAACTAGAGTTAGTGTATGCAGCTTACATATTTTGTTAGCGATCAATATCTATTGCAAGTTACATAACTATACATTGCTCTTGCATACCATAGCCATAGTTCAGTTAGGTATTACTTCTCCAGCGTCAGTTATGCAAGAGCAGTTGTTGGTCAACTGTTATTGCTCCCAAATATGCCTGTACAATATGTTCATCAGAGTCATAGTAGTTGTTTACGAGTTTTGTAGGGAGGTCTAGACTAAAACTACCCAGCAAGACAAATATGGCTTTGACTCAGAATTATGTATGAAAATATCAATCCTGTTTCTTCTAGATTTCTTTGTTTTTCTTCAGATGGCATCTACTTATCTGAAACATTCATGTGTTCTGCCCAATATCTACGGAACCTTTTTACACAGCATTTACCTATTTATACCGATTCCAACATTTAGGTGGTTGGTGCATTCATTTTCACCTGAGAATAGCCGAGGATTAATACCCTACCTAATTCCTGTACCATTTCAAAGTAGAAGTTTACGATATGCAAGTTATTCTAAGAATGTCGGATATTACAAAAGTGCACTTCAAGCTAGCGTATATTGGACAGGCTGATATATTACCCAGTGCAATGTTCTTCAAACAACATTTGGCTGACGTGGATGAAAACAAACTGCTGATTGGCACCGCAGATAATAAGGTAAAATGTGCTTGTTTTCCCTTCTTCGGTGTAACCAAGAAACAGTTAATATTTGAGATCATATTCCTCATAAAGGGCACAGACCAACACGGCGTAGCGTAGCACGTAGGGGTGGAAAACGGTAACAGATAATTCGTTTTATCCGATATTCGTATCCGAGAGAAATCCGAATTTGGTAAGCAAAATCCGTATTCAAAAATATTCGTATTCGTATTCGAGAATATTCGTATCCGTATTTGAGAGTATTCGTATTCGCATTCGTATTCGTATTCGAGAATATTCGTATCCGTATCCGTATTCGAGACTATTCGATTCGTATTCGATCCGTTTTTAGAACCCATGAAAAATCCGTACAAATTTTGTGATTCAAAACTTGAATTTAGGCGGTTTAAAACTGGTAACCAGTCAAAAACCGATGAAAAATCGGCAAAACCATTAGGAATCCGTTTTATCCGATATTCGTATCCGAGAAAATCCGTATTCGTATTCGAGAATATTCGTATCCGTATTTGAAAATATTCGAATTCGTATTCATATTCGTTTTAAAAATATGGATTCGTATTCGTATTTGAGACTATTCGACCGTATCCGATCCGTTTCCACCCCTAGTAGCACGCAATCCCTATGTGGATCAATTCTTTTCCACTTATGCCTTATAGCTTATGGCTTATGCTACAGTAACTAGCTTTCAAACGGTGTCTTTTTAAGGTGAGGTCAACAAGAAGATTGTAATAAAAAGTGTACTGAATTCAGCTGTACTGGTCAAAATCACATGCGACTATTTTCCTTTGCATACTATCTCTCACAAATAGCTAAAATTCAAAATTTTAAACTGTAAGCCATCAGTCACAGCCCCAAAAAAACTACCCTCCATTTTGTCTCAAACCAGCAAGTAGTATTCACCATTGCTTAATTTTTTAGTGATGTCTAGAGAGCACTCGAGTATTTTTTGGGTTGGGAGCACTCAGATTTTTGGGCGTTGGATTTTTATCAACGTCTTAAATTCGGAGCACTCATGTTTTTAGAGAAGGTGGTATGGGGGGATATGTTGAATGGAGATCCAATGACCTATATTTGTTTTATTGGAGGGGGTATCGGGGATCCAATGGATGAAAATCTAACATCTTAAAATTTTAGGGCCTGTTTGGTTGGTGCCTAAGCTTGTCATGCCTAAGCTTAGGCAATGTGTGGCTGCCACAGAAAGTGTGGCTAACAAAATCGAAGCCACACTTGTGGCAAAGTTTGGCAAGAAACTGAGTCTATGACGTGTGGGGCCGGGTGCTAAGAAAGTGTGGCATGCCACAGTTGCGTCAGTGAACCAAACAGCTACCTAAAAACTGTGGCACGCCTAACTTGTGGCTAGGCAACTTCTGGTCATGAACCAAACAGGCCTAATTTTAAAAAATACTTAAGTGCTTCATAGCATTTCCCTAATTTTTTAGTCTAAACCTTGAGCCTCGGAATAAGCCAAACAAGTTGCTGGTTACTTCACCTGTGGCCCACCTATCAAAGGTATAAGTTTCACCCTACAAAAACAAAAACAAGGACACCTGCCTCCAAGATAAATCTCTGGGATAATTTATAGGTGCATTATTATCCATAGTGTAGCCTTAGCCGCTGTCATACTCCAATCAAGTTTTGACTGGATAGAAACAACCAGTTGCCGTCTCAATTGGCTTACGGTGGATTCTTTTAGACCGTGGGTTAGTTTATATCTTTTGAATTTTATCCATGAGAGACAGTATAAAAAAACTGTTGCATGTAATTTTAGACGGTATTACTGAACTCGATATAGAATTTATTATAATCTATCTATGAACTTTGTTTTAAAAAATGTATCATATAAATACTAATTACTATAATAAAAAATAACAAATCAGTCTAGTAGATATAATCATATAAACAAAGAAAATCTTTCTGGGGAAGCGGTTGTCCTCGATCTGTTGCGATGCCTCGAAGCCATGACTGGACCCAAGAGATGTCCATAGCTATAAACATAGGAAACCTTTCTGGGGAAGCGGTTGTCCTCCATCTGTCGCAACCAAATGCCTTGCGAGGCGTACTTCAGCGCTATTGTCTGACCAGCGCCAGAGGAGGCTCCAGTCCATCTGACCAACTAACGCACGGACTTCGAGATATCTTTTTTTACAATTTAAAAATTCACATGATCGTATCTCCGATTGACGATACATTTGACTCATCCTGATTCTTAGAATTATGTTTTCAAAACAGGTCTTCAAAACTAGACTCTATTTGTATATATTTAGGCTTAATAAGGATATTATATAGTATATGTTTAAGTAAATATGATAAAATATATTACGCATTACTTTTTAATGTTTTAGTTTTTTATAGATATGTTCTGATGTATATATTTTGAATTGGGTATGAAGAATAGACCAGGTAAGAATTAGATGTTCCAATAGTTAAAATAAAATATTCCATATGTTTGGTTTTGATGTTTCGACAATTCATCTATGTTATTCCACGCATTAAATTCCACGGGAGAATGTATCAGTGTTCTATACATTTGGTTTTAATGTTACAATGATTCATCGGCGATGTTTCTACCATTCATCGACAATATTTCAACGGTAGGGCAATGTGAGTAAATTCAAACCTATTACTGAAACAAATCTCATATAAAAACAATCTTAAAAAAATTTGCAAGTAGGATTTGTTTTGAAGATCTCGTCTTAAGAAATACGATAGTTCGAACAGATCATGAATTGAATACTCGGTTTAAAAGATGTAGCATTTTGAATTCACTTCTAAGGAGAGCTGACATCATTAAACTTATATTCTAGGAAAAATCTCAGCTTTGCGCCATGTATAGGCCGTGAGTCATACAACGATAGGCGTAAGTGGTTAGACATTTTCTTTTGACCTATTGCTTATAATTTTAATTACGGCTGGTTAGTCTGATCAATAGCAATTGTTCAAAGAATCTAAAATAAAAAACCGGCTAAAAACCGAAAAAGAATAGGCATGCCCTGCAAAACGGCTTATAGGATTTGCCGGCATCCTCTCGTCAAATCCTCCTCCATGCCGGCTCTCGGTTAACATCCGCAGCTCGAGCTACGAGAATGGGCCGACCCAATGGTCCCTCCATCAGCCGACCCAATGGTCCCTACATGATCATATTCATATCATCCACAGCGTCCCAAAGGAACTAAACTTGTACTACTACTCACTACTGCTAGTACTGTTATACCCGGCATAACCGCATAAATAATGTTCTTGCACTCCGACATGGCCACATGGATGAAATCTTCCCATGCTTGGGATCGACCTTAAAGACGGGTGATTTGATGCGGAAAACTAATGGTTTGTATCAGCTCGGCATATTCGGATGGTCAATCAAACTTATGCCCGGGCTCTTTCTGGATTATTTCTACGCAGCGAACTTTTCTGTCTAAGGTGTAGTTTCTCTTTTGTAAGAGGGCTTTGAAACACCGCGCCTTTCCATCCGTTTAGAATCATCGATAAAAAAAAGCAAAAATAGCATTTGAAAAAAAGGGAAGGACTCCTTAGTTTTTGTTGTATTCTTAATTCGTATGTGTTCTTTTATTCAAAATATTGCGTGCTAGTACACGGTTTTTCAACATGCAAGAGGGATATATTAAGTTGGCACGTGAAATTTCTTGATGACAATTATTTGAATATTTTTTTATGTGCTGATGGAGTTGAGATAATTATTGTAGAACCTGCCAGAATTTTTTTTCGTAGTTTCTTTGCAAAGAGAAGGCCCGACTTGTCTTGATTGGAGCTTCTGAATAAGCAAAACCAATATCTAGAAAAGTCTAGCAAAATACGCCAAACCTTAAATTGGTCCAATAATAACACCCACTTATGATGCATTACTTTCTCTCCAAGCCTAAGAAAACGAAAGAAAATCAAAACCTCTTCCACAAGACACACCGAAAGGGAACTTTTAATCCTTGATCTTCATGAGAAATTTGGTACGTTCTTTTCAGCTTATGGTTTTTGGCTCTAGCACGAATGCTTATGCGAACTAATTAAATGCCAAGCCAATAAGCTGTTTCGAAAAAGCTGTCCCAATAAACTGCTTTGAAACAACGGTGATGAAGCCGTCTCGCTTATTTGTTCAGGGGAAGCCATAAGTTAAAAAGAACTGGGTCAATTGTTATGTCATATGCAAAAGCACTACGCCCAATTGTACCTAAATTCTATTTCGCAGGTTTCTATAGATTGCAAGTTACGTAAATACCGATTAAGCTAGACACTTCATAAAAAACTTAATTTGATTAAGTCGAATCTTACATGCCCACGACTCAACTTGTTTGACGAGATTTTGTACAAATATACCAAGTCAAGGCAAATAGGGAGATATATATTTGGTTAAAAAACTTTAGTACAATCGAGCCATGAAACGGTACGAGAAGCAAAACCATAAAGTGGACAATGCATCGCACCTTGTGTGGCTGTGCGCCGCCGATCGATCACTAAGCGTATGCGTCAAGATCAGCTCCTGAGTTTGTGGGTCTTCGACTACATTGGGGTCAACCACGGTCATTTTGACCATGTTGTGTCGACCACGGTCATTTCGACCACATTATCACGTATTCTCGACCACAGTGCTATAGCTTACGAGTATCGATCGGTTCACTATAGCTACGACCGGTTAGCTATGCTTGACTCACAATCGCAACAGTCTCCGAAGTCGCCGACTACTCATTGACTCCAAGGTCTTTGGTTCTGGCATGGCACTCAGACACACCGAGTACTCGACATACGACTAAACACATGAGAACTACCAATGAGAAGATTAATTCCAACAGTCGATATGTGCGTAGTGCTACGCACAACCAATTAATGGCAGCCTATGCACCAAGAAGCAAAGAAAAGATTGGTTCCGGGTGAATCATATTTGCAATAGGAAGACGATTGCACCGTATCTCCATTTATGGAAGTATTTCTCGATAAAAATCGACACTCATATCATAATCTCAATCCCAAAATTAGAGGTTGATTCGCACAGCGTGAGGGCCACGTACGTCGCCTGTGGCCCTTGCTCTTGCCTATAAAAGAAGAGACCCTACAGACAGGAGGAAGCCATCCGTGGACAAACACAGGGAGACAGGCAGACAGAGAAAGAAGAAGGTGCACACACCAACACACGCCTATAGTCAAGACTCTGATGAACTCAGGCAGGAGGAGAAGGCAGAGGAACCCAAGGAAGCAATCTGCACAAGTTGAGGCCATGGTGTGTTATGCTCTAGATGGCAAAGAACCTCCCCTTTTCTCTTTCTCTGCTATTTAGCCATCTTGCATGTCGATAGATGGCGGTGTACCGAGAAGATTGCCAAGTGCCACGATCATGGCTAGCAATACCATCGTTTTGGTACCTTGAAGCTCACCGTTGAGCAACTCATGGCCGTGACAAAGGGGCTGTTTTGCTGATCACTCTTCGATCCCATGAGCTTAAAGCATGAAGTCCCCTCGCCCTTACATGTGGCTCGCGCCCCCCGGCCAAGTTGCATGGCTACGGCGATCCATCATGTACCAGTTTTGTCTCGCTTGTACCTCTAATATGATGATAGCTCCACAAGACACAGCGAATGTAGCACGCTAGTGTGACCAGTGTGAATTTATGAAACCCTTCTACCTAGTCGACATGCATATACCATAACAGCTACACGGTCACAATTAGGTCGATAAAATTCCTTCAGTATGTGGTAAGAGCTTTCGCCGTAAATTGAAGATGAGTACAAGCATACTATGGCATAGTCTTTCACCTCAATACAGCTACTTGGCATGATTTTTTGTCTTGATGCATATATTCTAACCTTCTGTGTTTCTTTTTTCCCCTCTTTTGCATTTATACTAACCTTCCACAGGTAAAACAGCCAGTGGATATGACTGCTGCAGTACCCACTATGACTGCTACTCGACTCTTCACAATGGTTGCTTCGACCACTCCGGTACTCGAATGCTTCGACTGTACAGCTGCGGATGAATCACTGTGGCTTCAACTGAATCATTGTTGCTTCATCCGAATTGCCATAACCTTGACCACATGGAACTTGAATGTCGACCACGTAGTATTCAAAGCTACGGTACTCCAAGCGGCAACACTCGTCGACTGAACAGAGCTAGTCACGGTTCGACCACGGCTCTTCAACTCTAACACATACTCGGGCGCACGAGTATTTAACATATATCAAGGTTGTCTCCAATATTATCAACATGGCAATCTCAATACATGGGAAAAAGATATAAAGCCAACGCGCTGATACAATCAATGAAACATATTGGAGACTCGATAATGTTTCTATTTTATTTAGGCAAATAAGTATATGTGTGCAAAAATTTGGTCAAACATCTACGCAACATGACTCTGAGAGCATTGAAGATACCCCGACTCTATGATAAGACAAGATTAAAAAGGACTGATTATATTCCATGGGTCAAAAAGAGATAGATCTGACTTTATTTTAAGAGGCAAGCAAAGTTAAAAATGCTGGGAATCCTAAACTTGTTCAAAACTTACTAAGAAGGTTTGGGAAGGCCAAAATATGGGTCACACATATAAGACATGATGACTTCAATCTCCAACGGCACCTTGGATGCGAGCTGCTCCTTTTGTTGCTGACGTGCTCCACGTACATTTTAACATCGTTGCGACGCCCTTCCAGTCTGGCAACATGTTCAGATAGGTAGTTGACAGTGATGGGGTGAGCTATGATCATGTCCTTATTGTTATTTGCAAGGCGATGAAACTTTGCTTCACGGCCCTAACCTTCTGCGCCTCTCTCTCTCTCTCTCTCTCTCTCTCTCTCTAGTTTTTTAGCTTCCTCCCGCCATTTTGTTAGCAAGGAGTTGAGCTATTGGTTGCAATCCATCAATTGTGCACCATCATCTTTGACAAGCTTGAGCTCCTGTGATACCCCTGCGCACAACATCTCAAGTTGTTGTAGTAAAGAGTGCTCCTCCTGCTTAGTGGACATGATATTTGTCTCTTCAAAGGCTTTTGAACTCGATCTGTCTGCTAGATGCTGCCTTAAATCTTCCAAGTCGGACATTAACCTTGTCAAGTTTTTAGGGTGGGGTTCTTCATAGTCCTTGAGTCATTCGTGCATAGCCATCTTAATCAACTTGGTGATGTGAACCTAATCAAGGGGTTTCTGTTTCAAGTGTTCTTGAATCTCATGCAAATCCCTGTGTACACTTGCCGCATGACAAGTGGAAAGGAATTCGTTGGTCGAGAGGGTAGGTCTTGCCACTTGCAACATTTGTCATCAGGGTTGCGGATTGAATCAAGGGTGAACCTCGATCTATTGAATATGAGTGTTGTTATGTGCTCATCTAGAGTTCTTTCCAACTTCTTGGCTCATTCAAATAGCGAGTTTGGATCAGAAGAAGCAGTAGTTGAATCAACTAGAAAAAAGTGGAGTTGGGAAAGGTCAAGTTTATTTCTCCTCATGATCAATAGCAAAGATGTAGGTGCTTATAGGAGAGGCGGGCCTTTGGGTGGCCTTCATTCCCCTCCTCGAGACGGTACTCCATTGGTCGCTTCCCTTTCTTCTCAGCTGGCAATGGTGCAGCAGAAGGAGGTTGATGGCTAGCACCATCAACGGGCGTCTCTGTGACACACGTAGTGAAAATTGTCCCATCAAGCACGGAAGCATGGAGTGCCTGAAACATCCCCTCGTTAGTAATACCAAGCTCCTTCAACATGTCCATGCTAACATATGGCCACTTAAGCCCAAGATGCTTGTAATAAGCAATAGTATGATGTGTAAAGTTTCTATTGAAAAGGAATGAGGGGTGAGCATACCTTACAAGTTTCTCACAGATCCTTGCCATTGGGTGACTAGCAATTGCTACCAGCACCTCCTCATGACCAGAAGGATATTTCGAGTTTGATAGCGTCGCATCAGATGAGATACTCAAGGAAGGTGAACTGATCTGTGGAGGAGGTGCAGTAGTATGGGTTGTAGTCTCTGAAGAACAACATTTTCGGTCACTCCTTTGGTGGGTAGGCCAAGACGATGGACTAATCAATGAAGATTTCCTGCCGTGGTTAGTAGAAGAAGATCTGATCAGTTGCCTTTCTTTCTAGCCAGCAAGAAGATTGTGGGCCAAGTTGGAGGTGCGATTTGGGTGTTGCGCGTCACGGTCATTGGTTGACAAAGGAGGCAGACTTGGATGATGCATGCCCCTTCTCTGTGGGTTGGTGCTAGAAGAGGCGGCATGTTTCGACTGCTCACCAGGCTTGGTGCGACGTCCACCTTGATATCTTGCCACGGTGCCTAACCATCGTCTGCCGGAAGATGGCTAGTTATTGTCACACGCCATGGTCGTAAAGAGCAGAGAGATGAGCTACAAAGCATGCTCAAAAAGCTAGCAAGGTTTGCTTGAGTTGCGATGCTAGAAAAGAACTCAGGCAATGGGTGTATTTAAAGAGCTTCTCATGTACGTAAGGATGGAAGGAGTCTGGGTTCCCTTATGAATATTGCCATTCAGCAATATGGGTAAAAGAAATGGATTGTAATACATACAATGCTTTCCAGTTTAATCCGAGCAAAGTCCTTATTGCCAGCGGAAAACATATCGCTGAGAGGGAGGTTAAGTCAAGGCTGCCATAAATAGGGTGCCTGAATGACTACCCAAAATAGTTTCGCCAAGTTAAGTTCACTTCGCTTCGCACATCAAACTTAACTCAGTGGGGGGCATTTATTTGATAAGATTTTGTGCAAATATGCCAAGTCAAGGCAAATAGGGAGATATATGTTTGGTAATAGAACTTTGGTATATTCAAGCCATGAAACAGCACAAGAAGCAAAACCACAAAGTGGTCAATGCGCCGCGTCTTGTGTGGCTGTGCACTACCAACCAATCACTAAGCGTATGCATTAAGATCAACTCCTGAGTTGGTGGGTCTTCGACCATGTTGGGGTCGACTACGGTTATTTCGATCACATCGTGTCAACCACGGTCATTTTGACCACATTATCACAAATTCTCAACCACAGTGCTATAGCTTACGAATATTGACCAATTCACTGTAGCTATGATCAGTTCACTACGCTTGACTCATGATCGCGACTGAGTCTCCGGAGTCGCCAACTACTCGCTGACTCTAAGGCCTTCACTCTAGCATGGCACTCAGACACACCGAGTACTCAATGCACGACTATACACATGAGAACTACCAACGAGAAGATTAATTCCAACAATCGATGTGTGCATAGCGTTGTGTGTAGCCAATCAATGGCAACCCATGCACCAAGAAGGAAAGAAAATATTGATTCCGAGTGAATCATATTTGCAATGGGAAGACAATTGCACCGTATCTCTATTTATGGAAGTATTTTTCAATAAATTTTTTTCCGATATGGAAAGCACAAGTTTAGAAGGAAAGAATAATCAACGCTCAGATCATGATCTCGATCCCAGAAATTAGAAGTTGATTTGCATAGTGTGAGGGCCGCGTACGTCGCCTATGGCCCTTGCTCTTGCCTATAAAAGGAGGGACCCTGCAGATGGGTGGAAGCCATCAATGGATACACATAGGGAGATAGACTGACAGAGAAAGAAAAAGGTGCACACACCATCACACATCGACGGTCGGGACTCTGATGAACTCAGGCAGAAGGAGGAGAAGGCAGAGGAACCCAAGGAAGTAATCTACACGAGTCGAGGCCATGGCATGCTATGCTCTGGATGGTAAAGAACCTCCCATTTTCTCTTTCTCTGCTATTTAGCCATCTTGCATGTCGATAGACAGCGGCGTATCAGGAAGATTGCCAAGCGCCACGGTCGCGGACGGTAATACCGTTGTTTAGGTACCTTAGAGCTCACTGTCGAGCAGCCTGTGGCCGTGACCAAGGGGGCTATCAAGATTGTTGATTGCTCTTTGATCACGTGAGCTTAAAGCATGAAGTCCCCTCACCTTTACATGTGGTTCGTGTGCCCCAGCCAAGCTACGCAGCTGCAGCAATCCGTCGTGTACCAAGTTTGTCCCACTTATACCTCTAATATGATGATAGCTCCACAAGGCACATGGATGGAACTACTCATAAGTCCTTCCGATCAACTCCTATACTTGGTCACTTTCGACTACTTTCATACTCAGGTGCCACCGACCACATGTCGTACACGAACATCATCGACCACTCATTATTCTCAGACATCTACGAACTTCGATGCTCGGACGTCCATGATCACCCGCTGAGCTCAGAAACATTCCACTGCTTGTTGAACTAGGACACCTCCGACTGCTTACCAAAGTTGGACGCCTCTGACCACTGCCCAAACTCGAACACCTCCGAGTGCTTGTCAAAGTCGAGTGCCTCCAACTGCTTCTCGAAGACGGACACCTTCGACCGCTTGACAAAGTCGAGTGCCTCCGACCACTTCCAAAAGCCAGACACCTCTGACCGCTTGTCGAAGTCGAGTGCCTCTGATCGCTTCTCGAAGATGGATGCCTCTGATCCTTGTCGAAGTTGAGTGCCTCCAACCGCTTCTTGAAGATAGACACCTCCGATCGTGTCAAAGTCGGGTGCCTCTGACCGCTTCTTGAAGGCAGGCATCTCCAACCCCTTATCGAAGTCGAGAGCCTCCAGCCACTTCTCAAAGATAGACACTTCTGACTGCTTGTTGAAGTCGAGTGCATCCAGTCACTTCTCAAAGACGAATGCCTTTGACCCCTTATCGAAGTCAAGTGCCTCTAACTGCTTCTCAAAGATGGATGTCTTTGACCACTTGACGAAGTCGAGTGCCTCCGACCACTTCTCCAAGATGAGAATCTCTGACCCCTCCCCTCATACTTGGATGACTCTGACCACTCATTGTACTCCAGCGACGTCGACTGCCTTTGGTACTTGAGCGATTCTGACCGCTCGTTGTACTCATACATCTTCATCTACTGAAGTACATGTAAACCTACCGATCACCCATGACACTTGGGTGAGGTGTGCTATAGCAACCATCCTTGCTACTGTAATCAGTCAAGTGATGATCGATGGCTTCCGACCTACGATCACGGGCGATGGTTGATAGCTCCTAACTGTCGACAACATTAGTTTTCGACCACGTTGGCATTCAACCATGATGGCTTTCGACCACGATGGCTTTCAATTATGATGTCTTTTGATCATAATGGCTTTTGACCATGATGGCTTTCGACCAGGATAGCACTCAACTTTTGATGGATTTTGACCACGATGGTTTTCAACCATGGACAACTTCTGATGGATTTCGACCATGATGGATTTCAACCACGGATAACTTTCGATGGATTTCGACCATGATGGTTTTTGACCACGAATGGCTTCCAATGGGTTTTGACCACGATGGTTTTCGACCACAGACAACTTTCGATGGATTTCGACCATGATGAATTTTGACCACGGATAACATCCGATGGATTTCGACCATGATAGCTTTCGACCACGGATGGCTTGCGATGGGTTTCGACAAAGAAGGCCTCTGACTACAAGCTATTTCTGATGTCTGGAGGCCTCTGCTTACTGGTTGCTCTGATGTCCGATGGTTTTCGACTACCAGCTGTTTTCGATGGCTAATGACTTCCAACTTTTGATTACTAATCAC
Organism: Dendrocalamus latiflorus; assembly: GCA_017311315.1. Taxonomy (NCBI): domain Eukaryota; kingdom Viridiplantae; phylum Streptophyta; class Magnoliopsida; order Poales; family Poaceae; genus Dendrocalamus; species Dendrocalamus latiflorus. Next base: position 38,246,777 of record CM029611.1, read on the forward strand.
TCCCTGATTCCAATGGCTTCTAGCTTCCGATGAGTCGTTTCTAGCAGTCAATTTCAACCATGTTGATATGTGACCCTAGCATCCTACTCCTGGCATCCTGCTCTATTAATTTCACTACCCGGGATATGTCTACGACACTGACTCTACTGCTATTATCATCAGATCAGTCATGCTTAATGTGAATCATGCACACTTTTAATCACCTCATTCCCTTGTGGTGTTCGATATCGACGAGGTCGAACGACACGAGCGGGCATGGCCAATGCAAAGGCTACGCTGTCAATGGCCCCATAGACTGACAAGGTTATGGATAATGCCAACGCCCACATCTAAATCAATCATTCATCACATGCATGGAGAATGTGAAGCGAAGATTGAAGACGATGACCAATGCGCAGCTTAATCGGAGGTATTCTGTGGGTTCGCCCCATGGATGTAATTAACTAGGAGCCTTTCGAGGCCCCGGGAACCAGGAGATCACGTCGCCTATGTCAGATCTATTATGCAAAGCAGGCTATGGAGTGCACATATATAAAGGGAACTTGAAATTTTGTAATTCTCAAATGAAAAGATAAATACATGTTTTCCTATCTTTTGTTGTGTTTATCTATTTTTGTGTATTTTAGTGTACTAGCATGCCCGCACCGTATACCCTGAGGCAAGAAATCCAGAAGCGATTTCTCGCGTCAAACACACCTAGTAGTCAATTGTTGAAACCATAATATGGTTTAGTGAAATACTAGAAAATTCTACAGCTTTCAAGTCAAGAGCAACAGGGATAGAATATCGCCGTGAGATCTAAAGCAATAGAAGGCATTATGGCTCCCATGTCTCCCTCTGTCATCCACTCAATCCGACCTTATCCATCGAGTGCAGGCGCATCGTTCCTTCCTTCTACATCAATTCCTTCCCCACTCCTCTCTCTTTAGATCCTTCCTCACTAGCGACAGCAAGCAAATGGGCACAGCGGTGGAAGCAACAGGTGAGTGGGCTTTGTAGCAGCAGAAGGTAGCAGCGGGCTCGCTTGAGCATGACAATGGACGGCAAGCGATTGTAGGCTCATGCGGCAGGGCGGCCACGGGCTAGCCTGAGTGCAATGGTTGGTGGTAGGCTTGTGCTACAAGACAGCCATGGGCTTGTCCAAGTGTGGTGGGAAGCTGTAGTTTTATGCGGGGCAGCACGGGCGTTGCAGGCAAGCGTGGAGTCACGTAGCACCGGACGTCGAGCAGTTGTGGGCGAATGCGGCGACCACAGGCCAAGTGTGGTGGTAGCTGTGGCTAAGTGTGGCTGGCGAGGTGAGACTATCAGTGAGTTTTGATTTTTTTTGTGAAACTCGTTTGAATTTTGAATCTTCTACAAAACTTGGTTGAAATTTGTTTCAAAATTTACTTTTCATCTTTTGAACTTAGCTTCCTTCTTAAACTCAAACTTTGATATTCTATTGAAACATTAATTTTTAGATTTTAATCTAGGTGAAATAATCTGTTTGATATCTGAAACTCATTGAAACTTTGTGTCTCATTTTTGAAATGTTCTTGAAACTCATGTTCTAAAATTCAAAGTTTCAGTTTTAAAACCGAAAACCTAGCCTTGAAAATTCATGTTCTTGTTTTGAAACTCCTAGTTTTAATATTTAAAACTTGAAGTACAAGTGAAATTTTCTTAAAAGTTGAATTTTCATTCATGAATCTTGTTGAAACTCTTTTGGAACTTCTGTTGAAACTCGATGAGACTTCATTAAATTTGCTGAAACTCGAACAAAAGTTTGGCTTCCAACTTACCTGGAATTAGATAAAACTTTTTGAAACATGTGAAGCTCAGTGAAACCTACTCAAAACTTTCTAAAATAGTTATTCATACTTTTATGAAACTTCTTAACATAAAGCACATGTGAAACATGCTTGAAACTCAAAGTTTAGCCATGAAACTTGCAGAAATTCTTTTAGTTTTTTTCCTAAAACTTGATGAAACTTCTTGAAATTTGATAAAAGTCACTTCAAACTTACTTGAAATTATATAAAACTTTTTAAACCATGCGAAAGTCAGTGAAACCTACTCAAAACTTTCTCAAACTTTTCTTCATACTTTTATAAAACTTCTTGAAACATGTATCATGAAACTTCCTTAAATTTCTTCTAAAGCTTTGTTGTAACCTGATGAAACTTTTGCTTGAAATCTTTTGAAACTTGTGTGGAACCTTTACTTCAAACCTTCTAAAATTTGCATGAAACTTGCTTGATTTTTTTAAATTTCATAAAACTTCAAGAAACTTTATGAAACTATTATACCATTGGAAATGCATTCCAACGGTATAGCACGGGCTAGCAACACTTTATGGTTTAATTAGCGAAGTTCAAAACAGATACCCAACAAAAACTACAATTGTTTAATTTAATATACATTCAAAAACATATAGGAATTCCTTTGAAAACAATGGAAATTACCATTCAAGAAAACCGAAGCCCATCATAAATATCATGTACTAGCACAATTGCAAAAACATAACACCACAATACCCTAGCCTCAAAATTCAAGAAACCATATTTTTAATAAATTTAATTTAAAAACAAAAAAGTATTAATATGTATAATTGGCTCCACCCTGACATATGTTAATACATGAATTTATAGAATAAAAATAACTCTATTAGGTTACCTAGTCCTAAAAACAAGAGAAAATTGATTATATGCCACTGAATAGCGTCCCTTCTACAAAATGCCACTAAAAACACTATCTCTATTATATACCATCGAATTATACTGAAATTCAATTATATGCCATTGCCATCATCTAGGCCTCGTTTGGCCTTGGAAAAAGATGATTTTGTCCTCAGTTAAAATTCTGTCACTGTAATAAAAATTAAATATAAGGCAAATTGGCTTAGCCAAAAATACTAAAATTTTTTAGTGGATCATTGTGGTAGTGTACAACTCAAATATAAAATTTCATGAACTAACCCTTCCATTTAATCCATTTTTAAAATTCAAATTCAAAATCAACCTATTTGAGCTATTTTATAAACTAGGATAAATTCATTGTATAAAAAGCAAAACAATAAGTTTTGGGAGCTATGTGACATCTTAGGTGCATGTGAAAACATTTCCATAATTTTAGACCTCATTTAGTCTTTGTTTGTAAATTGTAGCCTTTATTAGAATTTGAATTAAAATTATGAAAACTTTTCTTTGAACAGTGCCTTGAAATATTGTTTTCTAGCTCACTGACATGTTGGAAAACACCCTTATGAATTTTTATAATTTTTTAATACTATTTGTTATTTTAAATGAATCATATTTTTGGTCTTTTAGTAGGGTCATTTTGGTCTTTTTTAGAAGATAACGGTCTGCACTAACGACAGTGCCATATAATTGAATTCTGGTACAATTCAGTGACATATAATGGAGAGAGTGATTTTCAATGACATTTTACAGAAGCGGGTGTTATTCAATGACATAGAATCAATTTTCTCTAAAAACAATCCCCATAACTTATACATCCACATATGTTTACATAATAAATATAACTTTGCCTAGTTGCTCTAGCCGTGGAAAGCCCATAGTGATCAAACAGCTTTTAAGCTATACCTTTTGACTATTATTCGTTAAAAGAATAAAAAATAAAAAATTATTATATCTCTACAAATAATACAAAGGAATAAAAAAATAAAAAAACAAAAAACCGACGAGTGACTAGCCAGAACCCAAGCCATCTTGCCAACACGAGAATCAGATTCTCTAAAGTCAGCAAAAACGACTTGTCTCTCCAGTCAAGCATCTGAGCCATCCAATTCGTATCCAACCGTGAGTCAAGAAAACTAGTCAAGCATCTGATTCCCTCAGCTCGCTGGGCCGGCCCAACATCAGCACGGCGACGTATAGAGCTGCTGCTGCGGTAATCTTCGCTGCTTTGGCGCCGAGCTCACACGTTTTTGGCGCGAGACGTGAAGATCGCGCGGCGGATCGGCTCCTGGTGCTCTCCATCGATAAACTGGTGCCAAACTAGTGTTGTTCTAATTTGATTGTTTTTTTGCCCTCCCTCATTGGATTGTGCTGGAATTGATCTATTGAAGGAAAACTGATATGGAACTATGGAAGCTTGAAGGAAACATTAACTTGCTTGCATCAAATTAAAATTTGCATATTTAAGATGGACAAAAATAGGTGCGTAATGTCATGGTTGTTTATTTTTATCCATCTAATTAGGGTATATATTTTAGTTGTTTAATTCGCCACATAATATCATGTCATCTTTATTTGTTTTCTTGTAGGGAGGGCTTGCTTCCTAGTCTTTTACCTCAAGTTGGCATGGAGTTCAGTACTGTAGATCAGGCTTGGATGTTTTGGATTAGCTATGGGGGTCAAAAAGGCTTTGAGGTTCGAAAAATGTACACAAACAAAAGAAAGTTAGATGGGAAAGTTAGGTCCTGCAGATATGTTTGTGCAAATGAGGGCCATAGAAAGCCTGACAAAAGGGATCACCTAACAAAGTGTCCAAGAGCTGAAACTAGAACCAATTGTCAAGTTCGCATGGGACTTGTAATGGACAAGAATAAGGGAAATTATAAAGTGACTGGTCTGATTTTGGAACACAATCATACCCTTCAGCTGCCACAAACCTCACACTTGATGGCATCTCAAAGGAAAATTTCAGAGTTACAAGGTTTTGAAATTGAGATGGCTAACGATGCAGGAATTGGGCCCAAAGCTGCACATGAGTTGGCTTGCATCCAAGTTGGTGGCTCAACTAATCTCAGTTACACTCTTCAAGACCACAAGAACTATTTATGGGGCAAGCGACAACGGGAGATGGCATATGGTCAAGCAGGAAGCATGCTTATGTATTTTCAGGAAAAATTTACCGAGAACCCATCATTTCAATATGCATTGCAGATGGATCGGGAAGAACAGATTGCAAACATATTCTGGGTTGATGCTAAAATGCTCACTGACTATGCATATTTTGGTGATGTTGTCAGTTTTGATACTACTTTTGGTACAAACAAGGAGAGTAGGCCCTTTGGCGTATTTGTAGGGTTCAATCATTTTAGGGAAACAGTGGTTTTTGGTGCTGTTATCATGTATGATGAAACATTTGAATCCTTCAAATGGCTATTTGAGACCTTCCTGAGAGCCCATAATGGCAAGCAACCTAAAACAGTATATACTGATCAAGATTATGCAATGGGAAAAGCAGTTAAGGAAGTTTTTTTAGAAGCATGGCATGGTCTGTGCACTTTTCACATTATGCATAATGCTGTCAAGCATCTAGCTGCACCGGACAATGAAGAATCAGGTGCTTCTCCCAAACAAGAAGTAGAAGACAGCAATAAAGAACCAAGTATTCTCGCAGATTTTAGTGCGTGTATGTATGAGTATGAAGACGAAGCAACATTTGAAGATGCTTTTAACATCATGAGGTCAAAGGCAAGCAAGCAAACTTGGTTGGATAGTATATACAAGGAAAGAGAAAAATGGGCCGAATGTTATATGAAGGATGTGTTCACATTAGGGATGAGAAGTACACAACTCAGTGAGAGTCTGAATAGCGACCTGAAGCGACATTTCAAATCTGATTTTGATATAATCCGATTTCTTAAGCATTTTGAAAGGGTTGTGGAGTATAAAAGAAAGAAAGAACTGCATTCTGAATTTGAATCAAGGAAAAAATTACCTAGAATCAAAATGAGGACGCCTATGTTAATCCAAGCTAGCAAGCTGTACACGCCATCTATTTTTGAAGCCTTTCAATGTGAGTATGAGAGGTCAATGGTAGCATGCACCACAGCATTGGAAGGCAAAAATGAATATCTTGTAGCAATTGGCAGTCTTGATGAAAATTTTACCTTTGAGAAGGAGTACAAAGTTATTGGTGATCCTTTAGAGCAAACCAGTACATGCAGTTGTGGGCAATTCAATAGAATCGGAATATTGTGTGGCCATGCTCTAAAAGTCCTTGATTTGATGAATATCAAATCACTTCCCACACAATATGTACTAAAGAGATGGACACGAGAAGCACGCAGTGGAGCAGTACAGGACAACCACGGCCGAAACATAATAGAGAATCCAAAATTAGATGATATGCTTCGCTACAAATATATGACTCGCAAATTTCTCAATTTGGCACATCGAGCTGCCAGCCATCCCAAGTGCACCTTATTAGTAAACAACACTCTTGACATGCTCAGCAAGCAAGTTGAAGAAGAAATCGAAGGTGTTACAAGCCCTATGGATCCCATCATCGCTCCCACCAATATTACTCCGCCTAATGAATTGTTGAGTACAGCAAGCCTAAAGAAAAAGGAGGTGGAAACAAAAACCTCGAAGCGCAAAAGAACTTGGCTTGACAAGAGGCGCAAGTTTACAAAAAAGGGAGGTAACAAAAAAGAAAGCAGTTCAAAGGTGTGTGACAAGAAAAAAGGAAAAAGTTCAAAGGTTTGTGACAAGAAAAAAGAAAAATGTTCAAAGGTATTTGACAACACAAAATATATTAGATTCTCTCTAATTGTATCCGCTACAAAAAAAAGTTTCAATTGTATTAAACTATTTGATTCTCTTCTATCTGATCAGGAGCAACAAACTACAAAAGTGGCAGTCGATGATGGCGCAACACTACCAAATGCATGCCTGAACCATACATCTTTGCCTGAGGAAGGGATCTCTGAATCATACACAACCATCAATAGTTTCTCTCAACTATTGACGGTAATATTTCAAAGTAATACATTTTTTCTCTGAATCATACATGGTCACTATGTTGAATTATTTTTCTTCTATTTTTCAGGGAGCAATGACAGATGGTGTTATTGATGAATTCTAGTAGTACAGATTATGTCCCCTCTGCAGTTGTTCTGCAATGACAGATGGTGTTCAGATAGTTTTGGTTTTGTGGTTCAAGTGTAATCAACCAAATGGAGCTTGCAGTAATATGCATTATTTCGTGCAGCTTGATGAAATTGCAGTAACCAACAACATCTTTTGTGCAGCCATATGAAATTGCAGTAACCAGCAACATCTTTTGTGCATTCCATTCACAATAGCATTCCAAATCAATTTACAACACAATGGTGATATTTACAACTTCTATAGTCACAATTTGTTTGCTAGCACTTGAACAATTTACAGAAGGGATTCCCTTTACAGAACTGATAGCAATATGCAAACACATTACAGTCTCCTTCCAGCACTAAATCCTACACGGCTGCAATGCACATCCCCTCCTCCAACCTCTCCTCCATTCCCATCTCCACCGCCTCACCGCCGTCCAATCCCAAAACCCTAACCCGCAAACCTTAGCCGATGGCCTCCCCGGCGCCGGCGCCACCCGTGGTCGCCGCGGCTCATTCCTCGCCGCCGCGCATCGGCCTCGCTGGCCTCGCCACCATGGGCCAGAACCTGGCCCTCAACATCGCCGAGAAGGGCTTCCCGATCTCGGTCTACAACCGCACCGCCGCCAAGGTCGACGCCACGCTCTCCCACGCCGCCGCCGAGGGCGCGCTCCCGGGGAACGCCGATGCAGCTATCGGCGACGGCGGCGGAGTCTGAACGAGTCGCGCCCAGGGACAGGGGAGTCGCTAGCCACTGGGCTGATATGGGCCGGTTATAGTTTATTTCCAGTTTTCTTGACTCATAGTTGGATACGAATTGAATGGCTTAGATGCTTGACTGGAGAGACAAGTCGTTTTTGCTGACTTTAGAGAATCTCATTCCCCAACACGAGCTGAAAGGCCACGGTCGCCGACTCAGTACGCGGTACGCCTGCACCACCCTCTATATATTCGCTCGCACCACCACGGCCCACTCCGAACAAACCTCCTCTCCTCTCTCCACAACCTCTCCTCGCCCTCGCCGCGATCCATTCCCTTGCCCTCGCCGGCTCTTCCTCCCTCTCTCTCCGGGCAATGGCGAACTTGCAGTGCGGCGCCGGGCCGGAGGAGACGTGGCGGCGGCGGCCAAAGACCAAGATCGTCTGCACCCTCGGCCCGGCCTCGCGGTCCGTGGAGATGTGCGCGCGGCTGCTGCGCGCCGGCATGTGCGTCGCGCGGTTCAACTTCTCGCACGGCTCCCACGAGTACCACCAGGAGACGCTCGACAACCTTCGCCAAGCCATGGACCTCACCGGGATCCTCTGCGCCGTCATGCTCGACACCAAGGTCCACTAACTCTCATCTGTCCCTCCACTTTTGTCGTGATTAGGTTTTCGTTATAGGGACGTGATCCGATCTATCTTTTTTAAGTTGTGTCTCTCTGTTGATTTTTGATTATGTTGTGTTTATTGCGTGAATTAGTTGACATGAACCGTAAAGATTTCAACTTTGCGACTTGTCGGTAACTTCCCAAAAAAGTAGGAACTTGGAAGTTTAGGGAGTCAGATGGCATGTGTTGTGTTGTTTTTTCTGTATGTGCCTTGTCCAGGTTGGTTGTGACAAGAGGCAAGATTGTGATTTCTTTTCCCCCATCTGTGCGGGTATTAACACAATTCGTTAGGGCAATAAGGACAATAAATTCAATTCTTTTTACACCCCGTTTGGCTGCCTAGAATTGAATTTAATTCATTCAATTGGATTTCAAATCCTATTCTAGTTGAAATTGAATTTGATTTGAGCCAATTCAAAATCCAAATTTTCTGTTTTGACGTCATTTAGAATTCTACAAAGCTATGGGGCCACCTCTACATCTAGGTCCACCAATGTGGACAAAGTAGTTTCTTTATACGCTAAATCATTTCCAAAAAAATTTAGACAATCTTATGGAAAAAATTATAGTGTGAATGTGATGTTAAAAACTCCGAATACTAAACTTTTACGAAATCATTCTCTACAAGGCTGTGAGGGCCACCTGTCCACCTAGGCCCACTAAGGTGTACAAATTAGTTTCTCTACACTGAATCATCTCTAATAAATTTTAATTGATTTTGTGAAAAAATTTATGGTGTGAAATGCAAGTTTGAAACTTCAAAACCGAACTTGTACTTAATTTTGTAGAGTGAATTCCAGGTAAATGACATGGTGTAAGTTGACAAGTACTTCTAGCTCTATAATGCTTCTTGGAATTGGCTTTGGAATTATCAATTCAATTCTAGATGGCAACCAAACAGTTACATCCTTGGAATTCAACAATTTCACAATTCTAAGGCCAATACCTAGGAGCCAAATGGGGTGTTAATGTAATATACTTGGCATATTCTGGGATTTTTTTTTTGGATGGGCATAGAATAAACACAAACCTTCGGTCTTCATTGTTTCCACCTAATTTGTTTGTGGCGATCAATGTAGTTAATATTCTGGGGGAATAGATGTCTGTACAATTAGTAAATTTGCTCTCCAGTTTGCATATAATTAGTCATTATCAGTATTTGTAAGAAGTCAGAAGAAATTTGATGTGGTCCATTGAACAAAGTAAACTTGTAATGCCACGATCATTCCTTCATGATTCGGTAGCTATGGCAGAAAGGCCTAGCAAATTAGGATTTCATGTTAAATGTTGGTATTTAAATTGGTCGATCACACGTACAGATCCTCCCTTTCAAACATGGCTTCTATTGTATGGCGTACTGATTTTTTTAAGATTGCTGTCAAGGTCATTAATCATGTTAACTAATTTCCTGATCAAATCTTTTGCGCTGTAGATTTGTTGTAGTATGATGGATGTTGACAAATCTTATATTAGTCATGTTTTATTTGGTTACAAATAATTTGAATTATTAGATTCTATATTATTGGCCTGTCTTCCTTAGTACTGATTCTGAATATTGGGTTTGGTTTTGAGGACGTGTGAACTTGTGACACATACTTAAATTACAGTTTTTTGTCGCATCAGATTTACATGAGCCAACCAATGCAAGAATTTGCATTAGCTTTAAGATGATAACTAGAGGCAGATTTATTGCCTGTGCTGCTTGCAAAATTGGGACTAACTTCACTGCTACATATTTGTCAAAAAGTTATGTCCAATGCCAACTGTTTTCATGCATTAGTACCTAGAAATCTATTTGAACTTCTTATAAAAGTCAACGTAGCAAATGAAGAATGTGCGAACTATGCAAAATTATTTACTTTTTTAACTATGCTATTCACTGTCTTCATACAGGGACCAGAGATTCGCACAGGCTTTCTGAGAGATGGAAAGCCTGTAAAGCTGAAACAGGGGCAAGAGATTACCATCACCACAGATTATTCCATAAAGGGTGATGAGAACACGATTTCCATGAGCTACCAAAAATTGGCTGTAGACCTGAAGCCTGGGAGCACTATACTATGCGCTGATGGCACCATCACACTCACGGTGCTTTCTTGTGATCCTGGGCAAGGCCTAGTTCGCTGCCGATGTGAGAACTCTGCTCTCCTAGGTGAGAGAAAGAATGTCAACCTTCCTGGGGTCATTGTGGATCTCCCAACTCTTACAGAAAAGGACAAGGTGGATATCCTTCAATGGGGTGTGCCGAACAAGATTGACATGATAGCACTCTCCTTTGTACGGAAAGGATCAGACCTTCAGATGGTCCGAAGTGTGCTCGGTCAACATGCCAAGTCAATCCAACTCATGTCCAAGGTACTTTTTGTCTCCACAAACTTGCATTTATATTGTGTTACTGTTTTCTTATGCTGTTGGTTTGTTACGTGCAGGTTGAGAATCAAGAAGGTGTTGCTAATTTCGATGATATACTTGCAAACTCAGATGCTTTTATGGTTGCGAGAGGAGATTTGGGAATGGAGATCCCAGTCGAGAAGATATTTTATGCTCAAAAGGTGATGATCTACAAATGCAATAAACACGGAAAGCCTGTTGTCACTGCAACCCAGATGCTGGAGTCGATGATCAAGTCTCCTCGCCCTACACGGGCAGAAGCAACTGATGTTGCCAATGCTGTCCTAGATGGAACTGACTGTGTGATGCTTAGTGGTGAGACTGCAGTTGGGGCATATCCAGAGTTAGCAGTGCAGACAATGTCTAATATTTGCTTGCAAGCAGAGACATATGTGGACTATGGTGCAGTGTTCAAGTTAATTACTGCAGCTGCCCCAATTCCTATGAGCCCATTGGAGAGTTTGGCATCATCAGCTGTTCGAACAGCCAATATTTCCAAAGCATCACTCATTTTGGTCCTCACAAGGGGAGGTACAACTGCAAGGCTTGTGGCGAAGTATAGGCCTTCCATGCCGGTATTGTCCGTCGTTGTCCCAGAATTGAAGACGGATAATAATTTCAATTGGACTTGCAGCGATGAAGCTCCTGCGAGGCAGAGTCTTATTGTTAGGGGCCTGATCCCGATGTTGAGTGCCGCTACCGCAAAGGCATCTGATACTGAGTCCACCGAGGAAGCCATCAATTTTGCCATGGATCATGCAAAGAAACTCGGTCTCTGCAAATCAGGAGATTCAGTTGTTGCGTTGCATCGTATTGGTGCATCATCTGTTATCAAGATCTTGACAGTCAATTAGTGTCGGTGATGTGAGTGGGTATTCATGGGGGCAAATTTTGTTAGGCTGTTATTGGACCCTTTTCTATCATGGTGAGGTTCATCCCATGTCGTGTGAGTCCTATATTACGTCTTTTATTAAGCTACACAGGTTTCTTTTCTTAGGAAAGAAATGGTGTTGCCTTTTGATTAGGATATAATTCTCCCACGAGGTTGCTGGGCAGTCCATTTTGGTATATTTCAGAAACTCTCATATCTAAATATACACGCCAGTGTGTTCCATGTCCAATGGTGTGCTATGTTGTTTGGTTGTGTTAAGCTACAATGATGCATTGTGCTGTGTTGATTTTGCCAATGGTTTATTTGTATACAATCACTTGCCAGACATGCGTGAGTCGTCTAGATTCAGCCTGCCCAAATAGGTGGCCCGGCACAGGCCCGATTGTGCATAGCCCGTTTAGCCCATCAACCGAAATGGGCTATGTCGTGCCGGCCTATGGACCGAGACGGCGGCCCAGGCACAACCCACAGGGGATTCGTGCTGGGCCGGCACACAGCACATTTAACCCAACGAGCCACAGAGTCCTGACACGCCTGTTTGGCCCGACTAGCCTGTTCGGTCCGAAAAATAGAAAAACTTAATAGTTAAAAAATATGTAGTATTAAAAAAGACACAATAAATTATAAAAAATATAATAATGAGCTTTATTGAAGTTAAAATGGTTGCCTCGTTAAAAACTTTGCTAAGTAAAAACTCAACTCGAGAAAATCTTGGCAAAGAAAAAAAGAGTACAGCTTGTAGCTCGGCATTACAAGTAAAAAAAATTAGAAAAAGTACAATGTATACATGAATGCTCTAAGAATCATCAGTGTTGTTGCCGTTTTGACCGCCTTCTCGCTATCTAGATAGATATTGTTGAACATGTATTCCAACTCCGAATCCACCACGCAGTGTTGAGCTCCCGCATCAGCTTATTCCTAGTCTTTTACTGTGAGAAGTACTTCTATCATCTCACTTGTGAGTCTTGTTCTCCTCTCCTTCAATATTCTTCTAGAAAAACTAAAAGCAAACTTAGAAGAAACTGTCAAAATAGGAACGGTTAACATATTCCGTGCTAATATAGATAACATCAGATATGTTAGCTTATGCTTGCGCCACCAGTCCAAAATTTTGAAGACCTCTATATGGTGAGGCATAGGATCACTGTCTAAAAAGACTGATAGTTCCTCGTAGGCTTTGGTATGGATTGCTCTACCACTTGATGATGTAGAGTTTGATCTTTGGAAGAAAAAGATGGTGACCCGCGCATTTATCTTCTTATCTATGACAGGTGTTGGTGGAGATTATTGCAAGTGAACTCCATGAAACATATGTTCGTACTACTGGTAAACTTTAGAGAATTGTGAACGAATAGCTATAAAATAGTTAGAATAATCTACCCTTATAGAATCACCTATAATTGAAAGAACATTAGTGAATTCTGCAATTTTAGATCTTGGATCTAGAATAAATGAAAATGAGTATAGTACATAATCTCAATCTAATATTTTAAATATTTACTTTTCATAGTGTACAAAGCCTCCCGTAACACTACATCATTTTTAAAAATTTTTAAGTGAACGGCAATCGTAAGAACATGATGCACAATTAACGAAATTATTGGATAGTACACTACGAATAAAGCAATTAAACAGGCTAAAGATTCTCTAGCTACCTTGGGATTAAAATCCCAGTCACATACCGTACCGTCGGAGCTATACATCAGTTGCGTTTGCCTCATAGCAATCCCTTATATTTTTTCTTTACATCTTTAGGCATGTCTGTGCAAGTGCTCGATTCCACCTGTAGACAGGCAATCTATGATGATATATTTTGTAAATAGAAACTCTTACCTGATCTTCAGATAGCAATTACTTCATGACCTTATCGAAATCTTCCCACACGTCCGACGTGTTGGCTCTAGACCTCTTTTCTCTAGTGCTTGCTGACGTAGAGACACCGATAGAGCCTGACGATGGTACAGTCATGGTCTGCTTGCGCAGCCTCGGCCATTTGAGGTGGAGGCAGAAACGTCCCAAAGGATGTAAGATCTTCCAGATTGATTCCGTATTCACTTGCAGGAAAATCATCATAATTTTCCTTGAAGAAATGTGAAAAACTGCAAAATACAAATAAAAAATTAAACTATTACTTACTTTTTATCATAGTAAAGAAAAATAAGAACAATATAAGTACCTAAAAATTAGTATTGTTACATTTTTCCTTGACTGCACGCCAGATTTTGAATTTTTAGGTTTTTGGCAAAATTATTTCGAATTTTACCAAATTATCACAAAGTATTTCAAAATTTTTACAAGAGAATAAGGAGAAGAGATTGCTGGTTTGAGTGTGGATGAATGAAGGGGTGTGCTGCTTATTTATAGAGAAAATTTGAGATTTTTTGAACTTTTTCGTATAGTTAAACTCACAAACGGCACAAAACGGTTACAATTTTCCCAAAAAAAAATCGAATTTTTAGGTTTTTGGCAAAATTATTTCGAATTTTACCAAATTATCACAAAGTATTTCAAAATTTTTACAAGAGAATAAGGAGAAGAGATTGCTGGTTTGAGTGTGGATGAATGAAGGGGTGTGCTACTTATTTATAGAGAAAATTTGAGATTTTTTGAACTTTTTCGTATAGTTAAACTCACAAACAGCACAAAACGGTTACAATTTCCAAAAAAAAAAATCGATTGTTACTCATGCTAAATGGGCTAAAAGGGCCAAATGGGCCATGCCCACTGTGTCGTGCCCACGCCAAACGTGCCTAACGGTCAATTTTCGTGCTAAATGGGCCAATCGTGCTTACATGCCAGGTGTGTCAGATAGACTGTGTCATGCTCGGGCATGCCACTGTGCCGTGTTATACCAGCTTGACTCGACATGGTGGGCTGAGGTGATGGCTCAGGCACGGCCCACCCCTTTGTGCCATGTCGGCCCGACTTATTGGTCTTCGTGGCATGTCGTGGGCCGGCCCGCTAGGCACGGCCCATTAGAACACCACTATCTAGATTCAACTCTCTCTGGCTTGAGAGGTTGACCCAAGCTCGACCCCACCCAAAATAAAAGACCAGGCTCACTGTATTTATTTGCAAAGAAGGATGCTCAACCATGTTGTTTACAAATGTTACAACGTACGCGAGTAGCATATGTTTGTAAACTGAGGATCTGTTGTTACTGGACTTTTCACATCGCTTTAGTCTAAATATAGCCCCAAAAGATGTTAAACTTCCTGAGTCTCAAAAAAAAAAAAACGTTAAACTTCCTCAACCTGTATAAATTAATTATTTTGCATGGAAAATGACTGCTTGAGATCCTCGTTTATGCTGCTTGATTGAATATTGGAAATCCCAGCACCTAACGGGTTATTGCTTTAACTCTGTAAATTGTTGCATCTACTGGCTTTTGATGTCTCCAGCATTTTATCGTACCCTTTTTTGTTTGCTATTGTGTGTGAGCTATTTTGAACAGTGGTGGAGCCAGAATTTTGATGATAGAGATACGAATTTAAGAAATTCTAAATAAACTGGGCAAAATTAACAGCCATGCAGTTTTACAATTATCAATCAACCAAGCGCATGTACTTCACTACTTCGAAAGAACAAATTGAGTTGAACTGAACCATCAATAACCAAAATCTGGACAAAGTTTTTTACTGGCTAAATGAAACAAGCGTCAAACACAGCATGCTCTCCGGCTCTCAGCCCAGACCAGTAATTTTGCATGACTCCTGCCACATGGCCTGCATCACGAATAGAAACATACCACCAAAAACTAGTTCTCCTTAAAATCAAAGTAGAACACGAGCTGAAACAAAGCAATTACACGACGAAATGGTAGCCAGGTGAAGAATACTGTATGTATTTGACAAGCTTACCAAACTGAATTTTACGTGCAGCTTGCCATGGTGAAGAATCAGAGGTTGGCAGAAAAGCTTTTTAGTGGAAATATATACGAATGCATCTGTAAATTAAATTTGAACCTGTTTCATGGCAATGCGGAAGTGACTGCAGTGGATTTGTTATAGTCTAGCACAGCAGCACCAAAGAACTGATAATGTCACTATTTCAGTTTATCTTATCTGACATTGAAATTTGGTGATAGTAAAATGGTGTCTGCCCGTCTACTGGGCTTATACAATATTACTTGTTCTTAACAGTTTAATCATCTTACTAAAATTTGCAGATGCAGTGGGGTCATCAACGCACGCTAACATATCAATTATCATTAATCAAAACCTACAATCTGAACATTGAACATTTCGGAGAAATTTGAGGGTTTAATACCACTCTATTTTATTTTCAAAGCAGGATAGCTAGATCATGTAGTTTACAAATGTTACAAGAGTAGCATATATTTGTAAACTGAGGACCTGTTGTTACTGGATTTTTCACAACGTTTGTCTAACTAACTATAGCTCCAAAAGATGTTAAATTTTCACCAACCTGTATAAGTTAGTTATTTTGTATGAAAAAACAATTGCTTGAACCTCCTTTGTGCTGCTTGTTGAACATTGAAAATCCCAGCATCTAATGGATATTGCTTTAACTCTGTAAATTCCTGCATCTACTGGCTTTCGATGTCTCCAGCATTTTATGGTACCTTTTTTGTTTGCTATTGTGTGTGAGCTACTTTGACTCAATTGGCAAAATGTATAAGCATCTATCAGCATTCATAGAGCCTAAGAAAATGATGTTTTGAGTGTTTTCAGTAAAATACTAGATTGGGTGAACGATCCATCTGGATAAACTACTCATATATCTTACTTTCCGTGTACAGATCCGCGATTACATGGTCACAGGTTATGACATTGTCTTGAGAGTGGACATTCAAGGAGCAGTAACTTTGAGACAGATACTCGGCGAATCTGCAATTTTCATCTTTCTAGTTGCAGAGAGCAAAGAGGCACTTGTCAAAAGGCTAATTCACCGTACAACAGAAACATCAGATATGCTTCTTGTCAGAATTGCAAGGGCCAGAGAGGAGGTGAAACGTATGAAATTTTTTTATTATGTAGTTATCAATGCTGAAGGGAAGCTTGAGGATACTGTTAAACAGGTGAGTCAACATTATTGATGCTGAGAAAGCAAAAGCTCACAAGCGTAGTGTCAAGATCCAGTTAAGGCTCATATGGAAGAAATTAGGAGTGTCAATTTGACTTGACTTCGGTTTGCACCAGTAGTCAGAAAGTTCAATACATTGCTAATTCACGAGAATTTCTCAAACTGAGATATCCTGGAGAGTCAAGTGGGATATAATAGCTTTCTCTCGCAATACAAACTAGGGGCAACGTGATTGATCTTTCCTGGGATGTATAGTTGATGGTCACTCTTGTGCAAACATTTCTGGGCAGAAATCATTCATTCTCTTCTTTTTCATCTGTATTTTCACTATGTTGTCATAGAACTCTGTACGACTACAGAACTTCTTTTAGACACGCCCTTTTAGTAAGTTTGTCATCCGCATATAGTGCTGACCCTCTTGATTTACAAGCTACAATGACCGAAACACCTCAAAATTTCAAAAAGTTTCAAATGTCTTTGAATTTGGCTTAATTTGGTTTCCTTTCCCGATTTGGCAAGCCTAAGCCTTTCCACTTTCCTCTTTAGTCCTAGCCATTTCCTCCATGCGTTGACGCATTTCACCTTCCTGCCTCTTCCCCTGTGCCCCAGCGCCACTCGCCTCCGCTGCCACCTCCGCTCACGCCACCTAGGCGTTGCTGTCCCGTCGCCGCTCTGCCAGCTCGCCGACCATCCCATTAATGCCCATCGCCTCCTCGCCATCCTCGCCTCTCACACCCCGCCATTGACCACGCCAACCACGCTACCCGAGCTCCGTGCAGCCGACGCGCGAGCTGCACCCATGCCCTGCCTGCCAGCGTGCGCTAAAGCTCCAGTGAGGCGCAGCACAACCGATGCTCCAGTGCCGCACACCACCTTGCCGCCGAAGACACTCGACTGCCACCGCGCCATCCATGTGCCACCACCACCGAGACTTCACTCCTGCTCCCACCGCCTTTGTAGGGTTATAAAGCAATCCTGAACTACAGATTAGCTTCATTTAGCTTCAATTGCAATCCCCTTCACTTCCCTCCCGAACTCCGACTACACATCGCCGGTGAGCTCCCAATAGCAATCTTCCACCTCAGCCAGCCATGTGTCGATTAGTTACAGCTGTAGCATCCCCAGGACCACCCAAACCCGACGCCATCCTTGCCTTGCCCTCCCCTAGCTCCTCGGTCGCCGGCACCGTGCGTCGCTGCCGTCTGAGACGGTCCTCCGCGGACAGCCCACCTCAAGCCATTAGGGCTAAAACCGCCACTGCCTTTGCCTTTCTAGCTAACCCTAGATGCTCAATTTGCTCCCGGCCGTGCCGAAAGACCATTGGAGCTCTGCCGTGCTGTGGAGAAGCTCCGGCAAGGCCTCCTCGCTGCCAGCCACTTCTGGTGAACCCTAGATTGTTTAAACAATTCCTAGCTCTGTTTCGCTAAGCCAGACTCCGACAAAATCTAAAGCCATTTGTACTCGGTTTTTTCTTGAATTTTATTTCGTTTTATTTTATTTTATTCTATTTTGTTTTTCTAGCTTGATTTCTTTCAAGCCATGGCGCCAGAGCTCAAAAGCCGAAGGCCTTGCTGGTCATGCTTACATCAGACCGAGTCAGCCCAAAAGCTAAAATCCAAACCTAGCTGAGCCCCAGTTGGCACATTACTGTGCACGCCCAGCCCAACGCTATTCTAAACCCGAATCCAATGAATTCAAACTCGAACCCATTGCTGTTCTTAAAACCAACCAGTTGTGAATAGTGCCAACCCGTTTCTTTTCACCAAAAACCCATCTAATACAAATATACCTATTTCAACCGTTCCGAGCCTATTTAAACCACCCCAACTCCATTCTGCCAACCAGCCTTCAACAAAACCTAAACCCATCTGTATTCAGTCTTTCTTGAATTTTATTTTTTATTTTGTTTTGTACTATTTCGTTTTGCTAGCTTGATTTATGTCAAGTACGGACTTATTCGTCTATCTTTTTGCACTAGCTCCCAGTTTCACCGAGCCAGCTGTCCCAGGACCAAGTCAAGACTCCAAAGACTTTGAACCAGTTGAATACTTTGAGCAACAAGGCAAATCATATATTTTTGATCATGTTGAACCTACATTGTTTAAAATATTTAATTATCGATACTTTCATTATTATTATTTCTACACTATTATTTATTTAAAATAATTGTTTAGAATGGCATGACAATTAGCTATGTCCTACCACTAAAAAATGCCATACTTTACTTGAGGCCATATTTACTTTGACAGTCTTAATAATATTAAACTACTGTATAATTAATCATACATAGACTAATCAAATGATTTGTGCTACTAAGTTACTTGGGTGTTTTACCCATAGATTTATAAAATTGTACTAAGGTTAAGGATGAACCGTGGAAAGCTACTAGATAGTTAAAGTCCACGACCTTACCCTAGGGTGTAAGATTTGGTATGGATTGGTGGTAGTGTCGTAACGTGCTGGGTTTGTAGTCGGTTGTCTTATTTGTGAAAAATAAGGATTAGAACCTTATACTAAGTAATGGACGTAAAATTGCCCAACCATAAGTTTTGACTTGTCAAATCTGGTCTAGCAATTACTTAATTCGATTGAATATATACAGAAGGGTTTCTTGTTCTAGGGGTAGGAACGGCCCACGTACAACGGGGTGGTATGAAAGCAGTATCTTGCATACTTAACAACGGTAGGTTCACCCTGAATCGATTCGTAGTTTTCACTTTGGCCAATGGATTATTGACAATGGATGGCCCCGAGCCTACGTGTAGAAGCTAGAAAGAGGAGAGCAATGAAAGACCTTGTTATCTTAGCTCAGTCGCATGCTATATGTTGTGTGTCTATTGCATAACATTGAGAGTTTGAGAAATTTTGTGGGTAAAGCTGGGCAACTCTGCAGAGCCAAACTAATAGTATTCTGACACACTGTTCTTTGGTAAATGAAGCTGTGTTTAATGGGTGAATCCATTAGCAAGACATAAGTAATTTTAATAGTGTTTTAATTTGGTAATCAAATTGTTAAACCCCTTTTCCCTTAAGAAGTTAACCTTTTGCTTTCGAAAGTTGTTTACAAATAAACTTACATCCACAAATGTAATATTAAAGACAACATATCCCCATCTCTTAAAATAATGATAAGTAGTTAATTGGTATTCCCCTTGTGACTTGCTGAATATTGTTATACTCATATTTGCTAAACCATTAATAGAAGAACCATGGTATGATAATGAAGAACCTTTGAGGAAGATTTCGAAGAATCCTTTGGTGTAGATGCTATCTGGTTTTAAGTCTCATCCTCGCTCGGGCACGACTGTGTGGTTTCTCCTTGTGTTGTAATATAACTTTAGGCTTAGAAGCCCACTGTGCTAAATAATCTGGTTGTTATGCTGTAACTTTGTAATAAAGTTCGATTATTATGTTGTAAGCATGTGTTAGTATGATGCTCTCTTGTTTATAGTACTCCGTAGCTAAACAATCCTAAGCAGTTGTAAGGAATTCTAACAGTCCCAAAAATGGGAGCGTTAACGACTCTCTTGATTTGGTTGTTTACGTTAGACTGATGCAATGTCCTATGGATGCAACGTGAGCAGGTAATCTTTATTTAGATGCACCCTGTGTTCAGTGTTGATCTTGTTTGAGAGTCAGATTATGCAAAAATGCGAGAGCTTTTCGTCAAGAACATTTCACTAGCCCAGCTCTTAAATCAAAGAAGCGGATTTTTATTTGCATCAAGTTGCCCCCGCAACCGCGAAGACTTATTCATCAAGGTGGCCGCCGAGGCGCAAAAGATTGCGTAGAAAATTCAGCAAATGTATTCAATATGACATTCAAGAATGCTAAAGATAAGACCAATTTGTGGCTGATGGAGACGTGTTACTCCTATGGTGATGAAGCTTCCAAAGCATACAAGAAGTCAAGAACAAATCATCCAAGTAAGATACAAAAACAAACCTAACCACAAAAGACGCCATCACCATTCCTCCAGAATAGTAGTAATCCGCAAATCGAACCATCCGAGCCATGCCATTCTTAAGCATGTCGCCGGTGTACATTTCGCCAAGTCGCAGACCGTGTGGAACATATATGATTATTAGCGCATGAACTTGCAATCAGGTGTATACTCCTTTCTGAACACGATACTAACAGACAGAAAGATCTAGATTTATAATCGAACGCATCAAGAGATTGTTGTCATCTGAGTTCTGAGATTTATAATCGAACGCATCAAGAGATTGTTGTCATCTGAGTTCTGACAGGACCATATTACCTAACGACATGGAGAGAAAGCAGCACACCAGAATGGAACAACAACCATCTGATATTATCGTCTCAATTCCTGACAGAACATAGCTGCAAACAAGGCAGATTTTAGAAAGCACCAGGAAGGTAAACTGAAGCAGAAATCACAGGTCTTGCTTTCATCGGTGCACTGACTGAAATGCATTACAAGTTCACAACAACAAAAGAAAGATTCATCATTAACCTGAAGCAAAAAAAGAAAAATTGCAATTCAACCAAAGAACAAATGCAGGTTTACAATAGCTGAAATGCCCAATCGATCCCAAAAGAGAACTATATACGCACGTCAGGAGCTAGACGACTATATACGATGAAGGAAGCAATGGCAGGAGCCTCGTTGCCATCACGACGACGACGAGCTCCCGTTCGATCTGTGCGAGAACAACCCGCCAAAAGGCCATGCAAGCCAACGCCTCCTGCCGTTGCTTCCTCCGTCTCCACCGCCGCCGCCGCGTGCATTGCCACTGAACTCGTTCTCGTTGCCACCCCCGTCGTCGCCATTGCCATTGCCGGTTGGCTCCGTTGACTCGTCCGTGGGCAGCTGATACCTGCACACGGGGCAGGAGCTGTGCACCTCTAGCCACGGCACAATGCACTTGTCGTGGAACCTGTGCTTGCACGGCATCTCCCTCGCCTCGTCGCCGGCCGCGAACTCGTCCAGGCACACCGGGCAGGTCGCGGCCTCGCGTATCTGGACCGTCGGCATGGCGGCCACGGCCTCCTTCTTGGCCGGCGGCGTGCCTTGCCGGCTCGGCTCGGTCTCTGCCAGGTACTCCAGTAGCAGGTCCAGCCCCGGGCCAAGAAACAACTCTCCGAGCGTCAGGCCGGTGCCCACGGCGGCGCCAATGCCGTCCTCTCGCTCTTGCATGAGCATGGCGTGCGCGTCAGTGGGGCTAACCAGCACGAGCCCCGAGTCGGGCGCATTGCCGTCGGCGTCGCCTTCCCGGAGCGCGTTGAGCATCTGCAAGAAGGCGAGGTGGCGGTACTGTCTTCGCGCGAAGGACACGAGGTCGGCGCCGCCGCTGCCGTCGTCGACGAGGCCATGGCGACGGGACGAGCCGTCGAGGAGGTCCATGAGCATAGGCACCCACAGCGGAACCGCGCGCTCCGACCTCGCGCCCGCGGCGTCGGCGTCGGCGCCGGCGCCGGCCTCGGTGGCAGTGCGGTCTCCCATGGCGTTGCTGCTCCGCCTGCCGTCGTGGGCGTTGGCCATCTCTTCCACGAAGCCGGAGTGGCAGTGCGGGCACTTCACATCCTCGATGCTCAGCTCTGGCCTTACAATTAGCGAGCACATGTGGCAATAGTATCTTGAAGTTGCAGTAAATTCCTCCTCCATGTCCTTTTCCTTAACTCCTATCTCCTCTTCTCCTTGATCAAGAACTACACACAAGAAACAGAATTTTGATGCAAATTTTAACCGAATCATAGCTGGGTAAAATTTGCAAAAATTCTCGTGGCTGAAAGAAACCAATAATTTGGACTTAGATGAAGATTCCTCCATCAAAACTACTAAAGACTGCAACGTTTGAATCAAGTCATCAGAATTCAGAAATGACTTGAGATTTCCTCTTCAATGGAAAGAAGAGACCTTCTTATCCTCTCTGCAGATTAGCTGCAGAAACTAATGATTCGTTGCAACTTCAGACAGAAGGTACAAATACACAAGAATCATGTCACAGAACAGAACAGAACAGAAAAACAAAATTGAAATATGGATATAAAATTACCAGCCAAGAAGAGAGATGGAGCTTCTCCAAGAACACACCCCAATCCTGTGTGCAATCAATCACCAGAGAGATGTTTCCAAGGTCAATGCAGCAGACCAGAGCATACTACAAGAGGAGGCAGGCAGGAAGAAGAAACTAGAACAGCCAAGAAACTAGTTTACCTTGACCAGGAGAGGCGAGGGAAGAAGAGACGATGATGCACGCAACTCGGGCATTAAAACTTGTGGGCGCTTTCGGGATAATTGGCGGCCTTTCTTGTTTTTGCACATAACTGTTTTTTTTTAGAAATGAAGACGCGAATTTTATTCTCAAAGTACCATTTACGCTTGTCCGACCATCTTACGGTCGAGAGTTCATCCTATCACCTCATAAGTGTGACTTTTTATCTAACCACCTCGTGGTCGTGGATACTTCGTCTGACCACCTCGTGGCCGTTGATGCTTTGTCTGACTGTCTCGCGGTCATGACCTCATCCGATCACTTCGTGGTTGTTGATGCTTGGTCCGACCGTCTCGCGATCGTGATGTCATCCGACCACCTTGTGGTCATTGTAGCTTTCTCTGACCGCCTCACGGTCGTGACCTCGTCCGATCACCTCATGGTCATTGACGCTTGGTCCAGTCGTTTCACGGTCGTGATCTCGTCTGAGCACCTTGTGATCATTGATGCTTGGTCCGACCATCTCGCGGTCGTTACGTCATCCGACCACCTCGCGGTCGTTGACGCTTTGTCCGACCGCCTCGTGGTCGTGACCTTGTCCGACCACCTCGTGGTCATTTATGTTTTGTCCGACCATCTCACGGTCATGACCTCATCTGACCACCTCGTGGTCGTGACCTCGTCCGATCACCTCGTGGTCATTAACGCTTGGTCTGACCATATCACGGTCGTGACGTTGTCCAACCACCATGTGGTCGTTGATGTTTTGTCCGACAGTCTCGTGGTTGTGACCTTGTCCTACCACCTGGTGGTTGTAGACACTTCGTCCGACCACCTCATAGGCGTGACTTCATCCGGTCACCTCTTTGTCGTTGATGCTTGGTCCGACCGCCTCACGGCCGAGACCTCATCCGACCACCTCGTGATCATTGATGCTTTGTCCGACTGTCTCGTGGTCATGACCTCGCTTGACCGTCTTGTAATCATGACCTTGTCTGACCACCTGGTGGTCGTATATGCTTCGTCGGACCGTCTCACGGTCGAGACTTCGTCCGACCACTTCGCGGCCGAGACTCCAGACTTTGCTTGTCGCAATCGTAGACTTCACAGTCTTTTATCATAGTCGTAGGCTTGACGATATGTTGACTCAGACTTTGCTGGTCGGTAGTCTTAGACTTTGTGATCGGTTGTCTTACGCTTTGTGATTGGTTGCTATAAACTTCACGGCCGGTACTCGTAGTCTTCGAGTGCTTCAATTCTGGTAATCTTCGAGTACCTCGAGTACTCATGTCTGATGGGCAGGTGGTCTGACCGGCCTATGCATGGTGGTCAAACTGGTTTTACTTGGTAGTTATTGCTACATTACTTGGTCGGTGATGGGTAACTGTAGACTTTGTGATCGGAAATCGTAGACTTAGCGATCTTGTGTCTTAGACATTGTGATCGGTACTTGATGGTTCTGTATTGTTTGATGGTTAATAGCGATACTTCTGATTTTGGAGTATTTTGAGTAGAGCGATAGTGTGTCCTGAGTATTTGTGTTTTTGAGTGCTCGATGAGCTAGGTGCCGGACTTTGCATAGAGGGCATAACCGGTCGTAATAAGTGATCTAAGGTTGATTTCTAGAAAGCGATGGAATTTGTGGTCGTGGCTAACCTGTTTGATACTAATGGATGATTAAGGTGTGTTTTGTGTGTGTGGTATGATGACGATCAAGTTGGGAGAATTTGTGCCGGGAAAAGTGTTCTTTGGTCTTTGCATGTGCAGGATGGCATGGAGATGATCGTGGTCAGTGACGAGGAGGACTAGGACTAGGATGGGGAAGTTTGAGGTCCAAGCCATGGAGGATGTCATGCGAGGTGATTAGGCTTACGCTGGAGCACGTGGAGATCAAAGGTGGTAATTCGTGAAGAAGTTACGGGCGGTGTAGTCTAGGAGGCTTCGACACAAGAGGTGATGATGCGTGGAGAAGTTACAAGATTGACATGTTGAGTTAGGAGTTATGGAGGGAGTCCATAACTGGGAAGATTTAGAGATATAGTAAAACTCGTGTTAGGAAGGATTTCAGGTCCCTTGTTTTTTGGAACGTATAGAGATTAATTCAGAGATTATGGAGAATTCGTGTTTGGAAGGTTTTGGGTCTTTTGATTTTTGAAAGAGATATAATTTCATGTCCGTGTTTGATGAGGACACGTTGGGGCATTAGCCTATAAAAATAGCGAGAGGCTAAAGGTTAACACAAGGGCTTTAGAAGGTTTTTGGCGGAGAGACTTGAGGATAGGGTTTTCGTTGATAAGGCTTTTAGGGGTGCTTATGGTTTGGATCGTACGACAACGAGCAAAGCGTACAAGCGAAGCAGTCGAGCAGAGCAGTGTATCGATCGAGTGGTCGAGCAGAGCGGTTGATCAAGCAGCTATACACTGAGCAATTGATTAGGTGATTGATCACTAAGCGGTCGAAACCATCACCGACCGTCAGGAGACTCCAAAAAGTGGTGACAATCATTCACCCCCCTGATTGCAGTATTCGATCCTACATGTGGTATGAGAGCCAATAACGATGGAATCACAGAGGTATGTGAACTATCCCCCCATGCTAGCTGGTACTGATTTTGCTTTTTAAAAGTGTCATATACAAGCTTACATTGAGGCTCGAGTTATTTATGTCTAGAAAAAAAATTCTCAACCTTATGTGGTTGCAGCTGATGTTACTACTGAAAATAAAACAGATGTTGATTTAAATGCTCGTGCTCATAACTTGCTTTTTCAAGGGATTTCTCGTAAAGAATTTGATCGTGTAGCTCATATTGCTTCTACCCACTTAATATGAAAAAATCTTTGCGATTATCATGAAGGAACGACTAAAATCAAGAAAGTGCACAAGAATCTATATCAAAAAGAGTACCCTGATTTGACTATGAAGTCTGGTGAATTTATAGATGATCTTTTTGCTCATTTTGAGAAGATTTTGAGTAACTTGCGCAGAGTTAGTATTATTCCTGCTAATGAAGATAATACAACTAATCTTCAGGTTCAGAGTGGTTGATGGTCGTCATGATTATTAATTAAACCGTCGATGTATATACTCAAACCATGGATGATCTGTACTCTGGAATGAAAACCTATGAGATGGAAGCTTTGCCATCTAAGACTAATAAATCTTCATCTTTAGCACCTGTGACTAACCCCCATGCAGGCTGTTTCGGTGAGTGCTTTGTCTTATGTTTGCTTGTTTGTTTTCTCTTTTTCAGAAGATCAGCTCGACTAGCTCCCTGAAGAGGACTTGGTCTTAATCACCTCATGAGTATATAAGGCTCTCAACAATTCGAGGATGAGAAAGTGAGGTCGCGCTCCAGGTTTGATCAGGTGTTTTAAGTGTGGTGAACCAAGCCACATTAAGGTGGCTTACCCCAACTCTAGGGGAAGGTGATCAAGGAATATAGGAATTATCGTCATCAACCATTCAGGAATAACACCAAGAGTGAAAATTTCTATCGCAAGGTTGTTGAAAAAGTCTTATCAACCATCGAGCGCCTTGACTTGAGTGATGGAGATTTTGAGAGTTGCAACGACAACGACCACGACAATGATGATGCCAAGGCAAGAAGAAGAGCACCAACAACTTCATGGGCATGTGCTTCATGGCAAGCAACAACAGTGAAGATGACTACAGTGACCCTGATGAGGTAAGACCATCGTATGATCAGTTTGATGATGGTTTGATTAAACTTTCTATTGACTTCAGAAAGACTAAAAATAAATTGAAAGAAAAATAATTTTGTAGTTGAAAGCTTGAATTCTAAGATTAATAGACTTAGAGCATCTATTCTTAAAGATAATTTGTGTGAAGCTTGTCAAGTCTTACATTCTGAGTTGAAAACCGCTAGATCCGTTAATGTAACTAACCTAATTCAACTTAGAAATGTAACAGATAGATTTGATAAACTAAGAATGGTACATGATTCTTGTAATGGAAAACTTAAACTTATGATGAAATTGAAAAGTTTAAGTCTAACTCTTCTAAAACTTGTTCTAAGTATGATTTGCTACAAGCTAGACTTAATTCATCTTAGGAATCAATTCAACAAATGCTTTATCATAAGACTTTTTCTTGCTCTAATGCCCTAAGCTTAACACTGAAATAGAAGCGTTGACTAGACAACTCAATGATTTTGCTAAAAAAGAGAGATTAGTACAATCTAGTGTTTCTAAGGATCTTGCTCATGAATTTGTTAAGTGCTCATCGTGTTCCTCACTGTCTAAAGAAAATGAGTACCTTAAGAACACTTTAGAGAAGTTTTCTTTTGTCAAGAAGAATTTGAATATGATCTTAGACAAGTCAAAAACTTGTGTGAAAAATCATGGTCTAGTATTTAATTTCATTGAGCATGCTAAGAAAAATCCTTCTAAAGTTGTCAAGGTATTTGAACCAGGAAAATTTGAAGTAGATTCTGAACGAAAATAAGTTTTCTTTAGATCTACTAGTATTGCAAAAGAGTTCTCTAGCAAACTAAGTGCTGCAAAGTTGGCTAATACGACCACTTATCAAGTATCAATATACTCATTATGGTAAAGATGATCATTTGGTTCAATTCTACTTTAGAAAAGCAAAGAAAGAGAAGAAAGATAGGATAAAGAAGTGTTTTCAACCAGCTACTTCCCGTGGTTGAACAAGCGAGGCTGGACCAGATGTTCGACCAATTATTTCTTGTGGTCAGACCAGCATGATAGTGCAAGATTTTGACCAGTTGTTTCCCAAGGTCGCACCAACTTCTCAAGAGACTTTTGGCCAGTAGTCTTTGCTCATTTAGATCGGTTGGGAGTCAAACCAGCTTTACTCAAGCAATCAAATCATTTTTTACTAGCTTTTTTTGCTCGCTTAGATCGGTTAGCGGTTAGACCAGCTCTGCTGAGAAGGTAAGACCACTCCGTGGTCGAACCGACATCTCATCGACTGTTTGGTCGAAATATGTCAAATGCTAATACTTCACGTAAATCTTTATTAGTGCATGCTTTTTCTCTTGTTCGTCAAGTATCTCGGTACTAGAAACCTAAATCTGTATTGTCTAAACCCAATACAGGTATCGACAATTGTTTGTGCTCTGTAGGCTCGTTGCAAGAGGAAGGAGAATATATAGTTCATTGAGTCCGGTTACACTCGCCACGTGATCGGAGACTCACAATGGTTCTCCTCCCTTGCTCATGCACCTAGTGATGAGATGGTCACTTTTGGGGACAACTCTCAAGGATGAGTTCTTGCTAAAGGCACCGTGTGCGTCAACGACAAGTTCATCTTAAAGGATATCGCTCTCGTTAGTAAGTTCAGCTATAACTTGCTTTCAGTTTCACAATTGGTAGACGGTAATCTTGAGGTGAACTTTAAAAAACATTCATGTTGTATTTTAGATTCATTTGGTGATTTTGTATGCACAATTAGTCAAGTTAGTCACTTGTTTAAGGGTGAATTTTGTATTCAGCTTCTTGTGATCTTATGTGTCCTATTTCTTTGGACTCTAAGACTTGTTCTTTTGGCATAGATTAGGCCATATTGGCTTTGATCATCTTTCTTAGCTTAGTAATATGAATCTGGTTAGAGGAATTCCTAGTCTTAAGATTGAAAAGTCAATGTATCTAATTTGTTCACCTTGTCGATATGGTAAGATGCTCTCATCGTCACATCCTCCACTCACACTTGTCATGACTAATTCTCTAGGTCAATTGTTGCATATGGACACAACAGGTCTTCTAGGGTTCAGTCGGTTAGAGGTAAATAGTATGTTCTTGTTATTATTGATGATTACTCTATATACTCTTAAGTTTATTTTATAGCATCAAAGGACGAAGCTTTCGGTCACTGTAGAGAGCTAGCTCTTAGACTTGCTAATGAACTTCTAGGAGCACTTAGAGCAATTAGAACTGATAATGGAACTGAATTTAAGAACACATCTTTTGCCTCTTTTTGTGCTAAAAAGGGTTTATACCATCAATTTTTGTCAGCTCGAGTGCCACAAAAAAATGGTGTGATCGAACGTAAGAATAGAACTTTGATTAAGATGGCTACAACAATGTTAAATGAATATGCTACTCCTAAGAAGTATTAGGCTGAAGCTATGTTGACTGCTTGTTATATTTCACATAGAGTATTTTTGCATGCTAAACTGCATAAGACCTCCTATGAGCATCGGTTTGGTCATTCTCCAAATGTTTCTTACTTGAGGGTGTTTGGATGTTGATGCTTCATACTTAAACATGGCAATCTTGATAAATTTGAATCTAGATCCTCATATAACATCTTCCTTAGTTATGCAGTTCACACTCGAGGTTATCGTGTACTCAACTTAGAAACTAACAAAATCGTTGAGACCTGCGATGTCACTTTTGATGAGGCTAGTCCTGGTACTAGACTCGACAATATAGTTATACAAGTCTCTGACGCGCTGTAAGATTGAGGAGGCTGACTAGAGCATGGGTGAATAAGCGGTCTAAAAATCTCCTCTCTAATTACTACTTGTCTTAACCAAGTATATAATGTGGAAGCTTAACTCAATTTGGTTTAGCATAAATAACGCCTAAATCAATTATGTTCACCTAAGTGTATCAACACTCTAAGGCTATGTTAAGGTTTGTAATCCTTGGATGATAAGCAATCAATTTAATTCTGTGAATGTAAATTGCTTAAATTTAAATAGAGCATAAGAAAATAAACCATAATTGACATAGTTCCTTTTTACCGTGGTGTTCAAAGACTTGTTGATCTCCCCTAGTCCATATTGAGGTAAACCCAAACAAATTATACCGGCTCCACGAATTAAGCCAATCACCTCAAATCCACTAGTGGTAGTTCTTTCCTACTCCGGGTAGGTGAGCTCCAACCTTCACACTTCGCCAAGTCTTCTCACAACCTTCTTTGAGAAGATCACTATGCACAACACCTCTAACGTTGTCTAGGAGTCGGCAACCTCCAAAATCACCACGTGCAATGAATGCACAAGCTTGAGTGGATACAAAATCCACCTATAGATGTAACATATGCAATCTAGAGCTCTTCTCCTTGCTCACAAGGTACAACACATGTATAATTGAGAGAAGAACCTCACACTAGTTCAAAGGAACAAAATAGAGTCCAGCTTTGTATTCTCCAACCGGCCACAAGGGAGTATTTATACCCCACACCTCGAAACTAGCCATTGAAGACAGAAAACAGGATTTTTGGAAGTACCACAAGCAAAACATCAGTGCTTCTGCTCCCCTTCACAATGGTCAAAAAACTAGCCATTACTCAACAAATCTGGTAGTTCTGACATGCAAAGTCTGATACTACTGGTCATCGAAAGTACCGCTACACTTGTGCGGAACTACTGATTCACTAGGGACGAGAAGACTCCCACAAAAGTGTCCCTCTAGAAATAACGTACCGCTATACAAGTGGTTGTTCCACAACTCAAAATTACTGCTCACACAAAGACAGTAGTTTTGCTCATAGTTCAGACCGTTCCGAAGTTACCGATCATCGACCACACTGATCTTCGACCATGTCGGCATCTGACCACATTGTCCGATTTGACCACACAGGTCTCTGACCACGTTGTCCGATTTGACCACACAGGTCTCTGACCATGTTATCTGGTTTGACCACACAGGTCACCGACCACACTGGTATCCGATCACGTTGTTTCGATCATGTAGATTCGACCACTTCGGTTTTGACTACACAGGTCTCAACCATATCGGTTCCAAGCACGTTGATTTGACAACACTGGTTTCGATCATCTTGTTTCAATCATGTAGATTCAACCACGTCAGTTTCGACCACACAGGTCTCGACCACGTCAGTTTCGACCACGTTGGTTTGACCATGCTGGTTTCGATCACGTAGATCTCGACCATGTTGGTTTTGACCACGCTAGTTCGGCCACGCTGGTTTCGACCACGCTGGTTTCGATCACACGGATCTCAACCACGTCGGTTTCAACTACATTGGTTCGACCACGCTGGCTCGACTACTCTGGTTCGACCATGATGGTTTCGATTACACAGATCTCGACCACATCGGTTCTGACCATGCTAGTTTCAATCACATAGATCTTGACCATGCTAGTTCGACCACTCTAGTTTGACCATGTCGGTTCAACCACGATGGTTTCGATCACACAAATCTTAATCACGTCAGTTCCGACCACGCTGGTTTTGACCACTCTAGTTCTCAACCACACAGGTCTTTTGACTACCAATGAACGCGGTAGTTCTGTGATTACAATGCCAGTAGTTCTGTTCAGCACACAGGCCGGTAGTTCTGATTTTCCTGAGAAGTGCATATACTTTAATAAATCTTGCAAAATACATTTGCAAGCTATAGTATCATGCACACAAGGGTTGAGCATGATTCTCGACAAGTTGCAAAATACATTTGCACACTTTTATAATCATGATACAAAGATTATATGAGTTTCAACCATTTGTAAACACATTTGTAAATATAAACCTCATACCATAGGGAATATGAAACATGGACTTCAAACACTTGCAAAACACATTCACAATGTATAGTCCATGATACGAGTATTTAATGCATGAGCCACAACTATTTGCAAAACATATTCGCAAATATAAGTATCATACTACAAAGAGCTAGAGCAAGTGATGTTGAGCTATTAACACATGATGAGACTAAGCTACTAGAATGACCCCTCTTAATAGTGTGACAACCTATATTAGTAATCTGGTCTTCCAACCAAACACCAAGATCGTTAAAAGATTAGGAACACATCGTTAGCCCTAGCTAGTCATACCTTTGCCTTGAGCATTCTCTTGAAGCTTGATGACGCACATCTTCACTTCAAGTCTGAGTCTTTGTCTTCATATGCATCAACACATTATGCACCCTTCACTTGAACTCTGTCAACACATGATGGGTCTTCACTTAACTTGGTGATCAACTTATGATCATCTCCTCTTGGACATGCATCAACTCATGATGTATCCTTCACTTGACCTGATGACCTTCAACATATGAAATCATCCTAAGTCATCCTCATTTGTAAAATCTAACATATTTATCCAACTCATAGAAAATGTTAGCTCACAAACCAATTGTCATTAATTACCAAAACTTCACCATTAACTTATAATGGAGAGACTAGATTCAACAACCTTCTCTTTTTGGTAATTCATGACAATTCCAACAAATAATGAGATAGAAAAAGATTTGTGAGTATACAATATATACACAACAATTGTATACTCTAGGATAAGTTTTCTAAGCAAAGCTTACTCATCCGGTTGTCATTAATCATCCAACCATTAACACATAATGGATGAACTAGATAACAACTCGATTATGAGTATATATGAACTACACAAGCTATATATACTCAAGGGATATGTTTCAGTAAAGAT
Organism: Dendrocalamus latiflorus; assembly: GCA_017311315.1. Classification (NCBI taxonomy): domain Eukaryota; kingdom Viridiplantae; phylum Streptophyta; class Magnoliopsida; order Poales; family Poaceae; genus Dendrocalamus; species Dendrocalamus latiflorus. Next base: position 38,278,875 of record CM029611.1, read on the forward strand.
CCTTAATATGTGTTGAAATGGAAACATGGATCAATACTAATAAAACCACAAAACATAGAGTGAACTCTCCCTAAATGTGTGCATACAAAAATATATTATAAAAACATATGCACATATTTAAATTAGACTATTGATTGAGTTCAATCTATATTTTAGATCCGAGGAATGCATTAAGATATAAGAATATGATGTAGAATGCATACCTTCATGATCTTCACTTCTTCATCCAAATGGGATTAAGTAATATCATAATCAATAAATATGTTAGTCTCACATTTGTATTTGTTATTATATCCAAAAATATTTGTCATTAATTGCATCCAAATGAGACTAGGTAATATCATAAATTTAACAAACGAGTTAGCCTCATATTTGTATTTATCATTATCACCAAAAGCAACTTAATAGATTTTGACCTTACATGCACTCAAGGACATCTTCTATGACCCCGACGACGACAATAGGGAGTTCTCGAGTCACACTACGACACCTACTATCACCTCTATGACCACTCCTATGACCACTCATGAGGTAGAGGCTACTTCGACCTCTTCGACTACATCTACGATCACTCCTATGACCACTTCACAGGATCCTTGATATATTCAATGAAGTCACCCCCCTGAACAAGTGATTGGTGAGTTAAATGAGAGAGTTCTTCACAGCAGTATAACTCCAATGCCTCATATGCTCATTCTGCATTTATCTCCTCTTTTGAACCCCAAGATGTAAGTCACACTTTATCTGATGAGTCTTGGATTAATGCCATGCATGAGAAATTAGAAAACTTTAAGCATAATAAAGTTTGGTCTTTAGTTTCACCTCCTCATGGTCATAATATTATTGGAACTAAATAGATATGTAAGAACAAACAAAATGAGGATAGTACTGTTGTTCGAAATAAGGCTAGACTCGTGGCTCAAGGATTCACCCAGGTAGAAGGTCTTGTCATTGGTGAAATATTTGTTCCTATTTCTCAATTAGAAGCCATTAAAATTCTATTAGAATTTGCTGCATCAAAAGGTTTTAGACTATATCAAATGGATGTGAAAGTGCTTTTCTTAATGGCTATATTGAGGAGGAAGTTTATGTTAGACAACCATCTGGTTTTGAGAATCCTAAGTTTCCTGATCATGTCTACAAATTGTCCAAAACTTTATATGGTCTAAAACAAGCACCCAGAGTATGGTATAATAGGCTTAAATCATATTTGCTAAAAATAACTTTGCTTAAAATAACTTTTAAATGGGCAAGGCTGATAAGACTTTATTTATTCTCAAGCATGGCAATGATCTTATACTCGTTCAGATTTATGTGTGGATGATATCATTTTCAGTAGTTCCTCTCATACTCTTATTTCCAAGTTTTCAGATACTATGAGTAGGGAATTCGAGATGAGCATGATGAGAGAGTTCACATTCTTCCTAGGCTTTCAGATCAAGTAATCAAAGTTGGGTATTTTTATTCATCAAACTAAGTACACCAAGGATTTACTTCGTCACTTTGATATGGGGACAGTCAAACCAATTTCCACACCCATGGGATCTACGACTGTGTTGAATCCTGACGAAGATGGAGAGCCTATTGATCAAAAGGAATACCGAAGCATAATTTGTTCTCTTTTGTATCTCACCACTTCAAGGCCAGACATACACTTTGCTATGTATTTGTGTGCTCGCTTTCAAGTTTCCCCATGTTCTTCACATTGTCAAGCAGTAAAGCGAATTTTCAGGTATCTTCAGTCAACTTTGGAATTTGGCTTATGGTACTCTTCTTCCTCATGTCTTACCCTTAGAGCTTATTCAAATGCAGATTTTAGGGGTTGTCAAATTGATAGGAAGAGTATTTCTGGTACATATCACTTTTTAGGCACATCTCTGGTGTCATGGGCTTCTAGGAAATCGATGTCTATTGCAATTTTTACTGCTAAGGCTGAATATGTAGCTGCTGTTTTTTTGTTGCTCTCAATTGCTTTGGATGACATCTACTCTTAAGGATTTTTGGATAGTATTCTACTTTTCTGTGATAACACTAGTACGATTAGTATTACTAAAAATCCTGTGCAACATTCAAGAACCAAACACGTTGATATTTGCTATCATTTTCTTAGAGACAATGTGGAAAAGGGAGGTGTTGTCTTGCATTTCATTGATTCCGATTCACAAGTTGCTAACATTTTCACCAAACCGCTTGATTCTTCTCGTTTTGCTTGGTTGCGAAGTGAGTTGGGTGTATTATATTCTATAGGATTATTCTGAGGGGGGCTTGGTATTTAAATACTTTGGAAGCTTTATTTATTATACTTGTTAAATAATACATCAAGTCCAAGTCTTTGAAATTAAATGACATGTAGTATAGCTATCTTTATCATATTTCTCATCTACTTGTAGTCGTAGTCGTAATAGGTTGTGACCAATTTGCTATACTTGAACTAAAACATGACATGGCTGAAAACTTTGACTAGATTGATTGTGGATAGCACTTTGTGATGTTCATTGAAAAAGATTAGCTTAATTGTGAGTCCTCTTTTAAATCTTGGTCATGAGGCTCGTATATTTCATATTGTAATCTTTTTATGTTCACTCAAGTTGGCATGCTATAAAAAATAAAAAACTTCGAGAAAGAGAAGATTAAAAAATGTATGCACCAAGCATGCCATGGTTAAACAAAAAAGCACAAAAAGTGCACAAATAAAAAGAAGTATGCTTTAAGCATGCCACAATTTAAAAAAGTTTGCTACAAAAATGGTATCGTAAAAAGAAGTATACTACAAGTATACCACATGCTTAAAAAGTGAGTGTGGAGCAATAGGTTGCTATGTGAGACTGCTAATTTGACTAGATTTAAAGTTTGCTTCACTTTTAGGCTTACTCTTTTAGGTGTGATATCCCTTTGTGCTCTTTATATATTGGTTTGGTTATGGTTGAGATGCCTGTCATTAATCTAATTTGCTTAATCATACTAAAGACCTGTTTAGACTTGCTTTATAGTATATGACTTTATATGATCTAGGGAACTCTACTAAAAAAGGATGGCTTGGACACTCTCTTAGTTTAATTCAAAGTGATTTGGATAATCTACAAAGCTTTAGGATATTTACTCTCATTATTTATTTTTAGAATTATCCACTCCTTGGAGCTCTTGATGATTTCATTGCCAAAGGGGGAGAAATTAGAAAAAGGGGGGAGAATTTTCTAAGATTTTGGGGAGGAGGAAAAATTGAAAAAATTACTCTCTGATATTGAGGAGGAGCTTTTTGCGCTTTCTGCTATGGTCTCTACTCTCTGTGCTCTTTCAATTGTGGTCTGCAGTTTTGAATTTTTCCTTTCGCCAATTTTCTCATTCAAGAGTTTTTGAGGTGTTGTTAATGTATTCATCAAGGGGGGAGATTGTTAGACCATGTGGTGGTCGTACATTCAATGATGATGAATAATTGGCATTTGAGTTTCATTGGAATTTGTGTTTGTGAGAGTTCTAGTCGATACGCTACTGTTGTTGGAGTTTTCAGGCTAGTAGGTCTGGTCAGCATGTCGACCATAGTAGATGACCAAGGCAAGTCGATCATGGTAGTCGACCATAGTAGTTGACCACAACAGATGACCAAGGCAGGTTGACCACGGCAGAACGACCACGACATTTTGACTATGTTAGGCTTCGACCACAACATTTTGACCACGGTATTTCGATCACGGTATTTCGATCAGGTAATCGGTAGGCTTTGACCTTGAACAGTGAACTAGTTGTAAGAAACAGTGAACCAGTCCTGAGCTACAGTAAACTGGTCTTAGCTACAATGAACCTGTCGGAGGTCACAATCTCATCTGCTATAGTAATCGATCAGTGTTCATAGCTATAGTACATTTTCAATGGTCGTAACTACAATGCTTTCTCATAGTCGTATACTTCATAGTCTTTTGTCGTAGTTGTAGACTTCGCAGTCTTTTGTCATAGTCATAGGCTTCGTGATCTATTGTCTTAAATTTTGCTGGTCAGTAGTCTTAGACTTTATGATCGGTTGTCTTAGGCTTTATGACCAATTGCTATAAGTTTCACGGCCAGTACTCGTAGTCTTTGAGTGCTTCAATTATGGTAATCTTCGAGTAACTCGAGTACTCATGTCTAATGGGGTCAGTGGTTTGATCAACCTGTGCATGGCAGTCAGACTGGTCTTACTTAGTAGTTGTTGTTACAGTACCTGGTCGGTGATGAGTAGCTATAGACTTAGCGATATAGTGTCTTAGATGTTGCGATCGGTACTCGATAGTTGGTACTCGATGATTCTGTGTTGTTTCATGGTCAGTAGCGATACTTGTGATTTTTTAGTATTCCGAGCGAAGCAATAGTGTTTTCCATGTACTTGTGTTTTCAAGTACTCGATGAGCTAGCTAGCGGACTTGCATAACCGATCGTAATGAGTGATCTAAGGTTGGTTTCTAGAAAATGATGGAATTTGTGATTGTGGTTGACCTGTTTGATATTGATGGATGATTAAAGGTGTGTTTTGTCTGTGTGGTCTAATGATGGTCAAATTGGGAGAACTTGTACTGGGAAAAATGTTCTTTAGTCTTTGCATATGCAAGTTGGCGTGGAAATGATCACAGTCAGTGACGAGGAGGACCGGGACTAGGATGGGAGTCTGAGATCCAAGCGGTCGAGGATATTACGCGAGGTGGTTGGGCTCACGTTGGAGCAAATGGAGATCAAATGTGGTGAATCATGAAGAAGCTATGGGCGGTACAGTCTAGGAGACCTCGACATGAGAGGATGATGCGCGGAGAAGCTACAGGAGATGCAGTCCTGGAGGCTTCGACATAAAAGTTGATGATGCATGATGAAGATACAGGAGGTGCGGTCCTAGAGGCTTTGTCACGTGTTGAGTTAGGAGTTGTGGAAAGAGTTCATAACTAGGAAGATTTAGAGATATGGTAAAACCCGTGTTTGGAAGGGTTTTGGGTCTTTTGATTTTTGGAACGAATAGATATTGGTTTAGAGATTATGAAAAACCTGTGTTTAAAAGAGTTTCGCGTCTCTTGATTTTCAGAAGAGATAGGATTTCGTGCCCATGTTTGATGAGGACAAGTTTGAAATGTTAGCCTATAAAAGTAGGTAGAGGCTAAGGGTTAACGCAAGGGCTTTGGAAGGTTTTTGGCAGAGAGACTTGAGGAGAGGACTTTCATTGATAAGACTTTTAGGGGTGCTTGCGGTTTGGATCTTACGACAATGAGCAAAGCGTTTGAGTGAAGCAGTCAATCGATTGAGCTGTCGAGTAGAGCGGTTGATCAAGCGGTCATATGCTGAGCAATTGATTAGACGATTGATCACCGAGTGGTCGAAACTGTTACCGACCGTCAGGAGACTCCAAAAGGCGACGATAATCATTCACCCCCTTTAATTGCAGTATTCGATCCTACAGAATGAATTCCTTATCAATCTTGGCGAAAAATTTATCAAAGACATCTAAACGCCACCTTCTTGTGGAGGTATCAATAATCACTAACCGTTTCAGGAGGATGAGATTCCTTTGTACAAACAGGCCGCAGCATCCAGTCCCGGGGAATCCAGTTGTGTTCCTATATACGAGTAATTTTCCTATCTTCTATCCTCCTGATCAAGCCTTGTTTAAGAATATCGCGACCTTCTAGAATCGGTCTCCATGTTTGAGACGGTCAACTCCCCAAATTAGCTTGCAAAAATTCCTTGTTTGGATAATTATGGAATGTGTTTTGTTTGTGCTGCCACTGCGCTGTTGCTTAGCTAACGCTGGGTTCTACGGAGACTGAAGTTTGATTCTTTGTATAGCTCTCGTTGCTGTCATGGATGGGCCACACGGGATAGGTCATGCAATGTAACGTGACCAAGCCGAAGAAGACAGGCAATTGAATAGGAACGAAATGACAGGAACAGTATGGACAAATTCTTCTCCTTGGCGTATTCAACTATAGAGTACTATCATCCATAATTTGCAATCTTCTCTGAAGTCATTGGGTACACTCAAATGACGATGCATGCATGAAAAATGAAATTCCTTACATTCAAAAAGGCAGAAAATTAGTTATGTCCTTGCACATTTCAACTTCTTCCATTATTATTTACCTAAAATTCTTAAACTAAGCAACTCTCTTAGTTTGACAACAACAATGCTACGTTAATTACCGTTCCGGGTTAAAAAACCAATGCTATTATAATTGCTCGGTTAACACCTGATTTATTATATCAAGCTTGTTTGGAGGCTCATTCCCGACAGGGATCCACATGAACAGACTAGAAATTTAAACTAAAATCCTGATCCATTTACCTGGATGGACCGGGATTTGGACCAAAACCAAACAAGACCTGTAAAAAGTATCACTGGAATGAAGTATAATTAACATATGGTATCGCTCTTCCTTCTTTTTATACGGCCAATGAAGAGAAATGACCTCCTGACCCATTTCTTCCTTGGAACAATCAGACTCTATGATAGTGTTGCTCTCTCTAGTTCATAAAAAACATATGTTTGGATATATATATATATATATATATATATATATATATATATATATATATATATATATATATATATATATATATATATATATATATATATATATATATATATATATATATATATATATTCGTGTGTGTGTATGTGTTATTGGTGGTCAAAGTTGCTTTTTGAGGATCATTTCGATATCCAAAACAACATGTTTTTGTTAACCAGAGGGAGTAGCATTTAGATGCCTCTTATTAATTTATTATATTATTTTGTAGTTCCATGTATAAACTTAGGTTTAAATAAATATAGTTTATTCAATAAAAACAAACCTTTTTTTGAAGAAGAGATGGAAATTCAACATAACAAACTGGTGCTCTGCAACAAGAGAAGAGCCAACTCATGCACAATGACGCCCAAAGGTATTTGTTCGTGGGCAACTTGCCTACTTCAATGCTACATCTCAAACCTCTTGTTGGGCCATGCTAGAGCGGTCCAAAAATAGCACGATCCAAGGAATGGGAGTAAAGTCAGAGAACGCGACGCCACGGCCGAAGGTGAAGAGGAGAGAGCCCGAGAGATCCGCGAGCGCTCCCAACACATTGGTCGCCAGCAGCTGCCCAGTCGATGGCGTGGCCGGATGTCAGCTGCATGCCGGCGCAAGGGGAGGAAGCCGCCTCCGCCTCCCCGTGGCCCCTCCGCAAGCTCCAGGTCTCCATCCCTCGTAATCCTATAGAAAATTCCAGCCTTTTTTTTTTTACAAACTAGCCTTATACCCATATGTTGCAATGAAAAACAAAGCTTATAGTACATATCATACATATTCTACCTATTCATCCTAAACCACTCCTCTAGTATGCTCATTTGTCGAGTGCTAGCAAATCCATGAAACCGACATCATCATGAGGATCCTGCTGACGAATTCTACAGCACGTGCAAGTTGATTATCAAAACTTTTGAGCAGCAATAATAACGTGGAGGATAATGAAACCGACAGGAACTTAAATAACATTTTTTTTCCTGAAATTTTCAGCTTTGATTCATAAAAATACACGACAGCCATTTACCAATTTATTATAGCTGAACAGTAAGTACATAGAATGGGATATGTGAGACTAACATGTTAGAAATCTTTCGAATTGCTATTTCATAGATAGAGAAAAGTACAAAATACCATCAGTAGATATGTCAAGGTATAAATCCAACATTGATTAGCCCATTTTGGGCAGTCGCGACATGATAAAATGAAATCTCATGATCTTTTCCAAGCAGATCATGACCAAATTCATGCCATTTCTGATGAGTCGTCATATAGCATACTTGAAGTTTTTACAAGCATCATGCATGCTAACTGAAAATGTGGCTTTTCAGGTTTTAGTTAATTCAAACAGGAAACTTTGTAATCACATGGATAGCATTTTAGTGTATAGTAAGGACATAAAATTTGTTAATCCTTTCCATCAAAAAACTCATTGATCCTTCAAGTCATCAACAAAATATCTCAAAAGTTTTTCCAAGAAAGAATTATGATTGGATAATGTGCTTCTACAGAATTGAGTTCTAAGAGTAATTGGTACAACAAACATCAACCAAGAATATGAGAAATGATACAAGATATATCAGCCATTGTCAACGTAGATATGGAAAGAATATACAATCACAACAGATCCTTTCCCAATAAGGATGTTCTGAGGTTTCATATCCCGATGAATAATACGATGGGAGTGCAAGTAATACAATGTTTTTACCCAAAATGAGGGCACATGCTGAAACCATGAAGGCAACCAAAAAAGGTTCTGACTGGTATGGTGCATAAGGAACAAGAGAATGGCTGAGTCCATACCAGCTGCTTAGCAATCGCTTGAACTTGTTCTTCTAGAAGGCATTTATCATCCTCAAGCACCTCAAACAGTTCTCCCTGAAACAATCATTAAGAATGAAATTTAGCCAAGCCAAGTCTATTGAAACCAACCATTGGTGAGGAAGCACACCATATAAAACCAAGTTCTTGTATACCTGAGCAAACTCTGTGACAACACAACTCCTGAAGGGTTTCAAAAGCATCGATCATTTCAATTATATTCTCATGTTTTGAGTTTCCTCAGAATCTACAAAAGTTTCGATGACAGCAAATAGTAAGATGGTATAGTGACTTAAGAAGCATTACAAATAAAACAATATGTGAACCAATGTAAACATCTAGCTATATGGCCATCACTTCTTCCATACATTCCATGTCTCTCACTGCGAAAACAAACAAATCCAGGCAACAACCATCCACGAACCCCCAGAGCACCCCAACCCCCAAAAATCCCAAATAGGTTGGAGAAGATTGAAACTTCCCTTACATCTTCACCCCACCAGTGGTTTCCCCCACATGCAATTGCAATTTGCAAGTACAAATGAATTGCTGCAAATCTCATACCGAAATCCTACAAATTTTCTTAAGCAACCAGCCTCAAATCTTAGGTAGACAAACTAATAGTAGTAGTTACCTCGATCTCCTGCCTTAGGTTGTGTATATCCTTGTCAGCCTTCCCGTGCTTAAGAAAAAACTTCATGGCCACGGTCTGGGTCAAATTTCAACAGAAGAAATTAGACATTAAATGAAAAACAAGCGCACAAATGGATCGCTTTCATGAAAAACATGTGCAGTTCATTAGTTCGCTGGTTTAACATGATAACACTGCATCTAGCCATCCAGGTATCTACCTCTTGTGCAGTTTAACAGATGCAGGCTTACAGCCAACATCCACAAATAGACTTCTTAAACAAACTCACACAAAATTATATTTTTTCACTTGAACGAAGACAAGATGTGATAATTTTAGATATAACAGAGTACAGAATAAATAAATTTTACCTGCAGATGCGATATTAAGATATGAGCAAATAAATTTCTTCTCCGAGCAGCTCCAAGCAAGTATCCTTCAACCAAGTAAAGTTAAACCCACAAAAAAAATCTTCAGTCATTTTTATCATAAAAAATGGAAACCCATGTGTGTTGACAATTCAAACCTTAGGTAGGGAAAGCTGAAAATGCTGCATTACAAAATCGTTCAATTGTTCATTGTACAGGTGGCCAAAAAGGCATGATGTATATCTCTACTACTTAAAATGAAGCATACATACATTGGAAGCAAAATCAGGTTGTTGTTTTCCTTTCCAAAGAGTAGCCAATATGATAATCTAAACTGATAATGTTATATACTTATGGTCTTAACCGTGGACAAATTCCTCTCCATCCATGAATATGAAGCACTTCAACTCTCTAGAAAGCAAGGTTTACTTTTACCTTGTAAAGAAAATCACCAGTAACTTCATATCACCAATGACAACTGCAATGTGTGTATTAGAATGAAAACCTGAAATACTCTCAGCCTGAAATTGAAACACACACAAAGCAATCACTCAAAGAAATTCCTGCAATAGGAATAGTATCGTGTATTCTGTGGATTAAGAGTCAGACTAAAGGAGCCCAAATTCAGTTTTCATGTATGGAATGTCATGCTCATCAAATCCAGCCTGACTTGCTCTGCCACAGTCCTAGAACAGATTTCTGGCCAGTGACTGGCTGGAAACTTGAATCCAATAATTTCTGGATGCTAGGCTGTGTTTCAGAATGCTTGCTTTATGTTTTGGATAGGTAGTGGTGAAATTTTCTGTAGAGGTTGTGCTACTTCATTTTTCTAATGTAATTTGTCTTGGGTGAGAATCAAAAAATAATTTAATAATATTATAATTTTATTACTTTTACAAAAACATTTGGTAAAAAACTAATAATCAAAGTTGCATATTGGAGACCATGATTTTTTTACTAAATGCAGTATAAACCATTCTTTGCCATCACTTGGCTACATGCAGAAATGCACTCAACTTACAGAAGAAAAGGTCTATCTCACATGCCACATTTGAGGTAAGAGCATGCACCTTTGTTTTAATTTCTTATTGTAACTGAGTTAATGAGCTATTTCTAGATTTTCTACAGAATTTTCAAATCAAATTATGAGTTAAAAATTATAAGGAATTTTAAAATTATAGAGTTAATAAGCTTTTTTGTGTGTTAATGAGCTATTTCTAGATTTTATACAGAATTTTCAAACAAAATTATGAGTTAAAAATTAAAAGGAATTTTAAAATTATAGAGTTAATAAACTTATTTGTGTGCTAGAAATCCTATCAAACGGGATGTTCAAGACATGTCCATTGAGCCAAACAGATTAACACACTTCTATTCCAGGTTACCAGTATCATCTTGGAAGTTGGAACAATGTGAATCTAAAGAGCATGCTTCACTGTTCAGAATCATTACTAAATATTTTTACGTCTTTAACTAATTTTATTAAATTTTGAAACAATTTGAACTTTGAAAACAAGCACAAGCTAAAAGTTACGGAGGAACAACAAAACAATCACACCATTCAACTCAATGAAATTGTCAGTCCCAAATGCTAGTAATAAATTTAAGGATCCTATATAGGCAACTCAGAGCATGAAACAAACTTACATGATCAAATAATATCTGATATAACAAACTGGAGAGAGAGATTCATACCCAGTAGTTGTTGGTGTCGTCACGAAACAAACTGACATGATCAAATAATGTTTGATGTAACAAATTGGAAAGACAGATTCATACCTAGTAGCTGTTGGCGTCGTCGACGTTGGGGAAGCTGGTGACCGACTGCTGGCCGCTGCCAGATACAGTGCAACCGAAACTTGGTCCTCTCATGCATCAACTTGATCACACATCCGTAGGTAATCTAACCATGGATTTAGAAAACAATCACATCACTGATCCACCAAGCAAGAACAACGCTAAGGAAATTAATTAAGCACCAGTGTTCCCAATCCCAAACGCGCAACGCTAATCAGTCTAATCGAACCATCCAAATCGCACGAAAACACAAGGGAAGCCCACCTCCCTCGTGATGGCCGCGATCTTGTCCTGCCGGCGCAACCCCGGGAGCGCGTCGCCGCGCTCGATGCCGTGGATGGCCTCCACGTGCCCCGGGTCCTCGGCACGGTACAGAGGGGTGGTCACGAAATTGTAGAACAAGAAGGCGAGAACTCACGCTTTGGTGGCGGCGTAGACGGAGTAGAGCATGGGAGCACGACCCGCGTGACGCCCTCGACGTTGACCCAGATCAAGCTCCGCATGAGCTCCTCGTCCACCTCGTGGAAGTAGTGGGCGTACGGGTAGGAGACCCCGGCGTTGTTGACGAGCACGCCCACGTCGAGGTCCCGGATGGCCTCCTTGAGCCCCTCCACCCCGGCGGTGAGCCCCTCGCCGGCGAAGTCGAGCACGAAGGTGCGGACATCGGCCTTGGGGTGCTTCGCCCTGATCTCGGAGGACACCGCGGCGAGCTTGTCTAGGTTACGGCCAACGAGCCCGAGCCCGGGGGCCGCGAGGCGGAAAGCGATGGCGCGGACCTCGGGGACGACGGCTCTGCGGGCAACGACATCGGGGAAGGCGGGTCCGGTGTTGGCGACGTCGCGGGCAGCGGATCCGACACAAGAGAGAAGGGGAAGGGGATCAGGGAAGTGGGGAGAGAAGAGGAAGGAGAGCCCCAGAGGCGGACGGGATCGGAGGAAGGGGATCGGAGGAGGCGGGGAGAGGAGAGAAGAAGGTGGCAGAGCCTAGGCTGGCTGGGGGCGCAGCCGGAGGAGATGGCGGGGACGCTAGAATTCAACAGGCCCACAAGACGGCACGAATTCTTCTGTCAGTAGAGAAGGGAGAAGCGAAAGAAAAAAAAAACTTATCACGCATTTGACTGAATCGAATCTGTATTTGACACTAAAAGTTTGCTTGAATTAGTTCTTTTCTGTGTTTAGGCTTCAGTGGCAAAATTTAAAAAGATGCTCCTATTTCATTTTCTGGGGAACAGAACGTATGCATTGGCGCATGCTCTCTTCCCTGAACGATTCCTCGATTTTACTGATATTCGCTATGCACAAGATGCTTGTAAAGCTGCATTCTCCTTGCTTACACATTTTGTTGGATTAACGGAGATGAAATTTGCATTTGCCCCTAAAGTTCCATTTTTTTTTATTCTTTTGTGCTCACCCACTTTCTGTTTGCACATGTAGAGTTTTACACCAGGGCTGCGGTCACAGTACAAAGCTCATGAGGATGCGTTTGTGGATAGGGCTAAAGGTAAGGGCTGTGTTTTCCCCCTTCCCAGGGTGCATCTGTTGCACCAAGATAGTTCACAATCAGTACTTGGTTTTATTTTCATTATAGGTACTATTTCGGATGCACTGGTTCTTGTGAGCGAGCATCAGGCGAGGCAATTAGATGTGCCACTGTCGCAGAATTCATCTTGTTCAGAGGTAATTTTATGGTGGTATTGTGGAAGCCCACTGCCATTGGAATCTTGCGCTTGTATGGGGCATGATATGGGCAAGCCATGATTGGTGGATTGTGTTTTTGTACCTTCATAATAGGCATGTTGCTAATGTACTTATCTGCTCAAATTTTGTGACACCTCATGATGGTGACTTTTGAAACGTTAAAAAAACAACAAGGTTACGGTTTGGATAATTAGATGGATAAAGCATAGGGAATGATATTGATAGGAACTAGGAAGTGAACGAGGACAGTATGGTTTGGCAAATCCTGAAACGAGACAGCATGATCCATCCACAGGCTGCCAGGTTTATTGTCTTAGATTTTTGGAACTGGTTTGGTTCCTCCTATATTGACCAGAAAAAACCACAAAGCTAGATGTCCCGTGTTAATCTGGAGTGAGCAAGGCAAATAATCTGACGTGTTAATTTCATAGATAATATTGCAAGACGTATGATACGAATAAAATGCACTATCCCTCTGGAGGTTCCTTATGTTCGTAGTCAGAAGACTTATGATTAATCTTGGAGAAGATCCATTCCAGTTGCAATTGTAATTCTTTGTATCAACACCCTGGAAAATATAGTATGTTCTATCCTAAAGCAATCAAAATTTTCATGAAGCAGGATTTCTTACTGAGAGTTTTCACATGTTCTGTTGTAGCAATTTCTGTTAAAAAGACTTGTATCATTTCGATTATCTTCTCTTGTTGATTGAAGTGTAGACAGTGTTCATGCCACAGTGGAATTCGTAACACTTAGCAATGATTATAGCTTTGGAGCTGGAGGATATGCACATGAATGATACATATGCAATATCTTTCTATTTGAGAGGTGCTTCCATATAACTTTATCTTAAAAGTTCAAAACACAGCCTGGTAATTATCTTGTTTGCTTCTCTTGGTTTGATAATTCCTAGTTAGGATGCAGCCCCGGAAACGGTACTCATGAGGATACAATGCTTGTTGGACTTTAGAGACTAGAGATTTGTTTATTTATCTTTGTTTGCTTAAAGAAGATACAATGCTATCCCTTTTATAGGGATAACTTGATTTAACTCCTAAAAAACAATCTCTAATTTAAAGAAATAAACTAACTGAGGATAAACTTCCAAACTAACAAAATCAATCTAATGTCTGATAAAGGAAACTAATCGCGGATAAATAGTGCCATGTTGCAATAACTGCCCTCGGATGAATAGTGTTGCGTTACAGTAACTGCCCTTGGATGAACAGTACTGTACACTGCAGTACCATACACGTAACATTACACCTCTCCCGGTGAAACAGCTCATCCTCGAGCTATAGTTGTGGCCATGATTGAAGATTCTGCTCTTCGCTGTTAGTCTTTAACTTCTCTAAAAGAGATGGTATAGCATTGGAAACTATGGTAAGTGGCTATAATACCAGTTATTGTGGATTAGCATAACAAGAGGGTAATCATCCATCGAAGAGAGGTCGGACGATGACGACTTAAAGTAGAATGGTGCAGACGAAGGAGGGCACCGATTGAGAAAGGAATAGATCTAGAATAGCTCGTCAAGTGAACGTCCACAGCTAGACTTTAGGGACTAGGGACTTGCTTATTTATCTTTGCTTGCTTAAAGAAAATACAATACCATCCTTTTTATAGGGATAACTTGACATCTAAGAAATAATCTCTAATTTAAAGAACAAACTAACTGAAGGTAAACTTCCAAACTAATCAAATCAATCTAATCTCTAATAAAGAAAACTAATCGTAGATAAATAGTACCATACTACAGTAACCGCATGAATGAATAGTGCCATGCTACAGTACCCACCCGAGGATGAACAGTGCCGCACTATAGTAACCGCCCTCGGATGAACAGTACCGCTGCGCGCACGTAACATGGGCTGTGTGTTTAAGCATGATAGTGTGTGTTAGGTTGCCTTAATCAGGATTAGACAGTCAGATATTCATGTGAGGCACATGATAAATGTGTCCTTTTAAAAGTCAAGAAGTAGCTCAGAAGCAGTCCTTTCCTCTTTTTTTTTTTACTGAGATACTGTCTGTCGTGTTTTGGTTCTCATGAAACAAACGGAATGCTAACTTTTATTTCGATGCTAATGAATTATGTATTATCAGGCCCTCGGAGATTTTTATACCGCAATACTCTTGGGCGTTTCAAGATTGAGAAGGTATAGTCACTAAAATTTTGTTTGAACATCTGTAACATCCATTAGATTATGTATGTTTCAGTGGTTTTGTATGCATTTAGGATGGTGCAATCATGTAACAATGATTTCTTCTAGTATATTCCCGTGTTTCAGTTATCATGCTGCTTAATGCATTTGTATGTTTGTAGTCATGGCTCATGAATGTGTTTTTTGTCTGTAACCAACCTTGCCCAACAAGGTTATAAATATGATTTCTCAACAATGTCACTAGTATGGCAACCATGGCAGACAAATATTCTTTTTGGTCATGAATGTTTCTGATGTTCTCACAAATAGCTTTTACAGGATTTACTAAATGATGCTGAGCAAAGCATGATGGAGTACAAAACATCCAATGAAACCTTGAAAAAAGATTCCAAATACACCCTCGACAAAATAGCCATTGGTGAAAGTGATCTGCAGCGTGGACAAACTGATTTGAGGTAATCTGCATCCAGTTTTAGATGGACAAAGTTTGCTTTTCTTCTCTTTTGTTATTTTCTTGAACAAGGTCGATACTTTCTTACTGATATGTTGTAAATTTCATGGTCATGCTTTTTTTCTAGAGCTACTGGTAAGCAGATCCAATCTCTCATAAGTTCCATTTACAAGGCAGAATCCACAGAAGGTATTGAATTCTTCTTTAAATAGGTTAAGCCCATTGATTGAACTATTTTCTTAATTCTTATATAATTTGAAACAATGTATCTACAGATAAGAGGCCGCATACATCCTTTGATTGTTTACTTTATGTTTTATATTCTGCTCACTATTATTCTTGTGGCCCCAGGTTTGATGGATCGACTACGAACTATTCCAACCAGGCAATCTCTTGAATTACGAGCAGAGGCAAGTTCAATGGCTATATGTATGAGAAACATTGTGACCCGTCAATGTAACATTGTTTTATTCACGCTTTTAAAATTTTCAAGTGGCTTCCATGGCCTCTGATTTGAAAAACCAGATACATGCCTTGGAAGAAAGGATCAACAAAATATCTGAATGCGGTGTCCGTGTCTGAACTTCACTATCTACAAACTTTCCCTGATATTCACTTTTTGGCCCTTCCTTGCAATAAACTGAATCACAGCGGGAGATGCTATTATTGATTTTACAAGTATCATATCCGGATTCTCACCTTTTTGCCAGCATTCTAAATGAAGGGTAAACAAGATCTCTCATCAGAACCATTAATTTTCTTGTCAGTACATTGTCTGTGTTGAGCATTGCTCATTAGTGAGCCCTTCTTTCTCTTCCGTTGCATGCATACATAAGAAGATTTGTTTCTTGTGCTTATGTTATCTGCTGCTTTGTTCATTCTGCCTCTATTTCCTGCAAGCCCTGTGTGACTGTGTGTGATCCTGGTTCAAAAGAACCGAGCTACAAACCTTGTCTAATGTACTAGGAGTCTGCAGTTCCGTTCCAACTCCTTTTCAGTATTTCTTTCAGGATAATAAGTTAAACCTGTAAGGATTTCTGACTGATTGATTGTTCACGGAAACGAAAGTTTGTCCGCTCCCTTGCCGTGCTCGTCATCCGTTCTGAACATTTCGTCGTAACTCCGTATTAGATAGCTGCCCTCCGCTCCGATGCACAGGGAAAAATAGCGGCCATGCTTTTTCATGGCTCATGAGTAAGTCCCCACAATTGGAAGGACTAGATTGCTTTGTTGTCTGCAGAAAACATATTGATAGAATCTGGCAACGTACCAAAAAAAATCTCTTGCTCTAAGATTGTTGAATTACACCTATGAAGTATGGACTTCAGCGAAGTGAACCAATGTGCAACCAACTGTAGCTAATCAGTAATCACACTACTGCCTAGAATATACAGCTTCTGATACAAAATTTATTGTCCCTAATCTGCAGTGGAACACATTTTCGTGGAAAATCTGTAAAAGAATGAGAAGAAAAAAAATATGCCCTCGGACCTGTGATTCTTCTGTGATGCTAACATGTATCAGGTGTACTTTACCCCCATTAATCTCTTGCAACCGTAATGCTTGTGGTTCAAGCTCAGCCTTCATTATCAACATTCTCGTCTTCCAAGGATTGAAAACCTGCTGAGAGAATGTTACTCTAAAATCAAAGAGCTTGATTTTGTAGCCAGGAAGATCTTGTCGGAGTCTCATTTGTTTTGTTAGTGTCAAACCAAGAAAATCTTCGTAGTCTATTCACCTTCAACCGAATTGAGGGCACCTTTCGAGCTATGGCCTTCCAGATCATCTGGACAGCGTCGTCATTTTGAGATGGGTACTGGTATTCAAAGTGCTTTTCTACCTCCTTCAGCCTGTTCCACATGCTCGTCCACTCTTCTCGGCTTATTCCTTTGATAAGATTCATTAGAAATCCCTTCTTGACTGCATCTGCACCACGCAATATGACACAGAACTTGGAGTAATCAAGGACATCTTCAAACGGAAGCTCAATTTCGTCGCTGATGATGATGGGAACACAGTGGCTGACTATGGAATCGAATAGACGGTTGGAGGATGGTGTGTCTCCTGCAATGTTGAGGCAGAACTTGGACGCCCGCATCCCCTGCGTCGCTTGATCTATCCCATTGCCAGCCACACTTCCGAATGAAAAATGTACATCTTTCTCATCTTTGAGAAGATAATACAGTTCCTGTCGGATGAAACCACCCTGCAACATTGCAGTAAATTCATTAATACTCAATAGATAATCAATCATGTGGACAATCAATTGTCTTCTGTAGTTCATCGATTCTCAGTCAGAACCTCAAGGCTCAGACAGTATCACAGTAATGTATCTTACATCTTAATTGCTAGGCTATATTTTACACTGTCACTACCAATGTGCGGAGCTACATACTTTCTCCGTCTAAGTTTATACAACGTATTTTTTGAATAGCTTTATTCATAAATATATGACGTATTTTATGTTCTAATACAAAATTAGTGTGATATTTTCTTTATGCCCTTAATAAACATATAGCTTTATTTATTATTTTTTACATGCATACATTGAATATAGTGCTTAGAGATAATAATTAGGGATAATATAGCTATTTTCATTATCTTATTGGTCTATGTGCCAAGAGAAAATACGTCTTATAAATTTAGATGGAGAGAGTAAATCACAATTTTGATCTCTAACCTGTCCTGTTAGATGTAAAACTACTTAAGTATCAACTATCAAGTACTGAACGTCTTAACAGCCAGGTACATATTGTAACATGACTGGGCCTATAAGTATGCAGGTAGCAGTCATATGGAAGAAGTGATTGCCTACCAAACTGAGCTGAATTAATGAACAAGGCAAAAACACTCCAATTTGCAAAGCCACTGACGTTGATTTGTGTAACAATGACATTTTCCCGTGGCCATAATTAATGCACTTCAAGTAAGTACCACGGAGGGGGAGGGTTGTATTAGCTAGGTGCCATTGAATGAAAACTTAACCACATAGGTAGTACTACCACATGGCAAACGTTCCCAATTCATTTTAGGGGAATAACACATGGAAAACATTCATTCATTATAAAAAGGAGACCCGATTACATTACTTAATTAGAAGTTGACTAATCCCGCCACGATTTATTATTCCTGCATTGCAGAGGCTTATGATAGGGCGACCCGCTATCTCCTTTCCTCTTCATCATTGCAATAGACCCCCTTCAAAGGATACTCGATATTGCAACGGATCTCGGCCTCTTGCAGCCTTTGGATGGCCACGTGACCACACTTAGAACTTTCTTGTATGTGGACCATGCGGCCATCTTCCTAGCACCACAGCAGGATGACATCCGCAACTTGATTGTGATCCTACAATCCTTTGGTAACACAACAGGGCTGCAAACTAACCTAGGAAAAAGCTAGGTCGCACCAATAAGATGTCAACACATCGACCTGGAATCTATTCTACAGGACCTACCAGCGATGCGTGCGTCCTTCCCCTTGCAATACCTAGGTCTACCACTTGCACTGAAAAGACTCCGTCGGACGGACTTCTAGGTGCTAGAGGACAGGTACGCTAGTCGCCTAGCTGGATGACACGGCAAATTGCTCACTCTCGCAAGCAAGAAAACTTTGGTAAAATCTGTCTTAACAGCCAGTCCACCTACTTCCTAACGGGCATCAAGTCACCAAAATGCGTGCCCAAATCCCTCAATAGGCAGGCATGAAGGTTCTTGTGGGTGGGATTAGAATACCTATCTAGCGTTAAATGCAAGGTAAACTGGGATAAAGTCTATAGACCCACCAACTTGAGGGGCCTTGGGATAAAGCTATTTTTCGACTTTTCTACAGTAACTAACTTTTAAAGAGAGTATCTTTTCAAGATAAGGTCTACTAGTTAATTGTAGTGCATACTGTACCGACTTCATTTATATCGACAAAAACCGCACGTGAGTTTTTGTTACTCTATAATCTCTCGCACGAACAGCTCAAAAGCCACAAGCCGCAGCCAAAAGCTATAAACTTCAGCCAAAAAGAACATGCCCTTGGTCTCCTGGACTTAGAACGATTCACTCGGGCTCTGAGACTTAGATGGTTGTGGCACGAATGGGCAACTGAAAATAAACCATGGCAAGGGATGGGGACACCGTGCAATGAGCAAGACCAGGAGCACTTTGCCGTGGCGACCACCATACTCATCAGCAATGGAAAGAAGGCGTCTTTTTAGAACTTGACCTAGGCACAGGGAAACTGACTGCGAGACATTGCACCAGCTACCTACAATGCCTCCAGAAGAAAGAACCGCACCCCACACCGGGGTCTTACCCACAACAGATGGCTTCAGGACCTTGACTTCTCTAATGGCACAACCGTACAACACATACAAGAGCTTGTTACCATTTGGGGCATGACCTCCACGACGCCCCTTCAGGAAGGCCATGAGGACACCGTCGTATGGAGGCTCACCCCGAATGGCGTCTACAGTGCCACCTCGGCATACAAAGCTCAATTCCTAGGCAAGATGCAAACAACCATGAACAGCCTAGTTTGGAAAACTTGGGCACCACAAAAATGCAAGATCTTTGCCTGGTTAGTGATACAAAACAGAATTTGGATAGCAGACTGCCTTTCTAGGCGAGGATGGCCGAACCAACAAACATGCCCGCTTTGCACAGGTCATAGAGACGGTGATCCACCTCCTAGCTGAATGCCATTACTCCGCAAAAATCTAGATGGCTATTGCATGATGGAACAATGGTGGGAGTCGATTATCCATATGCCCCAAGGAGAGCTGTAGTGACTCTTAATGCTAGTAACTTGGGAATTTTGGAGCGAACAAAACGCACGAATTTTCCGATCGACAGTGTCCGCCACGGAGTCTATTGCACGCGTGAAAGAGGAAGCCGGCTCTTGGGTCCTCGTGGGAGCCAAGAACCTGGCAGAGCTACTGCTTACTCTGTAATCCTATAAATTGTCCTCGAGGCCGCTGTGCGGCAACCACCCTCTCCTTGAGCAGGGCTCCTGTGTAACCTAACTTTGCTTCTTCCCCTTAACTAAATGGCAGCCCTTCTGCCCGCAGTTCAAAAAAAATTATTCCTGCATTAGCGAAAATAAGAGTAAACTTTTCAGCAAGAGCAAGTAACAAGGTACTTACATCTTTCCTGTAAATGGCGCCTTGGAAGTAGAGCAACGTCGGCCGATCGTCGTAGCCGGTGGAATCATTGTTGTAGTTGGCGACGACGTGCCGGTAGGGCGCGATCACGTCTTTGTCGAGGCTGGCTACGCTGGGCGGGTACCTCCCGAAGTCGCAGAGCACGAAGACGCAGGGCCAGAGCTTGTAGCGCGCGTCGAGCATCCCGTTGGGGTGGTGCGCGAGCACGACGTGGTCCCTCCCACCGGACCTCCGCCACTCGGGCCGCGCGGCGAGGAACTCGACGAGCCTCCGCTGCAGCGCGCGGTCCTCGCTGGTCCGCGCGGGCGGCACGGCCTTGGAGTGGCGGTTGAAGCTGAGCGACGCGAAGAAGGGCACGAAGACGATGTCGGCCGCGGCGGCGTCGCGCACCCGCACGGCGGTGCACGGAGTGGGCGCGCCCTGCTCGGACGCGAGGAGGTCTAGCGTGAGCCAGTACTCGATGCTGTGCTGGAGGTTGAGCCCGCCGGGGTACTCCGGCACGCCGTACCTGACGTCCGGCCACACGCCGCCAGCGCCGCCGCCGCCACCACTCCCGGGCTTCCAGTCGAGCAGGCCGAAGTGGAACTCGGGGGGTAGGTCGTACATGAACACCCGCAGCAGCGCGGCGGCCGGGTCGCATTTCCTGCCGGTGGAGCCGAAGCGGAGTCCCCCGCGGCGGGCGGCGAGCGCCGGCGGCGCGGCCGCGGAGTCGAGGAGGAGGTACCAGGAGGCGAAGAAGAGCGCGGCGGCGAGGGAGAAGAACCAGACGATAGGGCGCCGGCAGGAAGCGGCGGCGGCCGCGACGGCGGCCATGGAGGGGGGCTAGCAACAGCAATGCGGGCAGTGGAGGTGGGCGCAGGGCGCGGATCTGAGGAGGGAACGTGGGTGGTATGTGGGGTGGATCACTCGGCTCGCGGCCGCGGCTGCTTGGCCGGGTGGGGCTCCCGATCGAGGGGGTCGGATCTGGGAGTTGAAGAAAGGAAACGGTGTGGCTTGGCCGGCAGACGGAGGAACCGAGGAAGGCAGGCGCCGCTTTC
Organism: Dendrocalamus latiflorus; assembly: GCA_017311315.1. Classification (NCBI taxonomy): domain Eukaryota; kingdom Viridiplantae; phylum Streptophyta; class Magnoliopsida; order Poales; family Poaceae; genus Dendrocalamus; species Dendrocalamus latiflorus. Next base: position 38,300,503 of record CM029611.1, read on the forward strand.
CGAATCCACGCAAGCGACGCACGCACTTCCACGGCATCGCGGCCCGTCCTTGTCGCTTTGCCGAGCCTTTCGTGCGGTCTAGTGCCGGCCAACGACCAGTGATGGCAAGTTCACGTCTTTTCCGGACACTGGGGGGATAAAATGCTCCAAAGTTGCGGGATCAATTGATCACTTTGTTTTTTTATATATTTATTTCTTTTATTGATTATCTTTACACGAAATGATCAAATTACTCCTAACTTCTTCTTCGACTCCTTTCCCTGTCTCTTATGCCGCCCCTCACCCTAGAGCCATGTAAGCATTCTGCGCCTACTCCTGCCCCTGCATGGCGGCGCACACCACCATCCAGTCCACGATCTAGCGTGCTAATCGCTACCCCTGCCTTGACATTCGCCGCAACGACAGAAGGCGCTTTGTGACCCCGGAGAAGGCGGCGATGGAGAGACGATCGGCTAGGGCAAACGACACGATGACCAACCGCGTCCCTCGCTTGAGCATCTGCAGCTTCTCGCCCATCATGCCCTAGCTCACATCCAGCATAGCCACCAGGTCAAGTGCACCGTGAAGCCGACGACCGTAGCCTGGGTGTCTTCAGCCGGACGACACCAGGGCAGCCTTCGTTCCTATGGTCACCACCAGATCGCTCCTCGGTCGTGGTGGGTGCGGGAAGAAGCCCCTGAACTTGCCCTCCCTGCCCACGTCATCCTTATCGGCCTCTAGGATCAGGTTAGAGCCACCACTAGCAACCTTGGGCGCTAGGAGAGGCTCATCGTCATCGTGCACCTTAGGGGCAATGGACGAGGGCGGTTTCTTATGGTAGGAGCCATCAAAGATCCTGCGTTTATGGCAGGGGGAGCGGTTCTCAACGTTGTCATCGATGGCGACGACAGGGATGGAGGAGCAGTATAGGTGAAGGGGGTGAGGAAGGGGGCCTGGCACCACAGGGCAAAGCAAACGAGGCAGGAAAGAGCGCCGAAGAAGGTGGAGCAGGCGTGGGCGGCGATGCAAGGGAAGTGGAAGGGTGAGAGCACTCCACCGCAAACATCGTCAAGCTGCTGTCGTTCTTGACACTATCCGAGCACACACCGCAACCGAGCCTGCACATAATAGCCCTTGCACGGGAAGGGAATGGGAGGGGCATTTCGGTCACTTATTGATTTAAAATGAAAAAGGGCAAATCGTCAATTGGCTTCTCAACTTTGGAAGATTTTATTTATTACCATGTAATGGAGGGCATTTTAACAATGGCCTCTCAACTTTGGGGTATGTGATCAATTCCCCCACAAGTTTTTATTGCATAATAATTAATACAAAAGGGTAGTATATGTTTTGTTGTTAACACATGCCAACTCACACTCAAGGGTTGTAGGATGCTATGACCCTAAGGGCCATGTCCATCTGAGTCGCACTCTGAATCCCAATCAGGTAGTATCTCTGCTGTGGCATTGGCTACAGTAGTGGGTAATTGCTACCCTTTCTCCATAGGAGACACAGGGAAATAAAGAGCTGGAGGCTACAACATGAGTAGGGAAAAAAATGAGTCACTCCCCTTGGCTCATATCCTCTTGGGGGTTTATATACATGAATAGGGAAGGATGAGAATTTCCTATCCTACCCCTCAATAATTGCAAAAGGTAAGGCCATATCAGTACATTCCTTTAGATATACAATACTATGCTATTGGGTTTGCTCCAAGTTCCACTAGCTAATCCTAATGGCCCGAGGAGTTGGGCACCTCCACAACAGTAATCCCTCAACAGTAAACTCCAAGGTTTGTGGGCTGAGTTGACACAACCAATTTCCCCAGCCCCTCGAAGGCCTAGATGCCCCAAACCTCTAGGAATGTGTCCACTTTTATTGGCGAAGTCATAGTTGCACGATCTCTGGAGCACGGAGCAGAGCCCAGTGGCGTAGACCTAGGCTAGAGTTAGGGTCGACGGAGTGGAGTCTGACTGCGTAGGCCCAGGCCGGGGCACAGGCCGGCGGAGTGGAGTCTAGCATTGTGGCGTGGGCATGGCGGAGTGTATGATCGAGGAGGCCGACTAGAGGGGGGTGAATAGGCGGTTTTAAAATTCTCTTCCAATTGTTTGGATAAGACCAAGATTATAGAATGCAGAAGCTTAACTCCAATTGGCTTAGCACAAATAAGGCCCAAATCACTTAAGTTTACCAAAGTGCACCAATAACCTAACTCTATGTTAAGGTTTGCAATTCTAGGAAAACTAGGAATCAATTTAATTCTATGAATGTAAATTGTTTGAATGTAAATTAAGTACAAGAAAATAAACCACAATGACATGGTTCCTTGTTAGCGTGGTGTTCGGAGACTTGCCGGTCTCCCCTAGCCCACGTTGAGGTTAGCCCAAATGAATTAGACCGGCTCCATGAATTAAGCCGAAACGCCTCAATCCACTAGTGGTAGCTCTTTCCTGCTCTGGGTAGGTGAGCTTCAACCTTCACACTTCGCTGGGTCTTCTCACAACCTTTTTTGGGAAGATCACTATGCCGACGCCTCCAATGTCGTCTAGGAGTCGACAAACTCTAACACTAATAAGTCAAGCCCTCGCTTGACTCTCACCACATCAAACTAATGCACAAGCTCAAGTAGATAATCAATCCACCTCTAGAGGCAACACATGCAACCGGGAGCCTTCCTCCTTGCTCACAAGGTGCAATACATGCACAATTGTGAGAAAATCTCACACTAGCTCAAAAGAATGAAATGGGGTGCCAAAGGTCTTACCCCAACCGGCCACAAGGGGGTATATATACCCACACCACAAAAACTAGCAATTGGAAGCAAAACCCTTGAAAAAAGTAGGATTTCTAGAAGTACCACCGGTTTACGACCGATACTTCCGCTCCCCTCTACAACGGTTAGAAAACTAGCCATTGCAGACAAATCCGGTAGTTCTGACGGCTAAAGTCCGATACTACCAATTATGGAAAGTACCACAACACTTGTGTAGAACTACCGATTTCCTCGGGGATGAGAAGACTTCACATAGGTGTCTCTCTAGAAAAAGTACCGCTACACTAGCCAGTTGTTCTGCAAATCAAAAGTACCGCTCACACAGAGCCAGTAGTACTGCTCGCTGGTCGGACACTCACACAGAGCCAAAACTTCCGATCGTCGACTACCCTGCTCCTCGACCACGTCGGATAATTCGGCCACTGAAGTCTCTGACCACGTTGTTTGGTTCAACCACACAGGTCTCCTACTACGTTGTTCGAATCAACCACATAGGTCTCCGACTACGCTGATCTTCGACCACACTGATCTCTGGCCACGTTGTCTGGTTCAACCACATAGGTCTCCAACTACAATGATCTTCAACCATGCTGGTCTCCGACTACGTTGTCTGGCTCGACCACATAGGTCTCCAATCACGCTGGTCTCTGACTACATTGGTTTCGACCACAGACGTTTTGACCATGTAGATCTTCGACCATGTCAATCTTTGATCACACAGATCTCCGACTACCACATCGATCTTCAACCACGTTATATCAATCACGTCCGTTCGACCATGTTGGTTTCGACCACACAGGTCTCAACCACTTTGATTCTAACCACATCGGTTCGACCACGCTAGTCTCGATCACATAGTTCTTGACCGCGTTGGTTCGACCACACTGGTTTCAATCACACATATCTCAACCACATCAGATCCAACCGTATTGGTTCGACCACACTGGTCTTCGATTACACAAATCTCGACCACGTCGATTTCAACCATGCTGATTTCGATCACACAGATCTCGACCATATCGGTTCCAACCGCGCTGGTTCGACCACATCAATTTTCGACCACGCAGGTCATCGAGCATGTTGATCTTTGACCACTTAGGTCTTCGACCACTTTGGTTCGACTAAGTCAGTTCCGACCACTCTGGTCCTCGACCACGCAGATCTTCGACCAGCAGTGAATGCGATAGTTCCATGATTACAACATCGGTAGTTTCGTTCAGCGGTAGTACCGCAGAATATACTACAATAGTTTTGATTTCCCTAAGAAGTGCATATACTTCAACAGATTTTGCAAAACACATTTGCAAACTACAATATTAGCACAAAGGATTACCCATGATTTCCAACAAGTTACAAAATACATTTGCATACTTTTAGAATTATGACATAAAGATTATATATATGAGCTTCAACCATTTGCAAAACACATTTGTAAATATAAGCCTCATACTACAAAGAATGGAAACATGTACTTCACTTGTAAAATACATTTGCAATATATAGTCCTATGTTACAAGGATTCAACATATGAGCCATAACTATTTGCAAAACACATTCACAATACAAGTCTCCTGCCAAGGAGAGTTAGAGCAAGTTAGGTTGAGTTATCAACACATGATGAGATTCAACCTACTAGACATGATCCCTCTTAATAGTATGGCAACCTATACTAGCAATCCATCTTTCAACCAAACTCTAAGACCGGTAAAAGACTAGGAACACATCCATAGCCCTAGCTACTATACCTTTGCCTTGAGTCATAGTCTTGACATGCATCAACTCATGATGCATCATTTACTTCAACTCTATCAACACATGATATCAAGTGCTTGAACAAAATATCTCAATTTTTCTCAATTTGCCCAAATTACAAGTGATATCAAGTGCTTGAACAAAATATCTCAATTTTGAACTTGTAGCACTCTAAATTGACTCAATTATAACCTTTTGGTTTCACTTAGAATATTGACATAGTTTGACTCATTTTTGGATACCTTTAACTAGCCTATGATCTTGAGTGACCTGACATGTTAAATAATCTATTAATTTCATATTATGGCTTATTTAGCTTTAGCTTGTCTATACATAGTTTATCATGATCTAAATAACACTTTCACTTTTTATGACTTGATGTAATATTTGGAAAGTCACTTTGGATAATCTTCATGGCTCCTAATGCTTAAAATGAATCATATGCAGTCACTCCATTTCATTCATGCTCTATCTTCTTCCATACATCTTGATAGAGAAAAAGGCATTAAAGGGGGAGAATGCATGGTCATCATTAAGGGGGTGCAAAAGGCATTAAAGGGGGAGAATGCATGGTCATCTTGCTATGAAAGTAGTCATGGTGTGCAATTGCTCTTTTCTTTGGATCACGAGCAAGATTGAGCGTTCGTGAGGTTTTAGGTGTGATTTGGAGCTTTTGTAGAAAACCTATCCTTTCTTGTTATTTGCTCAATTTCACACTTTTGCAACATGGTCACGAGTTCCTTCTTCTCTTCTTTTAGACCATGTATGGTTTTTGCAACTTCTTGCTTTTCTTTTCAAAAACAAACTCATCTTCATGCCTTTTAAGTGTTTGTCAATATACTCATCAAGGGGGAGATTGTGAGACCATGTGGAGGTCACCCCATGGTTGTGATGAGTAATTGACTTTTGGATTAGAGTATGTGTGAAGGTTGAGTTTGGTTTATGAGGATTTTGCAAAAGATCGCTTTCTGTCTGTCGACTTTGTGGTTTATGAGTTCGTCTGTCTGCGAGCATCAGAGCTTTTGCTATTTACGACTTGGCTGAGCAACCACGGGGTAGTCGAAAGCTTCAATGTCTAAATGACCATGGATGTTCGATGATCATAGCTTCTGCTTAGTTGTGATCGGTAGTCGTAAGCCATGGTGTTTGATAGTCGTAAGCTGTAGCGATCGATAGTCATAGCCTATGTGAGTGGTGGTTGTAGCGATCGGTTGTGGTAGTCAGTGTTTGTGTGATCGATAGTCATAGCGATCTGTGTGGTAGTCATAGCCTGTGTGTTCGGTAGTCGTAGCGATCTGTGTGGTAGTCGTAGCCTATGTATTTGATGGTCGTAGCGACCTGTTGTGTGGTCGTAGGCTTCTGGTAGGAACTCGTGGGCTTCGAGTGCCTCATTTCTTAAGCATTCGAGTACTCGTTTCAGTCCAGCAGGTGAATAGACTGGTTGTGGTCTGAGGTTGTTCTCTGTAACTATTGGGATTTTGGTCAGAATTTCACCGGGTTGTTGTTGCTAGTGTGCACGTGTGTTTATTATTTGGTTCTAGGTTTAGGATCAGTTTTTGGGTGCATACATTTTGATTATGCAAATTAATGATCTTTATGTATCGTACGGTGCTACGTGATGGTTTGCTTATTGGTGTTGGTTGCAGGACTTTGGAGCTAGGTCATGGTAAGGCTTAGAAAGATCGGGACTAGGCACAGGGTGGTGTTGAGGTCCAGAACGGTCAGGGAGATGCTGAAGATGACTAAGGATTGCGGAGTGGTTGCAAGCTAGGACAACAAGAAACTGGAGTGGGAGCTACCGGTGGTGGACATGACGAGCAACGGCAAGGTGGACCAGGACTAGGCTCAGGGAGGAGTCGAGGTCTAGACGGTTGAGGAAGCCGGGTGCCGTTATGCGTGGGGAGAAGCATGTGATGCATCAAATGACTTGGGTCGTTTGCAAGCGAGTATGGTTCGATGGGATCCGGACATATGAGAGGCTTGATGACAAGTCATTGGGGCCACATGAAAGATGGTGAAGCATGGGCGAGGCTTCGTGGCAAAGGAAGCAGGATGCTTCGTGGAAGATGGTAAAAGAGCATTTTGGTAAAATTGCCCAATACCAGAGAAGTGTGTGTGAGTAAAATCCGGTGTTAGGTGAGGTTAATGGGTTATCCTCAATTTGGCCTAATGGGGATATATTAGGTTTTTCAGTTCAGGTTGTGAGTCTATAAAAGGGGAGGAGAGGCAAGAGCTAGGGTTGAGAAGGTTAGCTAAATCTTTTGGTAGCTAGCTCCTCCTCCCTCCCATGGGAGTTAGGTTAGAGAGTGGGTGTGTGCTCTAGGCTTAGAGCTCTATCCTCCTAAGTGGTGTGGCTATAAAACCAGTCATCTTAAGTGAGCAATACATTAATCATTGATCTAGTTTTTGTGTATCTTTTGTCTGATTGAGTTTGCTCGGCTTTGATTCGGTTCTTCCTCTATTTTCTTCGGTTCTGCTTCTCGGCTCTGTTCATTTCCCTTCTTGATCTAAGAGGTTGTTCTTGTTTGATCTTGTTGATGATCTAAGTTGCCGTATTTTGTGGGATCGTACTCAAAGCCATCTTGGCTATCTTTGACCCACGAGCAGTTCTGATCAACGACTTCGGTTTAGAACACAGGTCATGTGTGCTTTCTCAAATCGCAAAAGGGTCTCATCTTAGTCATGGATTTTTCAATTCAAGATTGGAGTAGCCTCTTGAGACCTTAAGCAATTTGCGTACAAAGTTTCACGACCATTTGATCTTTTAATCAAAAGATATGTGGATTTTAGATCTTGCGGTCGTGCGATTGCTCTATTCTTCCAAATCGTTTTCAACCGCATCTAGTTTCGACCATGGTCAAGTTTCAGATTGCATCGCATCTGATTTCAACTGCTTAATGAGTTTAGATCTGGTGGTCATGCGCCTCCTCTGATACTTCTAGTCATTCATGACCGCATCTGATCGCTATCACTCAATGGTCGTGGATCATGTGGTCATGCGCCTCCACCGCTTTTTGAGTTGCTTACAACTGTAGTCAGTTACGAGTGCTCAATAGTCTTCGACCACATCATATAATTGCTCTGTTTTTAGATTGTTCTTTTCTCTCTCAATCTTTTCTTGATCCAAGAGTTTTGATTTGATTTCTTTGATGTTCTTTCTTGTTGTGATATGTGGGATCATGCTCAAAGCTAGCTTGGATATTCTCTACCCACGAGTAAGATCTGCTCATTATTTTTAGATCTCAGCAGGTGTACGCTACTTTTATTTGCAAAAATGTCTCAATTTTGTCGTGGATTTTTTGATCTAGGAATGGAATAGCTTCCTGAGACTTTAAGAAACACGCGTACACTAGCTTCATGGCTTTTGGATCTTTCAATCAAAAGTTGCATGAAATTTTGGTTCTTGCGGTCAGGATGAAAAAGCCATGTTCCTCTATTCTTCCTTTGGAAACAGTGGTAGTATATGCCTTGTAGCAGTAGTACTGCAGTTCCTGTTCTCCGACCACTTTGATTTTGACCATTCATTGGTCGTCGACCTTACTTATCGAAGTTCGGCTTGGTTCGACCATTTTGGTTTTGATCGCTCAATGGTCATAGATCACTTTGGTCACATTCTGAACTATTACGACCATACACTAGTTTTCGACCACATTGTTTTCGGACTACTCTCTGGGTATCGACTACGGAGGTGTCGACCATTCATTGGTCTTCGACCGCGTAGGTTACGATCACATTGGTCTTTGACCACGTTAGTTTTTGACTACTCATTGGTCCCCGATCACGCTAGTCTCTTGATTGCATGCTGGTCATCGACCACATCGGTCTTCGACAATATTAGCTTTCGACGACATCAGTTTCAACCACGTTAGTTATGACCACGTTGGTTATGACCATGTTGGTTTCAACCACGTTGGCTACAACCACGATGGTTTCGACCACTTTGATTTTGACCACGTTGGTTTCGACCATGTTGAACTTCCGACTGGTAGTTGAATTTTGACCACATTGTCAGCCTTTTGACCACATTTTTTCTCTATAGACTGGTTGTGTTCAGTTTGGCTGTCTGGTGTTTTCCGACCAGTAGTCATAACATGATCACCCAGTATGTCGAACAGGTTGTTCTCAGCTCTGTCTTCCTTGGTGTGTCAAGTAGATTTCATATCCGAATCTTCATAGCTTTATAGATATTGGAGTAAAGGGATAAGTGAATCCTGCTTGGGGGAAAAATTTAAAGGAACCATTTACCCCCCTTTGTTTCCTATCCGGTCCTACAGATGGGTACTAGTCCCACTGGCACTGGGAAGAGGATGTCTCCACAGTGGGAGAAGGACAACAATCGGGGAGCACTCTACTCTACATGGGAAGAAAGGTGGATCTTATGCTTGAAGCGGGCAAGAAACACTTGGGGAAAGAGAAGGAAGAAGACTACACTAAATGAATATACAAGTGGCTAAGGTGGGTGGATCCCCCTCCCCTCTCGCCACCAGTAAGGGCACCGATGACCAGAGAAAGTGGATGTGCTATAGTTTGTAGATGTCAAACGATAAGGAACCTTGTCGTTTTGAAGAAGGCATAGCTATGATTCAAATAATTTCAGAATTAGTAAGGGCAGCCATGGCCATTAAAACTTGAGATTAAGCAAAAGAAAAGACCACCACGCCATAAGTGTTGCCCCGAAACCTTAGTTTTGCCAGTACATCCAGCACTTGACTAAAACAACCTCAAAATTCAAAAGTTTTGTATTCTTTTTGGATCTTTATTTGAATTCCAATTTCTTTCCAAATTTGGTAACTCTTATTGATTTCTTGCTTTCTTCTTTTGTTAACCACCCTTCTCCTTTGCTAGTATTCCCTGAGAAACCACCTCCCCACTGCCTCCCTATTCTTTGTTCCACACGGCCGGCCATCGCCACTCAAGATTGCGGCCATGCCAACCCAAGGCGTTCACACCACCCTGCCAATTACTAACTCCATGGCCCCACCTTCCAGTTGCAAGCCCTCCCATCCGACCTCACTCTTCCTCTCTCTCACGTAGTGCGTTGTTTGACCGAGCGCACTCTCCCGCTGCAGCTCGCCGTTCCCTGACCAACACATGCACCCAAGGAGTACCAGCTACATCATGCCATGCCAACTCCTACAGACACCGTACGCCACCTCACCTACGTGCTCTCTTCGCCGGCAGAGCTCTGCTCTCCCTCTCCCTTCCACGCGCTGGCGACACCAAAACTGACATACTGCTCCCACCGCCTTACCTCACCTTTAAAGCTCAATTACCATTGCAGAGAGCCCTGCACCACTCCCATATCCACATCACAGCCACCCAATTAAGCTCTCACTCACCGCAGAACCGTCGACGACCTCCCCTAAGTCATGTGAGCCCTAAACCCAATCTTCTTCATTTTTTGATTAAAACTCAAGTGCATTCACTAACAAAGCCTTCTTGTCTCCTGATCATGCTGGTGAACTCGCTCGAGCATGAGCATTTCTATAGAGCTCAGTCGACGAAGACCGCCACCGGCTAGAGCACCCTCACCGTGGACAACCCAATCGAGTTTTTCCTGACCCAAACCAGTGCCACCACCGTGAACCCTATACCCCATAGATGGCCAAATTGTCCTTAACCTCACCAAAGAACCATCGAGAAACCCTAGCGCCACCATGGAACTCCAAACCTTCTCTCCTGCCATCGGCCACCACCATTTGCCTTCACACCTTCCAAAGCCCAAAAATGGAACTACCAACTCATGCTGAACCTACCCGCGCCACTCACGATTGCCGGTGAGCCTCGCTGGAGCCACTTCAACTGAGGTTTCCACCTCTATTTTGCATTGGGGAAAAAGAAGTTGGGAGGAAGAAGAAGACCCCGGGCATGGCGTGGCTCACCCACAGCCGTTCATGCGCGGCTGATCCAACGGCTAAGATTGGCACATGCCAGAACCAGGCCGTTCAGCCACGCGCGCATGTTGGGCCGAGGCAGATCCGCCCATTTGGTTGATTCGATTAAAAACCATTGTGGGCTGTACTATTCACTCCGGAGCGGCCCGCTGCTGTTCATTACTGTACAACCACTATTCATCCGAAAACCCTAAAATTCAAAAATACCCTATTTCGATCATTTTGACACTGTGAATCCATTTTAGACCTCCATTCCACCAAATTGAGCTCCAATGAATCCAAACCAACTCCATTTAGTTTGTATTGCATTTTATTCCTTTTTATTTTAATTTATTTTCCTAGCTTGATTAGGCTCAAGCACATGCTCATGTTATTTATGTGTTTTGTGCTAGCTCCTGAGCTTTCTGAGGTGACTGTACAAGGATAGAAAACAGGCAACGAAGTATACGAGATAGTAGAGTTCACAGAGCAACAAAGCAATTTACAAGTTTTTGATCATATTGAATCCCATGAAATTTAAATTATTTAATTACGGTCTTTGCATTAGTGTAAATTGTGAAATGTTACTGAACTAAAATAAATGTTTAGAATGGCATGCTACTTAGTTATGTCCTACCGCTAAAAAATGCCATGTTTAATTTGTGGCCATATTCACCTTGATAAACTTAGTAATATTTAATTATTGTATAAATAACTATAGATTATCTCACTCAAATTTTTGTACTACTAAGTGACTTAGCTTTTGGCCGGTAGAATTGTTGAAATGGTTCTGGGGTAAGGAGGGATCGTGGAAAGCTACAAGATGGTTGGAGTCCACGACCTTACCCTAGGGTGGAGGTTTAAGAAGATGGGTGGTAGTACCATCGAGCACAGAGGATCTGAGATGTGGTTGGCTGCCTCAAGTGAAAAGTAAGGACAAGAACCTTACGCTAAGTAAAGGACATAGTGACTGCTCAACCATAAATGTTGACTTGTCAACCCTGTGGTCTAGTAGCTACTCAACTCGATTGAATCTCTACATGAGGAAAGAATGTGGATGACGGGGAGTTAGTATGGAAGTGGTGTAACCATACCTAACAACAATAGATACCACTCAGGACGAGCAAAAGTGTATAGGTCTAGCCAGTGAATACCAGGTTTGAGTGGGGATCTACCAGGTATAGCTTATATAAAGAATTGAGCATTGAAAAACCTTATTTTCTCATATCAGTCGCATGCAAGCTAAAAGATGCCTATCACGTGACATTGAGAGTCTGAGAAATCTTGTATGTAAAACTGAGCAACTCTGTAGAGTGAAATAAATGGTATTCGAATACGCCATGTTTCTGGTAAATGAACATGTGTTTATTGGGTGATTCCAATAGCGAGGCATGAGTAGATTTCATTATGTTTTAATTTGAGTAAGCTGAGTAATTAACTATTGAAAGAAACCCCTTTAATCATAAGAAGTTAGTGTTCTTTGGTCTTATGTTTAAAAATATTTGCAAATAAAATTGTATCCACTTGAATTAATAGAACCAGTATACCCCCTTTCTTTGAATACCCTTGCAAGTAGATAAGTTAGGATTTATCCTTGTGACTTTCTAGATACGGTTGTACTCATTACTTGCTAAACAACAAATAGAAGAAAAATGGGACTGCAACAATCAAGCTGTTGATGAAGCTCTAGAAGAACCCTACTACACTAAAGATGACTGGTTTTAGGTCTTAGCCATGATCAAGTTTGCTTGTGAGAGTTTCTTTTGTGTTGTAAGATAACTTTGAGCTTGTATGTCCGCTGCGTCAAAACTAGGTTGATAAACCATATTTCTGTAATAAAGGGTAATATCCTAAATTATGAATGTTCAAAATTATGGAATTTTACAAACTTTTTCTTGCATAAGTGTTGTCATTCAAATTTCTTCTGCAATTTTATTTGGAATTTTCTGAATTTTTTGCGATACAAGTTAATAACTGGGAATAATTCCCAAATATAAGTAATACTCAAAACAACAAAAATGTTAGAATAAATTAAAGTAAGGAACTATAAGTTTAAAGCATGAAAATTTAAACTTAAACTTAAGTCGGTAAAACAAAACCTAAACTAAAGTAAAAATTTAAATATGGTTGGGAAGTTAAATTGAAAAGGAAATTCAAAAAATTGAGAAATATAAATTATGAACCGATTTCAGAACTAGGCTTAAAACAAGAACTGGAATTCCAAAATTGAAAACCAATCTGAGTGAAATAAGATTGGAAGTCAAATCCGCAGGCAAGTCAAATAACATCACATGCAAATAAATATTAAAGTTTTGCATCTAAATGATTGAGCCACAAGTTCCAATTCAGATTCAAATGCAAATTTAAAATTTCAAAAATAAACTTCAAAGCAAGAATTAAAATTCCAAATTTTGCTAGTCAATTCTTTCTTCTTTTCCTTTCTCCTTCCAAGTGGCCCCAACCCCTTTTCTTCTTTCATCCTACCTTTTTCTTTCTCCTCTTCTCCCCTCTCTTCTCTCTCCATTTCTTTGCTTCCTAGAGTCACGCCCGGTCGTGCGCCTCCCACGTCGTGCCATGCCCTGCGCCACTTGCTCCTGTTGTGCCTCCGCCTTGGTTCATGCGCTCGCGTCCTATCTTCCCTCTTCTTCCATGTTCGAACGTAAGCCCACCCTGCACCACACACGTCCCCACCATGCCCTGCGGTAGCCATCGCTATCACCCTCTACGACGCCCATGTCCTGCTAACCACCTCGGCACCTGCCCCTGTCAAGTCATCTTGCCATCACGCTGACTGGCGCCATGCCCTGCCATGGCCCTACAACTTGCATGCCGGCGCCATGCCCTGCCACGTCCTACACCCTAATCAACGACAACAGTGCTGCCACAGCTTCCCCCTCACAGCCATAAATAACCCCCAAGTCTCCTCCATCTCCCCCTGCACTCCCCCTTTTGTTCTCCTTCCTCCCACCCAGGCCGATTGCCAACATGCCCAAGCCGTGCTCTGGCTCACCGCCCTCCCTCGACGCTCCCCTTCATCCCAGCCATCTCTCCACAAATTGAACATGTCATATTGTGTTCCCGCACATCGTCTACCTCCCTGCCGGCCTAATTGGAAAACTTCGTGCTGAGCTCGTCGGAATGCCTCAATTCCTCACCGCTGGCCGAATGTGCCTCCACCATCGCCATGACCTCCTCGGCGAGCTCCCCTTCAATTAGATTGGTCTGGAGCTTCACCCCGACACCACGGAGCTTCCCCCACCATTCGACATGGCTCCCCTCTGCCCAAGCTCGCTAGCACCGTGAGAGTACCCGTGCCGTCACCGGTGTGCGTTGCTAGCCCACCCCGGTCCTTCTTCGGCTTGGCCAACCACACAGTGAGCTTCTCTCGGACCTCGTGTAGTTCATGCTCTCCTCCATTCTCCTTCACGTCCTTTCCGACGCAGTTCCCATCTTTGGCCCCCACCCAGGCCGCCACACACCACCGCCTACACTCACCAGCACCGTCCAGGCCTAGGCACTGCCACCCCCTTGACTCCCTAGTGCCCCCAGAATTCCATTTTATCGGCCCCCCTTAGCCTCCTTGGCCACTCCCCTCTAGTGATGGCACCATCTGCGCAGCGCTGCCATCCCTCCTGCTGCTCCTTTATTTCAGCCGAATGCAACTCCTCCTCTGTTTCCTATTTCCTATTGAACCAACTCCTCTGTTTCCTATTTCCTATTGAACCAACTCCTCTGTTTCCTATTTCCTATTGAACCACTCCCTTTATCTCTATCTCATGCGCATGACAGGTGGGCCACCCCCTTTGAATAACTAAAAGCAGCCACTTAATTACCAACCAAATCTAGGAATTAATACTTTGTATATGTTGTGCAATCTTTAACTAATGAATGTTGGTAAGAAATTGACGTAGAAAAATTACATTAGGCCAAGGTCTCACATAAAATGAGGATCTGAGAAGTTGAAATATGCCTAAAGAATAAATCTTGGAGTACTTGCATGTCAAAAAAAATCATGGAATTGATTAATACCTGATTAAACCATATAAAATTTGTACATAATTGCCATATATGTTTCTCAAAGAGTCATGGGAATGCCTTTTTAAAATAATGATTGAAAAATTAGGATTACCTTGCATGTAATCAAATAAGTCTAAAAAATAATTAGTGTGTCGTTAATAATTATCTGAAGATGCAAATACTAGTGACTGTCCTAGAAAGAATCAGAAGTTTTGTTCAGTTAGATCTATGATAGGATACCATTTGATCATAGGTAACAACAAAGATAAAAACTAGGTATGGAATTGGAGTACGGATCTGTGTACATAGTAGTCATCACTAGTTGCTTGCGAACAATATTTGGCAGATTAATTAATGACAAGAGATAATCAATGTAAGTTTAAGCCGTGAGGAATTTAAGCTAAATTGTATAGTCCACATATCATAGCCAGGGTTGCGTTTTATCCTAGATGCATTTAAACCCTAGAATGGTTAGGTGGTCACGGATTAGTAGTAAATAGAAATATGCTAGAGTTGGATGTTTAAATAACAGTGACAAAATAATAGTAATAATAATAATCTCATGCTTTAATAAATTGCTAAGTAAATCAATTAGCTAATAATTTAAATAATTGACAAGTAGAACCCCATAAAATACCGCACCTTAGATTGCTAGAAGTATAGGCCCTAAGATTAATGCGATAAGCTAAACTCATACACATCACATACAGTACTCATGCACTAATTCATAAAGGTTAATGCTCGACAAAATAATATCCTAACTAAAGTCTTACATCGGCCTATAGGTCTAGCCTGATTCATGGAACTTCCTTAATAAACATAAAATTAGAAAAGAAGATATAAAATTAAATGACTACCATGGTGTTCGACAGTTGGCTATGTCTAGCCATCCTTAAACCCAAAGTGGGATATTCCCACAAATATTCCTTCACCATAAACCTTCCTTGGCATTCGTCTCGACGAATCTCCCTTTGCCATTTATTACTTCGCTCCAACCCCGTTTGACTCTGTTAATACTGCGCGCCCCATCAACCTTAACTCAAATCACCCATTAACAAATAATAAAGCTAAATTGTGTTTATTCGGATTTACTTAAAACCTTTTGAGTTATTTGCATTTATTTGGATTCAGTTGTTTAGCATATAATTAGAAATTGGAGTCCTGAAGATTCAATGGATCAAGTGAGACCAAGATCCAGATAAAGATGAAGACCAGGTGCTCAAGACCATCGAATGAGAAAGCTTTCAGTGAGCTCGACCGCGGTAAACTGCGCAAGGCGAGTCAATACTTTGATCATGTTGAACCTACACTTTCTGCAGATTATTTCTGTTTCAAATTATCAGATTGCGTGATGTTATTTCATATGCAAATACATGTTTCTTTTAAGAATTCTAGTTACATGCCCTTTATTTAACTTGTTAGCATTACACTCTTTTGGAACATTTGAGTATATGAGCTTTGTCACCCTAGCAAAATTATAATGGTAAAACTTTCAAAAATAAATCTGTAATTATACGCCATGCTTAGTACTGCTTAGATACTCGGGGGCACCAAAATACTCCAAGCATCACTTTTAATCATGAGAAACTAATTTGGGAAATCATGGGTGGAAATGACTAGTATATTTTAACATGATTATTTTATGCTCCCAAAACCCCCAACTTACTTAAATATTTGGGCGGATGGTATAGGGAGGCTGGTGTAGTGGTGCACGAGAGTGTGGCTAGTGTTAGAACTACCTAGATAACCCTAAAGACTGAATCTTGTCATCAACTCCTATGTAAGACAAGTACAATCACAAGTCTATAAAGTACAACTTGGCTTAGTAGATTTACTGGACCCTGAAAGACATCTCATCGGTGGGGGAGAGGGGTAGTGCATGTGGTTGTCTATGTGATGACTTGAATGGGACACTCGTTGAGGGTGAAGTTTATCGTGGCAAGCTAGTCGGTGTGAGTAGTCCAGTTGGGCTAGTTGCTGGGGGTAGAACATCCCGCACAACTTATAGGACCCATCACAAGTAGGAAAGCCCATATGGGTGAGATGATGGAAGGGACGAGTTATTTTGAAAAGTTACTGTGATGGTCTACTCAACTGCATGACTAAGGAATCATGTGGAGCAATGAGCAGATTGTTTCTTGTGGGTAAAGTGTACAAACTCTGCAGTGTAAAAACTATTCGAATAGTCGTGCCCATGGTTACGGGTGGACATGGGAAATTAACGAGATATAATTCTATTTCAAAAATTTTGTGGGTGGAATTGGAAAAGTGGCAGGCAGTAAAAAGCCCTAATTTATGTTGTGGTGTCACCTCAGTGATAAGGTAGGAGGTTATGATGCTGAAAGGCAGTATATGGTGCAGGAGCCATGTAACGGTGGATGGAATCTATGCTACTATTATTACAGCATTCTTTTTACCTAAATATTATGTTTTAGTTCAAACTACTAGGTCTCAGGAAATTTCTATGTAACATAATATTTAAAGGCAAATTCTGGCAAACAAAACAACCCAAGCCTTTCCTTGATAAACCCTGAATGATTTATTTGCATACTGTGTATTGGCTTGCGGAGCACGGTGGATTGTGCTCACGCTCGCATTATCACAACCAAAAACAGAAAACCAAGACCATTACGCCTATGATGCCGCATTTGCCACGGATGGAGGTGCCAATGAAGGGAATTAGAACGACTTTCGTGAGTTCGAGTTTTAGACGAGTAGACTTGATGGAGATTGTATGCACATATATTATCTAGACCTGGATAATTCCTGTTGCACACATTTGCCTCTCAGTCGCTTGCTTGTGGACGTTGGTCCTACTTTTATTTATGCTTTCCGCTGTTGTCTTTCTGTACTGTAGGTATTTGGCCTGATCGGCCCTTTTGTAGACTGTCATCCGACGTGGTGTATTTCAATTCTGATATGTAATATTATGCTTTGGTAAATTTTATGTGATGTATGAATTGATGCAGCAATGTATCTATGAGCACTATCTACTGATCTAAGTAATAGTGCAGTAAATCATAGAGAAATTTGGGTTGAAAAATCTGGACCACTGCTAACCTTTCAGCGTTATAACCGCTTACCATATCACTGGGGCGACACCCAGGGCAACACAAATCAGGGCTTTCCACTGCCCTTCACTTTTTCAGTTCCACCCACAAAGGTTTTTTTTGAAATAGAACTATATCTAGTTAAGTTCCCATGTCCGCCCTTGACCGTGGGCACGACTATTCGAATAGTTTTGACTCTATAGAGTTTGTACACTTTCACCACAAGAGACAATGCGCTCGTTGCTCCACACGATTCCTTAGTCATGTGGTTGAGTAGACCATCACAGTGACTTTTCAAAATATGTAGCCCCTTTGTCATCTCACCCTATGGGCTGCTCCTACTTGGGTGGGTCCTATACATTGTGCGGGATGTTCACCATGCATACTAGCGCATTCGGACTTCACTCTCCACAACGCTAGCACGACTGGGAAACTTCACCCTCCTCTCGGTGTCCCTTTAGGCCTCCGCTTGCCCTTGCAATATTCCACTCCTTTCCACTACCGGTGACATGAGTCTAGGTGATTTGAGGTTGGTTGGGCACGGAGTATTTGACGGAATCAAAGGGGCTGGAACGAAGCGACAAATGGCTATTGGAGATTCATTGAGACGAGTGCCAAGGAATGTTTGCAGTGAAGGAATATTCATGGAAATATTCCTCTTTCGGTTCAAGGATGGCTAGTTATCGCCGACAGTAGAATATCATAACTTGATCTTTTTAATTTAATAACTTCTTTTATTATTTTATATTTATCAATGAAATTCTATGAGTCAAGTTAGACCTATGAACCGGTGTGTGAGTTTAGTTTATCAATTTAATCTTTAGGGTATGTATTCCTAGCAACTTGAATTGTGGTATTTTATAGGGTTCTATTTACTAATTATTCGAAATATTCACCTAATGATTAGTTTAATGATTGTTGTTTCTAATAGGTTAGCTCCCCATGAGAAGGCTGCTTCTCTATGCTAGTTTATTTTTGAGATAAGCATAATTGGGTTATTTTAGAAAGCTAGGTGTTTGATGTAGTTTCACACAATCAGGGGCCGCCTGGAGTCCAGTCGTGCAGGTGGGGAGGGCAAGGGGAACAGATGCTCCTAGGGGCTCAGGTGGGAAGGGATTAGGGGGTAGATCAATGGCAAATGGTGGGTAATTTTGTTCACTCTTGTTTCTAGTAGGTTAGCTCCCCATGAGAAGGCTGCTTCTCTATGCTAGTTTATTTTCGAGACAAGCATAATTGGGTTATTTTAGGAAGCTAGGTGTTTGATGTAGTTTCACACAATCAAGACGAGAAGCTGGGAGCAGGAGCTGTACCAAATGGGGCCTTAAAATAAACTGACAATGCCTCGACTCTCAGGCCAAACGTTTATTAACAATCATATCTAGAAGAAATACATTGCCCTCAAAAGGGGAAAAAGTTAACAAGACTCTGTTTGAAATATAGGATTTTTTTTTTATTTCTAAGGAAAAATAAACTGTTTGGTATAAAATTCCTGCCGTACATACAGGTTTCCTTCATGCACGCAAACGATTACCAGCGTGCATGGCCCTTTAAACCGCGTGCATGGCATGCTTGTGAAGAATCTGGACCAATGAGGGGTCAATACTCAAGAACACACACTCAAAGACATCCTTTCAATTCTGAACAAATAAACAAACACTTTGCCATCGAAAGACACCCCCCCCAGAAGCAGGACTCTACTTCCACGATTCTACCACGGCAGCCAACCATTGAACCTCTCCTCCTTCACGGGCTTTAGGCGCCGCCGGTCTCCGATGGTGCCGACGGGCTGCGACGGCTTCTTAGCGGGCACTGTGGTGCTCCCTAACCCCACCTCCATGCATGGATTGGTCCTCACGACGACGCGCTTAGCAGAGGCTGGACCAGTGTTCCGTATCTGCTTGCAAGGCGGAGGGCGGAATAATGTTGGGCACGCGAAGGTGTCCAGCAAGACGAGAACCTGCACGCCGCCCTTGGCGAGGCGAGGGTCGGCGCAGGCTCCGGACACGTAGGCGCATACCTTCTTCCTTGCGGCGACCACGGCGCCGCGGTCGAGCGGGTGCTTCACGAGCGGGAGGACGTCCGCGGCGAGAGCCCGTTCCACGAGCTCGGGGCGGCGCAGCTTGCGCGACGGCTGCCTCCGGAGGGCGATGTCCTCGGCCACCTTCTCGACGATCCGGTTGTCCGGGCCGACCGGGATGTGCCTCCTGATGACGACCCTGACGTCCGCCATCAGCGCCGGGGGCGGTGGTGGTCCTGCCGAGCCGCGTCGGCCACGGCGGCTCGATGGCGGGAAGAAGGTGGCAAGCTGAAGACGGCTGTCCAGACGAACCGCCGGAACGGCAGGAAGATGCTTGTCCATCGCGCGCTCTTCGATCTGATTGCTTGAACCGAGCGAGTCGACGCACCAAGCAAGGGGAATGCGAGGCACCAAGCAATGAGGCGAATAGCTAGTTGAGCGCCCGTATTTATGGCGGGAGGAATGGGCATGCTCACCGACTTGTTTGCCTTCTCGGAATCGGTGTCGGACATCAACGGACCAGCCCATGCCAATCTGGTTCCCGCCGGTGGAAGCGCATCTGGCCTGGCGACGCGCAGTTGCTTCGGATTGCAACCGTCCAACGACACGAGGAATGCGATTAGGAATCGGCTTGGTACCTGCTGTTCTTCTGATCGGAATCCGAGTCCGGATCGGAAGCGATGCCAATTTGCAATCGCACTGCAATCGTATTGACACGGGCAGAAGCCTTGTTATGCAAATGCAATTCAACCTGAAGCTTGGTAGGACAGCCTATCTCAGTCTCTCGGCCTTTTGGCTACGGTAATCCTTGTGAATGTGCATCTAGTGCACTGGACGCCTCCTCCACTCCTCGACTGCATCAATTGTTATCCTTATTTTCAAGTATTTGTGGGCAAGGAAGGCCAATACCGCCAGCGGCGCCAACACAAATCGGCATAATACTACATACAAAAAAGTTTACATATATGGCCGGAATAGCAATTGTGAATGTGTAAATACAATACGATAATGCAGCTGATGTGGAATGTATGTTCTAAAGTACCTCCAATCCACTTCATAATCCACATGGCAATTGGTATTGTGACGCTGATACCCAGATAGAAGTTTGCCATAGCCATACTAGGTGGTCTAAGTTCCTCAATTACTCATCTCCAAAACTGAAGTCAATCACAAGAATGTCTGCAATCCAATCCTTGATGCCTGTACTAGACGTTGGTTTTTCACAGAAGGAGCTACAAGACAATGCCATGGCACAGAAAAGGGATTAGAGAGGGAACCAACGCTTTTGAGATGACATAGTGCATTGGCAAAAACGGAACTCACAAAATCGACTCACACTACAGGTAACAGAAAAGGATTAAAGAGGGGAGGGCGGCCCAGCAGGGCGACTGACATTTGTCTGCGATGACCAAAGCAGGTTCTTCGAGCTACAAGATCTACTCAAGGCAACGACGGAGGTGCTCGGCCAAGTGCTACAGGATCTACTTAAGGCAAATTAATATTTGGCAAACCGATAAGTAAGTCCCTTTAACACTCTCTAAATTTTGATCCTGGTTCGGCCACTACTCCTATCCTCCAATATGTTGAATGTCTAGTGTGTCTAGTACACCTCAGTAGGAATTTTATGAGGTCACAGATTTATTCCTGGCCTTCATATTTCTAGGTGTTTGCTAAGAAAGACGCACTCATGTGTGTGTGTGTGGTGTGTGCGCTTATGCGTCTACCTTGTAATCATAAAATAAAAGGTTCATGTGTATGCTTTAGATGATATGTATAGTGTATATTAAAAATTGAGTAAATTACATTAGAACTCCCTAAATTTGTATGACTATATCACTTTGCTCCCTGAACTTACAAATTTCTTTCTTGGCTCCCTAAACTTACAACCATTTTCATGGCATGTCATTTTCATAGTTAGATGACTGAGTTTGCTGGCATGGATTCGATGTAGGTGAGAGGCGTTGATGTGGCACTTGTTCCACTACTCTCCTACTCTTTCCTCTCTCGCCTCCCAGCCTGTTCTTTTTAGCTTTCTAAAAGTTGTTTCTTGACTTCTCTACAATAACTAGCTTTTAAATGGAGTATCTTTTCAAAGTGAGGTTTACAAATTAATTGTACTATACACTATAATGACTTCATTTATATCGGTCAAAATCGTACACAAGTTCCTCTTACTCCATACTCTCTCACATAAATAGCACAAAAACCATAAGCCGCAGCTAATAACCATAAACTGCAGCAAAAAAGAACATGCCCTAAACATTGCTTGCCTACGGTAGGCAACATTGAGGCTATAGCTCGTGGCGGTAGTAGCGTGGCCCAAGATTATGCATAGTAGTAATGCCAATGCTCACCGGCGGCCCAAGGGTGCACGATTGTGGCAACCCATCCATGTTCGCCCTTGGCTTCGACCAGTGAGGCCAGTGCTCACTCATGTTATTAGTGCACTGGATGGACCCACCACGTAGCTTTAATTCTCCTCCTAGCCAGGGACGGACCCACCAGAGGTGGATCCTTCCAATGGTGGCGACCTCGCTGATGAATTCTTCTCCATTGCAATTGGAGTTGCCCAGCATCTTAACGGCAACGTGGGCATCCCCGGGAGTAGCACACCCTTAAATACAAAGCCATAGCCTCCCTGTCCAAGCTTGTCTCTGAAAGGGCTTGTGATTGCAGCGATGACAGTGTAGGCGTACCTCGTCGAGCTGAGCATATGTTGCATTCGAAGGAACCTCTCGACTACATCAATTGTTATCCTTGTTTTCTAGTATTTCTGGGCAAGGAAGGTCAATACTGCCAGCAGCGCCAACACAAACCGGCATAATACTGCATACAAACAAGTTTACATATATGGCCATAATAGCAAGTGTGAATGTGTAAATACAATACGATAATGCCGCTGTGATGATGTGGAATGTATAGTTCTAAAGTATCTCAAATCCACTTCATAATCCACATGGCAATTGGTATTGTGACGCTGATGCCCAGATAGAAGTTTGCCATAGCCATACTAGGTGGTCTAAGTTCCTCAATTACGCATCTCCAAAAACTGAAGTCAATCACAAGAATGTCCACAATTCAATCCTTGATGCCTGTACTAGACGTTGGTTTTTCACAAAGGAGCTACAAGACAATGCCATGGTACAGAAAAGGGATTAGAGAGGGAACCAACGCTTTTGAGATGAGATAGCGCATGGGCGAAAATGGAACTCACAATATCGACACACACTACAGGTCACAAAAAAGAATTAAAGAGGGGAAGGCGGCCTAGAAGAGCGGCTGATGTTTGCGATGATCAAAGCAGGTTCTTCGAGCTATAGGATCTGCTCAAGGCAACGGCGGAGGTGCTCGGTCAAGTGTTGCAGGACCTACTCAAGGCAACTCGGCATTCGGCAAACCGATGAGCAAGTCCCATTAACACTCTCTAAATTTTGATCCTGGTTCGGCCACTACTCCTATCCTCTTATATGCTGAACATCTAGTGTGTCTAGTACGTCTTAGTAGGAATTTTATGAGGTCACGGATTTATTCTTGACCTTCATATTTCTAGGTGTGTACTAAGAGAGACGCACTCGTGTGTGTGGTGTGTGTGTGTGTATGCTTATGTGTCTACCTTGTAATCGTAAAATAAAAGGTTCATGTGTATGCTTTAGACGATATATATAGTGTATATTAAAAATTGAGTATATTGCATTAGAACTCCCTAAATTTGTATGACTATATCACTTTGCTCCCTAAACTTGCAAATTTCTTTCTGGGCTCCCTAAACTTACAACCATTTTCATGGCATGTCATTTTCACTGTTAGATGATTGAGTTTGCTGACATGGATTCGATGTAGGAGATAGGCGCTGATGTGGCACTTGTTCCACTGCTCTCCTACACTTTCCTCTCTCGCCTCCTAGCCTCTTCTTTTTATCTTTCTAAAAGCTGTTTTTAGCTTTTCTATAGTAACTAGCTTTTAAATAGAGTATATTTTCAAGGTGAGGACTACAAGTTAATTGTACTATACATTATAGCAACTTCATTTATATCGGTCAAAACCGTACACAAGTTCCTCTTACTCCGTACTCTCTCACATAAATAGCACAAAAGTCATAAGGCGCAGCCAAAAACCATAAACCACAGCAAAAAAGAACAGGCCCTAAACATTTCTTGCCTACGGTAGGCAGCACTGAGGCCATAGCTCGTGGCGGCAGTAGCGTGGCCCAAGATTATGCACAGCAGTAATGCCAATGCTCATCGGCAGCCCAAGGTCACATGGTTGCGGCGACCCATCCATATTCACCCTTGGCTTTCGACCGGTGAGGCCAGTGCTCACTCATGTTGTTGGTTCTGCTGCTACTCCTTGCTGGAAGAGAGATGGCTGGTTCTACTACTACTACTTGGTGGTTCCGCCGCAACAACTCAATGACCTAATCTGTCATGAGCCTATGAGTTACTCTTATCATGTCACAACTCAACTGTTTATTTTAAAATTAGTAAATTTAATTTAAAAAATAAAAACAAGTGTTACTTGGTGTGCCTGAGTTTGAATTTATTTGCCTGTTGTTTAGCTTAAAAAAAGGCTTCTCTTTGAGAAGTAATTTAAGTAAAAATAATTAAATAAAAGAAATTTTGATTTTTTTTGTAAAAATCCTAATTGAAATTAATTATTCGAAAGTGTTTGGATTTTTATTTTAGAGTTTAAAAATCAATTTCAAAGTTAAAAAAGTATTTCATGTATAAAAATAAAGACTAATTAAGTTTTAAATATTTTTCCTAAGTCCACAATAGCTTCAGGATTTTTGTGAATTTTTGGGATTGATTTGCTATTTTCAATGATTTTCTTGATTTTCTTAGATTTTCTAATTTTAAAAGGATTTAAAAATTCAAAAAAAATCTCACAAGATCACCCATCCACACACTTCTCTCCACCAGCATGCCTAACATTGGAATTCTCAAGGGACCTGGTGCCATACTTCTTCTATCTTCATGTTGAGCCAATTACTTTTAGCCTACTATTCCCTGCAACCTGTTCATCATCTTCAACAGACCGACTTAAGCGCAAAGCAGAGCCATGGCCTCCTTTTCTCTCCAAGTTAAATCTCAAGCCAAGCCTTATCTCCACCTCACGCAAAAACAGAAAACAATTGAAATTACGCAAGCCACTAATTCCTGGCTGTTTCTCTCCATTTGACTCGCTGGTTTTCTGTTTTTTCAGCGAAAACCACCGCCATTATTTTCGGCCATAATTTTGGCAATCAATTCCAGTCATTTCATAGCTCCTTTTTGCCTATAAATTGAGCTACAGGTGCCTCACATCATTCCCTACAACATCTTCTCTCGATTTTGCACGAAAAGCTCCGAAGCTCCCTCAATCGGCCTTTTCCATACTCTGTTGGTCCTCAAATTTTTTCTGAAACTCCAAAAGAGCCTCAGGAGCGAGACTGTCTTCCCTACACTTTTTGTTCAGCTTTGCACGCAACATGGAACAAACGGTTAATAGAATTGTACTCCTTATAATCTAAAATATCCTGAATGTCCCTGTTAAGCCCTTCAAAAAATCTAGCCATTTTAGTCTCCTCAGTTTCTTCTAACCCACAACATAGAAACCGATTTGCAGTTCTAGATAGTGATCTTCTACGATGTTTCAACCTTGTTTTAAACAATGTAATTTATTCAGCAAATCACGAGAGTAGTATGAAGGCACAAATCTAAGTCTCATAGTTCTCTTTAAGGCATCCCGTGTTCTAGGTATGTGTTGTTCATTGTGGCATAATTCATTCCACCAAATAGATGCAAAATCAATGAACTCACTAGTAACAGCCCTAACCCTTTTATTTTCTAGAAATTCATGGCATGAAAATTTTTGGTCTAAAGCTAACTCCCATGTGAGATAAGCATCAGGATCATATTTACCAACAAAAGGAGGTATAGTGAACTTAATTTTACCAAGTGCATCATCACGATTTCATACCTCACGTGGTGGCTCTCTTCTCATACTCTAGCGATTGAAGCATCGTTGAAGATTTTCACGAGCATTGTCGGAATTGAAACCACCCTCAGACTCCGTATCGGCAACATATGGGCTCTCTTCATCTCTTACCTCATTGGCCCATGAGCGAGCAATAGATGGGTCACGGTGTGGTTGTATAACGCCGACAACAGCGGGGGCGACAGCAGGAGGGGGAGCTCTCTCTAGCTGCTCCTCTCATGTAGTAATCGCTGCAAGATCGTTATTGGTGTGATCTAGAACCATCTCAAGACGCTCCGAATGTTGACTCAACAAGCGTGAAAATCTCTGCATGATGTCTCTCGTACGAGGCGTGAGAGATGTATCTTCCTGAATATTGGACCTGCTATTCTCCCCTTATGGCCTTGAACCTGCCATTGTTATTAGAAAACAAAGAATAAAACACAGTGTTTATGTCCCTATTAACTACTAGGTTCTGGAGGCTCAAAAGTCACTCACACTCAAGCTTATACCAAGTTCTTACGAGCTCTTTACCAATGCAGCAAGGAAGTGGTACAACCGGTGGCTGGTTCGTGATACTCTCACTTGATGAATAGCCCAAGGATTGTGAGGAACAATACCTGCTGAGTTAGTAGGAAGTGGAGCTCGGAAGGCTTCAATATGGTAGCAAGGATTAACAACAATCAAATCAGTAATTGCAAGCTGAATAATTGTTCAACGTACTAATCGATATTACTGATCCAAGCCTAGTTTGAGTAGAAACAACAGCTAGTCTCAAAGATGGAAGGGGCAACAGTTATGCCTGTTTTACTGAAGGTGTCTCGGAATCAAATTCGTACTCGGACTAGAAACCGAAACGGGTTCAACTTGAAACTGCTATATCTTTTAAACCCGTGGGCCAAACTTGATGAATTTTTTTGGAAGCTTGTGGCTATATGCATAAGGTCTCCACCAATTTTTGTTGGTTTTGGGGAAAAGTTTGACGTGGTTTTCAATTTTCGGGAAGGACGGCACTCTCTTTTTTATCCTTTCTCTTTTCTTTTTCTCTCTGTTTTCTTTTTTTTTTCTTTTTTTCCTTTTTACTGAACACCGACTGGTTAGGGTTTCCCCTTTTGATTCCTACTCCTTTCCGAAACATCAAAACGGCGGTGGAAAATGGTTGCCGCGGCAGGCGTGGCAACAGTGGCTTGGCGCGTGGATGTTGCGACACAAGAGGCAATGGTGGCCAGGACAGGGAGTAGCAAGGGCGGCAGGCGGACTTGGGCTGTTGCCACGTCAAGGAAGATCGAGCGACGACAGAAGTTTTCGGCTGCCATAGCAGAGATTGGCAACCAGCAGCAGGATATCAAGATGCAAACTAGACAATGATAACCTAGACAAAAACTAGAACTAGAAATCAGCAACTAGACACGACAATGCAACCAAAAATTCAACAAGCAAAATACTGAAAAGAAAATTGCAAGGCACATATTGGTTTGGGACAGGATGAACCAACCCTAAATTTTTTAAAAAAAATTCATGGCTTTTGTGGAATGTAGGTAAAGAAAATTCTCACGATCAACCATAAGCTCTGATACCTATTGATGTGCTAGTGTTGTCCCGATCTTTCAATGAGAATGATAATTTCGATTGGGCAATGATCGACTCTCACGATCTAGGCTATGAATGCATCCCGTACGAACCAATCAATCGTTGAACTAATCACCAAGTCGTTATCAACCGTGCCAAGAGCGCGGTTGACCTGACCACGAAGGTCTATTCATGCATGCAACTGAAGAACACGCAAGAAAAAGATCACAAGCAATCTGAAATTGCAAATATATAAATTGAGTTCAAACAAGATCTGAGAAAATTAGAAGGGTGCGGCCTCCTTAAATAGGGGTGGGAAAGCCGCACAAAACTAAGAAATAAGAGGTGGTATTATTTACAGTACTGTTCACATGAATAGTGCCACCGTGAACAGTACGGGCCTAGAGAGGGGGGCGCCTTCCCATTGGGCCCAAGCATTACAAGGCTCAATTTGGCCCAAATAGGTGATGCAATATCTTCTTTTAGTGATTGCGGCATGCACAGGATGAATTTGGAGATAAGGCTAGATTCATTGGAAAGAGGACGAGAAAAGCTTTCCATCGAGTACTCATGGAGCCCAAACAGACTCCGCATGTGAAAGTTAAACATTTGAAGTTGGAGTTATCTTCGAAGGCCGAATTGAATCGCACATGATTATCTTCATGATCAGCTCCTAAGTTCCTAAGTAAAAGAACATCACATGCATTATGTAGTAACATATTCTCATAAGAAACAAAATTCACTCCTAGAAATGAAGTTACCTGATAGTTCAATTGTTGTGCGCGAGCTCTTGTGATTGGACCTTGCAAGTGTATAGGTTCAGATCCATTGGTTGTATGCATGGAACTGATGTCCTCATCACCGTCAATACTCCGCGCCCCATCAACCTTGCCTCAAATCACCCAAATCACCCATTAACTCATAATAAAGCTAAATTAAGTTTATTCGGATTTACTTGGACCTTTTGAGTTATTTGCATTTATTTGGATTCAGTTGTTTAGCACGTAATTAGAAATTAGAGTCCTGATGATTCAATGGATCAAGCGAGACCAAGATCCAGATGAAGATGAAGACTAGGAGCTCAAGACCATCGAATGAGAAAGCTTTCAGTGAGCCCAAAACCGTAGTAAACCACGCAAGGTGAGCCAATACTTTGATCTTGTTGAACCTACATTTTCTGCAGATTATTTTCATTTTAAATTATCAAATTGCATGTTGTTATATCATATGCAAATCTATGTTTCTTTTAAGAATTCTAGTTACATGCCCTTTATTTAACTTGTTAGCATTATACTCTTTTGGAAAATTTGAGTATTTAGCCTTGTCACCCTAGCAAAATTATAATGGTAAACTTTCAAAAATAAGTGTATAATTATACGCTATACTTAGTACTACTTGACCATATATAGTTCTATCTCAAAAACTTTGTGAGTGGAATTGAAAAGTGGCAGGCAGTGAAAAGCTCTGATTTGTGTTGTTCTGGGTGTTGCCCAATGAAAACTTGGTTTGGGCTGTCATTGATGAAAGGTGGCTAGTATGTTATGACATGGATATTTTATGCTCCCAAAAATCTCGAATTGCTTAACTATCTAGGCAGATGGTTTGGGGGTGTGGTGTAGTGGATGCACGAGAGCGTGAAGTGTGGTAGAACCGCCCAAATAATCTTGAGGACCGAATCTTGTGATGACCTCCCAGTGTATAACTGTACAACCACAAGCTGGCAAATTGTAAGCAGGGCTAACTAATTTGCATTGACCCAATGTGGGTTGCGCCGGTGTGACCATGGGTGGGCAGAGGATGGCCACATCCTCCGATGTGACGTCGCAAGATGGGGCTTCTAGAAGGGTGGTCGCACCACTAAGGGAGTGAAACCTCAGTGGACGTGGCCCTACTAGGAAGATACATTGTAACAGCCTTGTTATGATTACTTAGTCGCACGCCTAAGGAAGGACGTAATGGATGACATTGTGAGATAATCATACCTTATGGGTAAAGTGTACAACCTATACAGACTCAAAACTATTCGAATAGTCATGCTCACGGTCAAGGGCGGACGTGGGAACTTAACAAAATATAGTTCTATTTCAAAAACTTTTTGGGTGGGATTGGAAAAGTGGTAGGCAGTGAAAAGCTCTGAGATGTGTTGCCCTAGGTGTTGCCCTAGTGGTAATGTAGGCGGATTATAATGCCGAAAGGTTAGCATATGGTGTGTAACTATGATGCTCAGCCTAGCCTAAGTGCTATATATGTTGACTATGTGAGCCCTTATCTATGAATGATATGTGGCCAGGCATAGGCCTTGTATTGTAAATTGTTTTATCATTTATTTTACTTGGTTGGTTTTTACATAATTGTTGTGGGCCAATAACCCACTTGTCTAGCATGTGTGGCTAAATGCAAAACGGTATCTGCAGATAGCTACTCAGAGAGTTACTCGAGCCCAAGCTAATGCCAATCCAGACATATAGGCCGATGTTGATGCCAACCAAGGAACGCTGCCTGTAGGCTGGGGTAGAGGCTAGGGCCAACGAGTCTATCTTCCACCCCCACCGGTCAACCCCACCATGGCGCAAGTCATGGCTCAACAAACACAAATTATGCATGCCATCTATGCCGGCCAGCAAGCCAATGCTAGCAACCACAGTTCAAAGCTGGCTGACTTCTTAAGGACTTGACCCCTAACCTTCTCCTCAACAGATGAACCACTCGAGGCCAAAGACTAGCTTCGAGATACTAAAAGGAAACTATGACTTGCTAGATGTGCAGAGGAAGATCAGGTAGTTTTCGCCACCCATCAGCTCAAGGGAGCAGTAGTAGCCTGGTGGGAGAACTATCTATCTGCCCGAGACCACAATGGCACCATGATTGAAGACGACTCTGAGGGAGAAGCAGAAAGACAAGGAGTAGCTGTAAGAGAAATACAAAAGGAGAAGGTGGAGCATGTCAAGCCAACCAAGCCCCTCGCGCCCAGCATACCCATCAAACCATCCCGTGGATGGAGTTCAAGTCAGCCTTCAAAGCCAACTTTGTTCCTGCAGGGGTGATGAGAATGAAGAAGAATGAATTCCACACCCTAAAACAAGGGAACATGTCTGTCGGCGAATACCTCACCAAGTTTAACCAACTCGCCCACTATGCTCCAAAAGACGTGGCAGACGAGGGGGAAAAGATTGATAGGTTCTTTGAGGACCTACGTGTATAGCTGATCATTCAAGACTTTTCTAGTTTTCATCAACTTGTGAACAAAACCCTTATCTTGGAGAATGAAAAGAGGAATCTAGAAGCCAGCCGCAAGCGCAAGCAAATGGCACAGTGGCCCTAGGGGAGATTCGTCCATAAATTCTTCAACAACTCCTCTTTCTCAAGACCAAGTCAACCAAGAGCTCCAACCCCAATGCCCCATCCAAGTGGCAGCTCCTTCCAGACCCCACGCCCTGGAGGCCAATCACCGGGACAAGCCTCGCTGCCTCTCTCAACTGTTACAGCTGCAGGGAAAAAGGGCATTTTGCCTATCGCTGCCCACAAAGCCAGATGACACCAATAAAGTTTAATATGGGGACCACTCTAGTTCATGGACAAGCTTCGGCCTCCAGCAAGGGATATCAAGCCCCCCAGTCTAACAAAGCAACTCTGACTTCCAACCGTGGTTGGGTTAATCACATCATCGTTGAGGAAGCTCAGGAGGCCGTAGGAGTTCTAATGGGTACATTTTCTATCAAAACAATACCAGCACATACTCTCTTTGATTCTGGGGATTCACACTCATTTATAGCAAGAAGATATGTGAATAAGCTAGGGTTGTCCGCCTATCTGTTAAAAAAACCAGTGGTACTTAGCTCATCTGCAGGGATTATTACCGCCACCTTAGTATGCTTTGGGGTAGAAATCACCATGGAAGAATTTGGTTTCCTAGCAGACTTAATAGTATTGAACTCCTAGACCTTGGACATTATACTAGGGATGGATTGGCTAGCAAGACATTAGGGAATAATAAATTGTGCTACTAGGAGAGTAAGCCTAACCAAGTGTCTTGGGTTGACCATATAAGTAACCATCAAAACTAAGTGCCCCTGCCTAGGATTGATGACCTATTGACCAGCTTGGGGGTGCCACCATGTTCTCCAAAATCGACCTAAGTTCGGGAAATCACCAGCTAACGATTAGGGCTGAAGACATTTCAAGATAGCTTTTACCACCAGATATGGACTGTATGAATATACGATCATGTCTTTTGGCCTAACCAATGCCCTGGCCTACTTCATGAATCTCATGAACAAAGTCTTTATGGAATACCTAAACATATTTGTGGTGGTTTTCATCGACGACATCCTCATCTACTCCAAGAATGCCGAAGAATATGCCAAGCACCTACGCCTAGTACTAGAAAAGTTAAAAGAACACCAGTTTTATGCCAAAAACAGCAAGTGTGAATTCTGGCTAAAAGATATCCGCTTTTTAGGCCATGTAGTGTCTGCCAAGGAGTATCCATCGACCTAGCCAATATAGAAGTCGTGGTGGAATGGAAACAGCCCATTACCGTCACAGAAGTGAGAAGTTTTTTAGGCTGGTAGGATACTACAGGAGATTTATAGAAGGATTCTCCCGAATTGCCAAGCCATTGACACAACTACTCAAGAAGGAGGAGAAATTTGAATGAACAAAGGCTTGTGAAGAAAGTTTTCAAGAGCTAAAGAAGAAACTAACCTCCACCCTCGTGCTAGTCTTGCCAGACATACGTAAGGACTTTGAGGTATATTGTGATGCCTCACGCCAAGGCCTTGGGTGTGTACTGATGCAAGGGGGTAAGGTTGTGGCATATGCATCCAGATAGCTTTGCCCTCATGAAGCAAATTATCCTACGCACGACATGGAATTAGCATCGGTGGTGCATGCCATAAAGATCTGGTGACACTATTTGATTGGTAACCATTGCGACATATATACCGACCATAAGAGCCTCAAGTACATCTTCACACAGTCAGACCTCAACCTGAGGCAGAGCAGATGGTTGGAGCTGATTAAAGATTATGACTTACGTGTTCACTACCATCCTGGCAAGGCTAATGTGGTAGTGGATGCCCTAAGCCGTAAAGCCTACTACAATAATCTCATGGTTCAAGAGCAACAGCCTGAGCTTCATAAAGAATTAATGACGCTCAACCTAGAGATAATAGAACAAGGCACCATAGCAGCCATGGAGATACAACCAAGTATAGAAGAGCAGATCATAACTGCACAGAAGGAGAACTCAACCGCTTTGAGGTTAAGAAGCTTGATGGAAAAAAGGAAGGCTCCGAAGATAACTGAGGATCAACAAGGTGTTCTAAAGTATGGGACACGTATCTTTGTTCCCAACCAAAAGGATCTTAAAAACCTAATACTTAGGGAAGACCATAGCTCCGCGTATTCACCAAGATGTATCAAAACATGAAGCAGTGGTACTGATGGCCACACATGAAGAGGGACATCAGCAAAGATGTTACCTGTTGTGATGTATGTCAAAGAGTGAATGCCAAACATCATAGACTAGTAGGATTATTACAGCCATTGCAAATACCCAGTGGAAGTGGGAAGAGATTGGAATGGACTTCATCACTAGGCTACCGTGAACCAAATCGGGGTACGACTCCATATGGGTTATAATAGATAGACTGAACAAAGTCGCCCACTTCATCCCTGTCAAAACTACCAACAAAGGAGACAAGCTGGTAGAGCTGTACATGTCCTGCATCGTGTGTTTGAATGGTGTGCCAAAAAGGATAGTTTTAGATTGAGGTTCTCAGTTTACCTCTCACTTCTGGGCTAGCCTTCATGAAGCCCTCGGCACCCATCTAGGTTTTAGTACTGCCTACCACCCATAAACAGATGGCCAAACAGAGAGGGCAAATCAAATACTAGAGGATATGTTTCGAACCTGTGCTCTAGATTTCACTAAGGATTGGAAGAAATGCCTGCCCTACACCGAATTTGCTTACAACAATAGTTATCAAACCAGCCTAAAGATGTCCCCATTTGAAGCCTTATATGGAAGGAAATGCTGGACCCCTCTACACTGGTCAAAAGTAGGAGAGGGCTATATCTTCAGACCAGAAACCTTGAAGCAGGCTGAAGAAAAGGTCCGCCTGATTAGGGATCAGTTGCAAGCCGCTCAATCAAGAAGGCCTATTTCTTGAATCTCTTCTGACGGGCATCATCCGTGGCGACGTCCTCCGGTGCATAGCGAGCTAGTTGGGTGAACTTGTTGAGATATTCACTTACTGACATACTCCCTTGCTGCAGCTCACGAAATTTCTCCTTCTTCATCTCGATCACTCCATCCAAGATATGAGCGTGTCGAAATGCTGCTGTGAACTCAGCCCAAGTGATGTGGTCTTGATCCTCATGAGCGGCACAGTAATTTTCCCACCACTCAGCTGCAGCTCCTTCTAGCTGATGGGCTGCATACAACACCTTCTCGCGATCCGAACACTGGGCAAGGTTAAGCTTCCTTTCCACTGAGCGCATCCAGTCATCGGCTTCCAGGGGCTCAGATGACTGTGAATAAGTAGGAGGCCTTGTTCTCATAAACTCTGCAAACTTAGATTGCTGACGAACTGGTGGAGGCATTGCCATTTCTTGATTTTGTCGATTCATCATGGCGTTCATATTCTGCATCATGGTGTTCATCAACTGAGTCTGGGCAGCCATGAACTGACTTAAGGTCGGATCTAGACCAGCTGGAGTGGCATGCTGCTCTTGGCTTGCTTGATTCCCATTACTACCTTCCGGTTCCTGATTCATCTGACTGCGTCCTGCGGAGTTCCGGGTGTCAACCATTTCTGCTCTGCTATGAAAGAAAGATCACTTGCTGAGAACTAACTTCACAAGGCTTAATAGGTAAGAGGGAAAAGCAGAGGTAAGGGGTAAACTCGTCCAAGGGGGATAACTAATGGCAACCTAAACTAAGCAAACACTTAGCCGAAAAGGCTAACAAAAGAAGCAATAAACTCCACAAAAAGACTTTTGACATGACTGCATCATAATGCTAGAAGCAAAACTGCAGCTCACATCACACCCAACGGCAAATAAGAAGCAAGACGATCTACACGATACTAAAACTATAACAAGGTTCAACTCTAATGGCTCCTAATCTTCACAGAAATCTCCAATCTTTTCTTGACATATTTGGTGCTTCCTTGATCCCGACTTCCCAGCACAGCTTGAAGGATTCCATGCCAACTTTCACTTTGATCGAGGGACACTCGAGACATCTATGGACATTATGGGGGTGAGAAGTCAAATTTAGTTTTGAAAACAATATTTCAAAGGAGGCAAGGAGTAAGAATCCTAAAAATGAGATAAGAATAAAGAATTACTAGATAATCATTTGGTTGATTTGATTTAGAAAATAAATTTTGAAAACTCGACTAATTCGACCATTCTAACTAGGGCTTCGTCCTACAGTCGATATAGCTCTGATACCATCTCTATCGAGACCCGAATATGCAAATCTGGACTCTCCTGTGTATTCTGCACTAGTCTAGGATCACGCTAGTGCACACAGTATGAACAAAGATAAATATCATCCACATCACGATATACTAAGGAAAATCCAAATTATATTGATAATTATCAGAGTACGACCTTATGGCCAAGCTTACAATTATTAGCCTGAAGGGCTTTAAGAAACTAGCAACGGAAATCCAGAAATAAGCGTAGTAGCCATTCGACATGCCCACAGGCAATCGACTGGGGAGCGAAGTCCTAATCCGCGAAGTCTTCAAAGTATCCTCCTTCTAGTAGCTCCTGCTGATCTGGTCCTTCTTCAACTGAGCAAATATGGATGAAGTCGTGAGTACATAGAGTACTCAGCAAGTCGTTTGTAACAAAGAGTGCAATATAGTATGCAAAGCTTACCAATGGATGGCTGAAAGGTTAATTTTGCAGAAAGCAACAATTTAAAGTAAATACAATAAATAGATTGAAAAGCAAACTTTGGAAAGGATAATAAATAAGTAATAAAAGGAATTGAGTACGACCATGAGTGAACTAACCATCCACCCAATGGATTCACCAGTGAA
This sequence comes from Dendrocalamus latiflorus, assembly GCA_017311315.1. Classification (NCBI taxonomy): domain Eukaryota; kingdom Viridiplantae; phylum Streptophyta; class Magnoliopsida; order Poales; family Poaceae; genus Dendrocalamus; species Dendrocalamus latiflorus. Next base: position 38,335,548 of record CM029611.1, read on the forward strand.
CTACCCATTCACTTATCCCAACCAACATTTTAGACAAACCCTACCCCTCGTGTGAAATCACCGAGCATTGTCCATGACCGAGGACACGGCTATTCGAATAGTTTTACACTCTGCAGAGGTTGCACAACTGTACCCACACGATGTGATAATCCTCACGTTAAAGATAATCACAACAAGGCTTTTACAATGATCCATCTCCACCTGATCCCACTCGCTAAGGTTTCGCTGTCGAGTAGGGTAACCCCCTAGTCGATAATTGCCCCCTCTTGCGCCATAACAACATCGGTAGTAAAACCGAAGTGGAGACTTCACAAATTATTATGCCAGGTCTATCCCATACTAGACATGTGGTTTGCACGGTAAAGCTCAGATCAATGGCGCACAAAGTTAAGTCCTTAAGAATTACCCAGGCGAAACATCCACATCCCATGTGCAACCAGCACCCCCTTTACTGCACGATCATTCGCCCAAGTGAAAACCAAGTTTGTATAACCATTGCCCATGACACTACCCATGTCATGACAAACAAATTTTATAACTGTGGTTAACCACCACGTTCCAGTATATCATTAAGTCAAGATTGATTAACACATGTGATGATAGACCCAACGTACCCGAAGCATGGCTAAGAAAATCTATATGTATACCCATGTGACAACTATATGGCATCACTAATTAATTACCCATCCTATGGTGACAATGGAGTCATGGTATTCAATTTATCAAGGAGGAAATAATCAACTAGGTCATTAATTACCACTACAAAGCTTGATAATAAAATAGCAATGCATGATAATTTAAAACAAAGTAATACATAATAGATTGGAAAACTGGGTTCAACATGATCAAAGGACACGACTTGCCTCGGCCTTACTCAGTTGATGGCTCTTGATCTTCGAATCCAACTTCAGCTCCTTCGAACGCGTGATCTAACGAGAGAGAAAACAAATCGAAAAGATAAAATAAATTCAAATAAAATTCAAATGAACTCCAAAACTTTCAAACTTGAACCAAAAGTTAGAGATCCATTTTAGATGAATTTAGGAAAAAGAATCGGGTCAATCGGAGTTCGTATGAGGGAGAACGGGCTCCTAGAAAATCTAATTTGGGAAAAAGGCTGAAATTGGGAAATTGCACTGTGCTGTGGACCCGGTTCATGGAATGACTGGTCTACTGTGAACCCGGCGCACAGAACAGTGCGGCTGACTGGGTGGCTGGCGCGGCGGCTAGGGCTGAGGTGGCAGACACGTGGCGACACGTGTGCCAATCTGGCTGACGTGGCCCGGCTCACGTGGCTGGAGTGGCTTCGGCCTACGGTTCACGGCTGGCAAGCGGGCCCCGCTTGTCAGTGGAACGACGCAGGGTGGACCGGGTCTACGGGGAGGCGAAGGGTCGCGCGGCGCGAGCCCAGATTAGGGCGGCGCGGGCGCGGGCCGAGGCGAGCGGCGGCGGGGTCTGGTCGACGGGGTGACCGGGCGGCGGCAGGCATGGCCGGTGGTGACTCAGGATGGCGGCGGTGGAGACGGCGGCGACGGGAGGCGACCACGGCGGCGGAAGGCGAAGCGACGACGGAAGACAAAGCGACGTCGTCGGCAAGGGCGGCGAACAACAGCTCCGGCGACGGGCGCACGGCGCTTGGCGGCTAGCGGCGGCGAGGGCGGCGGCTGCGGGACGAGGAGAACCTCGGGGGTCGGCCCCCCTTTTATACCCGGGTCCCTAGGAGTCCTAGACGGAGACGGCGGGGCGGCGGCGGGAGTCCGGCTCGGGGACGGAGGCGAAGATGGCAAGCGGCGGCAGAGTCCTGCTCGGAGACGGGGCCGGAGTCCTGGGCGGAGACGACGCCTGACAGGTGGGCCCCACCTGTCAGCGGCACGGGAGAGAGAGCGGTCGGGATGCGGGGGCGCGGGCGCTGGGAGTCCCCCGATGGCCGACGCGTGGCACGGGGTGAGGCAGGCCGGGCGGGCGGCTGGACCGGGCCGGCTTGGTGGGTTTCGCCCCACCGGCCGGTTTAGGATTTTTAGGATTTTCCTTTTTCAGAAATTCAAATAAAGGCTTTTGAGCTCTAGGAAATAGCAAATAAATCCAGAAAAATCCTAGAAAATTACAGAAAAGCCCTTGAGGCTCAAGGAACTCAAATAAAATATTTCTGGCAAATGTTAATGTTTAACTTAATCACATTAAATCCTTTTAATTAATAAAAATTCCAATTAAGCTTTAATTAATTCCAGAAAAATACAAATGGTGAATTTTATTTTAAAAGCTTCAAAAAGGCTCTAAAAATCAGGATGTTACACATCACCACCTGCATCTCCTCTATTCCTTGTTGCCTCAAGATGCTAGACCACCACCACAACTTCCAAGCCGCGTAGACCGCTGAGGTAATCTCCTGCCCACCACAAGATGCTACCAGATCAAGGAATCACTTTAATTCACTTTGATTTGCTGTAGCTTCCCCTCCCCTGTTCTGCCACCGCCGACCGCCGCTCTAGCAAAATTGGCCGGTGAGGTTTCGTCTAGGGGTAGGCGCAGGCATAAGCAATCCATTTTGTGGATGCTCACCTCCGGCCACTGCCCCTGTTGCTGGCGGTGAGCCTCTTTGCTACCGGCGAAGGGAGGGTGGGCACACTGTTCATAGGTGATTAAGTATTAACCCAATGATTAATTAGGACTAACTTTAAATAGACATAACTTATTCATCTTAACTCCAAATTAAGTAAAACAAATTTCTAAATTTATCTAAATTTAATATCTGTCCAATAGAACCAAAACCATGAATTTTAGAGCTCATTTGAATTTTTGTGAGAATTTATTTGGTTTTACTATTTTTTATCCAATTCCTGTGCAACGTAAAATAGCATATGAGGTACAAGAAGAAGTGGCGGGTAGTGAAAAGCCCTGAGATGTGTTGCCCTGGGTGTCGCCCCAGTGATAAGATAGGCGGATTATAAAGCCGAAAGGTTCGCATATGGTGCAGGAGCCATGTAACGGTGGATGGAATCTGTACTACTATTATTACAGCATTATTTCTACCTAGATATCTTGTTTTAGTTCAAACTGCTAGGTCTCAGAAAATTTCTATGTAAAATAATATTTAAAGGCAATTTCTGTCAAACAAAATAACCTAAGTCTTGCCTTGATAAGCCCTGCATGATTTACTTACACATTGTGTATTGGCTCGCAGAGCACGGTGGATTTGTGCTTACCCTCGCATTATCACAACCAGAAATAGGAAACCAGGATCACTACACCTTTGATGCCGCACCTGACAAGGAAATTAGAATGACTTTCAAAAGTTCGAGTCCTAGACGAGTAGACTTGATGGAGATTGTGTGAAAATATATTATCTGGACCTAGATAATTCCTATTACACACATTTACCCCTCAGTTACTTGTTTGTGGATGTTGGTCCTACTTTTGTTTATGCTTTCTGCTGCTGTCTTTTGTACTGTAGGTATTTGGCCAGATTGGCCATTTTTTAAACTATCACCCGACGTGGTGTATTTCAACTCTGATATGTAATATTATGGTTCGGTATATTTCATGCGATGTATGAATTGATGCAGCAATATATCTATGAGCACTATCTGCTGATTTAGAGAATAGTACAGTAAATTACAAAGAATTCTAGGTTGAAAAATCTGGGTCCAACAAAGCGTCTAGCGTTCGAAAGGAGGTTTCAAGAGCTGGTGGCATCGAGGGTGCAGTCAGGGGCCGCCTGGAGTCCAGTCATGCGGGTGGGGAGGGCTAGGGGAACAGATGCATCTAGGGGCTCAGGTGGGAAGGGATTAGGGGGTAGATGATGGCCAATGGTGGGCAATTTCGTTCAACTTCCAATGGTACTCTTGTTTCTGATAGGCTAGCTCCCCATGAGAAGGCTGATTCTCTATGCTAGTTTATTTTCAAGACAAATAGAATTGGGTTATTTTAGGAAGTTAGGTGTTTGATACAGTTTAAAACAGTAAGATGAGAAGCTGGGAGCAGGAGTTGTACCAAATGGGGCATTAAAATGAACTGCCAATGCCTCAACTCTTAGGCCAAACGTTTATTAACATTCATATCTAGAAGAAATACATTCCCACAAAAGGGAGAAAAGTTAATAAGACTCTGTTTGAAATGTAGGAATTTTTTTATTTCTAAGGAAAAATGAACTGTTTGGTATATAATTCCTGCCGTAAATACAGGTTTCCTTCATGCACGCAAACGATTACCAGCGTGAATGGCCCTTTAAACCGCGTGCATGGCATGCTTGTGAAGAATCTGGACCAATGAGGGGTCAATACTCAAGAACACACACTCAAATACATCCTTTGAATTCTGAACAAACAAACAAGTACTTCGCCATCGAAAGACATCGCCCAGAAGCAGTACTTTACTTCCACGATCCTACCACGGCAGCCAACCTTTGAACCTCTCCTCCTTCACGGGCTTTAGGCGCCGCCGGTCTCCGATGGTGCCGACGGGCTGCGGCGGCTTCTTAGCGGGCACTGTGGTGCTCCCTAAGTCCACCTCCATGCATGGATTGGTCCTCACGACGACGCGCTTAGCAGAGGCTGAACCAGTGTTCCGTATCTGCTTGCAAGGCGGAGGGCGGAATAATGTTGGGCACGCGAAGGTGTCCAGCAAGACTAGAACCTGCACGCCGCCCTTGGCGAGGCGAGGGTCGGCGCAGGCTCCGGACACGTAGGCGCATACCTTCTTCCTTGCGGCGACCACGGCGCCGCGGTCGAGCGGGTGCTTCACGAGCGGGAGGACGTCCGCGGCGAGAGCCCATTCCACGAGCTCGGGGCGGCGCAGCTTGCGCGACGGCTGCCTCCGGAGGGCGATGTCCTCGGCCACCTTCTCGACGATCCGGTTGTCCGGGCCGACCGGGATGTGCCTCCTGATGACGACCCTGACGTCCGCCATCAGCGCCGGGGGCGGTGGTGGTCCTGCCGGGCCGCGTCGGCCACCGCGGCTCGATGGCGGGAAGAAGGTGGCAAGCTGAAGACGGCTGTCCAGACGAACCGCCGGAACGGCAGGAAGATGCTTGTCCATCGCGCGCTCTTCGATCTGATTGCTTGAACCGAGCGAGTCGACGGATCAAGCAAGGGGAATGCGAGGCGCCAAGCAATGAGGCGAATAGCTAGTTGAGCGCCCGTATTTATGGCGGGAGGAATGGGCATGCTCACCGACTTGTTTGCCTTCTCGGAATCGGTTTCGGACATCAACGGACCAGCCCATGCAAATCTGGTTGTCGCCGGTGGAAGCGCATCTGGTACCTGCTGTTCTTCTGATCGGAATCCGAGTCCGGATCGGAAGCGATGCGCACTGGCACTCGTTTGCTGTTGGGCTAGCTTGTAGCTTGCAAATTGGTCGATGCACTCGTACGAAAATAAGGAGCAAAAGTCGTTCCGGAGGGAAAAAAAAAATGAGCAGAGGTCCAAAACACGTTCTATTTGGCCCATTGTCTATTGGGCTTTTAGAGACTTTCTGAAGACTCAACGAGGCCTTTTGAAGCTTTGTAATCTCCACACGCTGCACTCATCCCATACAAGAAACAGCCTCCTGAAGAAACCAAGCATCGGTCTGTTCAATTCACTGCCAAGTATACTGTAGCTAAGGTTTTTAGAAAACTTTGCCATAGATAACCTCGGAAAAGTATGGTTTGCCACCTTTTGTGGCTGTAAAAATAACCACCTAAATGTAGCAAAGTTTGGCAAAAAAAAAAAAAAGGCTGAGCCTATGCTACATGACCGTAGGGATAAGACAGTGTAATGAGCTAAAATCCAGTGACCAATCCTAAGGTTAGAAGTATGGCATGCCTAAGGTTAGAAGTGGCAATGTTATGCATTGAACAAAATACTCCTAAACATTTCGTTCGTTAGCATCGTATTGACACGGGCAGAAGCCTTGTTATGCAAATGCAATTCAACCTGAAGCTTGGTAGGACAGCCCATCTCAGTCTCTCGGCCTTTTTGGCTACGGTAATCCTCGTGAATGTGCGTTTAGTGCACTGGACGGACCCACCACGTAGCTTCAATTCTCCTCCTAGCCTGGGACGGACCCACCAGAGATGGATCCTTCCAATGGTGGCGACCTCGCTGATGAATCTAACCATAGACAACCGATTTGTAGTTCTTGATATCCTGAATGTCCCTGTTAAGCCCTACAAAAAATCTAGCCATTTTAGCCTCCTCAGTTTCTTCTAACCCACAACATAGACAACCGATTTGTAGTTCTTGATAGCGATCTTCTACGATGTTTCTACCTTATTTTAAACATTGTAATTTATTCAGCAAATCACGAGAGTAGTATGAAGGCACAAATCTAAGTCTCATAGTTCTCCTTAAGGCATCCCATGTTCTAGGTATGTGTTGTTCATTGTGGCATAATTCATTCCACCAAATAGATGCAAAATCAGTGAACTCACTAGTAACAGCCCTAACCCTTTTATTTTCTAGAAATTCATGGCATGAAAATTTTTGGTCTAAAGCTGACTCCCATGTGAGATAAGCATCGGGATCATATTTACCAACAAAAGGAGGTATAGTGAACTTAATTTTACCAAGTGCATTATCACGATTTAATACCTCACGTGGTGGCTCTCTGCTCATACTTTAGCGATTGAAGCATCGTTGAAGATTTTCACGAGCATTGTCGGAATTGAAACCACCCTCAGACTCCGTATCGGCAACATATGGGCTCTCTTCATCTCTTACCTCATTGGCCCATGAGCGAGCAACAGATGGGTCACGGCGTGGTTGTATAACGCCGACAACAGCGGGGGTGACAGCAGGAGGGGGAGCTCTCTCTAGCTGCTCCACTCGTGTAGTAATCGCTGCAAGATCGTTATTGGTGCGATCTAGAACCATCTCAAGATGCTCCGAATGTTGACTCAACAAGCGTGAAAATCTCTACATGATGTCTCTCCTACAAGGCATGAGAGATGTATCTTCCTCAACATTGGACCTGCTATTCTCCCCTTATGGCCTTGAACCTGCCATTGTTAGTAGAAAACAAAGCATAAAACACAGTGTTTATGTCCCTATTAAATACTAGGTTCTGGAGGCTCAAAAGTCACTCACACTCAAGCTTATACCAAGTTCTTACGAGCTCTTTACCAATGCAGCAAGGAAGTGGTACAATCGGTGGCCGGTTCGTGATACTCTCACTTGATGAATAGCCCAACGATTGTGAGGAACAATACCTGCTGAGTTAGTAGGAAGTGGAGCTCGGAAGGCTTCAATATGGTAGCAAGAATTAACGACAATCAAATCAGTGATTGCAAGTTGAATAATTGTTCAACGTACTAATCGATATTGCTGATCCAAGCCTAGTTTGAGTAGAAACAACAGCTAGTCTCAAAGATGGAAGGGGCAAAGTTTTATATGGCACATATATATATGCTCATTTGAAAGGTTTTGGCAAGATCTACAACTTTTTAGTTGAGACAAAACCCAAATTCTGAAGGGAAGACCAAGAAAAGGGCAAAACCAAAAACCAAAAACTTGCGATGCAGGTTTAGGTCCAAAGATGGCCGATTTTGAGGGTCTTGTAGGGTGATAGGCGCAAGCTAGGCATTTTTCTGGATGTGCCTCGTCGTTAGCTTTACAACGAGTACAAGAATGTCGAAAACAGACACCGTATGCAAAAGTTATGCCCGTTTTACTGAAGGTGTCTCGGAATGAAATTCCTACTCGGACTAGAAACTGAAACGGGTTCAACTTGAAACTGCTATATCTTTTAAACCCATGGGCCAAACTTGATGAATTGTTTTGGAAGTTGTGGCTATATGCAGAAGGTCTCCACCAATTTTTGTTGGTTTTGGGGAAAAGTTTGACGTGGTTGTCAATTTTCGGGAAGGAGGGCACTCTCTTTTTTATCCTTTCTCTTTTCTTTTTCTCCCTGTTTTCTTTTTTTCTTTGTTTCCTTTTTTTTTGAACACCGACTGATTAGGGTTTCCCCTTTTGATTCCTACTCCTTTCCAAAACATCAAAACGGCGGTGGAAAACGGTTGCCGCGGCAGGCGTGGCAACAGTGGCTTGGCGCGTGGATGTCGCGGCACAAGAGGCAATGGTGGCCAGGACAGGGAGTAGCAAGGGCGGCAGGCGGACTTGGGCTGTTGCCACGTCAAGGAAGATCGAGCGACGACAGAAGTTTTCGGTTGCCACGGCAGAGATTGGCAACCGGCAGCAAGATATCAAGATGCAAACTAGACAATGATAACCTAGACAAAAACTAGAACTAGAAATCAACAACTAGACACGACAATGCAACCAAAAATTCAACAATCAAAATACTGAAAAGAAACTTGCAAGGCACATATTGGTTTGGGACAGGATGAACAAACCCTAAATTTTTTTAAAACAATTCGTGGCTTTTGTGGAATTCGTTATCAACCGTGCCAAGAGCGCGGTTGACCTGACCACGAAGGTCTATTCATGCATGCAACTGAAGAACACGCAAGAACAAGATCACAAGCAATATGAAATTGCAAATATATAAATTGAGTTCAAACAAGATCTGAGAAAATTAGAAGGGTGCGGCCTCCTTAAATAGGGGAGAGAAAGCCGCACAAAACTAAGAAATAAGAGGTGGTATTATTTACAGTACTGTTCATATGAATAGTGCCACCGTGAACAGTACGGGCCTAGAGAGGGGGGCGCCTTCCCGTTGGGCCCAAGCATTACAAGGCTCAATTTGGCTCAAACAGGTGATGCAATATCTTTTTTTAGCGATTGCGGCATACACAGGATGAATTTGGAGATAAGGCTAGATTCATTGAAAAGACGACGAGAAAAGCTTTCCATCGAGTACTCATGGACCCCAAACGGACTCCACATGTGAAAGTTATGCACATTTGAAGTTGGTGTTATCTTCGAAGGCCGAATTGAATCGCACATGTTTATCTTCATGATCAGCTCCTAAGTTCCTAAGTAAAAGAACATCATATGCATTAGGTAGTAATATATTCTCATAAGAAACAAAATTCACTCCTAGAAATGAGTTACCTGATAGTTCAATTGTTGTTCGCGAGCTCTTGTGATTGGACCTTGCAAGTGTATAGGTTCAGATCCATTGGTTGTATGTGTTGGACCGAAATGGCGACAGAGGGGAGGGTGAATGTCGCTTTCTAAAATAAATTCGCCCATAAAGAATTCACACTTATACTTCTTCTCTAATAGCTATGGAAGCTATAAAGAAAGAAGATAAGCACTACTGGAAATCACAGCAATATGGATAAACCAGATCCGAAAAAAGACAGTCGAGAAAAATAATTTCAGAGCAAGTCAGACTGCAAGCGGTAGTACCGCTGAGATGAGCGGTAGTACCGCTGGGCGGTAGTACCGCTATGCCGAGCGGTAGTACCTCTTGCCGGAGACGTTCGGACCGTCCGAACGTTCCAACGGAGCCAGCTCCCGCTTGTGCAGCCTTGCAAAATTCCCGTTTCGCCCCTCCTGCACCTTCCGGGAAGCTTCCGCGCTCCTTGTCGTCCACGACTCGCAACCACGTCGAATCTCCGCCGTCTTCGACACATCCAACCGTTCTGACCTCGACACCTCCCTGTGTCTAGTCCGATCACCTCGTGTCTCACCACAGCTCCGTTTCGACATCCTGCAGTCACACAGACAAGAAACACATCAAATAGCACCGCTCGATACATGAAAGCGTAAATAGCATCAGAACATCACACTTACCATGATGAAGTCCAAACCTGTCAAAATATCAAAATATGCAACCTAAACCCTTTGACCAGGAATGACCAAGTCCGACCGAGTCCATTGCACCACGCAACGACATGGTCCGAACAGCCCAAACCAAACTCGACTAACCTACACCAATGTCAATTACTCATCATACACATGTAGTCACCTCCACATGGTTCATCAATCTCCCCCTTGATGAGTATATTGACAAACCCAGAAAAAACGCAAAGTTGAGTTTGAGTTTGAAGAATCCAACATAGTCCAATGAAGGAAAATGAAGCTAATGACCATGTCGACAGAAGCAACACTAGAGCAACAACTGAAAGAGCAAATTGTTCTCCAAAGCTCTAAAATGATCCCAAATGACTTTTTCTACTCTAATCTCCCCCTTTTGGCAATAGACACATCAAGAAGCAACGGAGGGAAAAAGATCACAAACATGGATGAAATGGCTGAAGTTTGATTATTTCTAAGCATTGTGAGCCATGAGAATTATCCATGATGACCACAAGGAATCACACCAAGCCATAACTCAATAAAAGGCTATCTAGATCATAACAATATATGTATAGACCAGCTAGAGCACATAGATGACAATCTGAAATATAGTGTAGTATGTGAGCATGTCAAGTCATCAATAAGTAAAGTCTAGCGAGAGATATCCAAGGATGATGCAGGCCATGTCAATAAGCTAAGCAGAAACAAGAAGCTACAATTGAGACCAAATAGAGTGCTATGCTCAAGAATGACACATGGGTTCAAGTACTTAGTTCTTTTTGTAGCTTAAGCAAATTGAACACATAAAACATTGTCGTTTGAAAGCATATGGTCGTTTCCAACCCAATTTTTTGTTATGTGTTAGATCTCAAGCCTTATGCGACTACTCCAAGCAAGAAGCTTAAGAAGACAGTCTAGGTCATCCAAAACTCCCCCTGAGTTCATGCCTAGTGCAATGGCAAGCCGTCTCATGAGAAAGAATTGGTGAGATCAGTTTTTTCGCACAAAAGAGATCTTTTTGCTTTTTAAACATGTTGTACTAACTTATGCATCATCAAGAGACTAAAATAGCTCAATCTAAGGCTCAATCAAAGATTCAACGCTCTACTCAGTCTATTTGACAAGGCATGAATCATAAAGGGATAGCTCAAGAAAGACTAAACTCAAATGCTAGCATGACAAGTTTTAATTCAAGTTGAGCAATTTTAATTGACTTATCATGGCAAAAGCTAGTCTACACATACGAAGTCATGATCAATCTAGCAACTTAAGCACAAGGCATGGCAAGGTGTAAAGCATTGTAAACATGTCATAACAGGATAATAATCAGGGCTCAATGTAGTTATATTACAATGCAAAATGCTGAAAACGCAGAAAATCCAGCTCCCCCTCAACATAAAATGCAGCTTTTTAGTTCAAGTTGAGTTATGTCAGAATTAAGCTCCAGAAGCTCCCAAATGAACTCCCCCTGAACCAAAGCAATAAAATCAAGAGGCTGGCAAAGAAAACAGCAAGCAGGCAGTCCTTAAAGCATAGATAAGATATAGAAGCAACTATGGCTCAGACTGACTCTCATCTACCCCATATGACTCTAGGACTATTAGTCCGGTAATCAATCTTACTAAGGAGCAAACACGTACCCTGTCTACCCAAGGGTGGCCCGACCCTTGCTAGAACCTAAAAGTAGTGAGTGGGCTCAACCTAGTGAAAAGAGAGAAGCGGCTAATAGAGCAGAATCCTAGATCACAAGATGAGAGTAAGACGTCTAAACGACTAGACAAGAAGATCACTCTAACCTATGCTAGAAGGACTAAACCCGATGCACCCCAAGTGCAAAGCAACAGAAATGAGATAGAAGCATAATCAATATAGTAAAGTAGTAAAGCCCAAAGCTCCCCATCACTACAGTCCATAAGGACAAACCACTCAAGCTCTCCCCGCAGAGCTGAAAACCTAGAGCTATCCAATGGCTTGGTAAAGATATCAGCCAACTGGTGGTCACTCTCCACAAACTGGAGCACGATGTCACCCTTCTCTACATGGTCTCTAAGGAAGTGGAAGCGAATATCAATATGCTTGGTCCGAGAATGCTGCACTGGGTTCTTAGCAATGTTAATCGCAGAAGTGTTATCACAAAAGAGTGGAACACTGTCTATGACTAACCCAAAGTCCCGCAGGGTCGAAGCCATCCAAAGCACTTGGCTACAGCAACTGGTTGCAGCAACGTACTCGGCCTCTGCGGTGGACTGCGCAACACCGGACTGCTTCCTCGAAGACCAAGAAATGAGAGAAGTGCCAGAAGTGCTCTTCCTATCTATCCTACAGCCAGCAAAGTCTGCATCCGAGAAGGCTCTCAAGGAAAGACAGGAAGAGGAAGAGTACCAGATACCATAGTCAATGGTAGCTCGAAGGTACCGAAGAATGCGCTTCACCGCCTGGCGGTGAGATACGCGAGGAGAAGCCTGAAATCGAGCACAAAGACACACGGATAAGTGTATGTCCGGTCTCGAGGCAGTGAGGTACAAGAGAGAGCCGATCATACTCCTATACTCCTTCTGATTAACTGGCTCGCCGTCTTCATCTGGGTCGAGTGAAACTGATGTAGCCATCGGAGTGGACACTGGCTTACCATCACTCATATCGAAGCGCTACAGGAGGTCTCGAGTGTACTTGCCCTGATGCAAAAAGTACCCTCCCGAGTCTGCTTGATTTGGAAGCCAAGGAAGAAGCTCAACTCACCCATCATGCTTATCTCAAACTCCGAGCTCATGACATCGGAAAACTGGGAAACGAGAGCATGCGAGGAGCCACCAAAGATGATGTCGTCCACATAAATCTGGACGAGCAACAGATCAGTGCCATGCCGGCGGATGAACAAGGTCTTGTCAACTTTACCCATCTCAAAACCATGACTTAACAAGTAGGACTTAAGCCTCTCATACCAAGCTCTAGGGGCTTGCTTAAGTCCATACAAAGCTTTGGAAAGCTTGAAGACATGGTTTGGGTATATGGGGTTTTCGAAACCAGGAGGCTGTCGGACGTAGACCTCTTCCTCAATAAAGCCATTGAGAAAGGCACTCTTGACGTCATCTGGTAAAGCTTGAAACCCTTAGAAGCTGCAAAGGCAAGCAGGATTCTAATGGCTTCAAGTCTAGCTACAGGGGCAAAGGTCTCCTCGAAATCTAGACCCTCAACCTGGGAGAACCCCTGAGCTACCAGTCTAGCCTTGTTCCGAATAACCACTCTATCCTCGCTCTGCTTGTTCTTGAACACCCACTTAGTCCCAATAATATTGTGACCTCGCGGGGGCTCGACAAGCGACCAGACCTTATTCCTCTCGAAATTTTCTAGCTCCTCATGCATGGCATTGACCCAAGACTCATCAGAAAGGGCGTGACAAACGTCTTTGGGTTCAAAGGAGGTGACAAAGGCAGAATGGAGACATAATTGAGACACGCCAGATTTTGAATGAGTGACTCGCTCAAACAGGTCTCCAATAATCTGCTCAGAAGGATGAGCTTTTTGGATATGTCTAGGAGGTCCAGGATGAGATGAAGAAGTGGCCTCTACCTCGTGAGCTGATGAGGTAGGAACAGAGCCACTAGCTCCAGAAGAAGCAGAAGGCATGGGCTGATTGCCTTGGGGTGCGGTGGAAGAAGGCACCTCAAGGGGTGGATGAGGGACTGGATCGGGTAGACAACCCTCATCTCCATCGTCCTCGTCATCCACGAAGATGGTCTCGGACTGCTCTAAAGAACCTGAGATATCGGGCCTAGTCCCCGGACTGGCCTCATCAAAGGTCACCTCACAGGTCTCTACCATTTTGCTAGACTCGCAGTTCCAGACCCTATAAGTCCGCGAAGAAGTCGAGTAGCCTATAAAGATACCATCACAGGAATGTGACTCGAACTTGTCTAGGTTCCCGGACTTCAAAATAAAGCACTTGCAACCAAACATGCGAAAGTGAGAGACGTTGGGCTTTCGCCCATATCTCAGCTCATAAGAAGTGCGGTGCAAGTGTGCCCTCAGAAAAACTCGATTTGAGACATGGCACGCGGTAGCTATAGCCTCAGCCCAAAACTTCCTTGGTGTAGAGTACTCATCGAGCATCGTCCTGGCCATCTCGACCAAGGTACGGTTCTTCCTCTCCACGACGCCATTCTGCTGTGGGACGTGCGGAGAAGAGAACTGGTGCTCTACACCTGTCTCACCGCAGAATCTCTCAAAGTAGGAGTTCTTGAACTCTGTGCCATTGTCACTGCGGATCGCTCGTAAGGCACCTGGGAGCTCAACAGAAAGCCTACTAAAAAGACCTCAGAAATGGGTAAACGTCTCATCCTTCGAGGCTAAGAAAAACACCCAAGAAAATCTCGAATAGTCATCGACCACAACAAGAATATACCACTTCCCTCCAGCTGACTGCACTCGAGCTGGTCCGACTGTGTCCATGTGGAGCAGCTGTCCCGGTGCATCGGTCATGGTCACTGTGACAGGAGGGTGAGAAGCGGCAACCATCTTGCCATGTCGGCAAGGAGCACAAACTAGATCTTTGACCATTTTGAGCTTCGGCAGACCACGAATGAGGTCGTGTCCGCTAACTCGGGTCAAATGGTCAAATCCAATATGACCAAGTCTCCTATGCCAGAACAAAAGGTCGCGGGACTCAGAAGCAACTAAACACCTGAGAGGATCACCAGAAGACTCAGAAAAAACAGCACGAAAGATCCTCCCAAAACGAGAACTCCCGCAAACCAGACTACCCGAAGAATCAAGAATTTTGCAATTGTTTTTTCTTAAAGCTCACCTCAAAGTCGTCATCGGTAAGCTGAGAAACTGAAAGCAAATTATACTGTACCTTACTAACCAAGACGACATCTTTCAAAATGCAAGAATCATTAATCCGCACTGTACCTTTGGCGATGACGCGACAAGATGAAGCATCTCCGAAGGTGATCGTCTCATCACCTGGAGCACGGGCAAGGGAAGAAAACCAACGGGAATCTCCGGTCATGTGTCGTGAACACCCGGAGTCTACGAGCCAAACCTTTCCCTTCCCTGCCCGGCGAACCTGAGTCAACAAGAGAGTAAAGTCTCAGTACTGGGGTAAATCAACAATGATTTTGGCACCCAATACTGAGTAACACGTCGAGCAGATGAAGTAGTCAAGCACGACTGACCTCTATCTACTCTACGCTCTCTGTCACTCAAAGCAGAAGGTCTATGAGCAGACCTGAAGCTGTTGCTGGGTCCGACTGCTACGAGGGAGCGAGTCGGAGCACCTGCAACACGCTGAACACGCCGCGGGTAACTATCTCGATGGGAAAAACGAGATCTACCCTCAGGACAGCGGAAGTCACGACCAGGAGCATATCGAGGACGAAAACCAGAAAACTCAGTAAAACTGAGTCCTCGATACTGCTCAAACCCAGACTCAACAGTCCTAGACCTCGTGTTGGTCTTAGATGTACTCAAGGTCTGGGGCCGACCCTGAATACGCCTAAGAGACTCAACACAGTCTCTACGTGCGATCTTGGCACACCTGAAGCATCGATCGACTGTGTGTCCATCCTTCTGACAGAAGGTGCAGTGTTACTTTACCTTCTGAGAGGTAGAAGCAGCACGAGGAGGCTTCGCCTTCTGAGAGGCTGAAGCAGCAGGTGAAATCACCTTACTGTCAGAAATCCCCTGGACATAGCCCGCTGACTTAAATTGGACTTTCTCGGTCCTGGGCTTAGTCTCGATCACACCTGGTGCTATGGATCTGAGCACGGCAGGTGGATGCTTCCTCATGTCCTCATAAAAATCATATCCTAGACCTTGATTAAATCTGCAGATCTTAGATTGGTCTAGAATAAGATTGAGCTTCTTCTTGCCACCTACAAATCTGTCGAGAGTGTTCATAAGGTATTGACACTCCCGAAAGAGAGAGGTGCAAGAAGAGCAGGGGGAAGAAGAGACAGCAGAAGGTAAGGGAGCAGAAGAAGAACCAACAGCAGAGGGAAGAATGGCTTGTGCACGCACAGCCGACTCTGAAGGGACAGTCCTACTACTAGCTAGTTGGTTTACGTCGCTAAGCGTCTCAACCTTACCCTGGGGCTTCTCCCCCTTCTCCACAATCACATTACAAGCACAAAGTGGCTTCTCTAGAAGGTCCTTAGTTAGCTTCACACATTTCTCATCCAATGCAATCAAGTCAGATTTTAGTTTGTTACAATTAATGCATGGTGAGCTAACAGGGTCCTTAGAAGCAAACAGAGCCAACTTCCTATCATGATCAATCATATCTTGAAACTGTTTGGAGACAGCTTCAAGTTCAGCAGTTAACTTAGGACAGTTCAAGCATGAATTAATCGGCTCAAGTAAAGAAGCTTGTAGTTCAGCAATTTTATGATCTGCCCGTTTTAAGTTCATCTTCAAGTTATTGCAATTTTCACAAGACTCAGGCAGATCAAGGAGCATGGCATAAGGTCCTCTAGCGGCAATGTCCTTAACCTCACATGAGGTGGGAGAAGTAGTCTCATCAGTAGTAAGTAGGGTAACAGCCATCCTACTCAACTCTAACTCAGCAAGCAGACTAACGTTCTCCACCTTAACAATATCAAGCTCGGAGGACACACTATCATGCGAGATCCTTAGTTTCTCCATGTCACCCAACAGAGCACAACATGTATCACAATCATCACGTGAGGGAGCAGATGTAAGTGAAGTAAGCTCCCGTGATAGTCTATCTACTTCCTTCTCTAACTCAGTACACCTAGCCCTAGCTCTAGCATGAAAACCACCTAGCTTAAGAAAAGCATGATTGAGCTGGTCGTAGGTGGGGCATACCTCGTCCGAGTCAGAGTACAGCTCGCTGTCGCTCAGTTCGCCCTCGAGGGCCATGAAGCACATGCCAGAGAAGTCTTCGCCGCCATCCTTGGGCTCTTGGTCACCCGTCTCGTCGTCATCGCTCCATCCCTCCACCTCGCTGAGGTCGAGGTCGTCGAAAGCGGTGAGGACGCGGTGGAAGAGCTTCTTGGCTTTACCAAAGTTGCGGAACTTCTTCTTTCCCGGCTTCTGAGCTGGAGGCTTCTTGTTGCGGTTCTTGTCGGTGTAGTCGATCTTGCCCGAACCGCCGTAGTCGTTCTTGCCCTTCTCCAGCTTGGGGCAGTTTGTCCGAATGTGGTTGGGGCCACCACACTCGAAGCAAATCACGGGTCCTCCTCTCTTTCTGTCCCTCCTCCCCTTGTAAGCATGGGAGAGTCTTCGAGCAAGGAGAGCCAGCTGATCATCCGCAAGCTGCTCTAACTGATCATCAGTTATGTCACAGAGAGAAGCAAGGGAGAAACCGCAAGAAGAATCAGAAGAGGGACCAGAAGCCGAGCTGGGATCTGTGACTAGAGCCATCGACTGTGACTTCGACTTGCGAGAGACAATGTCAATCTCGTGAGTCTTGAGACGCGAGTACAGCGCATCAAGAGTCAAAGTTGAGAGGTCCGTAGTGTCCTTGATGGTAGTCACCTTCATCTCCCAAACCCGAAGGTCGAGTGCAGCGAGCATTTGTCGAGCGTTATCCGAGTCAGGGTATGTGAGACCGACCGCTCGGAGGTTGCTCAGAATCTTGTGAAAACGCGCAAAACACTCATCAAGGGACTCGCCAGTGAGCATTTCAAACTTGTTGTAATCTCGCTTGAACTGGTCCTGTCTCACCGTCTTTATCTGGGTGGTGCCCTCATGGTAAGCATCGAGGGTCTCCCAAATATCGAAGGCGGACGAAAGATGAGATATGCGGTCAAACTCGCTACGACTCAAGCCCTGGATTATGATATTCCTTGCCTTAGTGTTTGCCTCAACATCATGCATATTTCCAGCATTAATGTTCTCATCGGCAGGAACAACAAATCTGACCTTCACCTTCCACCAAATGGCATACCCCTGAGCCTGGATGTATGTTTCCATTCGGCTCTTCCAAAAGGGGTAATCCAGGCCATCAAAGACGGGAGGCTTGGTCGAGTACTTGTCCGTCGCCATGGCTCTTGAGACCGGTTAAGATCTATTCAAAAGAGCTAACCGGCTCTGGTACCAATTATTGGACCGAAATGGCGACAGAGGGGGGGGGGGGGGGGTAAATGTCGCTTTCTAAAATAAATTCGCCCCTCAAGAATCCACACTTATACTTCTTCTCTAATAGCTATAGAAGCTATAAAAAAAGAAGATAGGCACTACTGGAAATCACAGCAATATGGATAAACCAGATCCGGAAAAAGGCAGTCGAGAAAAATAATTTCAGAGCAAGTCAGACTGCAAGCGGTAGTACCGCTGGGCGGTAGTACCGCTATGCCGAGCGGTAGTACCTCTTGCTGGAGACGTTCGGACCGTCCGAACGTTTCATCGCTGCCGATCGGACTGGTCCGAACATGGGCGGTAGTACCGCTGAGCCGAGCGGTAGTACCTCTCCAGGAGCGGTAGTACCGCACGAAGAATTTCAGCAAACAGGATTTTCAGAAATCTGAGAAATTCACAAGGATTCTTGGATTCTTGGCTTGGGAAGCTTTGAGGATACCTGGGGAACACTCCCAGAAGAATAAGCCAAGAGCCAAAAACAAGAATCCACTAGACAATCAAAAGGATTTCAGATTCATGCCCAAAACCGAAAATATTCAGAGAGCTGCGCAAAAACTCAAATTCCCATTTCATCTTTGATCATTTGGCTATGAAACTTTGAGGATATGTTAGCCATAGCCATGGGATAATCCAGATCAAATTTCATGCCATTTCATGAAGGGAATCAAAAGCTACAACTAACCCTAGAAATGAAAACGGGAGAAAATCAAGAACAGAGGAAACAGAGAACCCAAATCTGAGATTAAACTGGGTTTGCTCATAGGATCAACTAGCCAAATGGCTTTTGGGCATCTCCTATGTCATAGCAACCCATTTTGGTACTCCTCAGTAAGCAAGAACTCAAAATCAAGAAAGTCCAGAAATCAAGCAAATGGAGAAACGAAGAACAGAACAGGGGATCGGGAGTTAAACTTAAGATTTCATTCATTAGATCAAAGGGAAATACACGGTGTCCCGATACGCATGGACATTCAAACAAGAGGAATGATTACAAGTGTTTCAATCCAACCTCTCCCTTTCCCAATCCTCAAGATCACCAAGAGCCTCACATGCTTCTTGGGAGGAGCACACAGACACTCAAGAAACCATCGAAGGGGACACAAAGGGAACACAACTCTGCCTCCACCAACAACTCTCAACTACTAAAGCCTAAAGCCAAAACAACCTCTAAAGCCTATTTTGACTAAAGGAAACCCTAAAATCACTTCAAATGTTCAAGTGGGCATGCAGCCCCTCCAACCTATTTATAGCCCACGACTAATGGGTCTCCACCCCGTTATGCTCGCTAAGTCCAACGGAGCCAGCTCCCGCTTGTGCAGCCTTGCGAAATTCCCGTTTCGCCCCTCCTGCACCTTCCGGGAAGCTTCCGCGCTCCTTGTCGTCCACGACTCGCAACCACGTCGAATCTCCGCCATCTTCGACACATCCGACCGTTCTGACCTCGACACCTCCCTGTGTCTAGTCCGATCACCTCGTGTCTCACCACAGCTCCGTTTCGACATCCTGCAGTCACCCAGACAAGAAACACATCAAATAGCACCGCTCGATACATGTAAGCGTAAATAGCATCAGAACATCACACTTACCATGATGAAGTCCAAACCAGTCAAAATATCAGAATATGCAACCTAAACCCTTTGACCAGGAATGACCAAGTCTGACCGAGTCCATTGCACCACGCAACGACATGGTCCGAACAGCCCAAACCAAACTCGACTAACCTACACCAATGTCAATTACTCATCATACACATGTGGTCACCTCCACATGGTTCATCAGTATGCATGGAAGTGATGTTATCATCACCGTCAATACTCCGCGCCCCATCAACCTTGCCTCAAATCACCCAAATCACCCATTAACTCATAATAAAGCTAAATTAAGTTT
This sequence comes from Dendrocalamus latiflorus, assembly GCA_017311315.1. NCBI lineage: Eukaryota > Viridiplantae > Streptophyta > Magnoliopsida > Poales > Poaceae > Dendrocalamus > Dendrocalamus latiflorus. The sequence continues at coordinate 38,355,221 of CM029611.1, forward strand.
ATTCGAATTTACTTGGACCTTTTGAGTTATTTGCATTTATTTGGATTCAGTTGTTTAGCACGTAATTAGAAATTGGAGTCCTGATGATTCAATGGATCAAGCGAGACCAAGATCCAGATGAAGACTAGGAGCTCAAGACCATCGAATGAGAAAAGCTTTCAGTGAGCTCAAAACCGTAGTAAACCATGCAAGGTGAGCCAATACTTTGATCTTGTTGAACCTACATTTTCTGCAGATTATTTTCATTTTAAATTATCAAATTGCACGCTGTTATATCATATGCAAATCTATGTTTCTTTTAAGAATTCTAGTTACATGCCCTTTATTTAACTTGTTAGCATTATACTCTTTTGGAAAATTTGAGTATTTAGCCTTGTCACCCTAGCAAAATTATAATGGTAAACTTTCAAAAATAACTCTATAATTATACGCCATACTTAGTACTACTTAACCATATATAGTTTTATCTCAAAAACTTTGTGGGTGGAATTGAAAAGTGGCAGGCAGTGAAAAGCCCTAATTTGTGTTGTTCTGGGTGTTGCCCAATGAAAACTTGGTTTGGGCTGTCATTGATGAAAGGTGGCTAGTATGTTATGACATGGATATTTTATGCTCCCAAAAATCTCGAATTGCTTAACTATCTAGGCAGATGGTTTGGGGGTGTGGTGTAGTGGATGCACGAGAGCGTGAAGTGTGGTAGAACCGCCCAAATAATCTTGAGGACCGAATCTTGTGATGACATCCCAGTGTATAACTGTACAACCACGAGCTGGCAAATTGTAGGTAGGGCTAACTAATTTGCATTGACCCAATGTGGGTTGCGCCGGTGTGACCATGTGCGGGCAAAGGATGGCCACATCCTCCGATGTGACGTCACAAGATGGGGCTTCTAGAAGGGTGGTTGCACCACTAAGGGAGTGAAACCTCAGTGGACGTGGCCCTACTAGGAAGATACAATGTAACAGCTTTGTTATGATTCCTCAGTCGCACACCTAAGGAAGCATGTAATGGATGACATTGTGAGATAATCATACCTTATGGGTAAAGCGTACAACCTATACAGACTCAAAACTATTCGAATAGGCATGCTCGCGGTCAAGGGCGGACGTGGGAACTTAACAAAATATAGTTCTATTTCAAAAACTTTTTGGGTGGGATTGGAAAAGTGGCAGGCAGTGAAAAGCTCTGAGATGTGTTGCCCTAGGTATTGCCCTAGTGATAATGTAGGCCGATTATAACGCCGAAAGGTTAGCATATGGTGTGTAACTATGATGCTCAGCCTAGCCTAAGTGCTATATATGTTGACTATGTGAACCCTTATCTATGAATGATATGTGGCCAGGCATAGGCCTTGTATTGTAAATTGTTTTATCATTTATTTTACTTGGTTGGTTTTTACATAGTTGTTGTGGGCCAATAACCCACTTGTCTAACATGTGTGACTAAATGCAAAACGGTATCTGCAGATAGCTACTCAGAGAGTTACTCGAGCCCAAGCCAATGCCAATCCAGACATATAGGCCGATGTTGATGCCGACCAAGGAACGCTGCCTGTAGGCTGGGGTAGAGGCTAGGGCCAAGGAGTCGATCTTCCACCCCCACCAGTCAACCCCACCATGGCGAAGGTCATGGCTCAACAAACACAAATTATGCATGCCATCTATGCCGGCCAGCAACCCAATGCTAGCAACCACAGTTCAAAGCTGGCTGACTTCTTAAGAACTTGACCCCTAACCTTCTCCTCAGCAGATGAACCACTCGAGGCGAAAGACTAGCTTCGAGATACTAAAAGGAAACTGTGACTTGCTAGATGTGCAGAGGAAGATCAGGTAGTTTTCGCCACCCATCAGCTCAAGGGAGCAGTAGTAGCCTAGTGGGAGAACTATCTATCTGCCCGAGACCACAAAGGCACCATGATTGAAGACGCCTCTGAGGGAGAAGCAGAAAGACAAGGAGTAGCTGTAAGAGAAATACAAAAGGAGAAGGTGGAGCAAGTCAAGCCAACCAAGCCCCTCGCGCCCAGCATACCCATCAAACCATCCCGTGGATGGAGTTCAAGTCATCCTTCAAAGCCAACTTTGTTCCTGCAGGGGTGATGAGAATGAAGAAGAATGAATTCCACACCCTGAAACAAGGGAACATGTCTGTCGGCGAATACCTCACCAAGTTTAACCAACTCGCCCACTATGCTCCAAAAGACGTGGCAGATGAGGGGGAAAAGATTGATAGGTTCTTTGAGGACATGAATGAGGACCTACGTGTATAGCTGATCATTCAAGACTTTTCCAGTTTTCATCAACTTGTGAACAAAACCCTTATCTTGGAGAATGAAAAGAGGAATCTAGAAGCCAGCCGCAAGCGCAAACAAATGGCACAGTGGCCCTAGGGGAGATTCGTCCATAAATTCTTCAACAACCCCTCTTTCTCACCAAGTCAACCAAGAGCTCCAACCCCAACGCCCCATCCAAGTGGCAGCTCCTTCCAGACCCCACGCCCAGGAGGCCAATCACCGGGACAAGCCTCGCTGCCACTCTCAACTGTTACAGCTGCAGGGAAAAAGGGCATTTCGCCTATCGCTGCCCACAAAGCCAGATGACACCAATAAAGTTTAATATGGGGACCACTCTAGTTCATGGACAAGCTTCGGCCTCCAGCAAGGGATATCAAGCCCCCCAGTCTAACAAAGCAACTCTAACTTCCAAGCGTGGTTGGGTTAATCACATCATCGTTGAGGAAGCTCAGGAGGCCGAAGGAGTTCTAATGGGTATGTTTTCTATCAAAACTATACCAGCACATACTCTCTTTGATTCTGGGGATTCACACTCATTTATAGCAAGAAGATATGTGAATAAGCTAGGGTTGTCCGCCTATCTATTAAAAAAACCAGTGGTACTTAGCTCATCTGCAGGGATTATTACCGCCACCTTAGTATGCTCTGGGGTAGAAATCACCATGGAAGAATTTGGTTTCCTAGCAGACTTAATAGTATTGAACTCCTAGACCTTGGACATTATACTAGGGATGGATTGGCTAGCAAGACATTAGGGAATAATAAATTGTGCTACTAGGAGAGTAAGCCTAACCAAGTGTCTTGGGTTGACCATATAAGTAACCATCAAAACTAAGTGCCCCTGCCTAGGATTGATGACCTATTGACCAGCTTGGGGGTGCTACCATGTTCTCCAAAATCGACCTAAGTTCGGGAAATCACCAGCTAACGATTAGGGCTGAAGACATTTCAAGATAGCTTTTACCACCAGATATAGACTGTATGAATATATGATCATGTCTTTTGGACTAACCAATGCCCTGGCCTACTTCATGAATCTCATGAACAAAGTCTTTATGGAATACCTAAACATATTTGTGGTGGTTTTCATCGACGACATCCTCATCTACTCCAAGAATGCCGAAGAATATGCCAAGCACCTACGCCTAGTACTAGAAAAGTTAAAAGAACACCAGTTGTATGCCAAAAACAGCAAGTGTGAATTCTGGCTAAAAGATATCCGCTTTTTAGGCCATGTAGTGTCTGCCAAGGAGTATCCATCGACCTAGCCAATATAGAAGTCATGGTGGAATGGAAACAACCCATTACCGTCACAGAAGTGAGAAGTTTTTTTAGGCTGGTAGGATACTACAGGAGATTTATAGAAGGATTCTCCAGGATTGCCAAGCCATTGACACAACTACTCAAGAAGGAGGAGAAATTTGAATGAACAAAGGCTTGTGAAGAAAGTTTTCAAGAGCTAAAGAAGAAACTAACCTCCACCCTCGTGCTAGTCTTGCCAGACATACGTAAGGACTTTGAGGTATATTGTGATGCCTCACGCCAAGGCCTTGGGTGTGTACTGATGCAAGGGGGTAAGGTTGTGGCATATGCATCCAGATAGCTTTGCCCTCATGAAGCAAATTATCCTACGCACGACATGGAATTAGCATCGGTGGTGCATGCCATAAAGATCTGGTGACACTATTTGATCGGTAACCATTGCGACATATATACCGACCATAAGAGCCTCAAGTACATCTTCACACAGTCAGACCTCAACCTGAGGCAGGGCAGATGGTTGGAGCTGATTAAAGATTATGACTTACGTGTTCACTACCATCCTGGCAAGGCTAATGTGGTAGTGGATGCCCTAAGCCGTAAAGCCTACTACAATAATCTCATGGTTCAAGAGCAACAACCTGAGCTTCATAAAGAATTAATGACGCTCAACCTAGAGATAATAGAACAAGGCACCATAGCAGCCATGGAGATACAACCAAGCATAGAAGAGCAGATCATAACTGCACAGAAGGAAAACTCAACCGCTTTGAGGTTAAGAAGCTTGATGGAAAAAAGGAAGGCTCCGAAGATAACTGAGGATCAACAAGGTGTTCTAAAGTATGGGACACGTATCTTTGTTCCCAACCAAAAGGATCTTAAAAACCTAATACTTAGGGAAGACCATAGCTCCGCGTATTCACCAAGATGTATCAAAACATGAAGCAGTGGTACTGATGGCCACGCATGAAGAGGGACATCAGCAAAGATGTTGCCTGTTGTGATGTATGTCAAAGAGTGAATGCCGAACATCATAGACTAGTAGGATTATTACAGCCATTGCAAATACCCAGTGGAAGTGGGAAGAGATTGGAATGGACTTCATCACTAGGCTACCGTGAACCAAATTGGGGTACGACTCCATATGGGTTATAATAGATAGACTGAACAAAGTCGCCCACTTCATCCCTGTCAAAACTACCAACAAAGGAGACAAGCTGGTAGAGCTGTACATGTCCTGCATCGTGTGTTTGAATGGCGTGCCAAAAAGGATAGTTTTAGATTGAGGTTCTTATTTTACCTCTCACTTCTGGGCTAGCCTTCATGAAGCCCTCGGCACCCATCTAGGTTTTAATACTGCCTACCATCCACAAACAGATGGCCAAACAGAGACGGAAAATCAAATACTAGTTATCAAACCTGTGCTCTAGATTTCACTAAGGATTTGAAGAAATGCCTGCCCTACACCGAATTTGCTTACAACAATAGTTATCAAACCGGCCTAAAGATGTCCCCATTTGAAGCCTTATATGGAAGGAAATGTTGGACCCCTCTACACTAGTCAAAAGTAGGAGAGGGCTATATCTTCAGACCAGAAACCTTGAAGCAGGCTGAAGAAAAGGTCCGCCTGATTAGGGATCAGTTGCAAGCCGCTCAATCAAGACAAAAGAGTTACATGAATCAGAGGCATAGGCCATTAAGTTTTGAGATTGGAGATTACATTTACCTGAAGGTGTCACCCTTGCGAGGAGTTAGAATGTTCAAAGTCAAAGGCAAGCTCGACTCATGTTATGTTGGACCATTTCCAATTGTGGCCAAGAAAGGAGAGGTAGCTTACCAACTAGAGCTGCCCACAAGCCTATCCGATGTACATAATGTCTTCCACGTATCCCAACTCAAGAAGTGTCTTCGGGTGCCAGAAGATCAAACCTCGTTGGAAACAATCAAGCTTGAGAGTGACCTAACCTACAAGGAGCGTCCCATCAAGATCCTTGACGTTTTAGAAAAGAAGACAAGGAATCAGACCATCCACTTATGCAGGGTACAATGGAACCGTCATACCAAGAAGGAAGCCACCTGGGAACGCAAAGATTAACTAAGAATAGATTACCCTTACTTATTCTCGGACTAGGCTGAATCTTAGGGTCAAGATTCTTCTTAAAGTGGGTAGACTTGTGACATCCAGAAAATTTGGATCCTAAAAAAATGTGTAACTTTTGAAATATTTTGTAATGCATCTTCTTGGCATTTGGATTTCTATGGATTTTTCCTTGGATTTTGGTTGAGGTTCCAACAAATAAGAAATAATGGAAACCTAATACCGAAAGAAAGGTATAATTAATAAAAGAAAATATTAATTTAGAAGTGAATCTGAAAAGATGATTCAACAATTAGGGTAGAAGAACTCACGTAGAATCAGTAGCAGAACTGCGGCCGTGAGCTGAACCACCAAAAATAAGGAATTGGCACGTACCACTGCCAAGCACCTATGCTACCGTAGCTCTGTTCCCGCGTCACCACAAGGACACCGTCACATCCTAGCCCTCCCATTTTGACCTTCTGCCAAGCCAAAGGATGATGACACACCACTAAGACCGCCGCGCCATACCACTTGAGTTAGCCACAGCGTGCGCCCATGCAGTTGTGACCCAACGCCATGTCTGCCCCCGTGAGCGGCCATACGGTCATCTGCCGGCCATGCTATGGCATGTGTCACCATGTATCACCTTGACCGCCTCTGTTAGATTTAGTCTTGATGAAGCTATGGACAAGGCCACACTCGAAGCCGCAGCCGAAGCAGCAGTCGAAACTACAAAAGTCGAAGGCTTCATGTACTGTAGCTCCGAGTACGAGGCAGTAGAAAGTTCGAGAACCTATTCGTGCTCAGACATGGTCATAAAATAGCCATGGCTATAAAATAGCTGAGGTCGTAAAATAGCCAGGTCATAAAACAGCTATGGTCGTAAAATAACTGAGGTCATAAAATAGCCATGGTCGTAAAATAGCTATGGTCGTAAAGCAGTTGTGGTCGTAAAGTAGCTGTGATTGTAAGACAATATGGTCATAAGTCGTAGGAGCTCCGGTGGTCATAGCAGCTACCGTGGTCAATGTCGATACTCAGAAAAACAATATAGCAGCCGGAGCATCCGAGTATGCGAGAAGTCAAAAGACATGGAGGTCGTGTGTGTGTGTGTGTATGTGTGCATGGAGCCTAATTAAACTGTGTAATCCTGAGGAAAGAATGGAGCCAAAGGGGAAGATTGAGCGATTCAGTCCAAACAGCCTCATACCACCTGGCGGTGCCTCCTCAGGCTATCCTCTCGCTTCTGTGTCATCCGGATTGCCACCCATGCCCTAACTTAAGTGTGATAGACTACGTTGTACCTTGCAGCACGTCGCCATCATGACAACGTGCTTGAAGCATCGGGCTCTGTAGCCATGCCGATGCCACGCCATCCGCCATGACCAGCCAAATGCCCCTCCCATCGCCAACCCTTCTCACCAGCTATAAATCCATGCTCATGCCCCCAACAACACCGCACCACCACACTCCCCCTCCCACCACGAAGAATCGCCCTTTAGCAGTCTGTAGGAGCACCGACGGCTCCATCTTCTCTAGCTACGACCAACGGGAGGACCGCTGATTAGAGATGCCACGAGTTGATTCCTCCGAGCCTAAGCCTCATTGGAGTACCACAACACCATTCCCACCCTCGGCCGAGCCCATCACCACCTGCATCTCCTCTATTCCTTGTCGCCTCAAGATGCTAGACCACCACCACAACTTCCAAGCCGCGTAGACCGCTGAGGTAATATCCTGCCCACCACAAGATGCTACCAGATCAAGGAATCACTTTAATTCACTTTGATTTGCTGTAGCTTCCCCTCCCCTGCTCCGCCGCCGCCGACCGCCACTCTGGCCAAATTGGCCGGTGAGGTTTTGTCTAGGGGTAGGCGCGGGCATAAGCAATCTATTTTGTGGATGCTCACCTCCGACCACTGCCCCTGTTGCTGGCGGGGAGCCTCTTTGCTACCGGCGAAGGGAGGGTGGGCACACTGTTCATAGGTGATTAAGTATTAACCCAATGATTAATTAGGACTAACTTTAAATAGACATAACTTATTCATCTTAACTCCAAAGTAAGTAAAACAAATTTCTAAATTTATCTAAATTTAATATCTGTCCAATAGAACCAAAACCATGAATTTTAGAGATCATTTAAATTTTTGTGAGAATTTATTTGGTTTTACTATTTTTTTATCCAATTCCCGTGCAACGTAAAATAGCATATGAGGTACAAGACGAAGAGGCAGAAGCCGAAGCAAGCCACGACCAGTAAGACCAAGCCAATTGCGACCTAGGTAAGTCAATACTTTGATTATATTGAATCTACATTTTATGCAATCTATTTCTGTTTAAATTATCAAATTACATGCCATTATTTTATATGCAAATCTATGATAGTTTTAATATTCGAGTTACATGCCTATTATTTATCTTGCGAGCATTACATTCCCTTGGAACATTTGAGAATTCGAGCCTTGTCGCCCTAGGAAAACTATAATTGTAACTTTTGAAAATAAGTCTACATCTACACGCTCTACTTAGTACTGCTTAGATACTTGAGGGCATTAACTTGCCCTGGCATCATTTCAACATGAAAACTTGGTTTGTGCAGTCATTGATGTAAGGTGGCTGGTATGTTGTAACATGGCTATTTTATGCTCCCAAAAATCTCAAATTGCTTAACTATCTGACCAAATCTTGTGATGACCTCCCAGTGTATAACTGTACAACCACAAGCTGGCAAATTGTAGGCAGGGCTAACTAATTTGCATTGACCCAGTGTGGGTTTCACCAGTGTGACCACGGGCGTGCAGAGGATGGCCACATCCTTCGATGTGGCAGCGTAAGAGGGGGCTTCTGGAAGGGTGGTCGTACCCCTACGAGAGTGAAACCTTAGCGGACGTGGCCCTGCTGGGAAGATGCATTGTAATAGCAGTCTTGTTATGATTACTCAGCCGTGTGCCTAAGGAAGCATGTAATGGGCAACATTGTGTGATAATCATATCTTGTAGTTAAAGTGTACAACCTCTGTAGAGTCAAAACTATTCGAATAGCCGTGCCCATGGTTAAGGGTGGACATGGGAACTTAAACCAGATATAGTTCTATTTCAAAACCTTTGTGGGTGGGATTGGAAAAGTGGCGGGTAGTGAAAAGCCCTGAGATGTGTTGCCCTGGGTGTCGCCCCAGTGATAAGATAGGCGGATTATAAAGCCGAAAGGTTCGCATATGGTGCAGGAGCCATGTAACGGTAGATGGAATCTGAACTACTATTATTACAGCATTATTTCACCTAGATATCATGTTTTAGTTCAAACTGCTAGGTCTCAGAAAATTTCTATGTAAAATAATATTTAAAGGCAATTTCTGTCAAACAAAATAACCTAAGTCTTGCCTTGATAAGCCCTGCATGATTTACTTACACATTGTGTATTGGCTCGCAGAGCACGGTGGATTTGTGCTTACCCTCGCATTATCACAACCAGAAATAGGAAACCAGGATCACTACACCTTTTATGCCGCACCTGACAAGGGAATTAGAATGACTTTCAAAAAGTTCGAGTCCTAGACGAGTTGACTTGATGGAGATTGTGTGCACATATATTATCTAGACCTAGATAATTCCTATTACACACATTTACCCCTCAGTCACTTGTCTGTGGATGTTGGTCCTACTTTTGTTTATGCTTTCTGCTGCTGTCTTTTGTACTGTAGGTATTTGGCCAGATTGGCCCTTTTTAAAACTATCACCCGACGTGGTGTATTTCAACTCTGATATGTAATATTATGGTTCGGTATATTTCATGCGATGTATGAATTGATGCAGCAATATATCTATGAGCACTATCTGCTGATTTAGAGAATAGTACAGTAAATTACAAAGAATTCTGGGTTGAAAAATCTGGGTCCAACAAAGCGTCTAGCGTTCAAAAGGAGGTTTTAAGAGCTGGTGGCACCGAGGGTGCAGTCAGGGGCCGCCTGGAGTCTAGTCATGCGGGTGGGGAGGGCTAGGGGAACAGATGCATCTAGGGGCTCAGGTGGGAAGGGATTAGGGGGTAGATGATGGCCAATGGTGGGCAATTTCGTTCAACTTCCAATGGTACTCTTGTTTCTAATAGGCTAGCTCCCCATGAGAAGGCTGATTCTCTATGCTAGTTTATTTTCAAGACAAATAGAATTGGGTTATTTTAGGAAGTTAGGTGTTTGATACAGTTTAAAACAGTAAGACGAGAAGCTGGGAGCAGGAGTTGTACCAAATGGGGCCTTAAAATGAACTGCCAATGCCTCAACTCTTAGGCCAAACGTTTATTAACATTCATATCTAGAAGAAATACATTCCCACAAAAGGGAGAAAAGTTAATAAGACTCTGTTTGAAATGTAGGAATTTTTTTTATTTCTAAGGAAAAATGAACTGTTTGGTATATAATTCCTGCCGTAAATACAGGTTTCCTTCATGCACGCAAACGATTACCAGCGTGAATGGCCCTTTAAACCGCGTGCATGGCATGCTTGTGAAGAATCTGGACCAATGAGGGGTCAATACTCAAGAACACACACTCAAATACATCCTTTGAATTCTGAACAAACAAACAAGTACTTCGCCATCGAAAGACATCGCCCAGAAGCAGTACTTTACTTCCACGATCCTACCACGGCAGCCAACCTTTGAACCTCTCCTCCTTCACGGGCTTTAGGCGCCGCCGGTCTCCGATGGTGCCGACGGGCTGCGGCGGCTTCTTAGCGGGCACTGTGGTGCTCCCTAAGTCCACCTCCATGCATGGATTGGTCCTCACGACGACGCGCTTAGCAGAGGCTGAACCAGTGTTCCGTATCTGCTTGCAAGGCGGAGGGCGGAATAATGTTGGGCACGCGAAGGTGTCCAGCAAGACTAGAACCTGCACGCCGCCCTTGGCGAGGCGAGGGTCGGCGCAGGCTCCGGACACGTAGGCGCATACCTTCTTCCTTGCGGCGACCACGGCGCCGCGGTCGAGCGGGTGCTTCACGAGCGGGAGGACGTCCGCGGCGAGAGCCCATTCCACGAGCTCGGGGCGGCGCAGCTTGCGCGATGGCTGCCTCCGGAGGGCGATGTCCTCGGCCACCTTCTCGACGATCCGGTTGTCCGGGCCGACCGGGATGTGCCTCCTGATGACGACCCTGACGTCCGCCATCAGCGCCGGGGGCGGTGGTGATCCTGCCGGGCCGCGTCGGCCACCGCGGCTCGATGGCGGGAAGAAGGTGGCAAGCTGAAGACGGCTGTCCAGACGAACCGCCGGAACGGCAGGAAGATGCTTGTCCATCGCGCGCTCTTCGATCTGATTGCTTGAACCGAGCGAGTCGACGGATCAAGCAAGGGGAATGCGAGGCACCAAGCAATGAGGCGAATAGCTAGTTGAGCGCCCGTATTTATGGCGGGAGGAATGGGCATGCTCACCGACTTGTTTGCCTTCTCGGAATCGGTTTCGGACATCAACGGACCAGCCCATGCAAATCTGGTTGTCGCCGGTGGAAGCGCATCTGGTACCTGCTGTTCTTCTGATCGGAATCCGAGTCCGGATCGGAAGCGATGCGCACTGGCACTCGTTTGCTGTTGGGCTAGCATGTAGCTTGCAAATTGGTCGATGCACTCGTACGAAAATAAGGAGCAAAAGTCGTTCCGGAGGAAAAAAAAATTCTTCTCCATTGCAATTGGAGTTGCCCAGCATCTTAACGGCAACGTGGGCATCCCCGGGAGTAGCACACCCTTAAATACAAAGCCATAGCCTCCCTGTCCAAGCTTGTCTCTGAAAGGGCTTGTGATTGCAGCGATGACAGTGTAGGCGTACCTCGTCGAGCTGAGCATATGTTGCATTCGAAGGAACCTCTCGACTACATCAATTGTTATCCTTGTTTTCTAGTATTTCTGGGCAAGGAAGGTCAATACTGCCAGCGGCGCCAACACAAACCGGCATAATACTGCATACAAACAAGTTTACATATATGGCAAGAATATCAAGTGTGAATGTGTAAATACAATACGATAATGCAGCTGTGATGATGTGGAATGTATAGTTCTAAAGTATCTCAAATCCACTTCATAATCCACATGGCAATTGGTATTGTGACGCTGATGCCCAGATAGAAGTTTGCCATAGCCATACTAGGTGGTCTAAGTTCCTCAATTACGCATCTCCAAAAACTGAAGTCAATCACAAGAATGCCCACAATTCAATCCTTGATGCCTGTACTAGACGTTGGTTTTTCACAAAGGAGCTACAAGACAATGCCATGGTACAGAAAAGGGATTAGAGAGGGAACCAACGCTTTTGAGATGAGATAGCGCATGGGCGAAAACGGAACTCACAAAATCGACACACACAACAGGTCACAGAAAAGAATTAAAGAGGGGAAGGCGGCCCAGAAGAGCGGCTGATGTTTGCGATGACCAAAGCAGGTTCTTCGAGCTACAGGATCTGCTCAAGGCAACGGCGGAGGTGCTCGGCCAGGTGTTGCAGGACCTACTCAAGGCAACTCGGCATTCAGCAAACCGATGAGCAGGTCGCATTAAAACTCTCTAAATTTTGATCCTGGTTCGGCCACTACTCCTATCCTCTTATATGCTGAACATCTAGTGTGTCTAGTACGTCTTAGTAGGAATTTTATGAGGTCACGGATTTATTCTTGACCTTCATATTTCTAGGTGTGTACTAAGAGAGACTCACTCGTGTGTGTGGTGTGTGTGTGTATGCTTATGTGTCTACCTTGTAATCGTAAAATAAAAGGTTCATGTGTATGCTTTAGACGATATATATAGTGTATATTAAAAATTGAGTATATTGCATTAGAACTCCCCAAATTTGTATGACTATATCACTTTGCTCCTTGAACCTGCAAATTTCTTTCTTGGCTCCCTAAACTTACAACCATTTTCATGGCATGTCATTTTCACTGTTAGATGATTGAGTTTGCTGACATGGATTCGATGTAGGAGATAAGCGCTGATGTGGCACTTGTTCCACTGCTCTCCTACACTTTCCTCTCGCGCCTCCTAGCCTCTTCTTTTTAGCTTTCTAAAAGGTGGTTTTTTAGCTTTTCTACAGTAACTAGCTTTTAAATAGAGTATCTTTTCAAGGTGAGGACTACAAGTTAACTGTACTATACATTATAGCGACTTCATTTATATCAGTCAAAATCGTACACGAGTTCCTCTTACTCCGTACTCTCTCACATAAATAGAACAAAAGTCATAAGGCGCAGCCAAAAACCATAAACCACAGCAAAAAAGAACAGGCCCTAAACATTTCTTGCCTACGGTAGGCAGCACTGAGGCCATAGCTCGTGGCGGCAGTAGCGTGGCCCAAGATGCCAATGCTCATCGGCGGCCCAAGGGCACATGGTTGCGGCGACCCATCCATATTCACCCTTGGCTTCGACTGGTGAGGCCAGTGCTCACTCATGTTGTTGGTTCTGCTGCTACTCCTTGCTGGAAGAGAGATGGCTGGTTCTACTACTACTACTTGGTGGTTCCGCCGCAACAACTCAGTGACCTAATCTGCCATGAGCCTATGAGTTACTCTTATCATGTCACAACTCAACTGTTTATTTTAAAATTAGTAAATTTAATTTAAAAAATAAAAACAAGTGTTACTTGGTTTGCCTGAGTTTGAATTTATTTGCCTGTTGTTTAGCTTAAAAAAAAGGCTCCTCTTTGAGAAGTAATTTAAGTAAAAATAATTAAATTATTAAATAAAAGAAATTTTGATTTTTTTAAAAAAAATCCTAATTCAAATTAATTATTTGAAAGTGTTTGGATTTTTATTTGGGAGTTTAAAAATCAATTTCAAAGTTAAAAAAGTATTTCACGTATAAAAATAAAGACCAAATTAAGTTTTAAATATTTTTCCTAAGTCCACAATAGCTTCAGGATTTTTGTGAATTTTTGGGATTGATTTGCTATTTTCAATGATTTTCTTGATTTTCTTAGATTTTCTAATTTTAAAAGTATTTAAAAATTCAAAAAAATCTCACAAGATCACCCATCCTCACACTTCTCTCCCACCAGCATGCCTAACATTGGAATTCTCAAGGGACTTGGTGCCATACTTCTTCTATCTTCATGTTGAGCCAATTACTTTTAGCCTACTGTTCCCTGCAACCTGTTCATCATCTTCAACAGACCGACTGAAGAGCAAAGCAGAGCCATGGCCTCCTTTTCTCTCCAAGTTAAATCTCAAGCCAAGCCTTATCTCCACCTCATGCAAAAACAGAAAACAATTCAAATTACGCAAGCCACTAATTCCTGGCTGTTTCTCTCCATTTGACTCGCTGGTTTTCTGTTTTTTTTAGTGAAAACCACAGCCATTATTTTCGGCCATAATTTTGGCAATCAATTCCAGTCATTTCGTAGCTCCTTTTTGCCTATAAATTAAGCTACAGGTGCCTCACATCATTCCCCACAACATCTTCTCTTGATTTTGCATGAAAACCTCCGAAGCTCCCTCAATCGGCCTTTTCCATACTCTGTTGGTCCTCAAATTTTTTCTGAAACTCCAAAAGAGCCTCAGGAGCGGGACTGTCTTCCCTACACTTTTTGTTCAGCTTTGCACGCAATATGGAACAAACGGTTAATAGAATTGTACTCCTTATAATCTAAAATATCCTAAATGTCCCTATTAAGCCCTTCAAAAAATCTAGCCATTTTAGCCTCCTAAGTTTCTTCTAACCCACAACATAGACAACCGATTTGTAGTTCTTGATAGCGATCTTCTACGATGTTTCAACCTTGTTTTAAACATTGTAATTTATTCAGCAAATCACGAGAGTAGTATGAAGGCACAAATCTAAGTCTCATAGTTCTCTTTAAGGCATCCCATGTTCTAGGTATGTGTTGTTCATTGTGGCATAATTCATTCCACCAAATAGATGCAAAATTAGTGAACTCACTAGTAACAGCCCTAACCCTTTTATTTTCTAGAAATTCATGGCATGAAAATTTTTGGTCTAAAGCTAACTCCCATGTGATATAAGCATCAAGATCATATTTACCAACAAAAGGAGGTATAGTGAACTTAATTTTACCAAGTGCATCATCACGATTTAATACCTCACGTGGTGGCTCTCTTCTCATACTTTAGCGATTGAAGCATCGTTGAAGATTTTCACAAGCATTGTCGGAATAAAATTCCTACTCGGACTAGAAACCGAAACGGGTTCAACTTGAAATTGCTATATCTTTTAAACCCATGGGCCAAACTTGATGATTTTTTTGGAAGTTGTGGCTATATGCAGAAGGTCTCCACCAATTTTTGTTGGTTTTGGGGAAAAGTTTGACGTGGTTGTCAATTTTCGGGAAGGAGGGCACTCTCTTTTTTATCCTTTCTCTTTTCTTTTTCTCCCTGTTTACTTTTTTTCTTTTTTTCCTTTTATCTGAACACCGACTGATTAGGGTTTCCCCTTTTGATTCCTACTCCTTTCCAAAACATCAAAACGGCGGTGGAAAACGGTTGCCGCGGCAGGCGTGGCAACAGTGGCTTGGCGCGTGGATGTCGCGGCACAAGAGGCAATGGTGGCCAGGACAGGGAGTAGCAAGGGCGGCAGGCGGACTTGGGTTGTTGCCACATCAAGGAAGATCGAGCGACGGCAGAAGTTTTCGGCTGCCACATCAGAGATTGGCAACCGGCAGCAACATATCAAGATGCAAACTAGACAATGATAACCTAGACAAAAACTAGAACTAGAAATCAGCAACTAGACACGACAATGCAACCAAAAATTCAACAAGCAAAATACTGAAAAGAAACTTGCAAGGCACATATTGGTTTGGGACAGGATGAACAAACCCTAAATTTTTTTTAAAAAATTCGTGGCTTTTGTGGAATGTAGGTAAAGAAAATTCTCACGATCAACCTTAAGCTCTGATACCTATTGATGTGCTAGTGTTGTCCCGATCTTTCGATGAGAATGATAATTTCGATTGGGCAATGATCGACTCTCACGATCCAGGCTATGAATGCATCCCGTACGAGCCAAGAAATCGTTGAACTAATCACCAAGTCGTTATCAACCGTGCCAAGAGCGCGGTTGACCTGACCATGAAGGTCTATTCATGCATGTAACTGAAGAACACGCAAGAACAAGATCACAAGCAATCTGAAATTGCAAATATATAATTGAGTTCAAACAAGATCTGAGAAAATTAGAAGGGTGCGGCCTCCTTAAATAGGGGAGGGAAAGCCGCACAAAACTAAGAAATAAGAGGTGGTATTACTTACGATACTGTTCACATGAATAGTGCCACTGTGAATAGTACGGGCCTAGAGAGGGGGCGCCTTCCCGTTGGGCCCAAGCATTACAAGGCTCAATTTGGCCTAAACAGGTGATGCAATATCTTATTTTAGAGATTGTGGCACACACAGGATGAATTTGGAGATGAGGCTAGATTCATTGGAAAGAGGACAAGAAAAGCTTTCCATCGAGTACTCATGGACCCCAAACGGACTCCACATGTGAAAGTTATGCACATTTGAAGTTGGTGTTATCTTCGAAGGCCGAATTGAATCGCACATGTTTATCTTCATGATCAGCTCCTAAGTTCCTAAGTAAAAGAACATCACATGCCTCAAATCACCCAAATCACCCATTAACTCATAATAAAGCTAAATTAAGTTTATTATAATTTACTTGGACATTTTGAGTTATTTGCATTTATTTGGATTCAGTTGTTTAGCACGTAATTAGAAATTGGAGTCCTGATGAGTCAATGGATCAAGCGAGACCAAGATCCAGATGAAGATGAAGACTAGGAGCTCAAGACCGTCGAATGAGAAAAGCTTTCAGTGAGCTCAAAACCGTAGTAAACCACGCAAGGTGAGCCAATACTTTGATCTTGTTGAACCTACATTTTCTATAGATTATTTTCATTTTAAATTATCAATTTGCATGCTGTTATATCGTATGCAAATCTATGTTTCTTTTAAGAATTCTAGTTACATGCCCTTTATTTAACTTGTTAGCATTATACTCTTTTGGAAAATTTGAGTATTTAGCCTTGTCACCCTAGCAAAATTATAATGGTAAACTTTCGAAAATAACTCTATAATTATACGCCATACTTAGTACTACTTGACCATATATAGTTCTATCTCAAAAACTTTGTGGGTGGAATTGAAAAGTGGCAGGCAGTGAAAAGCCCTGATTTGTGTTGTTCTGGGTGTTGCCCAATGAAAACTTGGTTTGGGCTGTCATTGATGAAAGGTGGCTAGTATGTTATGACATGGATATTTTATGCTCCCAAAAATCTCGAATTGCTTAACTATCTAGGCAGATGGTTCGGGGGTGTGATGTAGTGGATGCACGAGAGCGTGAAGTGTGGTAGAACCGCCCAAATAATCTTGAGGACCGAATCTTGTGATGACCTCCCAGTGTATAACTGTACAACCACAAGCTGGCAAATTGTAGGCAGGGCTAACTAATTTGCATTGACCCAATGTGGGTTGCGCCTGTGTGACCATGGGCGGGCAGAGGATGGCCACATCCTCCGATGTGACGTCACAAGATGGGGCTTCTAGAAGGATGGTCGCACCACTAAGGGAGTGAAACCTCAGTGGACGTGGCCCTACTATGAAGATACATTGTAACAGCTTTGTTATGATTACTCAGTCGCACGCCTAAGGAAGCATGCAATGGATGACATTGTGGGATAATCATACCTTATGGGTAAAGTGTACAACCTCTACAGACTCAAAACTATTCGAATAGTCATGCTCACGGTCAAGGGCGGACGTGGGAACTTAACAAAGTATAGTTCTATTTCAAAAACTTTTTGGGTGGGATTGGAAAAGTGGCAGGCAGTGAAAAGCTCTGAGATGTGTTGCCCTAGGTATTGCCCTAGTGATAATGTAGGCCGATTATAACGCCGAAAGGTTAGCATATGGTGTGTAACTATGATGCTCAGCCTAGCCTAAGTGCTATATATGTTGACTATGTGAACCCTTATCTATGAATGATATGTGGCCAGGCATAGGCCTTGTATTGTAAATTGTTTTATCATTTATTTTACTTGGTTGGTTTTTACATAATTGTTGTGGGCCAATAACCCACTTGTCTAGCATGTGTGGCTAAATGCAAAACGGTATCTGCAGATAGCTACTCAGAGAGTTACTCGAGCCCAAGCCAATGCCAATCCAGACATATAGGCCGATGTTGATGCCGACCAAGGAACGCTGTCTGTAGGCTAGGGTAGAGGCTAGGGCCAAGGAGTCGATCTTCCACCCCCACCGGTCAACCCCACCATGGCGCATGTCATGGCTCAACAAACACAAATTATGCATGCCATCTATGCCAGCCAGCAAGCCAATGCTAGCAACCACATTTCAAAGCTGGCTGACTTCTTAAGGACTTGACCCCTAACCTTCTCCTCAGCAGATGAACCACTCAAGGCCAAAGACTAGCTTCGAGATACTAAAAGAAAACTGTGACTTGCTAGATGTGCAGAGGAAGATCAGGTAGTTTTCGCCACCCATCAGCTCATGGGAGCAGTAGTAGCCTGGTGGGAGGACTATCTATCTGCCCGAGACCACAAAGGCACCATGATTGAAGACGACTCTGAGGGAGAAGCAGAAAGACAAGGAGTAGCTGTAAGAGAAATACAAAAGGAGAAGGTGGAGCAAGTCAAGCCAACCAAGCCCCTCGCGCCCAGCATACCCATCAAACCATCCCGTGGATGGAGTTCAAGTCAGCCTTCAAAGCCAACTTTATTCCTGCAGGGGTGATGAGAATGAAGAAGAATGAATTCCACACCCTAAAACAAGGGAACATGTCTTTGAGGACATGAATGAGGACCTACGTGTATAGCTGATCATTCAAGACTTTTCCAGTTTTCATCAACTTGTGAACAAAACCCTTATCTTGGAGAATGAAAAGAGGAATCTAGAAGCCAGCCGCAAGCGCAAGCAAATGGCACAGTGGCCCTAGGGGAGATTCGTCCATAAATTCTTCAACAACCCCTCTTTCTCAAGGCCAAGTCAACCAAGAGCTCCAACCCCAACGCCCCATCCAAGTGGTAGCTCCTTCCAGACCCCACGCCCAGGAGGCCAATCACCGGGACAAGCCTCACTGCCTCTCTCAACTGTTACAGCTGCAGGGAAAAATGGCATTTCGCCTATCGCTGCCCACAAAGCCAGATGACACCAATAAAGTTTAATATGGGGACCACTCTAGTTCATGGACAAGCTTCGGCCTCCAGCAAGGGATATCAAGCCCCCCAGTCTAACAAAGCAACTCTGACTTCCAACCGTGGTTGGGTTAATCACATCATCGTTGAGGAAGCTCAGGAGGCCGTAGGAGTTCTAATGGGTACGTTTTCTATCAAAACTATACCAGCACATACTCTCTTTGATTCTGGGGATTCACACTCATTTATAGCAAGAAGATATGTGAATAAGCTGGGGTTGTCCGCCTATCTGTTAAAAAAAACCAGTGGTACTTAGCTCATCTGCAGGGATTATTACCGCCACCTTAGTATGCTCTGGGGTAGAAATCACCATGGAAGAATTTGGTTTCCTAGCAGACTTAATAGTATTGAACTCCTAGACCTTGGGCATTATACTAGGGATGGATTGGCCTGCAAGACATTAGGGAATAATAAACTGTGCTACTAGGAGAGTAAGCCTAACCAAGTGTCTTGGGTTGACCATATAAGTAAAGGTGGATCGATCCTATCGTTGGGGTCGAGCGGTCTATCATTTTGAGGACATATCTCTGGAAGGGATGCTGGTAGTACAAAATTATCCTAAAGTATTCCTAAAGAATTGCCAAGTATACCATCAGACCATGATCTTGAGTTCGTCATCAACCCAAAGCCCGGTGTTGCCCCCTAAAAGACCTTATAGAATGACTGTTGATGAATTAGAGGAGTTTAAGAAACAACTCCAAGATCAACATGATAAGGATTTCATCAGGTCCAGTTCCTCACCTTAGGGGTCTCCGGTGCTCTTTGTTAAGAAGAAGGATGGAAATGACCGAATGTGTGTGGATTACCAGTCCTTGAATGAAGTGACCATCAAAACTAAGTGCCCCTGCCTAGGATTGATGACCTATTGACCAGCTTGGGGGTGCTACCATGTTCTCCAAAATCGACCTAAGTTCGGGAAATCACCAGTTAAAGATTAGGGCTGAAGACATTTCAAGACAGCTTTTACCGCCAGATATGGAATGTATGAATATACGATCATGTCTTTTGGCCTAACCAATGCCCTGGCCTACTTCATGAATCTCATGAACAAAGTCTTTATGGAATACCTAAACATATTTGTGGTGGTTTTCATCGACGACATCCTCATCTACTCCAAGAATGCCGAAGAATATGCCGAGCACCTACGCCTAGTACTAGAAAAGTTAAAAGAACACCAGTTGTATGCCAAAAACAGCAAGTGTGAATTCTGGCTAAAAGATATCCGCTTTCTAGGCCATATAGTGTCTGCCAAGGAGTATCCATTGACCTAGCCAATATAGAAGTCATGGTGGAATGGAAACAGCCCATTACCGTCACAGAAGTGAGAAGTTTTTTTAGACTGGTAGGATACTACAGGAGATTTATAGAAGGATTCTCCCGGATTGCCAAGCCATTGACACAACTACTCAACAAGGAGGAGAAATTTGAATGAACAAAGGCTTGTGAAGAAAGTTTTCAAGAGCTAAAGAAGAAAACTAACCTCCACCCTTGTGCTAGTCTTGCCAGACATACGTAAGGACTTTGAGGTATATTGTGATGCCTCACGCCAAGGCCTTGGGTGTGTACTGATGCAAGGGGGTAAGGTTGTGGCATATGCATCCAGATAGTTTGCCCTCATGAAGCAAATTATCCTACGCACGACATGGAATTAGCATCGGTGGTGCATGCCATAAAGATCTGGTGACACTATTTGATCGGTAACCATTGCGACATATATACCGACCATAAGAGCCTCAAGTACATCTTCACACAGTCAGACCTCAACCTGAGGCAGAGCAGATGGTTGGAGCTGATTAAAGATTATGACTTACATGTTCACTACCATCCTGGCAAGGCTAATGTGGTAGTGGATACCCTAAGCCGTAAAGCCTACTACAATAATCTCATGGTTCAAGAGCACTAGCCTGAGCTTCATAAAGAATTAATGACGCTCAACCTAGAGATAATAGAACAAGGCACCATAACAGCCATGGAGATACAACCAAGTATAGAAGAGCAGATCATAACTGCACAGAAGGAGAACTCAACCGCTTTGAGGTTAAGAAGCTTGATGGAAAAAGGAAGGCTCCGAAGATAACTGAGGATCAACAAGGTGTTCTAAAGTATGGGACACGTATCTTTGTTCCCAACCAAAAGGATCTTAAAAACCTAATACTTAGGGAAGACCATAGCTCCGCGTATTCCCTTCACCCCGAAAGTACCAAGATGTATCAAAACATGAAGCAGTGGTACTGATGGCCACGCATGAAGAGGGACATCACCGAAGATGTAAAATAATATTTAAAGGCAATTTCTGTCAAACAAAATAACCTAAGTCTTGCCTTGATAAGCCCTGCATGATTTACTTACACATTGTGTATTGGCTCGCAGAGCACGGTGGATTTGTGCTTACCCTCGCATTATCACAACCAGAAATAGGAAACCAGGATCACTACACCTTTTATGCTGCACCTGACAAGGGAATTAGAATGACTTTCAAAAGTTCGAGTTCTAGACGAGTAGACTTGATGAAGATTGTGTGCACATATATTATCTAGACCTAGATAATTCCTATTACACACATTTACCCCTCAGTCACTTGTCTGTGGATGTTGGTCCTACTTTTGTTTATGCTTTCTGCTGCTGTCTTTTGTATTGTAGGTATTTGGCCAGATTGGCCCTTTTTAAACTATCACCTGACGTGGTGTATTTCAACTCTGATATGTAATATTATGGTTCGGTATATTTCATGCGATGTATGAATTGATGCAGCAATATATCTATGAGCACTATCTGCTGATTCAGAGAATAGTACAGTAAATTACAAAGAATTCTGGGTTGAAAAATCTGGGTCCAACAAAGCGTCTAGCGTTCAAAAGGAGGTTTTAAGAGCTGGTGGCACCGAGGGTGCAGTCAGGGGCCGCCTGGAGTCCAGTCATGCGGGTGGGGAGGGCTAGGGGAACAGATGCATCTAGGGGCTCAGGTGGGAAGGGATTAGGGGGTAGATGATGGCCAATGGTGGGCAATTTCGTTCAACTTCCAATGGTACTCTTGTTTCTAATAGGCTAGCTCCCCATGAGAAGGCTGATTCTCTATGCTAGTTTATTTTCAAGACAAATAGAATTGGGTTATTTTAGGAAGTTAGGTGTTTGATACAGTTTAAAACAGTAAGACGAGAAGCTGGGAGCAGGAGTTGTACCAAATGGGGCCTTAAAATGAACTGCCAATGCCTCAACTCTTAGGCCAAACGTTTATTAACATTCATATCTAGAAGAAATACATTCCCACAAAAGGGAGAAAAGTTAATAAGACTCTGTTTGAAATGTAGGAATTTTTTTTATTTCTAAGGAAAAATGAACTGTTTGGTATATAATTCCTGCCGTAAATACAGGTTTCCTTCAGGCACGCAAACGATTACCAGCGTGAATGGCCCTTTAAACCGCGTGCATGGCATGCTTGTGAAGAATCTGGACCAATGAGGGGTCAATACTCAAGAACACACACTCAAATACATCCTTTGAATTCTGAACAAACAAACAAGTACTTCGCCATCGAAAGACATCGCCCAGAAGCAGTACTTTACTTCCACGATCCTACCACGGCAGCCAACCTTTGAACCTCTCCTCCTTCACGGGCTTTAGGCGCCGCCGGTCTCCGATGGTGCCGACGGGCTGCGGCGGCTTCTTAGCGGGCACTGTGGTGCTCCCTAAGTCCACCTCCATGCATGGATTGGTCCTCACGACGACGCGCTTAGCAGAGGCTGAACCAGTGTTCCGTATCTGCTTGCAAGGCGGAGGGCGGAATAATGTTGGGCACGCGAAGGTGTCCAGCAAGACTAGAACCTGCACGCCGCCCTTGGCGAGGCGAGGGTCGGCGCAGGCTCCGGACACGTAGGCGCATACCTTCTTCCTTGCGGCGACCACGGCGCCGCGGTCGAGCGGGTGCTTCACGAGCGGGAGGACGTCCGCGGCGAGAGCCCATTCCACGAGCTCGGGGCGGCGCAGCTTGCGCGACGGCTGCCTCCGGAGGGCGATGTCCTCGGCCACCTTCTCGACGATCCGGTTGTCCGGGCCGACCGGGATGTGCCTCCTGATGACGACCCTGACGTCCGCCATCAGCGCCGGGGGCGGTGGTGGTCCTGCCGGGCCGCGTCGGCCACCGCGGCTCGATGGCGGGAAGAAGGTGGCAAGCTGAAGACGGCTGTCCAGACGAACCGCCGGAACGGCAGGAAGATGCTTGTCCATCGCGCGCTCTTCGATCTGATTGCTTGAACCGAGCGAGTCGACGGATCAAGCAAGGGGAATGCGAGGCGCCAAGCAATGAGGCGAATAGCTAGTTGAGCGCCCGTATTTATGGCGGGAGGAATGGGCATGCTCACCGACTTGTTTGCCTTCTCGGAATCGGTTTCGGACATCAACGGACCAGCCCATGCAAATCTGGTTGTCGCCGGTGGAAGCGCATCTGGTACCTGCTGTTCTTCTGATCGGAATCCGAGTCCGGATCGGAAGCGATGCGCACTGGCACTCGTTTGCTGTTGGGCTTGTAGCTTGCAAATTGGTCGATGCACTCGTACGAAAATAAGGAGCAAAAGTCGTTCCGGAGGAAAAAAAAATTCTTCTCCATTGCAATTGGAGTTGCCCAGCATCTTAACGGCAACGTGGGCATCCCCGGGAGTAGCACACCCTTAAATACAAAGCCATAGCCTCCCTGTCCAAGCTTGTCTCTGAAAGGGCTTGTGATTGCAGCGATAACAGTGTAGGCGTACCTCGTCGAGCTGAGCATATGTTGCATTCGAAGGAACCTCTCGACTACATCAATTGTTATCCTTGTTTTCTAGTATTTCTGGGCAAGGAAGGTCAGTACTGCCAGCGGCGCCAACACAAACCGGCATAATACTGCATACAAACAAGTTTACATATATGGCAAGAATAGCAAGTGTGAATGTGTAAATACAATACGATAATGTAGCTGTGATGATGTGGAATGTATAGTTCTAAAGTATCTCAAATCCACTTCATAATCCACATGGCAATTGGTATTGTGACGCTGAAGCCCAGATAGAAGTTTGCCATAGCCATACTAGGTGGTCTAAGTTCCTCATTTACGCATCTCCAAAAACTGAAGTCAATCACAAGAATGTCCACAATTCAATCCTTGATGCATGTACTAGACGTTGGTTTTTCACAAAGGAGCTACAAGACAATGCCATGGTACAGAAAAGGGATTAGAGAGGGAACCAATGCTTTTGAGATGAGATAGCGCATGGGCGAAAACGGAACTCACAAAATCGACACACACTACAGGTCACAGAAAAGAATTAAAGAGGGGAAGGCGGCCCAGAAGAGCGGCTGATGTTTGCGTTGATCAAAGCAGGTTCTTCGAGCTACAGGATTGCTCAAGGCAACGGCGGAGGTGCTCGGCCAGGTGTTGCAGGACCTACTCAAGGCAACTCGGCATTCGGCAAACCGATGAGCAGGTCACATTAAAACTCTCTAAATTTTGATCCTGGTTCGGCCACTACTCCTATCCTCTTATATGCTGAACATCTAGTGTGTCTAGTACGTCTTGGTAGGAATTTTATGAGGTCACGGATTTATTCTTGACCTTCATATTTCTAGGTGTGTACTAAGAGAGACTCACTCATGTGTGTGGTGTGTGTGGTGTGTGTATGCTTATGTGTCTACCTTGTAATCGTAAAATAAAAGGTTCATGTGTATGCTTTAGACGATATATATAGTGTATATTAAAAATTGAGTATATTGCATTAGAACTCCCCAAATTTGTATGACTATATCACTTTGCTCCTTGAACCTGCAAATTTCTTTCTTGGCTCCCTAAACTTACAACCATTTTCATGGCATGTCATTTTCACTGTTAGATGATTGAGTTTGCTGACATGGATTCGATGTAGGAGATAAGCGCTGATGTGGCACTTGTTCCACTGCTCTCCTACACTTTCCTCTCGCGCCTCCTAGCCTCTTCTTTTTAGCTTTCTAAAAGGTGTTTTTTAGCTTTTCTACAGTAACTAGCTTTTAAATAGAGTATCTTTTCAAGGTGAGGACTACAAGTTAATTGTACTATACATTATAGCGACTTCATTTATATCGGTCAAAATCGTACACGAGTTCCTCTTACTCCGTACTCTCTCACATAAATAGCACAAAAGTCATAAGGCGCAGCCAAAAACCATAAACCACAGCAAAAAAGAACAGGCCCTAAACATTTCTTGCCTACGGTAGGCAGCACTGAGGCCGTAGCTCGTGGCGGCAGTAGCGTGGCCCAAGTTGCCAATGCTCATCGGCGGCCCAAGGGCACATGGTTGCGGCGACCCATCCATATTCACCCTTGGCTTCGACCGGTGAGGCCAGTGCTCACTCATGTTGTTGGTTCTGCTGCTACTCCTTGCTGGAAGAGAGATGGCTGGTTCTACTACTACTACTTGGTGGTTCCGCCGCAACAACTCAGTGACCTAATCTGCCATGAGCCTATGAGTTACTCTTATCATGTCACAACTCAACTGTTTATTTTAAAATTAGTAAATTTAATTTAAAAAATAAAAACAAGTGTTACTTGGTTTGCCTGAGTTTGAATTTATTTGCATGTTGTTTAGCTTAAAAAAGGCTTCTCTTTGAGAAGTAATTTTAGTAAAAATAATTAAATTATTAAATAAAAGAAATTTTGATTTTTTAAAAAAAATCCTAATTCAAATTAATTATTTGAAAGTGTTTGGATTTTTATTAGGGAGTTTAAAAATCAATTTCAAAGTTAAAAAAGTATTTTCACGTATAAAAATAAAGACCAAATTAAGTTTTAAATATTTTTCCTAAGTCCACAATAGCTTCAGGATTTTTGTGAATTTTTGGGATTGATTTGCTATTTTCAATGATTTTCTTGATTTTCTTAGATTTTCTAATTTTAAAAGGATTTAAAAATTCAAACAAATCTCACAAGATCACCCATCCTCACACTTCTCTCCCACCAGCATGCCTAACAATGGAATTCTTAAGGGACCTGGTGCCATACTTCTTCTATCTTCATGTTGAGCCAATTACTTTTAGCCTACTGTTCCCTGCAACCTGTTCATCATCTTCAACAGACCGACTGAAGCGCAAAGCAGAGCCCATGGCCTCCTTTTCTCTCCAAGTTAAATCTCAAGCCAAGCCTTATCTCCACCTCGTGCAAAAACATAAAACAATTCAAATTACACAAGCCACTAATTTCTGGCTGTTTCTCTCCATTTGACTCGCTGGTTTTCTGTTTTTTTAGCGAAAACCACCGCCATTATTTTCGGCCATAATTTTGGCAATCAATTCCGATCATTTCGTAGCTCCTTTTTGCCGATAAATTGAGCTACAGATGCCTCACATCATTCCCCACAACATCTTCTCTCGATTTTGCACGAAAACCTCTGAAGCTCCCTCAATCGGCCTTTTCCATACTCTGTTGGTCCTCAAATTTTTTCTGAAACTCCAAAAGAGCCTCGGGAGCGAGACTGTCCTCCCTACACTTTTTGTTCAGCTTTGCACGCAATATGGAACAAACGGTTAATAGAATTGTACTCCTTATAATCTAAAATATCCTGAATGTCCCTGTTAAGCCCTTCAAAAAATCTAGCCATTTTAGCCTCCTCAGTTTCTTCTAACCCACAACATAGACAACCGATTTGTAGTTCTTGATAGCGATCTTCTACGATGTTTCTACCTTGTTTTAAACATTGTAATTTATTCAGCAAATCATGAGAGTAGTATGAAGGCACAAATCTAAGTCTCATAGTTCTCTTTAAGGCATCCCGTGTTCTAGGTATGTGTTGTTCATTGTGGCATAATTCATTCCACCAGATAGATGCAAAATCAGTGAACTCACTAGTAACAGCCCTAACCCTTTTATTTTCTAGAAATTCATGGCATGAAAATTTTTGGTCTAAAGCTAACTCCCATGCGAGATAAGCATCAGGAGCATATTTACCAACAAAAGGAGGTATAGTGAACTTAATTTTACCAAGTGCATCATCACGCTTTAATACCTCACGTGGTGGCTCTCTTCTCATACTTTAGCGATTGAAGCATCGTTGAAGATTTTCACGAGCATTGTCGGAATTGAAACCACCCTCAGACTCCGTATCGGCAACATATGGGCTCTCTTCATCTCTTACCTCATTGGCCCATGAGCGAGCAACAGATGGGTCACGGCGTGGTTGTATAACGCCGACAACAGCGGGGGTGACAGCAGGAGAGGGAGCTCTCTCTAGCTGCTCCACTCGTGTAGTAATCGCTGCAAGATCGTTATTTGTGCGATCTAGAACCATCTCAAGACGCTCCGAATGTTGACTCAACAAGCGTGAAAATCTCTGCATGATGTCTCTCGTACAAGGCGTGAGAGATGTATCTTCCTCAACATTGGACCTGCTATTCTCCCCTTATGGCCTTGAACCTGCCATTGTTAGTAGAAAACAAAGAATAAAACACAGTGTTTATGTCGCTATTAACTACTAGGTTCTGGAGGCTCAAAATTCACTCACACTCAAGCTTATACCAAGTTCTTACGAGCTCTTTACCAATGCAGCAAGGAAGTGGTACAACCGGTGGCTGGTTCGTGATGCTCTCACTTGATGAATAGCCCAACGATTGTGAGGAACAATACCTGCTGAGTTAGTAGGGAGTGGAGCTCGGAAGGCTTCAATATGGTAGCAAGGATTAACAACAATCAAATCAGTAATTGCAAGTTGAATAATTGTTCAACGTACTAATCGATATTGCTGATCCAAGGCTAGTTTGAGTAGAAACAACAGCTAGTCTCAAAGATGGAAGGGGCAATGTTTTGGCAAAATCAACAACTTTTCAGTTGAGACAAAACCCAAATTCTGAAGGGAAGACCAAGAAAAAGGGCAAAACCAAAAACTAAAAACTTGCGATGCAGGTTTAGGTCCAAAGATGGCCGATTTTGGGGGTCTTGGAGGGTGATAGGCGCAAGCTAGTCATTTTTTCTGGATGTGCCTCGTCGTTAGCTTTACAACGAGTACAAGAACGTCGAAAACAGACACCGTATGCAAAAGTTATGCCCGTTTTACTGAAGGTGTCTCTAAATAAAATTCCTACTCGGACTAGAAACCGAAACGGGTTCAACTTGAAACTGCTATATCTTTTAAACCCATGGGCCAAACTTGATAAAGGGCATTTCGCCAATCGCTGCCCACAAAGCTAGATGACACCAATAAAGTTTAATGTGGGGACCACTCTAGTTCATGGACAAGCTTCGGCCTCCAGCAAGGGATATCAAGCCCCCCAGTCTAACAAAGCAACTCCGACTTCCAACCGTGGTTGGGTTAATCACATCATCGTTGAGGAAGCTCAGGAGGCCGAAGGAGTTCTAATGGGTATGTTTTCTATCAAAACTATACCAGCACATACTCTCTTTGATTCTGGGGATTCACACTCATTTATAGCAAGAAGATATGTGAATAAGCTAGGGTCGTCCGCCTATCTGTTAAAAAAACAGTGGTACTTAGCTCATCTGCAGGGATTATTACCGCCACCTTAGTATGCTCTGGGGTAGAAATCACCATGGAAGAATTTGGTTTCCTAGCAGACTTAATAGTATTGAACTCCTAGACCTTGGACATTATACTAGGGATGGATTGGCTAGCAAGACATTAGGGAATAATAAATTGTGCTACTAGGAGAGTAAGCCTAACCAAGTGTCTTGGGTTGACCATATAAGTAACCATCAAAACTAAGTGCCCCTGCCAAGGATTGATGACCTATTGACCAGCTTGGGGGTGCTACCATGTTCTCCAAAATCGACCTAAGTTCGGGAAATCACCAGCTAAAGATTAGGGCTGAAGACATTTCAAGACAGCTTTTACCACCAGATATGGACTGTATGAATATACGATCATGTATTTTGGCCTAACCAATGCCCCGGCCTACTTCATGAATCTCATGAACAAAGTCTTTATGGAATACCTAAACATATTTGTGGTGGTTTTCATCGACGACATCCTCATCTACTCCAAGAATGCCGAAGAATATGCCAAGCACCTACGCCTAGTACTAGAAAAGTTAAAAGAACACCAGTTGTTTGCCAAAAACAGCAAGTGTGAATTCTCGCTAAAAGATATCCGCTTTTTAGGCCATGTAGTGTCTGCCAAGGAGTATCCATCGACCTAGCCAATATAGAAGTCGTGGTGGAATGGAAACAGCCCATTACCGTCACAGAAGTGAGAAGTTTTTTTAGGCTGGTAGGATACTACAGGAGATTTATAGAAGGATTCTCCCGGATTGCTAAGCCATTGACACAACTACTCAAGAAGGAGGAGAAATTTGAATGAACAAAGGCTTGTGAAGAAAGTTTTCAAGAGCTAAAGAAGAAACTAACCTCCACCCTCGTGCTAGTCTTGCCAGACATACGTAAGGACTTTGAGGTATATTGTGATGCCTCACGCCAAGGCCTTGGGTGTGTACTGATGCAAGGGGGTAAGGTTGTGGCATATGCATCCAGATAGCTTTGCCCTCATGAAGCAAATTATCCTACGCACGACATGGAATTAGCATCGGTGGTGCATGCCATAAAGATCTGGTGACACTATTTGATCGGTAACCATTGCGACATATATACCGACCATAAGAGCCTCAAGTACATCTTCACACAGTCAGACCTCAACTGAGGCAGAGCAGATGGTTGGAGCTGATTAAAGATTATGACTTACGTGTTCACTACCATCCTGGCAAGGCTAATGTGGTAGTGGATGCCCTAAGCCGTAAAGCCTACTACAATAATCTCATGGTTCAAGAGCAACAGCCTGAGCTTCATAAAGAATTAATGACGCTCAACCTAGAGATAATAGAACAAGGCACCATAGCAGCCATGGAGATACAACCAAGTATAGAAGAGCATATCATAACTGCACAGAAGGAGAACTCAACCGCTTTGAGGTTAAGAAGCTTGATGGAAAAAAGGAAGGCTCCGAAGATAACTGAGGATCAACAAGGTGTTCTAAAGTATGGGACACGTATCTTTGTTCCCAACCAAAAGGATCTTAAAAACCTAATACTTAGGGAAGACCATAGCTCCGCGTATTCCCTTCACCCCGAAAGTACCAAGATGTATCAAAACATGAAGCAGTGGTACTGATGGCCACACATGAAGAGGGACATCACCGAAGATGTTGCCTGTTGTGATGTATGTCAAAGAGTGAATGCCGAACATCATAGACTAGCAGGATTATTACAGCCATTGCAAATACCCAGTGGAAGTGGGAAGAGATTGGATGGACTTCATCACTAGGCTACCGTGAACCAAATCGGGGTACGACTCCATATGGGTTATAATAGATAGACTGAACAAAGTCGCCCACTTCATCCCTGTCAAAACTACCAACAAAGGAGACAAGCTGGTAGAGCTGTACATGTCCTGCATCGTGTGTTTGAATGGCGTGCCAAAAAGGATAGTTTTAGATTGAGGTTCTTATTTTACCTCTCACTTCTGGGCTAGCCTTCATGAAGCCCTCGGCACCCATCTAGGTTTTAATACTGCCTACCATCCACAAACAGATGGCCAAACAGAGAGGGAAAATCAAATACTAGTTATCAAACCTGTGCTCTAGATTTCACTAAGGATTTGAAGAAATGCCTGCCCTACACCGAATTTGCTTACAACAATAGTTATCAAACCGGCCTAAAGATGTCCCCATTTGAAGCCTTATATGGAAGGAAATGTTGGACCCCTCTACACTAGTCAAAAGTAGGAGAGGGCTATATCTTCAGACCAGAAACCTTGAAGCAGGCTGAAGAAAAGGTCCGCCTGATTAGGGATCAGTTGCAAGCCGCTCAATCAAGACAAAAGAGTTACACGAATCAGAGGCATAGGCCATTAAGTTTTGAGATTGGAGATTACATTTACCTGAAGGTGTCACCCTTGCGAGGAGTTAGAATGTTCAAAGTCAAAGGCAAGCTCGACTCATGTTATGTTGGACCATTTCCAATTGTGGCCAAGAAAGGAGAGGTAGCTTACCAACTAGAGCTGCCCACAAGCCTATCCGATGTGCATAATGTCTTCCACGTATCCCAACTCAAGAAGTGTCTTCGGGTGCCAGAAGATCAAACCTCGTTGGAAACAATCAAGCTTGAGAGTGACCTAACCTACAAGGAGCGTCCCATCAAGATCCTTGACTTTGTAGAAAAGAAGACAAGGAATCAGACCATCCACTTATGCAGGGTACAATGGAACCGTCATACCAAGAAGGAAGCCACCTGGGAACGCAAAGATTAACTAAGAATAGATTACCCTTACTTATTCTCGGACTAGGCTGAATCTTAGGGTCAAGATTCTTCTTAAAGTGGGTAGACTTGTGACATCCAGAAAATTTGGATCCTAAAAAAATGTGTAACTTTTGAAATATTTTGTAATGCATCTTCTTGGCATTTAGATTTTTATGGATTTTTCCTTGGATTTTGGTTGAGGTTCCAACAAATAAGAAATAATGGAAACCTAATACCGAAAGAAAGGTATAGTTAATAAAAGAAAATATTAATTTAGAAGTGAATCTGAAAAGATGATTCAACAATTAGGGTAGAAGAACTCACGTAGAATCAGTAGCAGAACTGCGGCCGTGAGCTGAACCACCAAAAATAAGGAATTGGCACGTACCACTGCCAAGCACCTGTGCTACCGTAGCTCTGCTCCCGCGTCACCACAAGGACACCGTCACATCCTAGCCCTCCCATTTTGACCTTCTGCCAAGCCAAAGGATGATGACACGCCACTAAGACCGCCACGCCATACCACTTGAGTTAGCCACAGCGTGCGCCCATGCAGTTGTGACCCAACGCCATGTCTGCCCCATTAGCAGCCATACGGTCATCTGCCGGCCATGCTATGGCGTGTGTCACCATGTATCACCTTGACCGCCTCTGTTAGATTTAGTCTTGATGAAGCTATGGACAAGGCCACACTCGAAGCCGCAGCCGAAGCAGCAGTCGAAACTACAAAAGTCGAAGGCTTCATGTACTTTAGCTCCGAGTACGAGGCAGTAGAAAGTTTGAGAACCTGTTTGTGCTTGGACATGGTCGTAAAATAGCCATGGCCATAAAATAGCTGAGGTCGTAAATAGCCAGGGTCATAAAACAGCTATGGTCGTAAAACAACTTAGGTCGTAAAATAGCTATGGTCGTAAAGCAACCGTGGTCGTAAAGTAGCTATGATTGTAAGACAATATGGTCATAAGTCGTAGGAGCTGCGGTGGTCATAGCAGCTACCGTGGTCATTGTCGATACTCAAAAAAACACTATAGCAGCCGGAGCATCCGAGTATGCGAGAAGTCAAAAGACATGGAGGTCGTGTGTGTGTGTGTGTGTGTGCATGGAGCCTAATTAAACTTTGTAATCCTGAGGAAGAATGGAGCCAAAGGGGAAGATTGAGCGATTCAGTCCAAACAGCCTCATACCACCTGGCGGTGCCTCCTCAGGCTATCCTCTCGCTTCTGTGTCATCCGGATTGCCACCCATGCCCTAACTTAAGTGTGATAGACTACGTCGTACCTTGCAGCACGTCGCCATCATGACAACGTGCTTGAAGCATCGGGCTCTGTAGCCATGCCGATGCCACGCCATCCGCCTTGACCAGCCAAATGCCCCTCCCGTCGCTAACCCTTCTCACCAGCTATAAAGCCATGCTCATGCCCCCAACAACACCGCACCACCACACTCCCCCTCCCACCACGAAGAATCGCCCTTTAGCAGTCTGTAGGAGCACCGACGGCTCCATCTTCTCTAGCTACGACCAACGGGAGGACCGCTGATTAGAGATGCCACGAGTTGATTCCTCCGAGCCGAAGCCTCATTGGAGTACCACAACACCATTCCCACCCTCGGCCGAGCCCATCACCACTTGCATCTCCTCTATTCCTTGTCGCCTCAAGATGCTAGACCACCACCACAACTTCCAAGCCGCGTAGACCGCTGAGGTAATATCCTGCCACCACAAGATGCTACCAGATCAAGGAATCACTTTAATTCACTTTGATTTGCTGTAGCTTCCCCTCCCCTGCTCCGCCGTCGCCGACCGCCACTCTGGCCAAATTGGCCGGTGAGGTTTTTGTCTAGGGGTAGGCGCGGGCATAAGCAATCTATTTGTGGATGCTCACCTCTGCTCACTGCCCCTGTTGCTGGCGGTGAGCCTCTTTGCTACCGGCGAAGGGAGGGTGGGCACACTGTTCATAGGTGATTAAGTATTAACCCAATGATTAATTAGGACTAACTTTAAATAGACATAACTTATTCATCTTAACTCCAAATTAAGTAAAACAAATTTATAAATTTATATAAATTTAATATCTGTCCAATAGAACCAAAACCATGAATTTTAGAGCTCATTTGAATTTTTGTGAGAATTTATTTGGTTTTACTATTTTTTTATCCAATTCCCGTGCAACGTAAAATAGCATATGAGGTACAAGACGAAGAGGCAGAAGCCGAAGCAAGCCACGACCAGTAGGACCAAGCCAATTGCGACCTAGGCAAGTCAATACTTTGATTATGTTGAATCTACATTTTATGCAATCTATTTCTGTTTAAAATATCAAATTACATGCCATTATTTTATATGCAAATCTATGATAGTTTTAATATTCGAGTTACATGCCTATTATTTATCTTGCGAGCATTACATTCCCTTTGAACATTTGAGAATTCGAGCCTTGTCGCCCTATGAAAACTATAATTGTAACTTTTGAAAATAAGTCTACACCTATACGCTCTGCTTAGTACTGCTTAGATACTTGAGGGCATTAACTTGCCCTGGCATCATTTCAACATGAAAACTTGGTTTGTGCAGTCATTGATGTAAGGTGGCTGGTATGTTGTAACATGGCTATTTTATGCTCCCAAAAATCTCAAATTGCTTAACTATCTGACCAAATCTTGTGATGACCTCCCAGTGTATAACTGTACAACCACAAGCTGGCAAATTGTAGGCAGGGCTAACTAATTTGCATTGACCCAGTGTGGGTTGCACCAGTGTGACCACGGGCGTGCAGAGGATGGCCACATCCTTCGATGTGGCAGCGTAAGAGGGGGCTTCTGGAAGGGTGGTCGTACCCCTACGAGAGTGAAACCTTAGCGGACGTGGCCCTGCTGGGAAGATGCATTGTAATAGCAGTCTTGTTATGATTACTCAGCCGTGTGCCTAAGGAAGCATGTAATGGGCATTGTGTGATAATCATATCTTGTAGTTAAAGTGTACAACCTCTGTAGAGTCAAAACTATTCGAATAGCCGTGCCCATGGTTAAGGGTGGACATGGGAACTTAAACCAGATATAGTTCTATTTCAAAACCTTTGTGGGTGGGATTGGAAAAGTGGCGGGTAGTGAAAAGCCCTGAGATGTGTTGCCCTGGGTGTCGCCCCAGTGATAAGATAGGCGGATTATAAAGCCGAAAGGTTCGCATATAGTGCAGGAGCCATGTAACGGTAGATGGAATCTGAACTACTATTATTACAGCATTATTTCACCTAGATATCATGTTTTAGTTCAAACTGCTAGGTCTCAGAAAATTTCTATGTAAAATAATATTTAAAGGCAATTTCTGTCAAACAAAATAACCTAAGTCTTGCCTTGATAAGCCCTGCATGATTTACTTACACATTGTGTATTGGCTCGCAGAGCACGGTGGATTTGTGCTTACCCTCGCATTATCACAACCAGAAATAGGAAACCAGGATCACTACACCTTTTATGCCGCACCTGACAAGGGAATTAGAATGACTTTCAAAAAGTTCGAGTCCTAGACGAGTAGACTTGATGGAGATTGTGTGCACATATATTATCTAGACCTAGATAATTCCTATTACACACATTTACCCCTCAGTCACTTGTCTGTGGATGTTGGTCCTACTTTTGTTTATGCTTTCTGCTGCTGTCTTTTGTACTGTAGGTATTTGGCCAGATTGGCCCTTTTTTAAACTATCACCCGACGTGGTGTATTTCAACTCTGATATGTAATATTATGGTTCGGTATATTTCATGCGATGTATGAATTGATGCAGCAATATATCTATGAGCACTATCTGCTGATTTAGAGA
Organism: Dendrocalamus latiflorus; assembly: GCA_017311315.1. Lineage (NCBI taxonomy): Eukaryota > Viridiplantae > Streptophyta > Magnoliopsida > Poales > Poaceae > Dendrocalamus > Dendrocalamus latiflorus. The sequence continues at coordinate 38,390,099 of CM029611.1, forward strand.
ATAGTACAGTAAATTACAAAGAATTCTGGGTTGAAAAATCTGGGTCCAACAAAGCGTCTAGCGTTCGAAAGGAGGTTTTAAGAGCTGGTGGCACCGAGGGTGCAGTCAGGGGCCGCCTGGAGTCCAGTCATGCGGGTGGGGAGGGCTAGGGGAACAGATGCATCTAGGGGCTCAGGTGGGAAGGGATTAGGGGGTAGATGATGGCCAATGGTGGGCAATTTCGTTCAACTTCCAATGGTACTCTTGTTTCTAATAGGCTAGCTCCCCATGAGAAGGCTGATTCTCTATGCTAGTTTATTTTCAAGACAAAATAGAATTGGGTTATTTTAGGAAGTTAGGTGTTTGATACAGTTTAAAACAGTAAGACGAGAAGCTGGGAGCAGGAGTTGTACCAAATGGGGCCTTAAAATGAACTGCCAATGCCTCAACTCTTAGGCCAAACGTTTATTAACATTCATATCTAGAAGAAATACATTCCCACAAAAGGGAGAAAAGTTAATAAGACTCTGTTTGAAATGTAGGAATTTTTTTTTTATTTCTAAGGAAAAATGAACTGTTTGGTATATAATTCCTGCCGTAAATACAGGTTTCCTTCATGCACGCAAACGATTACCAGCGTGAATGGCCCTTTAAACCGCGTGCATGGCATGCTTGTGAAGAATCTGGACCAATGAGGGGTCAATACTCAAGAACACACACTCAAATACATCCTTTGAATTCTGAACAAACAAACAAGTACTTCGCCATCGAAAGACATCGCCCAGAAGCAGTACTTTACTTCCACGATCCTACCACGGCAGCCAACCTTTGAACCTCTCCTCCTTCACGGGCTTTAGGCGCCGCCGGTCTCCGATGGTGCCGACGGGCTGCGGCGGCTTCTTAGCGGGCACTGTGGTGCTCCCTAAGTCCACCTCCATGCATGGATTGGTCCTCACGACGACGCGCTTAGCAGAGGCTGAACCAGTGTTCCGTATCTGCTTGCAAGGCGGAGGGCGGAATAATGTTGGGCACGCGAAGGTGTCCAGCAAGACTAGAACCTGCACGCCGCCCTTGGCGAGGCGAGGGTCGGCGCAGGCTCCGGACACGTAGGCGCATACCTTCTTCCTTGCGGCGACCACGGCGCCGCGGTCGAGCGGGTGCTTCACGAGCGGGAGGACGTCCGCGGCGAGAGCCCATTCCACGAGCTCGGGGCGGCGCAGCTTGCGCGACGGCTGCCTCCGGAGGGCGATGTCCTCGGCCACCTTCTCGACGATCCGGTTGTCCGGGCCGACCGGGATGTGCCTCCTGATGACGACCCTGACGTCCGCCATCAGCGCCGGGGGCGGTGGTGGTCCTGCCGGGCCGCGTCGGCCACCGCGGCTCGATGGCGGGAAGAAGGTGGCAAGCTGAAGACGGCTGTCCAGACGAACCGCCGGAACGGCAGGAAGAAGATGCTTGTCCATCGCGCGCGCTCTTCGATCTGATTGCTTGAACCGAGCGAGTCGACGGATCAAGCAAGGGGAATGCGAGGCGCCAAGCAATGAGGCGAATAGCTAGTTGAGCGCCCGTATTTATGGCGGGAGGAATGGGCATGCTCACCGACTTGTTTGCCTTCTCGGAATCGGTTTCGGACATCAACGGACCAGCCCATGCAAATCTGGTTGTCGCCGGGGAAGCGCATCTGGTACCTGCTGTTCTTCTGATCGGAATCCGAGTCCGGATCGGAAGCGATGCGCACTGGCACTCGTTTTGCTGTGGGCTTGTAGCTTGCAAATTGGTCGATGCACTCGTACGAAAATAAGGAGCAAAAGTCGTTCCGGAGGAAAAAAAATTCTTCTCCATTTGCAATTGGAGTTGCCCAGCATCTTAACGGCAACGTGGGCATCCCCGGGAGTAGCACACCCTTAAATACAAAGCCATAGCCTCCCTGTCCAGGCTTGTCTCTGAAAGGGCTTGTGATTGCAGCGATGACAGTGTAGGCGTACCTCGTCGAGCTGAGCATATGTTGCATTCGAAGGAACCTCTCGACTACATCAATTGTTATCCTTGTTTTCTAGTATTCTGGGCAAGGAAGGTCAATACTGCCAGCGGCGCCAACACAAACCGGCATAATACTGCATACAAACAAGTTTACATATATGGCAAGAATAGCAAGTGTGAATGTGTAAATACAATACGATAATGTAGCTGTGATGATGTGGAATGTATAGTTCTAAAGTATCTCAAATCCACTTCATAATCCACATGGCAATTGGTATTGTGACGCTGATGCCCAGATAGAAGTTTGCCATAGCCATACTAGGTGGTCTAAGTTCCTCAATTACGCATCTCCAAAAACTGAAGTCAATCACAAGAATGTCCACAATTCAATCCTTGATGCTGTACTAGACGTTGGTTTTTTCACAAAGGAGCTACAAGACAATGCCATGGTACAGAAAAGGGAATTAGAGAGGAACCAACGCTTTTGAGATGAGATAGCGCGCATGGGCGAAAACGGAACTCACAAAATCGACACACACTACAGGTCACAGAAAAAGAATAAAGAGGGGAAAGGCGGCCCAGAAGAGCGGCTGATGTTTGCGATGATCAAAGCAGGTGTTCTTCGAGCTACAGGATCTGCTCAAGGCAACGGCGGAGGTGCTCGGCCAGGTGTTGCAGGACCTACTCAAGGCAACTCGGCATTCGGCAAACCGATGAGCAGGTCGCATTACAAAACTCTCTAAATTTTGATCCTGGTTCGGCCACTACTCCTATCCTCTTATATGCTGAACATCTAGTGTGTCTAGTACGTCTTGGTAGGAATTTTATGAGGTCACGGATTTATTCTTGACATTCATATTTCTAGGTGTGTACTAAGAGAGACTCACTCATGTGTGTGGTGTGTGTGTGTGTTGTGTATGCTTATGTGTCTACCTTGTAATCGTAAAATAAAAGGTTCATGTGTATGCTTTAGACGATATATATAGTGTATATTAAAAATTGAGTATATTGCATTAGAACTCCCCAAATTTGTATGACTATATCACTTTGCTCCTTGAACTGCAAATTTCTTTCTTGGCTCCCATAAACTTACAACCATTTTCATGGGCATGTCATTTTCACTGTTAGATGATTGAGTTTGCTGAAGGATGCGATGTAGGAGATAAGCGCTGATGTGGCTTGTTCACTGCTCTCCTACACTTTCCTCTCGCGCCTCCTAGCCTCTTCTTTTTAGCTTTCTAAAAGGTGGTTTTTTAGCTTTTCTACAGTAACTAGCTTTTAATAGAGTATCTTTTCAAGGTGAGGACTACAAGTAACTGTACTATACATTATAGCGACTTCATTTATATCGTCAAAAATCGTACACGAGTTCCTCTTACTCCTGTACTCTCTCACATAAAATAGAACAAAAGTCATAAGGCGCACACCAAAAACCATAAACCACAGCAAAAAAGAACAGGCCCTAAACATTTCTTTGCCTACGGTAGGCAGCACTGAGGCCATAGCTTCGTGGCGGCAAGTAGCGTGGCCCAAGATGCCCAATGCTCATCGGCGGCCCAAGGGCACATGGTTGCGGCGACCCATCCATATTCACCCTTGGCTTCGAGGCTCTGGTGGAGGCCAAGTGCTCACTCATTTGTTGGTTTCTGCTGATGTCACTCCTTGCTGGAAGAGAGATGGCTGTTCTACTACTACTACTTGGTGGTTCCGCCGCAACAACTCAGTGACCTAATCTGCCATGAGCCTATGAGTTACTCTTATCATGTCACAACTCAACTGTTTATTTAAAAATTAGTAAATTTAATTTAAAAAATAAAAACAAGTGTTACTTGGTTTGCCTGAGTTTGAATTTATTTGCCTGTTGTTTAGCTTAAAAAAAGGCTCCTCTTTGAGAAGTAATTTAAGTAAAAATAATTAAATTATTAATAAAAGAAATTTTGATTTTTTAAAAAAATCCTAATTCAAATTAATTATTTGAAAGTGTTTGGATTTTTATTTGGGAGTTTAAAAATCAATTTCAAAGTTAAAAAAGTATTTCACGTATAAAATAAAGACCAAATTAAGTTTTAAATATTTTTCCTAAGTCCACAATAGCTTCAGGATTTTGTGAATTTTTGGGATTGATTTGCTATTTTCAATGATTTTCTTGATTTTCTTAGATTTTCTAATTTTAAAAGTATTTAAAAATTCAAAAAAATCTCACAAGATCACCCATCCTCACACTTCTCTCCCACCAGCATGCCTAACATTGGAATTCTCAAGGGACTTGGTGCCATACTTCTTCTATCTTCATGTTGAGCCAATTACTTTTAGCCTACTGTTCCCTGCAACCTGTTCATCATCTTCAACAGACCGACTGAAGAGCAAAGCAGAGCCATGGCCTCCTTTTCTCTCCAAGTTAAATCTCAAGCCAAGCCTTATCTCCACCTCATGCAAAAACAGAAAACAATTCAAATTACGCAAGCCACTAATTCCTGGCTGTTTCTCTCCATTTGACTCGCTGGTTTTCTGTTTTTTTTAGTGAAAAACCACAGCCATTATTTTCGGCCATAATTTTGGCAATCAATTCCAGTCATTTCGTAGCTCCTTTTTGCCTATAAATTAAGCTACAGGTGCCTCACATCATTCCCCACAACATCTTCTCTTGATTTTGCATGAAACCTCCGAAGCTCCCTCAATCGGCCTTTTCCATACTCTGTTGGTCCTCAAATTTTTTCTGAAACTCCAAAAGAGCCTCAGGAGCGGGACTGTCTTCCCTACACTTTTTGTTCAGCTTTGCACGCAATATGGAACAAACGGTTAATAGAATTGTACTCCTTATAATCTAAAATATCCTAAATGTCCCTATTAAGCCCTTCAAAAAATCTAGCCATTTTAGCCTCCTAAGTTTCTTCTAACCCACAACATAGACAACCGATTTGTAGTTCTTGATAGCGATCTTCTACGATGTTTCAACCTTGTTTTAAACATTGTAATTTATTCAGCAAATCACGAGAGTAGTATGAAGGCACAAATCTAAGTCTCATAGTTCTCTTTAAGGCATCCCATGTTCTAGGTATGTGTTGTTCATTGTGGCATAATTCATTCCACCAAATAGATGCAAAATTAGTGAACTCACTAGTAACAGCCCTAACCCTTTTATTTTCTAGAAATTCATGGCATGAAAATTTTTGGTCTAAAGCTAACTCCCATGTGATATAAGCATCAAGATCATATTTACCAACAAAAGGAGGTATAGTGAACTTAATTTTACCAAGTGCATCATCACGATTTAATACCTCACGTGGTGGCTCTCTTCTCATACTTTAGCGATTGAAGCATCGTTGAAGATTTTCACAAGCATTGTCGGAATAAAATTCCTACTCGGACTAGAAACCGAAACGGGTTCAACTTGAAATTGCTATATCTTTTAAACCCATGGGCCAAACTTGATGATTTTTTTGGAAGTTGTGGCTATATGCAGAAGGTCTCCACCAATTTTTGTTGGTTTTGGGGAAAAGTTTGACGTGGTTGTCAATTTTCGGGAAGGAGGGCACTCTCTTTTTTATCCTTTCTCTTTTCTTTTTCTCCCTGTTTACTTTTTTTCTTTTTTTCCTTTTATCTGAACACCGACTGATTAGGGTTTCCCCTTTTGATTCCTACTCCTTTCCAAAACATCAAAACGGCGGTGGAAAACGGTTGCCGCGGCAGGCGTGGCAACAGTGGCTTGGCGCGTGGATGTCGCGGCACAAGAGGCAATGGTGGCCAGGACAGGGAGTAGCAAGGGCGGCAGGCGGACTTGGGTTGTTGCCACATCAAGGAAGATCGAGCGACGGCAGAAGTTTTCGGCTGCCACATCAGAGATTGGCAACCGGCAGCAACATATCAAGATGCAAACTAGACAATGATAACCTAGACAAAAACTAGAACTAGAAATCAGCAACTAGACACGACAATGCAACCAAAAATTCAACAAGCAAAATACTGAAAAGAAACTTGCAAGGCACATATTGGTTTGGGACAGGATGAACAAACCCTAAATTTTTTTTAAAAAATTCGTGGCTTTTGTGGAATGTAGGTAAAGAAAATTCTCACGATCAACCTTAAGCTCTGATACCTATTGATGTGCTAGTGTTGTCCCGATCTTTCGATGAGAATGATAATTTCGATTGGGCAATGATCGACTCTCACGATCCAGGCTATGAATGCATCCCGTACGAGCCAAGAAATCGTTGAACTAATCACCAAGTCGTTATCAACCGTGCCAAGAGCGCGGTTGACCTGACCATGAAGGTCTATTCATGCATGTAACTGAAGAACACGCAAGAACAAGATCACAAGCAATCTGAAATTGCAAATATATAATTGAGTTCAAACAAGATCTGAGAAAATTAGAAGGGTGCGGCCTCCTTAAATAGGGGAGGGAAAGCCGCACAAAACTAAGAAATAAGAGGTGGTATTACTTACGATACTGTTCACATGAATAGTGCCACTGTGAATAGTACGGGCCTAGAGAGGGGGCGCCTTCCCGTTGGGCCCAAGCATTACAAGGCTCAATTTGGCCTAAACAGGTGATGCAATATCTTATTTTAGAGATTGTGGCACACACAGGATGAATTTGGAGATGAGGCTAGATTCATTGGAAAGAGGACAAGAAAAGCTTTCCATCGAGTACTCATGGACCCCAAACGGACTCCACATGTGAAAGTTATGCACATTTGAAGTTGGTGTTATCTTCGAAGGCCGAATTGAATCGCACATGTTTATCTTCATGATCAGCTCCTAAGTTCCTAAGTAAAAGAACATCACATGCCTCAAATCACCCAAATCACCCATTAACTCATAATAAAGCTAAATTAAGTTTATTATAATTTACTTGGACATTTTGAGTTATTTGCATTTATTTGGATTCAGTTGTTTAGCACGTAATTAGAAATTGGAGTCCTGATGAGTCAATGGATCAAGCGAGACCAAGATCCAGATGAAGATGAAGACTAGGAGCTCAAGACCGTCGAATGAGAAAAGCTTTCAGTGAGCTCAAAACCGTAGTAAACCACGCAAGGTGAGCCAATACTTTGATCTTGTTGAACCTACATTTTCTATAGATTATTTTCATTTTAAATTATCAATTTGCATGCTGTTATATCGTATGCAAATCTATGTTTCTTTTAAGAATTCTAGTTACATGCCCTTTATTTAACTTGTTAGCATTATACTCTTTTGGAAAATTTGAGTATTTAGCCTTGTCACCCTAGCAAAATTATAATGGTAAACTTTCGAAAATAACTCTATAATTATACGCCATACTTAGTACTACTTGACCATATATAGTTCTATCTCAAAAACTTTGTGGGTGGAATTGAAAAGTGGCAGGCAGTGAAAAGCCCTGATTTGTGTTGTTCTGGGTGTTGCCCAATGAAAACTTGGTTTGGGCTGTCATTGATGAAAGGTGGCTAGTATGTTATGACATGGATATTTTATGCTCCCAAAAATCTCGAATTGCTTAACTATCTAGGCAGATGGTTCGGGGGTGTGATGTAGTGGATGCACGAGAGCGTGAAGTGTGGTAGAACCGCCCAAATAATCTTGAGGACCGAATCTTGTGATGACCTCCCAGTGTATAACTGTACAACCACAAGCTGGCAAATTGTAGGCAGGGCTAACTAATTTGCATTGACCCAATGTGGGTTGCGCCTGTGTGACCATGGGCGGGCAGAGGATGGCCACATCCTCCGATGTGACGTCACAAGATGGGGCTTCTAGAAGGATGGTCGCACCACTAAGGGAGTGAAACCTCAGTGGACGTGGCCCTACTATGAAGATACATTGTAACAGCTTTGTTATGATTACTCAGTCGCACGCCTAAGGAAGCATGCAATGGATGACATTGTGGGATAATCATACCTTATGGGTAAAGTGTACAACCTCTACAGACTCAAAACTATTCGAATAGTCATGCTCACGGTCAAGGGCGGACGTGGGAACTTAACAAAGTATAGTTCTATTTCAAAAACTTTTTGGGTGGGATTGGAAAAGTGGCAGGCAGTGAAAAGCTCTGAGATGTGTTGCCCTAGGTATTGCCCTAGTGATAATGTAGGCCGATTATAACGCCGAAAGGTTAGCATATGGTGTGTAACTATGATGCTCAGCCTAGCCTAAGTGCTATATATGTTGACTATGTGAACCCTTATCTATGAATGATATGTGGCCAGGCATAGGCCTTGTATTGTAAATTGTTTTATCATTTATTTTACTTGGTTGGTTTTTACATAATTGTTGTGGGCCAATAACCCACTTGTCTAGCATGTGTGGCTAAATGCAAAACGGTATCTGCAGATAGCTACTCAGAGAGTTACTCGAGCCCAAGCCAATGCCAATCCAGACATATAGGCCGATGTTGATGCCGACCAAGGAACGCTGTCTGTAGGCTAGGGTAGAGGCTAGGGCCAAGGAGTCGATCTTCCACCCCCACCGGTCAACCCCACCATGGCGCATGTCATGGCTCAACAAACACAAATTATGCATGCCATCTATGCCAGCCAGCAAGCCAATGCTAGCAACCACATTTCAAAGCTGGCTGACTTCTTAAGGACTTGACCCCTAACCTTCTCCTCAGCAGATGAACCACTCAAGGCCAAAGACTAGCTTCGAGATACTAAAAGAAAACTGTGACTTGCTAGATGTGCAGAGGAAGATCAGGTAGTTTTCGCCACCCATCAGCTCATGGGAGCAGTAGTAGCCTGGTGGGAGGACTATCTATCTGCCCGAGACCACAAAGGCACCATGATTGAAGACGACTCTGAGGGAGAAGCAGAAAGACAAGGAGTAGCTGTAAGAGAAATACAAAAGGAGAAGGTGGAGCAAGTCAAGCCAACCAAGCCCCTCGCGCCCAGCATACCCATCAAACCATCCCGTGGATGGAGTTCAAGTCAGCCTTCAAAGCCAACTTTATTCCTGCAGGGGTGATGAGAATGAAGAAGAATGAATTCCACACCCTAAAACAAGGGAACATGTCTTTGAGGACATGAATGAGGACCTACGTGTATAGCTGATCATTCAAGACTTTTCCAGTTTTCATCAACTTGTGAACAAAACCCTTATCTTGGAGAATGAAAAGAGGAATCTAGAAGCCAGCCGCAAGCGCAAGCAAATGGCACAGTGGCCCTAGGGGAGATTCGTCCATAAATTCTTCAACAACCCCTCTTTCTCAAGGCCAAGTCAACCAAGAGCTCCAACCCCAACGCCCCATCCAAGTGGTAGCTCCTTCCAGACCCCACGCCCAGGAGGCCAATCACCGGGACAAGCCTCACTGCCTCTCTCAACTGTTACAGCTGCAGGGAAAAATGGCATTTCGCCTATCGCTGCCCACAAAGCCAGATGACACCAATAAAGTTTAATATGGGGACCACTCTAGTTCATGGACAAGCTTCGGCCTCCAGCAAGGGATATCAAGCCCCCCAGTCTAACAAAGCAACTCTGACTTCCAACCGTGGTTGGGTTAATCACATCATCGTTGAGGAAGCTCAGGAGGCCGTAGGAGTTCTAATGGGTACGTTTTCTATCAAAACTATACCAGCACATACTCTCTTTGATTCTGGGGATTCACACTCATTTATAGCAAGAAGATATGTGAATAAGCTGGGGTTGTCCGCCTATCTGTTAAAAAAAACCAGTGGTACTTAGCTCATCTGCAGGGATTATTACCGCCACCTTAGTATGCTCTGGGGTAGAAATCACCATGGAAGAATTTGGTTTCCTAGCAGACTTAATAGTATTGAACTCCTAGACCTTGGGCATTATACTAGGGATGGATTGGCCTGCAAGACATTAGGGAATAATAAACTGTGCTACTAGGAGAGTAAGCCTAACCAAGTGTCTTGGGTTGACCATATAAGTAAAGGTGGATCGATCCTATCGTTGGGGTCGAGCGGTCTATCATTTTGAGGACATATCTCTGGAAGGGATGCTGGTAGTACAAAATTATCCTAAAGTATTCCTAAAGAATTGCCAAGTATACCATCAGACCATGATCTTGAGTTCGTCATCAACCCAAAGCCCGGTGTTGCCCCCTAAAAGACCTTATAGAATGACTGTTGATGAATTAGAGGAGTTTAAGAAACAACTCCAAGATCAACATGATAAGGATTTCATCAGGTCCAGTTCCTCACCTTAGGGGTCTCCGGTGCTCTTTGTTAAGAAGAAGGATGGAAATGACCGAATGTGTGTGGATTACCAGTCCTTGAATGAAGTGACCATCAAAACTAAGTGCCCCTGCCTAGGATTGATGACCTATTGACCAGCTTGGGGGTGCTACCATGTTCTCCAAAATCGACCTAAGTTCGGGAAATCACCAGTTAAAGATTAGGGCTGAAGACATTTCAAGACAGCTTTTACCGCCAGATATGGAATGTATGAATATACGATCATGTCTTTTGGCCTAACCAATGCCCTGGCCTACTTCATGAATCTCATGAACAAAGTCTTTATGGAATACCTAAACATATTTGTGGTGGTTTTCATCGACGACATCCTCATCTACTCCAAGAATGCCGAAGAATATGCCGAGCACCTACGCCTAGTACTAGAAAAGTTAAAAGAACACCAGTTGTATGCCAAAAACAGCAAGTGTGAATTCTGGCTAAAAGATATCCGCTTTCTAGGCCATATAGTGTCTGCCAAGGAGTATCCATTGACCTAGCCAATATAGAAGTCATGGTGGAATGGAAACAGCCCATTACCGTCACAGAAGTGAGAAGTTTTTTTAGACTGGTAGGATACTACAGGAGATTTATAGAAGGATTCTCCCGGATTGCCAAGCCATTGACACAACTACTCAACAAGGAGGAGAAATTTGAATGAACAAAGGCTTGTGAAGAAAGTTTTCAAGAGCTAAAGAAGAAAACTAACCTCCACCCTTGTGCTAGTCTTGCCAGACATACGTAAGGACTTTGAGGTATATTGTGATGCCTCACGCCAAGGCCTTGGGTGTGTACTGATGCAAGGGGGTAAGGTTGTGGCATATGCATCCAGATAGTTTGCCCTCATGAAGCAAATTATCCTACGCACGACATGGAATTAGCATCGGTGGTGCATGCCATAAAGATCTGGTGACACTATTTGATCGGTAACCATTGCGACATATATACCGACCATAAGAGCCTCAAGTACATCTTCACACAGTCAGACCTCAACCTGAGGCAGAGCAGATGGTTGGAGCTGATTAAAGATTATGACTTACATGTTCACTACCATCCTGGCAAGGCTAATGTGGTAGTGGATACCCTAAGCCGTAAAGCCTACTACAATAATCTCATGGTTCAAGAGCACTAGCCTGAGCTTCATAAAGAATTAATGACGCTCAACCTAGAGATAATAGAACAAGGCACCATAACAGCCATGGAGATACAACCAAGTATAGAAGAGCAGATCATAACTGCACAGAAGGAGAACTCAACCGCTTTGAGGTTAAGAAGCTTGATGGAAAAAGGAAGGCTCCGAAGATAACTGAGGATCAACAAGGTGTTCTAAAGTATGGGACACGTATCTTTGTTCCCAACCAAAAGGATCTTAAAAACCTAATACTTAGGGAAGACCATAGCTCCGCGTATTCCCTTCACCCCGAAAGTACCAAGATGTATCAAAACATGAAGCAGTGGTACTGATGGCCACGCATGAAGAGGGACATCACCGAAGATGTAAAATAATATTTAAAGGCAATTTCTGTCAAACAAAATAACCTAAGTCTTGCCTTGATAAGCCCTGCATGATTTACTTACACATTGTGTATTGGCTCGCAGAGCACGGTGGATTTGTGCTTACCCTCGCATTATCACAACCAGAAATAGGAAACCAGGATCACTACACCTTTTATGCTGCACCTGACAAGGGAATTAGAATGACTTTCAAAAGTTCGAGTTCTAGACGAGTAGACTTGATGAAGATTGTGTGCACATATATTATCTAGACCTAGATAATTCCTATTACACACATTTACCCCTCAGTCACTTGTCTGTGGATGTTGGTCCTACTTTTGTTTATGCTTTCTGCTGCTGTCTTTTGTATTGTAGGTATTTGGCCAGATTGGCCCTTTTTAAACTATCACCTGACGTGGTGTATTTCAACTCTGATATGTAATATTATGGTTCGGTATATTTCATGCGATGTATGAATTGATGCAGCAATATATCTATGAGCACTATCTGCTGATTCAGAGAATAGTACAGTAAATTACAAAGAATTCTGGGTTGAAAAATCTGGGTCCAACAAAGCGTCTAGCGTTCAAAAGGAGGTTTTAAGAGCTGGTGGCACCGAGGGTGCAGTCAGGGGCCGCCTGGAGTCCAGTCATGCGGGTGGGGAGGGCTAGGGGAACAGATGCATCTAGGGGCTCAGGTGGGAAGGGATTAGGGGGTAGATGATGGCCAATGGTGGGCAATTTCGTTCAACTTCCAATGGTACTCTTGTTTCTAATAGGCTAGCTCCCCATGAGAAGGCTGATTCTCTATGCTAGTTTATTTTCAAGACAAATAGAATTGGGTTATTTTAGGAAGTTAGGTGTTTGATACAGTTTAAAACAGTAAGACGAGAAGCTGGGAGCAGGAGTTGTACCAAATGGGGCCTTAAAATGAACTGCCAATGCCTCAACTCTTAGGCCAAACGTTTATTAACATTCATATCTAGAAGAAATACATTCCCACAAAAGGGAGAAAAGTTAATAAGACTCTGTTTGAAATGTAGGAATTTTTTTTATTTCTAAGGAAAAATGAACTGTTTGGTATATAATTCCTGCCGTAAATACAGGTTTCCTTCAGGCACGCAAACGATTACCAGCGTGAATGGCCCTTTAAACCGCGTGCATGGCATGCTTGTGAAGAATCTGGACCAATGAGGGGTCAATACTCAAGAACACACACTCAAATACATCCTTTGAATTCTGAACAAACAAACAAGTACTTCGCCATCGAAAGACATCGCCCAGAAGCAGTACTTTACTTCCACGATCCTACCACGGCAGCCAACCTTTGAACCTCTCCTCCTTCACGGGCTTTAGGCGCCGCCGGTCTCCGATGGTGCCGACGGGCTGCGGCGGCTTCTTAGCGGGCACTGTGGTGCTCCCTAAGTCCACCTCCATGCATGGATTGGTCCTCACGACGACGCGCTTAGCAGAGGCTGAACCAGTGTTCCGTATCTGCTTGCAAGGCGGAGGGCGGAATAATGTTGGGCACGCGAAGGTGTCCAGCAAGACTAGAACCTGCACGCCGCCCTTGGCGAGGCGAGGGTCGGCGCAGGCTCCGGACACGTAGGCGCATACCTTCTTCCTTGCGGCGACCACGGCGCCGCGGTCGAGCGGGTGCTTCACGAGCGGGAGGACGTCCGCGGCGAGAGCCCATTCCACGAGCTCGGGGCGGCGCAGCTTGCGCGACGGCTGCCTCCGGAGGGCGATGTCCTCGGCCACCTTCTCGACGATCCGGTTGTCCGGGCCGACCGGGATGTGCCTCCTGATGACGACCCTGACGTCCGCCATCAGCGCCGGGGGCGGTGGTGGTCCTGCCGGGCCGCGTCGGCCACCGCGGCTCGATGGCGGGAAGAAGGTGGCAAGCTGAAGACGGCTGTCCAGACGAACCGCCGGAACGGCAGGAAGATGCTTGTCCATCGCGCGCTCTTCGATCTGATTGCTTGAACCGAGCGAGTCGACGGATCAAGCAAGGGGAATGCGAGGCGCCAAGCAATGAGGCGAATAGCTAGTTGAGCGCCCGTATTTATGGCGGGAGGAATGGGCATGCTCACCGACTTGTTTGCCTTCTCGGAATCGGTTTCGGACATCAACGGACCAGCCCATGCAAATCTGGTTGTCGCCGGTGGAAGCGCATCTGGTACCTGCTGTTCTTCTGATCGGAATCCGAGTCCGGATCGGAAGCGATGCGCACTGGCACTCGTTTGCTGTTGGGCTTGTAGCTTGCAAATTGGTCGATGCACTCGTACGAAAATAAGGAGCAAAAGTCGTTCCGGAGGAAAAAAAAATTCTTCTCCATTGCAATTGGAGTTGCCCAGCATCTTAACGGCAACGTGGGCATCCCCGGGAGTAGCACACCCTTAAATACAAAGCCATAGCCTCCCTGTCCAAGCTTGTCTCTGAAAGGGCTTGTGATTGCAGCGATAACAGTGTAGGCGTACCTCGTCGAGCTGAGCATATGTTGCATTCGAAGGAACCTCTCGACTACATCAATTGTTATCCTTGTTTTCTAGTATTTCTGGGCAAGGAAGGTCAGTACTGCCAGCGGCGCCAACACAAACCGGCATAATACTGCATACAAACAAGTTTACATATATGGCAAGAATAGCAAGTGTGAATGTGTAAATACAATACGATAATGTAGCTGTGATGATGTGGAATGTATAGTTCTAAAGTATCTCAAATCCACTTCATAATCCACATGGCAATTGGTATTGTGACGCTGAAGCCCAGATAGAAGTTTGCCATAGCCATACTAGGTGGTCTAAGTTCCTCATTTACGCATCTCCAAAAACTGAAGTCAATCACAAGAATGTCCACAATTCAATCCTTGATGCATGTACTAGACGTTGGTTTTTCACAAAGGAGCTACAAGACAATGCCATGGTACAGAAAAGGGATTAGAGAGGGAACCAATGCTTTTGAGATGAGATAGCGCATGGGCGAAAACGGAACTCACAAAATCGACACACACTACAGGTCACAGAAAAGAATTAAAGAGGGGAAGGCGGCCCAGAAGAGCGGCTGATGTTTGCGTTGATCAAAGCAGGTTCTTCGAGCTACAGGATTGCTCAAGGCAACGGCGGAGGTGCTCGGCCAGGTGTTGCAGGACCTACTCAAGGCAACTCGGCATTCGGCAAACCGATGAGCAGGTCACATTAAAACTCTCTAAATTTTGATCCTGGTTCGGCCACTACTCCTATCCTCTTATATGCTGAACATCTAGTGTGTCTAGTACGTCTTGGTAGGAATTTTATGAGGTCACGGATTTATTCTTGACCTTCATATTTCTAGGTGTGTACTAAGAGAGACTCACTCATGTGTGTGGTGTGTGTGGTGTGTGTATGCTTATGTGTCTACCTTGTAATCGTAAAATAAAAGGTTCATGTGTATGCTTTAGACGATATATATAGTGTATATTAAAAATTGAGTATATTGCATTAGAACTCCCCAAATTTGTATGACTATATCACTTTGCTCCTTGAACCTGCAAATTTCTTTCTTGGCTCCCTAAACTTACAACCATTTTCATGGCATGTCATTTTCACTGTTAGATGATTGAGTTTGCTGACATGGATTCGATGTAGGAGATAAGCGCTGATGTGGCACTTGTTCCACTGCTCTCCTACACTTTCCTCTCGCGCCTCCTAGCCTCTTCTTTTTAGCTTTCTAAAAGGTGTTTTTTAGCTTTTCTACAGTAACTAGCTTTTAAATAGAGTATCTTTTCAAGGTGAGGACTACAAGTTAATTGTACTATACATTATAGCGACTTCATTTATATCGGTCAAAATCGTACACGAGTTCCTCTTACTCCGTACTCTCTCACATAAATAGCACAAAAGTCATAAGGCGCAGCCAAAAACCATAAACCACAGCAAAAAAGAACAGGCCCTAAACATTTCTTGCCTACGGTAGGCAGCACTGAGGCCGTAGCTCGTGGCGGCAGTAGCGTGGCCCAAGTTGCCAATGCTCATCGGCGGCCCAAGGGCACATGGTTGCGGCGACCCATCCATATTCACCCTTGGCTTCGACCGGTGAGGCCAGTGCTCACTCATGTTGTTGGTTCTGCTGCTACTCCTTGCTGGAAGAGAGATGGCTGGTTCTACTACTACTACTTGGTGGTTCCGCCGCAACAACTCAGTGACCTAATCTGCCATGAGCCTATGAGTTACTCTTATCATGTCACAACTCAACTGTTTATTTTAAAATTAGTAAATTTAATTTAAAAAATAAAAACAAGTGTTACTTGGTTTGCCTGAGTTTGAATTTATTTGCATGTTGTTTAGCTTAAAAAAGGCTTCTCTTTGAGAAGTAATTTTAGTAAAAATAATTAAATTATTAAATAAAAGAAATTTTGATTTTTTAAAAAAAATCCTAATTCAAATTAATTATTTGAAAGTGTTTGGATTTTTATTAGGGAGTTTAAAAATCAATTTCAAAGTTAAAAAAGTATTTTCACGTATAAAAATAAAGACCAAATTAAGTTTTAAATATTTTTCCTAAGTCCACAATAGCTTCAGGATTTTTGTGAATTTTTGGGATTGATTTGCTATTTTCAATGATTTTCTTGATTTTCTTAGATTTTCTAATTTTAAAAGGATTTAAAAATTCAAACAAATCTCACAAGATCACCCATCCTCACACTTCTCTCCCACCAGCATGCCTAACAATGGAATTCTTAAGGGACCTGGTGCCATACTTCTTCTATCTTCATGTTGAGCCAATTACTTTTAGCCTACTGTTCCCTGCAACCTGTTCATCATCTTCAACAGACCGACTGAAGCGCAAAGCAGAGCCCATGGCCTCCTTTTCTCTCCAAGTTAAATCTCAAGCCAAGCCTTATCTCCACCTCGTGCAAAAACATAAAACAATTCAAATTACACAAGCCACTAATTTCTGGCTGTTTCTCTCCATTTGACTCGCTGGTTTTCTGTTTTTTTAGCGAAAACCACCGCCATTATTTTCGGCCATAATTTTGGCAATCAATTCCGATCATTTCGTAGCTCCTTTTTGCCGATAAATTGAGCTACAGATGCCTCACATCATTCCCCACAACATCTTCTCTCGATTTTGCACGAAAACCTCTGAAGCTCCCTCAATCGGCCTTTTCCATACTCTGTTGGTCCTCAAATTTTTTCTGAAACTCCAAAAGAGCCTCGGGAGCGAGACTGTCCTCCCTACACTTTTTGTTCAGCTTTGCACGCAATATGGAACAAACGGTTAATAGAATTGTACTCCTTATAATCTAAAATATCCTGAATGTCCCTGTTAAGCCCTTCAAAAAATCTAGCCATTTTAGCCTCCTCAGTTTCTTCTAACCCACAACATAGACAACCGATTTGTAGTTCTTGATAGCGATCTTCTACGATGTTTCTACCTTGTTTTAAACATTGTAATTTATTCAGCAAATCATGAGAGTAGTATGAAGGCACAAATCTAAGTCTCATAGTTCTCTTTAAGGCATCCCGTGTTCTAGGTATGTGTTGTTCATTGTGGCATAATTCATTCCACCAGATAGATGCAAAATCAGTGAACTCACTAGTAACAGCCCTAACCCTTTTATTTTCTAGAAATTCATGGCATGAAAATTTTTGGTCTAAAGCTAACTCCCATGCGAGATAAGCATCAGGAGCATATTTACCAACAAAAGGAGGTATAGTGAACTTAATTTTACCAAGTGCATCATCACGCTTTAATACCTCACGTGGTGGC
Source organism: Dendrocalamus latiflorus (assembly GCA_017311315.1). NCBI lineage: Eukaryota > Viridiplantae > Streptophyta > Magnoliopsida > Poales > Poaceae > Dendrocalamus > Dendrocalamus latiflorus. The sequence continues at coordinate 38,407,479 of CM029611.1, forward strand.
TCTCTTCTCATACTTTAGCGATTGAAGCATCGTTGAAGATTTTCACGAGCATTGTCGGAATTGAAACCACCCTCAGACTCCGTATCGGCAACATATGGGCTCTCTTCATCTCTTACCTCATTGGCCCATGAGCGAGCAACAGATGGGTCACGGCGTGGTTGTATAACGCCGACAACAGCGGGGGTGACAGCAGGAGAGGGAGCTCTCTCTAGCTGCTCCACTCGTGTAGTAATCGCTGCAAGATCGTTATTTGTGCGATCTAGAACCATCTCAAGACGCTCCGAATGTTGACTCAACAAGCGTGAAAATCTCTGCATGATGTCTCTCGTACAAGGCGTGAGAGATGTATCTTCCTCAACATTGGACCTGCTATTCTCCCCTTATGGCCTTGAACCTGCCATTGTTAGTAGAAAACAAAGAATAAAACACAGTGTTTATGTCGCTATTAACTACTAGGTTCTGGAGGCTCAAAATTCACTCACACTCAAGCTTATACCAAGTTCTTACGAGCTCTTTACCAATGCAGCAAGGAAGTGGTACAACCGGTGGCTGGTTCGTGATGCTCTCACTTGATGAATAGCCCAACGATTGTGAGGAACAATACCTGCTGAGTTAGTAGGGAGTGGAGCTCGGAAGGCTTCAATATGGTAGCAAGGATTAACAACAATCAAATCAGTAATTGCAAGTTGAATAATTGTTCAACGTACTAATCGATATTGCTGATCCAAGGCTAGTTTGAGTAGAAACAACAGCTAGTCTCAAAGATGGAAGGGGCAATGTTTTGGCAAAATCAACAACTTTTCAGTTGAGACAAAACCCAAATTCTGAAGGGAAGACCAAGAAAAAGGGCAAAACCAAAAACTAAAAACTTGCGATGCAGGTTTAGGTCCAAAGATGGCCGATTTTGGGGGTCTTGGAGGGTGATAGGCGCAAGCTAGTCATTTTTTCTGGATGTGCCTCGTCGTTAGCTTTACAACGAGTACAAGAACGTCGAAAACAGACACCGTATGCAAAAGTTATGCCCGTTTTACTGAAGGTGTCTCTAAATAAAATTCCTACTCGGACTAGAAACCGAAACGGGTTCAACTTGAAACTGCTATATCTTTTAAACCCATGGGCCAAACTTGATAAAGGGCATTTCGCCAATCGCTGCCCACAAAGCTAGATGACACCAATAAAGTTTAATGTGGGGACCACTCTAGTTCATGGACAAGCTTCGGCCTCCAGCAAGGGATATCAAGCCCCCCAGTCTAACAAAGCAACTCCGACTTCCAACCGTGGTTGGGTTAATCACATCATCGTTGAGGAAGCTCAGGAGGCCGAAGGAGTTCTAATGGGTATGTTTTCTATCAAAACTATACCAGCACATACTCTCTTTGATTCTGGGGATTCACACTCATTTATAGCAAGAAGATATGTGAATAAGCTAGGGTCGTCCGCCTATCTGTTAAAAAAACAGTGGTACTTAGCTCATCTGCAGGGATTATTACCGCCACCTTAGTATGCTCTGGGGTAGAAATCACCATGGAAGAATTTGGTTTCCTAGCAGACTTAATAGTATTGAACTCCTAGACCTTGGACATTATACTAGGGATGGATTGGCTAGCAAGACATTAGGGAATAATAAATTGTGCTACTAGGAGAGTAAGCCTAACCAAGTGTCTTGGGTTGACCATATAAGTAACCATCAAAACTAAGTGCCCCTGCCAAGGATTGATGACCTATTGACCAGCTTGGGGGTGCTACCATGTTCTCCAAAATCGACCTAAGTTCGGGAAATCACCAGCTAAAGATTAGGGCTGAAGACATTTCAAGACAGCTTTTACCACCAGATATGGACTGTATGAATATACGATCATGTATTTTGGCCTAACCAATGCCCCGGCCTACTTCATGAATCTCATGAACAAAGTCTTTATGGAATACCTAAACATATTTGTGGTGGTTTTCATCGACGACATCCTCATCTACTCCAAGAATGCCGAAGAATATGCCAAGCACCTACGCCTAGTACTAGAAAAGTTAAAAGAACACCAGTTGTTTGCCAAAAACAGCAAGTGTGAATTCTCGCTAAAAGATATCCGCTTTTTAGGCCATGTAGTGTCTGCCAAGGAGTATCCATCGACCTAGCCAATATAGAAGTCGTGGTGGAATGGAAACAGCCCATTACCGTCACAGAAGTGAGAAGTTTTTTTAGGCTGGTAGGATACTACAGGAGATTTATAGAAGGATTCTCCCGGATTGCTAAGCCATTGACACAACTACTCAAGAAGGAGGAGAAATTTGAATGAACAAAGGCTTGTGAAGAAAGTTTTCAAGAGCTAAAGAAGAAACTAACCTCCACCCTCGTGCTAGTCTTGCCAGACATACGTAAGGACTTTGAGGTATATTGTGATGCCTCACGCCAAGGCCTTGGGTGTGTACTGATGCAAGGGGGTAAGGTTGTGGCATATGCATCCAGATAGCTTTGCCCTCATGAAGCAAATTATCCTACGCACGACATGGAATTAGCATCGGTGGTGCATGCCATAAAGATCTGGTGACACTATTTGATCGGTAACCATTGCGACATATATACCGACCATAAGAGCCTCAAGTACATCTTCACACAGTCAGACCTCAACTGAGGCAGAGCAGATGGTTGGAGCTGATTAAAGATTATGACTTACGTGTTCACTACCATCCTGGCAAGGCTAATGTGGTAGTGGATGCCCTAAGCCGTAAAGCCTACTACAATAATCTCATGGTTCAAGAGCAACAGCCTGAGCTTCATAAAGAATTAATGACGCTCAACCTAGAGATAATAGAACAAGGCACCATAGCAGCCATGGAGATACAACCAAGTATAGAAGAGCATATCATAACTGCACAGAAGGAGAACTCAACCGCTTTGAGGTTAAGAAGCTTGATGGAAAAAAGGAAGGCTCCGAAGATAACTGAGGATCAACAAGGTGTTCTAAAGTATGGGACACGTATCTTTGTTCCCAACCAAAAGGATCTTAAAAACCTAATACTTAGGGAAGACCATAGCTCCGCGTATTCCCTTCACCCCGAAAGTACCAAGATGTATCAAAACATGAAGCAGTGGTACTGATGGCCACACATGAAGAGGGACATCACCGAAGATGTTGCCTGTTGTGATGTATGTCAAAGAGTGAATGCCGAACATCATAGACTAGCAGGATTATTACAGCCATTGCAAATACCCAGTGGAAGTGGGAAGAGATTGGATGGACTTCATCACTAGGCTACCGTGAACCAAATCGGGGTACGACTCCATATGGGTTATAATAGATAGACTGAACAAAGTCGCCCACTTCATCCCTGTCAAAACTACCAACAAAGGAGACAAGCTGGTAGAGCTGTACATGTCCTGCATCGTGTGTTTGAATGGCGTGCCAAAAAGGATAGTTTTAGATTGAGGTTCTTATTTTACCTCTCACTTCTGGGCTAGCCTTCATGAAGCCCTCGGCACCCATCTAGGTTTTAATACTGCCTACCATCCACAAACAGATGGCCAAACAGAGAGGGAAAATCAAATACTAGTTATCAAACCTGTGCTCTAGATTTCACTAAGGATTTGAAGAAATGCCTGCCCTACACCGAATTTGCTTACAACAATAGTTATCAAACCGGCCTAAAGATGTCCCCATTTGAAGCCTTATATGGAAGGAAATGTTGGACCCCTCTACACTAGTCAAAAGTAGGAGAGGGCTATATCTTCAGACCAGAAACCTTGAAGCAGGCTGAAGAAAAGGTCCGCCTGATTAGGGATCAGTTGCAAGCCGCTCAATCAAGACAAAAGAGTTACACGAATCAGAGGCATAGGCCATTAAGTTTTGAGATTGGAGATTACATTTACCTGAAGGTGTCACCCTTGCGAGGAGTTAGAATGTTCAAAGTCAAAGGCAAGCTCGACTCATGTTATGTTGGACCATTTCCAATTGTGGCCAAGAAAGGAGAGGTAGCTTACCAACTAGAGCTGCCCACAAGCCTATCCGATGTGCATAATGTCTTCCACGTATCCCAACTCAAGAAGTGTCTTCGGGTGCCAGAAGATCAAACCTCGTTGGAAACAATCAAGCTTGAGAGTGACCTAACCTACAAGGAGCGTCCCATCAAGATCCTTGACTTTGTAGAAAAGAAGACAAGGAATCAGACCATCCACTTATGCAGGGTACAATGGAACCGTCATACCAAGAAGGAAGCCACCTGGGAACGCAAAGATTAACTAAGAATAGATTACCCTTACTTATTCTCGGACTAGGCTGAATCTTAGGGTCAAGATTCTTCTTAAAGTGGGTAGACTTGTGACATCCAGAAAATTTGGATCCTAAAAAAATGTGTAACTTTTGAAATATTTTGTAATGCATCTTCTTGGCATTTAGATTTTTATGGATTTTTCCTTGGATTTTGGTTGAGGTTCCAACAAATAAGAAATAATGGAAACCTAATACCGAAAGAAAGGTATAGTTAATAAAAGAAAATATTAATTTAGAAGTGAATCTGAAAAGATGATTCAACAATTAGGGTAGAAGAACTCACGTAGAATCAGTAGCAGAACTGCGGCCGTGAGCTGAACCACCAAAAATAAGGAATTGGCACGTACCACTGCCAAGCACCTGTGCTACCGTAGCTCTGCTCCCGCGTCACCACAAGGACACCGTCACATCCTAGCCCTCCCATTTTGACCTTCTGCCAAGCCAAAGGATGATGACACGCCACTAAGACCGCCACGCCATACCACTTGAGTTAGCCACAGCGTGCGCCCATGCAGTTGTGACCCAACGCCATGTCTGCCCCCATTAGCAGCCATACGGTCATCTGCCGGCCATGCTATGGCGTGTGTCACCATGTATCACCTTGACCGCCTCTGTTAGATTTAGTCTTGATGAAGCTATGGACAAGGCCACACTCGAAGCCGCAGCCGAAGCAGCAGTCGAAACTACAAAAGTCGAAGGCTTCATGTACTTTAGCTCCGAGTACGAGGCAGTAGAAAGTTTGAGAACCTGTTTGTGCTTGGACATGGTCGTAAAATAGCCATGGCCATAAAATAGCTGAGGTCGTAAAATAGCCAGGGTCATAAAACAGCTATGGTCGTAAAACAACTTAGGTCGTAAAATAGCTATGGTCGTAAAGCAACCGTGGTCGTAAAGTAGCTATGATTGTAAGACAATATGGTCATAAGTCGTAGGAGCTGCGGTGGTCATAGCAGCTACCGTGGTCATTGTCGATACTCAAAAAAACACTATAGCAGCCGGAGCATCCGAGTATGCGAGAAGTCAAAAGACATGGAGGTCGTGTGTGTGTGTGTGTGTGTGCATGGAGCCTAATTAAACTTTGTAATCCTGAGGAAAGAATGGAGCCAAAGGGGAAGATTGAGCGATTCAGTCCAAACAGCCTCATACCACCTGGCGGTGCCTCCTCAGGCTATCCTCTCGCTTCTGTGTCATCCGGATTGCCACCCATGCCCTAACTTAAGTGTGATAGACTACGTCGTACCTTGCAGCACGTCGCCATCATGACAACGTGCTTGAAGCATCGGGCTCTGTAGCCATGCCGATGCCACGCCATCCGCCTTGACCAGCCAAATGCCCCTCCCGTCGCTAACCCTTCTCACCAGCTATAAAGCCATGCTCATGCCCCCAACAACACCGCACCACCACACTCCCCCTCCCACCACGAAGAATCGCCCTTTAGCAGTCTGTAGGAGCACCGACGGCTCCATCTTCTCTAGCTACGACCAACGGGAGGACCGCTGATTAGAGATGCCACGAGTTGATTCCTCCGAGCCGAAGCCTCATTGGAGTACCACAACACCATTCCCACCCTCGGCCGAGCCCATCACCACTTGCATCTCCTCTATTCCTTGTCGCCTCAAGATGCTAGACCACCACCACAACTTCCAAGCCGCGTAGACCGCTGAGGTAATATCCTGCCCACCACAAGATGCTACCAGATCAAGGAATCACTTTAATTCACTTTGATTTGCTGTAGCTTCCCCTCCCCTGCTCCGCCGTCGCCGACCGCCACTCTGGCCAAATTGGCCGGTGAGGTTTTGTCTAGGGGTAGGCGCGGGCATAAGCAATCTATTTTGTGGATGCTCACCTCCGGCCACTGCCCCTGTTGCTGGCGGTGAGCCTCTTTGCTACCGGCGAAGGGAGGGTGGGCACACTGTTCATAGGTGATTAAGTATTAACCCTATGATTAATTAGGACTAACTTTAAATAGACATAACTTATTCATCTTAACTCCAAATTAAGTAAAACAAATTTATAAATTTATATAAATTTAATATCTGTCCAATAGAACCAAAACCATGAATTTTAGAGCTCATTTGAATTTTTGTGAGAATTTATTTGGTTTTACTATTTTTTTTATCCAATTCCCGTGCAACGTAAAATAGCATATGAGGTACAAGACGAAGAGGCAGAAGCCGAAGCAAGCCACGACCAGTAGGACCAAGCCAATTGTGACCTAGGCAAGTCAATACTTTGATTATGTTGAATCTACATTTTATGCAATCTATTTCTGTTTAAAATATCAAATTACATGCCATTATTTTATATGCAAATCTATGATAGTTTTAATATTCGAGTTACATGCCTATTATTTATCTTGCGAGCATTACATTCCCTTTGAACATTTGAGAATTCGAGCCTTGTCGCCCTATGAAAACTATAATTGTAACTTTTGAAAATAAGTCTACACCTATACGCTCTGCTTAGTACTGCTTAGATACTTGAGGGCATTAACTTGCCCTGGCATCATTTCAACATGAAAACTTGGTTTGTGCAGTCATTGATGTAAGGTGGCTGGTATGTTGTAACATGGCTATTTTATGCTCCCAAAAATCTCAAATTGCTTAACTATCTGACCAAATCTTGTGATGACCTCCCAGTGTATAACTGTACAACCACAAGCTGGCAAATTGTAGGCAGGGCTAACTAATTTGCATTGACCCAGTGTGGGTTGCACCAGTGTGACCACGGGCGTGCAGAGGATGGCCACATCCTTCGATGTGGCAGCGTAAGAGGGGGCTTCTGGAAGGGTGGTCGTACCCCTACGAGAGTGAAACCTTAGCGGACGTGGCCCTGCTGGGAAGATGCATTGTAATAGCAGTATTGTTATGATTACTCAGCCGTGTGCCTAAGGAAGCATGTAATGGGCAACATTGTGTGATAATCATATCTTGTAGTTAAAGTGTACAACCTCTGTAGAGTCAAAACTATTCGAATAGCCGTGCCCATGGTTAAGGGTGGACATGGGAACTTAAACCAGATATAGTTCTATTTCAAAACCTTTGTGGGTGGGATTGGAAAAGTGGCGGGTAGTGAAAAGCCCTGAGATGTGTTGCCCTGGGTGTCGCCCCAGTGATAAGATAGGCGGATTATAAAGCCGAAAGGATCGCATATAGTGCAGGAGCCATGTAACGGTAGATGGAATCTGAACTACTATTATTACAGCATTATTTCACCTAGATATCATGTTTTAGTTCAAACTGCTAGGTCTCAGAAAATTTCTATGTAAAATAATATTTAAAGGCAATTTCTGTCAAACAAAATAACCTAAGTCTTGCCTTGATAAGCCCTGCATGATTTACTTACACATTGTGTATTGGCTCGCAGAGCACGATGGATTTGTGCTTACCCTCGCATTATCACAACCAGAAATAGGAAACCAGGATCACTACACCTTTTATGCCGCACCTGACAAGGGAATTAGAATGACTTTCAAAAAGTTCGAGTCCTAGACGAGTAGACTTGATGGAGATTGTGTGCACATATATTATCTAGACCTAGATAATTCCTATTACACACATTTACCCCTCAGTCACTTGTCTGTGGATGTTGGTCCTACTTGTGTTTATGCTTTCTGCTGCTGTCTTTTGTACTGTAGGTATTTGGCCAGATTGGCCCTTTTTTAAACTATCACCCGACGTGGTGTATTTCAACTCTGATATGTAATATTTTGGTTCGGTATATTTCATGCGATGTATGAATTGATGCAGCAATATATCTATGAGCACTATCTGCTGATTTAGAGAATAGTACAGTAAATTACAAAGAATTCTGGGTTGAAAAATCTGGGTCCAACAAAGCGTCTAGCGTTCGAAAGGAGGTTTTAAGAGCTGGTGGCACCGAGGGTGCAGTCAGGGGCCGCCTGGAGTCCAGTCATGCGGGTGGGGAGGGCTAGGGGAACAGATGCATCTAGGGGCTCAGGTGGGAAGGGATTAGGGGGTAGATGATGGCCAATAGTGGGCAATTTCGTTCAACTTCCAATGGTACTCTTGTTTCTAATAGGCTAGCTCCCCATGAGAAGGCTGATTCTCTATGCTAGTTTATTTTCAAGACAAACAGAATTGGGTTATTTTAGGAAGTTAGGTGTTTGATACAGTTTAAAACAGTAAGACGAGAAGCTGGGAGCAGGAGCTGTACCAAATGGGGCCTTAAAATGAACTGCCAATGCCTCAACTCTTAGGCCAAACGTTTATTAACATTCATATCTAGATGAAATACATTCCCACAAAAGGGAGAAAAGTTAATAAGACTCTGTTTGAAATGTAGGAATTTTTTTTTATTTCTAAGGAAAAATGAACTGTTTGGTATATAATTCCTGCCGTAAATACAGGTTTCCTTCATGCACGCAAACGATTACCAGCGTGAATGGCCCTTTAAACCGCGTGCATGGCATGCTTGTGAAGAATCTGGACCAATGAGGGGTCAATACTCAAGAACACACACTCAAATACATCCTTTGAATTCTGAACAAACAAACAAGTACTTCGCCATCGAAAGACATCGCCCAGAAGCAGTACTTTACTTCCACGATCCTACCACGGCAGCCAACCTTTGAACCTCTCCTCCTTCACGGGCTTTAGGCGCCGCCGGTCTCCGATGGTGCCGACGGGCTGCGGCGGCTTCTTAGCGGGCACTGTGGTGCTCCCTAAGTCCACCTCCATGCATGGATTGGTCCTCACGACGACGCGCTTAGCAGAGGCTGAACCAGTGTTCCGTATCTGCTTGCAAGGCGGAGGGCGGAATAATGTTGGGCACGCGAAGGTGTCCAGCAAGACTAGAACCTGCACGCCGCCCTTGGCGAGGCGAGGGTCGGCGCAGGCTCCGGACACGTAGGCGCATACCTTCTTCCTTGCGGCGACCACGGCGCCGCGGTCGAGCGGGTGCTTCACGAGCGGGAGGACGTCCGCGGCGAGAGCCCATTCCACGAGCTCGGGGCGGCGCAGCTTGCGCGACGGCTGCCTCCGGAGGGCGATGTCCTCGGCCACCTTCTCGACGATCCGGTTGTCCGGGCCGACCGGGATGTGCCTCCTGATGACGACCCTGACGTCCGCCATCAGCGCCGGGGGCGGTGGTGGTCCTGCCGGGCCGCGTCGGCCACCGCGGCTCGATGGCGGGAAGAAGGTGGCAAGCTGAAGACGGCTGTCCAGACGAACCGCCGGAACGGCAGGAAGATGCTTGTCCATCGCGCGCTCTTCGATCTGATTGCTTGAACCGAGCGAGTCGACGGATCAAGCAAGGGGAATGCGAGGCGCCAAGCAATGAGGCGAATAGCTAGTTGAGCGCCCGTATTTATGGCGGGAGGAATGGGCATGCTCACCGACTTGTTTGCCTTCTCGGAATCGGTTTCGGACATCAACGGACCAGCCCATGCAAATCTGGTTGTCGCCGGTGGAAGCGCATCTGGTACCTGCTGTTCTTCTGATCGGAATCCGAGTCCGGATCGGAAGCGATGCGCACTGGCACTCGTTTGCTGTTGGGCTTGTAGCTTGCAAATTGGTCGATGCACTCGTACGAAAATAAGGAGCAAAAGTCGTTCCGGAGGAAAAAAAATTCTTCTCCATTGCAATTGGAGTTGCCCAGCATCTTAACGGCAACGTGGGCATCCCCGGGAGTAGCACACCCTTAAATACAAAGCCATAGCCTCCCTGTCCAGGCTTGTCTCTGAAAGGGCTTGTGATTGCAGCGATGACAGTGTAGGTGTACCTCGTCGAGCTGAGCATATGTTGCATTCGAAGGAACCTCTCGACTACATCAATTGTTATCCTTGTTTTCTAGTATTTCTGGGCAAGGAAGGTCAGTACTGCCAGCGGCGCCAACACAAACCGGCATAATACTGCATACAAACAAGTTTACATATATGGCAAGAATAGCAAGTGTGAATGTGTAAATACAATACGATAATGTAGCTGTGATGATGTGGAATGTATAGTTCTAAAGTATCTCAAATCCACTTCATAATCCACATGGCAATTGGTATTGTGACGCTGATGCCCAGATAGAAGTTTGCCATAGCCATACTAGGTGGTCTAAGTTCCTCAGTTACGCATCTCCAAAAACTGAAGTCAATCACAAGAATGTCCACAATTCAATCCTTGATGCCTGCACTAGACGTTGGTTTTTCACAAAGGAGCTACAAGACAATGCCATGGTACAGAAAAGGGATTAGAGATGGAACCAACGCTTTTGAGATGAGATAGCGCATGGGCGAAAACGGAACTCACAAAATCGACACACACTACAGGTCACAGAAAAGAATTAAAGAGGGGAAGGCGGCCCAGAAGAGCGGCTGATGTTTGCGATGATCAAAGCAGGTTCTTCGAGCTACAGGATCTGCTCAAGGCAACGGCGGAGGTGCTCGGCCAGGTGTTGCAGGACCTACTCAAGGCAACTCGGCATTCGGCAAACCGATGAGCAGGTCGCATTAAAACTCTCTAAATTTTGATCCTGGTTCGGCCACTACTCCTATCCTCTTATATGCTGAACATCTAGTGTGTCTAGTACGTCTTGGTAGGAATTTTATGAGGTCACGGATTTATTCTTGACCTTCATATTTCGAGGTGTGTACTAAGAGAGACTCACTCATGTGTGTGGTGTGTGTGTGTGTGTGTATGCTTATGTGTCTACCTTGTAATCGTAAAATAAAAGGTTCATGTGTATGCTTTAGACGATATATATAGTGTATATTAAAAATTGAGTATATTGCATTAGAACTCCCCAAATTTGTATGACTATATCACTTTGCTCCTTGAACCTGCAAATTTCTTTCTTGGCTCCCTAAACTTACAACCATTTTCATGGCATGTCATTTTCACTGTTAGATGATTGAGTTTGCTGACATGGATTCGATGTAGGAGATAAGCGCTGATGTGGCACTTGTTCCACTGCTCTCCTACACTTTCCTCTCGCGCCTCCTAGCCTCTTCTTTTTAGCTTTCTAAAAGGTGGTTTTTTAGCTTTTCTACAGTAACTAGCTTTTAAATAGAGTATCTTTTCAAGGTGAGGACTACAAGTTAACTGTACTATACATTATAGCGACTTCATTTATATCGGTCAAAATCGTACACGAGTTCCTCTTACTCTGTACTCTCTCACATAAAATAGAACAAAAGTCATAAGGCGCAGCCAAAAACCATAAACCACAGCAAAAAAGAACAGGCCCTAAACATTTCTTGCCTACGGTAGGCAGCACTGAGGCCATAGCTCGTGGCGGCAGTAGCGTGGCCCAAGATGCCAATGCTCATCGGCGGCCCAAGGGCACATGGTTGCGGCGACCCATCCATATTCACCCTTGGCTTCGACCGGTGAGGCCAGTGCTCACTCATGTTGTTGGTTCTGCTGCTACTCCTTGCTGGAAGAGAGATGGCTGGTTCTACTACTACTACTTGGTGGTTCCGCCGCAACAACTCAGTGACCTAATCTGCCATGAGCCTATGAGTTACTCTTATCATGTCACAACTCAACTGTTTATTTTAAAATTAGTAAATTTAATTTAAAAAATAAAAACAAGTGTTACTTGGTTTGCCTGAGTTTGAATTTATTTGCATGTTGTTTAGCTTAAAAAAAGGCTTCTCTTTGAGAAGTAATTTTAGTAAAAATAATTAAATTATTAAATAAAAGAAATTTTGATTTTTTAAAAAAAATCCTAATTCAAATTAATTATTTGAAAGTGTTTGGATTTTTATTAGGGAGTTTAAAAATCAATTTAAAAGTTAAAAAAGTATTTCACGTATAAAAATAAAGACCAAATTAAGTTTTAAATATTTTTCCTAAGTCCACAATAGCTTCAGGATTTTTGTGAATTTTTGGGATTGATTTGCTATTTTCAATGATTTTCTTAGATTTTCTAATTTTAAAAGGATTTAAAAATTCAAACAAATCTCACAAGATCACCCATCCTCACACTTCTCTCCCACCAGCATGCCTAACATTGGAATTCTTAAGGGACCTGGTGCCATACTTCTTCTATCTTCATGTTGAGCCAATTACTTTTAGCCTACTGTTCCCTGCAACCTGTTCATCATCTTCAACAGACCGACTGAAGCGCAAAGCAGAGCCATGGCCTCCTTTTCTCTCCAAGTTAAATCTCAAGCCAAGCCTTATCTCCACCTCGTGCAAAAACAGAAAACAATTCAAATTACGCAAGCCACTAATTTCTGGCTGTTTCTCTCCATTTGACTCGCTGGTTTTCTGTTTTTTTAGCGAAAACCACCGCCATTATTTTCGGCCATAATTTTGGCAATCAATTCCAATCATTTCGTAGCTCCTTTTTGCCTATAAATTGAGCTACAGATGCCTCACATCATTCCCCACAACATCTTCTCTCGATTTTGCACGAAAACCTTTGAAGCTCCCTCAATCGGCCTTTTCCATACTCTGTTGGTCCTCAAATTTTTTCTGAAACTCCAAAAGAGCCTCGGGAGCGAGACTGTCTTCCCTACACTTTTTGTTCAGCTTTGCACGCAATATGGAACAAACTGTTAATAGAATTGTACTCCTTATAATCTAAAATATCCTGAATGTCCCTGTTAAGCCCTTCAAAAAATCTAGCCATTTTAGCCACCTCAGTTTCTTCTAACCCACAACATAGACAACCGATTTGTAGTTCTTGATAGCGATCTTCTACGATGTTTCTACCTTGTTTTAAACATTGTAATTTATTCAGCAAATCACGAGAGTAGTATGAAGGCACAAATCTAAGTCTCATAGTTCTCTTTAAGGCGTCCCGTGTTCTAGGTATGTGTTGTTCATTGTGGCATAATTCATTCCACCAGATAGATGCAAAATCAGTGAACTCACTAGTAACAGCCCTAACCCTTTTATTTTCTAGAAATTCATGGCATGAAAATTTTTGGTCTAAAGCTAACTCCCATGCGAGATAAGCATCAGGAGCATATTTACCAACAAAAGGAGGTATAGTGAACTTAATTTTACCAAGTGCATCATCACGCTTTAATACCTCACGTGGTGGCTCTCTTCTCATACTTTAGCGATTGAAGCATCGTTGAAGATTTTCACGAGCATTGTCGGAATTGAAACCACCCTCAGACTCCGTATCGGCAACATATGGGCTCTCTTCATCTCTTACCTCATTGGCCCATGAGCGAGCAACAGATGGGTCACGGCGTGGTTGTATAACGCCGACAACAGCGGGGGTGACAGCAGGAGAGGGAGCTCTCTCTAGCTGCTCCACTCGTGTAGTAATCGCTGCAAGATCGTTATTTGTGCGATCTAGAACCATCTCAAGACGCTCCGAATGTTGACTCAACAAGCGTGAAAATCTCTGCATGATGTCTCTCGTACAAGGCGTGAGAGATGTATCTTCCTCAACATTGGACCTGCTATTCTCCCCTTATGGCCTTGAACCTGCCATTGTTAGTAGAAAACAAAGAATAAAACACAGTGTTTATGTCGCTATTAACTACTAGGTTCTGGAGGCTCAAAATTCACTCACACTCAAGCTTATACCAAGTTCTTACGAGCTCTTTACCAATGCAGCAAGGAAGTGGTACAACCGGTGGCTGGTTCGTGATGCTCTCACTTGATGAATAGCCCAACGATTGTGAGGAACAATACCTGCTGAGTTAGTAGGGAGTGGAGCTCGGAAGGCTTCAATATGGTAGCAAGGATTAACAACAATCAAATCAGTAATTGCAAGTTGAATAATTGTTCAACGTACTAATCGATATTGCTGATCCAAGGCTAGTTTGAGTAGAAACAACAGCTAGTCTCAAAGATGGAAGGGGCAATGTTTTGGCAAAATCAACAACTTTTCAGTTGAGACAAAACCCAAATTCTGAAGGGAAGACCAAGAAAAAGGGCAAAACCAAAAACTAAAAACTTGCGATGCAGGTTTAGGTCCAAAGATGGCCGATTTTGGGGGTCTTGGAGGGTGATAGGCGCAAGCTAGTCATTTTTTCTGGATGTGCCTCGTCGTTAGCTTTACAACGAGTACAAGAACGTCGAAAACAGACACCGTATGCAAAAGTTATGCCCGTTTTACTGAAGGTGTCTCTAAATAAAATTCCTACTCGGACTAGAAACCGAAACGGGTTCAACTTGAAACTGCTATATCTTTTAAACCCATGGGCCAAACTTGATAAAGGGCATTTCGCCAATCGCTGCCCACAAAGCTAGATGACACCAATAAAGTTTAATGTGGGGACCACTCTAGTTCATGGACAAGCTTCGGCCTCCAGCAAGGGATATCAAGCCCCCCAGTCTAACAAAGCAACTCCGACTTCCAACCGTGGTTGGGTTAATCACATCATCGTTGAGGAAGCTCAGGAGGCCGAAGGAGTTCTAATGGGTATGTTTTCTATCAAAACTATACCAGCACATACTCTCTTTGATTCTGGGGATTCACACTCATTTATAGCAAGAAGATATGTGAATAAGCTAGGGTCGTCCGCCTATCTGTTAAAAAAACAGTGGTACTTAGCTCATCTGCAGGGATTATTACCGCCACCTTAGTATGCTCTGGGGTAGAAATCACCATGGAAGAATTTGGTTTCCTAGCAGACTTAATAGTATTGAACTCCTAGACCTTGGACATTATACTAGGGATGGATTGGCTAGCAAGACATTAGGGAATAATAAATTGTGCTACTAGGAGAGTAAGCCTAACCAAGTGTCTTGGGTTGACCATATAAGTAACCATCAAAACTAAGTGCCCCTGCCTAGGATTGATGACCTATTGACCAGCTTGGGGGTGCTACCATGTTCTCCAAAATCGACCTAAGTTCGGGAAATCACCAGCTAAAGATTAGGGCTGAAGACATTTCAAGACAGCTTTTACCACCAGATATGGACTGTATGAATATACGATCATGTATTTTGGCCTAACCAATGCCCTGGCCTACTTCATGAATCTCATGAACAAAGTCTTTATGGAATACCTAAACATATTTGTGGTGGTTTTCATCGACGACATCCTCATCTACTCCAAGAATGCCGAAGAATATGCCAAGCACCTACGCCTAGTACTAGAAAAGTTAAAAGAACACCAGTTGTATGCCAAAAACAGCAAGTGTGAATTCTGGCTAAAAGATATCCGCTTTTTAGGCCATGTAGTGTCTGCCAAGGAGTATCCATCGACCTAGCCAATATAGAAGTCGTGGTGGAATGGAAACAGCCCATTACCGTCACAGAAGTGAGAAGTTTTTTTAGGCTGGTAGGATACTACAGGAGATTTATAGAAGGATTCTCCCGGATTGCCAAGCCATTGACACAACTACTCAAGAAGGAGGAGAAATTTGAATGAACAAAGGCTTGTGAAGAAAGTTTTCAAGAGCTAAAGAAGAAACTAACCTCCACCCTCGTGCTAGTCTTGCCAGACATACGTAAGGACTTTGAGGTATATTGTGATGTCTCACGCCAAGGCCTTGGGTGTGTACTGATGCAAGGGGGTAAGGTTGTGGCATATGCATCCAGATAGCTTTGCCCTCATGAAGCAAATTACCCTACACACGACATGGAATTAGCATCGGTGGTGCATGCCATAAAGATCTGGTGACACTATTTGATCGGTAACCATTGCGACATATATACCGACCATAAGAGCCTCAAGTACATCTTCACACAGTCAGACCTCAACTGAGGCAGAGCAGATGGTTGGAGCTGATTAAAGATTATGACTTACGTGTTCACTACCATCCTGGCAAGGCTAATGTGGTAGTGGATGCCCTAAGCCGTAAAGCCTACTACAATAATCTCATGGTTCAAGAGCAACAGCCTGAGCTTCATAAAGAATTAATGACGCTCAACCTAGAGATAATAGAACAAGGCACCATAGCAGCCATGGAGATACAACCAAGTATAGAAGAGCATATCATAACTGCACAGAAGGAGAACTCAACCGCTTTGAGGTTAAGAAGCTTGATGGAAAAAAGGAAGGCTCCGAAGATAACTGAGGATCAACAAGGTGTTCTAAAGTATGGGACACGTATCTTTGTTCCCAACCAAAAGGATCTTAAAAACCTAATACTTAGGGAAGACCATAGCTCCGCGTATTCCCTTCACCCCGAAAGTACCAAGATGTATCAAAACATGAAGCAGTGGTACTGATGGCCACGCATGAAGAGGGACATCACCGAAGATGTTGCCTGTTGTGATGTATGTCAAAGAGTGAATGCCGAACATCATAGACTAGCAGGATTATTACAGCCATTGCAAATACCCAGTGGAAGTGGGAAGAGATTGGATGGACTTCATCACTAGGCTACCGTGAACCAAATCGGGGTACGACTCCATATGGGTTATAATAGATAGACTGAACAAAGTCGCCCACTTCATCCCTATCAAAACTACCAACAAAGGAGACAAGCTGGTAGAGCTGTACATGTCCTGCATCGTGTGTTTGAATGGCGTGCCAAAAAGGATAGTTTTAGATTGAGGTTCTTATTTTACCTCTCACTTCTGGGCTAGCCTTCATGAAGCCCTCGGCACCCATCTAGGTTTTAATACTGCCTACCATCCACAAACAGATGGCCAAACAGAGAGGGAAAATCAAATACTAGTTATCAAACCTGTGCTCTAGATTTCACTAAGGATTTGAAGAAATGCCTGCCCTACACCGAATTTGCTTACAACAATAGTTATCAAACCGGCCTAAAGATGTCCCCATTTGAAGCCTTATATGGAAGGAAATGTTGGACCCCTCTACACTAGTCAAAAGTAGGAGAGGGCTATATCTTCAGACCAGAAACCTTGAAGCAGGCTGAAGAAAAGGTCCGCCTGATTAGGGATCAGTTGCAAGCCGCTCAATCAAGACAAAAGAGTTACACGAATCAGAGGCATAGGCCATTAAGTTTTGAGATTGGAGATTACATTTACCTGAAGGTGTCACCCTTGCGAGGAGTTAGAATGTTCAAAGTCAAAGGCAAGCTCCACTCATGTTATGTTGGACCATTTCCAATTGTGGCCAAGAAAGGAGAGGTAGCTTACCAACTAGAGCTGCCCACAAGCCTATCCGATGTGCATAATGTCTTCCACGTATCCCAACTCAAGAAGTGTCTTCGGGTGCCAGAAGATCAAACCTCGTTGGAAACAATCAAGCTTGAGAGTGACCTAACCTACAAGGAGCGTCCCATCAAGATCCTTGACGTTGTAGAAAAGAAGACAAGGAATCAGACCATCCACTTATGCAGGGTACAATGGAACCGTCATACCAAGAAGGAAGCCACCTGGGAACGCAAAGATTAACTAAGAATAGATTACCCTTACTTATTCTCGGACTAGGCTGAATCTTAGGGTCAAGATTCTTCTTAAAGTGGGTAGACTTGTGACATCCAGAAAATTTGGATCCTAAAAAAATGTGTAACTTTTGAAATATTTTGTAATGCATCTTCTTGGCATTTGGATTTTTATGGATTTTTCCTTGGATTTTGGTTGAGGTTCCAACAAATAAGAAATAATGGAAACCTAATACCGAAAGAAAGGTATAATTAATAAAAGAAAATATTAATTTAGAAGTGAATCTGAAAAGATGATTCAACAATTAGGGTAGAAGAACTCACGTAGAATCAGTAGCAGAACTGCGGTCGTGAGCTGAACCACCAAAAATAAGGAATTGGCACGTACCACTGCCAAGCACCTGTGCTACCGTAGCTCTGCTCCCGCGTCACCACAAGGACACCGTCACATCCTAGCCCTCCCATTTTGACCTTCTGCCAAGCCAAAGGATGATGACACGCCACTAAGACCGCCACGCCATACCACTTGAGTTAGCCACAGCGTGCGCCCATGCAGTTGTGACCCAACGCCATGTCTGCCCCCGTTAGCAGCCATACGGTCATCTGCCGGCCATGCTATGGCGTGTGTCACCATGTATCACCTTGACCGCCTCTGTTAGATTTAGTCTTGATGAAGCTATGGACAAGGCCACACTCGAAGCCGCAGCCGAAGCAGCAGTCGAAACTACAAAAGTCGAAGGCTTCATGTACTTTAGCTCCGAGTACGAGGCAGTAGAAAGTTTGAGAACCTGTTTATGCTTGGACATGGTCGTAAAATAGCCATGGCCATAAAATAGCTGAGGTCGTAAAATAGCCAGGGTCATAAAACAGCTATGGTCGTAAAACAACTGAGGTCGTAAAATAGCTATGGTCATAAAGTAGCTGTGATTGTAAGACAATATGGTCATAAGTCGTAGGAGCTGCAGTGGTCATAGCAGCTACCGTGGTCATTGTCGATACTCAAAAAAACACTATAGCAGCCGGAGCATCCGAGTATGCGAGAAGTCAAAAGACAGGGAGGTCGTGTGTGTGTGCGTGTGCGTGGAGCCTAATTAAACTGTGTAATCCTGAGGAAAGAATGGAGCCAAAGGGGAAGATTGAGCGATTCAGTCCAAACAGCCTCATACCACCTGGCGGTGCCTCCTCAGGCTATCCTCTCGCTTCTGTGTCATCCGGATTGCCACCCATGCCCTAACTTAAGTGTGATAGACTACGTCGTACCTTGCAGCACGTCGCCATCATGACAACGTGCTTGAAGCATCGGGCTCTGTAGCCATGCCGATGCCACGCCATCCGCCATGACCAGCCAAATGCCCCTCCCGTCGCTAACCCTTCTCACCAGCTATAAAGCCATGCTCATGCCCCCAACAACACCGCACCACCACACTCCCCCTCCCACCACGAAGAATCGCCCTTTAGCAGTCTGTAGGAGCACCGACGGCTCCATCTTCTCTAGCTACGACCAACAGGAGGACCGCTGATTAGAGATGCCACACTACACCACAGCCCCAAAACAGCGTTGGATGGTTAGTCGGCATAGGCCGCTTTAGCGTCGGACGGTCAGTCGGTATAAAACATATACCGACTGACTCTGCAGACGGTGTAACAGGGGTCGGTAAAAACATATACCGACTGACCGTAATTTTGCCGACTGACTGTTAGACGGTATAGATTTACCGTCAGACAGTGTGTTACCAGATATGCCGACAGACTATTTGATGGTATAGATATGTTTTACCGACTGATTGTCCAACGATACAATTAAAATAGATTAAAAAAATAAAATCTGATTTGGCAGAATTAGTACATAGTAAACCAAGTTCATTAATAATTAGAGAGCCACCATATCACATTCATAATCACAAATTCAATCCCCAGATACATATAGGTTTGTCTTCCTTGCACCAAGTAAAAAAACAAAAGACACACATGGCAGTGCATCAAAATGTACTAGATTGCTTGCAGTACACAATCACTTTGAGAAACACTCTTCCAGCCTTCTTCGCATTTCAACATATTCTATATCCCCAGAGAAAGAAAAGAACTCTGTGATCTCTCTTTTTGAAGCACTCAACGAAATGTTGCTAACTTTTACTGTCCTCACCTGCAAAAGAATATCAAACAAGAGAACATGGGGTCAGGTTGCTAGTGCAACTAAGACTTTAGCACAGGGCAGGAGATAGGATAGCATGATTACATTACTTGACAATAGTGTCGACTCATATTAGCCTGCCTGAAATCCAAACTTTCCAGGGTTTACAGGACAATCTAATTTTGGAGAAATACAAAACGACTCAAACTAACAATATAAGTACAAATTGCAGGTAATTGTAAAACAGAGTGGATTGGATGTTAGATGTAATGTATCAATGCGGCCATGCAGGTAAACAACAAAGCTGTCAGGAACATCCATTTACTAAAACAATTATCTTCGTTGATCAATACAAAAAACCTATTTCACCCAAAATGTAACATGTCTATTTGGATTTGTGCATCCTGAACAATCCTGCGTGATAGATGGTAAATGCCCAGTGTGATGTAGACCCAAGTGTCACAACCAATTATCCAAGACCACAAGATGGCCTTCAGCTAGTCCAGGAACTGAAGTTAGATACAAATGTCCTTTACCTTTTGTATATGTTATGTAGGTACAAATACTGGGAGACTTTACACATAAATCATCAAGAGCATTCATTGAACCAAAACCTAAATCCCAAAAATGATCTCCAGCTAGAAGCCAGAGTGACAGTTCAAAACTTCAAATGTTCAATGTTAGCCACTACCACTAGATTGATGATGCCTTCCCTTGTCCTCAACGATGAGTTACATTTCAATTTCAATCCTTCAGTTTATTTTTCAATTCTGAATCAGCACTTGTTTCAGATTTTAAGCTATTCAAAAAATTTGTGTTGTGTAGACCCCTAAATATGCATTGGAGTGTATCATCTCGATGCCTTATTTGTGCCGAACTGAACTAATTTTAGTTTCAATTCATTTGAGAGGGCCTTGTTTACTTTCAGTCTGCAGGTTTTGAATAAGATATTGTACAGGAAATGGGGGGCACATTTTTCATTTTTAGAAAAAGGGTTTTTCCACCCCCTGAGTGACCGGGGATAAACCTCACAATCATGCACCCCTGGACACCACAACCCAGAACTCGTGCAGTAGACCAGTAGCACAGCAGACAGCAGAATCAGCAGAGAGCAGATGCAGTCATGCAGAGTTGCAGACAGCAGTGAGCAGTCACAGCACTACAGCAGTACAGCAGACTAGCAGAGAGCAGCATACCTTGAAGGCTTGAAGAGTTGCAACCCTGAATTCCTGATCATTCATCAGATAATGAACTCCTGAAGTCCTGACTCCTGAGTCTTGATTCTGTCATCAGTATCAGTGTATCACTTCCCTTGATAGGTCATAGAACATGCTATTGATTTGTAATTTGTAAGACAGGGAAAACTTTTGTAATTTGTAATTTGTATCAGTGTACCTGAGGACGAGATCTTTGAGTCTGTGACTGTGAATCAATATATTGCAATATTTCATAAAACCTTGTCTGACTGTAGAGTGTAGTTTGCATCCTTTTGGAAGTAAAGAACTGCCATGTCAGTATGTCACCAGCTCTAGTCCTCAAGACCTCAACTCAAGCAGAATAGCAAATGGCTCAATTAGTCAATTTAATGATTCAAAATGACAGAATCACAGAATATCATATATTAGTATATTACATTCATACCTGAGTGCAGAAAATTGATCCTTGCACTGGGCTCCTCGGTCCTTGATGTAATGGACTAACGGCTCAAGAAATCCCTACAGAAAAACATAGATCGTGGAAATATGGACCAAAACTATTTACATAAAAAGCATAGTAATGGCATAGAATTATAATACTGATCACATACTAATTGGTTGTATTCAAACAAGTGAGATATCATGACATATGCCATAGCACATAATCACTTTATTAAACAAGTTATTCAGTACAACCATTGATTTAACATAATCAACTGTTGATTCATAAAGAGGTGTGCTTCTGATAGAATGTTACATTCAGAGATCTAGGTGACGAGCAGCAAGAATTATTGAAAAGTAAACCCTATGCATACACCTCCCAACCCAAGTAATATCATATACGCAGATTAGGGTGCATAGGTTCTAGATCACAAAATCAAAAACAAATAAATCATATGTGCATACCAACTTTATGAGCTACACATACGTATCACATTATAATTCGCCCAGGATCATGCTCACTGAATAGTGAAAAGGGTGACGTGTCCCTCCGAATATTCACCCCCTTACCTCCAGTCCAAATAAAGGATATCTCTATCTCTCTATCCCAAGTGCACCTAACTACCTTCCTATAATCCTATCCAAGATCGCAACACCAACACTTCCGCACGAATATCTCTCCCCTCTTAAGATCTTAACTGGCCCAACAGCATTTAACCACTTCCTACTCTTAACCCTTGGGAGACTACCACACAATTTTGTCCGAAATCAACATGATGTGCTTCGAGTTTTCTTTGGCTGGATTGGAACAATTTTGTTGAGTAGTTCGCAACAACATGAGGGCCTTCAACTGGTAAAACATAAAAATCCCTCCATGCTCGCACAACACTACACGAGGCACTATCACAAGCATGACAACTACCCAAATATTGTTCCCATAAATTCAGCAGCCGATCTCTTCCAAAGCCAAACCTACAGATAAGACTTACAGAGGTGCTTCCTAGGGTTTAACCATATACCAGTAGACGCGTCAAAATCACCTCAGATTAAACAAAAATCTCTTAGAAAAACACGGTCATCTCTTCTTCCGATAGTCTTGCTGCAGTAAGTACTTGCAGGACCTTAGGCAACAACAACAACCAAAAAAAATCTCCGTGCTTCCTGACAACCAAATTCTACGAAGCTCAGAGCTTCCCCTCCCCCCACTAAACCAAAAAACCGCTAAATTCTCATGTAAGGGAAAAGAGGAAATCAAACGTGCGTTCTTCTTCTATTAGGGTTTGGGACTTTAGGTTTGGGGATGTGCCAAGGGGGAGGAAATAGAGCGGGGGGATTGGGTGAGACCTCGGTAGTCGACGCCGGAGTTGAGCTTGACGACGACGGGGCGGCCCCTGATGGACTTGAGGAAGTCCGACGGCGTTTTCACCGGCCCGCTGCCGCCGCCCGAGCCGGACTTCTCGCCGCCGCCGCCGCTGCTCATCTCGCGCGCTGGGTCTGTTACTTTATGCGCGCCGGTGCGCGGTGGGGAATCTTCGTAGCCTCTTCGTACTTTGTGCGCGCCGGTGCGCGGTGGGCAGAGCGAAGGCCGGAGGGACGGCCGGAGCGGAGGGCGGAGCCGGAGGCATGGTCGCCGCCTCGCCGGTCATGCGGAGGGTAGAGCGGAGGGAGGGCCGGAGCGGAGCGCCCAGATCTGGCGGTCGTCGTGCTGGCAGAGTGCCGGAGCGGTCGGAAGGCCGACGCGGTGCTGCGCGGAGGCGGAGCGGAGGGCCGGCGCGGCGCGAAAGCGGAGCGGTCGGAAGGGCGGCGCGGAGGCGGAGCGGTCGGAAGGGTGGCACAGTGCTGCGCGGAGGCGGAGCGGACCGGAGCGCGGCGCGGAGCGGAGCTAGGGTTCGGAATGTGGCTGTGGACGCGGCCGCTCCGCGCTCGCCCGTGCGCTGTTTTGGCGGGCGGTGCGGCGAGAGACGAGGGAAAGAGAAGGTTGGCGGCGGCAAGGGTTTCATTTTCTAGGGTTTTGATGTTGTAGGTGGGTTGGGCCCATTACAATTCGTGCGCGAGGGCTCTGGTCATCTATACCGACAAACGGTTCAACGTATATAGCATGAATTACCGACTGACAGTTCAACACCTAATGTAAATAGCTATACCGACAGACAGTCAATCGGCAAAGGTAGGATTACCGACTGACGATTTGTCACCAACTTTTACCGTTTAACTGTCCATCGGTAATTATACATTTTTAGCGACAGACATCTGACGGTATTTTGGTGTTGTGGTGTAGTGCCACGAGTTGATTCCTCCGAGCCGAAGCCTCATTGGAGTACCACAACACCATTCCCACCCTCGGCCGAGCCCATCACCACTTGCATCTCCTCTATTCCTTGTCGCCTCAAGATGCTAGACCACCACCACAACTTCCAAGCCGCGTAGACCGCTGAGGTAATATCCTGCCCACCACAAGATGCTACCAGATCAAGGAATCACTTTAATTCACTTTGATTTGCTGTAGCTTCCCCTCCCCTGCTCCGCCGCCGCCGACCGCCACTCTGGCCAAATTGGCCGGTGAGGTTTTGTCTAGTGGTAGGCGCGGGCATAAGCAATCTATTTTGTGGATGCTCACCTCCGGCCACTGCCCCTGTTGCTGGCGGTGAGCCTCTTTGCTACCGGCGAAGGGAGGGTGGGCACACTGTTCATAGGTGATTAAGTATTAACCCAATGATTAATTAGGACTAACTTTAAATAGACATAACTTATTCATCTTAACTCCAAATTAAGTAAAACAAATTTCAAAATTTATATAAATTTAATATCTGTCCAATAGAACCAAAACCATGAATTTTAGAGCTCATTTGAATTTTTGTGAGAATTTATTTGGTTTTACTATTTTTTTATCCAATTCCCGTGCAACGTAAAATAGCATATGAGGTACAAGACGAAGAGGCAGAAGCCGAAGCAAGCCACGACCAGTAGGACCAAGCCAATTGCGACCTAGGCAAGTCAATACTTTGATTATGTTGAATCTACATTTTATGCAATCTATTTCTGTTTAAAATATCAAATTACATGCCATTATTTTATATGCAAATCTATGATAGTTTTAATATTCGAGTTACATGCCTATTATTTATCTTGCGAGCATTACATTCCCTTAGAACATTTGAGAATTCGAGCCTTGTCGCCCTATGAAAACTATAATTGTAACTTTTGAAAATAAGTCTACACCTATACGCTCTGCTTAGTACTGCTTAGATACTTGAGGGCATTAACTTGCCCTGGCATCATTTCAACATGAAAACTTGGTTTGTGCAGTCATTGATGTAAGGTGGCTGGTATGTTGTAACATGGCTATTTTATGCTCCCAAAAATCTCAAATTGCTTAACTATCTGACCAAATCTTGTGATGACCTCCCAGTGTATAACTGTACAACCACAAGCTGGCAAATTGTAGGCAGGGCTAACTAATTTGCATTGACCCAGTGTGGGTTGCACCAGTGTGACCACGGGCGTGCAGAGGATGGCCACATCCTTCGATGTGGCAGCGTAAGAGGGGGCTTCTGGAAGGGTGGTCGTACCCCTACGAGAGTGAAACCTTAGCGGACGTGGCCCTGCTGGGAAGATGCATTGTAATAGCAGTCTTGTTATGATTACTCAGCCGTGTGCCTAAGGAAGCATGTAATGGGCAACATTGTGTGATAATCATATCTTGTAGTTAAAGTGTACAACCTCTGTAGAGTCAAAACTATTCGAATAGCCGTGCCCATGGTTAAGGGTGGACATGGGAACTTAAACCAGATATAGTTCTATTTCAAAACCTTTGTGGGTGGGATTGGAAAAGTGGCGGGTAGTGAAAAGCCCTGAGATGTGTTGCCCTGGGTGTCGCCCCAGTGATAAGATAGGCGGATTATAAAGCCGAAAGGTTCGCATATGGTGCAGGAGCCATGTAACGGTAGATGGAATCTGAACTACTATTATTACAACATTATTCCACCTAGATATCATGTTTTAGTTCAAACTGCTAGGTCTCAGAAAATTTCTATGTAAAATAATATTTAAAGGCAATTTCTGTCAAACAAAATAACCTAAGTCTTGCCTTGATAAGCCCTGCATGATTTACTTACACATTGTGTATTGGCTCGCAGAGCACGGTGGATTTGTGCTTACCCTCGCATTATCACAACCAGAAATAGGAAACCAGGATCACTACACCTTTTATGCCGCACCTGACAAGGGAATTAGAATGACTTTCAAAAAGTTCGAGTCCTAGACGAGTAGACTTGATGGAGATTGTGTGCACATATATTATCTAGACCTAGATAATTCCTATTACACACATTTACCCCTCAGTCACTTGTCTGTGGATGTTGGTCCTACTTTTGTTTATGCTTTCTGCTGCTGTCTTTTGTACTGTAGGTATTTGGCCAGATTGGCCCTTTTTTAAACTTTCACCCGACGTGGTGTATTTCAACTCTGATATGTAATATTATGGTTCGGTATATTTCATGCGATGTATGAATTGATGCAGCAATATATCTATGAGCACTATCTGCTGATTTAGAGAATAGTACAGTAAATTACAAAGAATTCTGGGTTGAAAAATCTGGGTCCAACAAAGCGTCTAGCGTTCGAAAGGAGGTTTTAAGAGCTGGTGGCACCGAGGGTGCAGTCAGGGGCCGCCTGGAGTCCAGTCGTGCGGGTGGGGAGGGCTAGGGGAACAGATGCATCTAGGGGCTCAGGTGGGAAGGGATTAGGGGGTAGATGATGGCCAATGGTGGGCAATTTCGTTCAACTTCCAATGGTACTCTTTATTCTAATAGGCTAGCTCCCCATGAGAAGGCTGATTCTCTATGCTAGTTTATTTTCAAGACAAATAGAATTGGGTTATTTTAGGAAGTTAGGTGTTTGATACAGTTGAAAACAGTAAGACGAGAAGCTGGGAGCAGGAGTTGTACCAAATGGGGCCTTAAAATGAACTGCCAATGCCTCAACTCTTAGGCCAAACGTTTATTAACATTCATATCTAGAAGAAATACATTCCCACAAAAGGGAGAAAAGTTAATAAGATTCTGTTTGAAATGTAGGAATTTTTTTTTATTTCTAAGGAAAAATGAACTGTTTGGTATATAATTCCTGCCGTAAATACAGGTTTCCTTCATGCACGCAAACGATTACCAGCGTGAATGGCCCTTTAAACCGCATGCATGGCATGCTTGTGAAGAATCTGGACCAATGAGGGGTCAATACTCAAGAACACACACTCAAATACATCCTTTGAATTCTGAACAAACAAACAAGTACTTCGCCATCGAAAGACATCGCCCAGAAGCAGTACTTTACTTCCACGATCCTACCACGGCAGCCAACCTTTGAACCTCTCCTCCTTCACGGGCTTTAGGCGCCGCCGGTCTCCGATGGTGCCGACGGGCTGCGGCGGCTTCTTAGCGGGCACTGTGGTGCTCCCTAAGTCCACCTCCATGCATGGATTGGTCCTCACGACGACGCGCTTAGCAGAGGCTGAACCAGTGTTCCGTATCTGCTTGCAAGGCGGAGGGCGGAATAATGTTGGGCACGCGAAGGTGTCCAGCAAGACTAGAACCTGCACGCCGCCCTTGGCGAGGCGAGGGTCGGCGCAGGCTCCGGACACGTAGGCGCATACCTTCTTCCTTGCGGCGACCACGGCGCCGCGGTCGAGCGGGTGCTTCACGAGCGGGAGGACGTCCGCGGCGAGAGCCCATTCCACGAGCTCGGGGCGGCGCAGCTTGCGCGACGGCTGCCTCCGGAGGGCGATGTCCTCGGCCACCTTCTCGACGATCCGGTTGTCCGGGCCGACCGGGATGTGCCTCCTGATGACGACCCTGACGTCCGCCATCAGCGCCGGGGGCGGTGGTGGTCCTGCCGGGCCGCGTCGGCCACCGCGGCTCGATGGCGGGAAGAAGGTGGCAAGCTGAAGACGGCTGTCCAGACGAACCGCCGGAACGGCAGGAAGATGCTTGTCCATCGCGCGCTCTTCGATCTGATTGCTTGAACCGAGCGAGTCGACGGATCAAGCAAGGGGAATGCGAGGCGCCAAGCAATGAGGCGAATAGCTAGTTGAGCGCCCGTATTTATGGCGGGAGGAATGGGCATGCTCACCGACTTGTTTGCCTTCTCGGAATCGGTTTCGGACATCAACGGACCAGCCCATGCAAATCTGGTTGTCGCCGGTGGAAGCGCATCTGGTACCTGCTGTTCTTCTGATCGGAATCCGAGTCCGGATCGGAAGCGATGCGCACTGGCACTCGTTTGCTGTTGGGCTTGTAGCTTGCAAATTGGTCGATGCACTCGTACGAAAATAAGGAGCAAAAGTCGTTCCGGAGGGAAAAAAAATTCTTCTCCATTGCAATTGGAGTTGCCCAGCATCTTAATGGCAACGTGGGCATCCCCGGGAGTAGCACACCCTTAAATACAAAGCCATAGCCTCCCTGTCCAAGCTTGTCTCTGAAAGGGCTTGTGATTGCAGCGATGACAGTGTAGGCGTACCTCGTCGAGCTGAGCATATGTTGCATTCGAAGGAACCTCTCGACTACATCAATTGTTATCCTTGTTTTCTAGTATTTCTAGGCAAGGAAGGTCAATACTGCCAGCGGCGCCAACACAAACCGGCATAATACTGCATACAAACAAGTTTACATATATGGCAAGAATAGCAAGTGTGAATGTGTAAATACAATACGATAATGTAGCTGTGATGATGTGGAATGTATAGTTCTAAAGTATCTCAAATCCACTTCATAATCCACATGGCAATTGGTATTGTGACGCTGATGCCCAGATAGAAGTTTGCCATAGCCATACTAGGTGGTCTAAGTTCCTCAAATACGCATCTCCAAAAACTGAAGTCAATCACAAGAATGTCCACAATTCAATCCTTGACGCCTGCACTAGACGTTGGTTTTTCACAAAGGAGCTACAAGACAATGCCATGGTACAGAAAAGGGATTAGAGATGGAACCAACGCTTTTGAGATGAGATAGCGCATGGGCGAAAACGGAACTCACAAAATCGACACACACTACAGGTCACAGAAAAGAATTAAAGAGGGGAAGGCGGCCCAGAAGAGCGGCTGATGTTTGCGATGATCAAAGCAGGTTCTTCGAGCTACAGGATCTGCTCAAGGCAACGGCGGAGGTGCTCGGCCAGGTGTTGCAGGACCTACTCAAGGCAACTCGGCATTCGGCAAACCGATGAGCAGGTCGCATTAAAACTCTCTAAATTTTGATCCTGGTTCGGCCACTACTCCTATCCTCTTATATGCTGAACATCTAGTGTGTCTAGTACGTCTTGGTAGGAATTTTATGAGGTCACGGATTTATTCTTGACCTTCATATTTCTAGGTGTGTACTAAGAGAGACTCACTCATGTGTGTGGTGTGTGTGTGTATGCTTATGTGTCTACCTTGTAATCGTAAAATAAAAGGTTCATGTGTATGCTTTAGACGATATATATAGTGTATATTAAAAATTGAGTATATCACTTTGCTCCTTGAACCTGCAAATTTCTTTCTTGGCTCCCTAAACTTACAACCATTTTCATGGCATGTCATTTTCACTGTTAGATGATTGAGTTTGCTGACATGGATTCGATGTAGGAGATAAGCGCTGATGTGGCACTTGTTCCACTGCTCTCCTACACTTTCCTCTCGCGCCTCCTAGCCTCTTCTTTTTAGCTTTCTAAAAGGTGTTTTTAGCTTTTCTACAGTAACTAGCTTTTAAATAGAGTATCTTTTCAAGGTGAGGACTACAAGTTAATTGTACTATACATTATAGCGACTTCATTTATATCGGTCAAAATCGTACACGAGTTCCTCTTACTCCGTACTCTCTCACATAAATAGCACAAAAGTCATAAGGCGCAGCCAAAAACAATAAACCACAGCAAAAAAGAACAGGCCCTAAACATTTCTTGCCTACGGTAGGCAGCACTGAGGCCATAGCTCGTGGCGACAGTAGCGTGGCCCAAGATGCCAATGCTCATCGGCGGCCCAAGGGCACATGGTTGCGGCGACCCATCCATATTCACCCTTGGCTTCGACCGGTGAGGCCAGTGCTCACTCGTGTTGTTGGTTCTGCTGCTACTCCTTGCTGGAAGAGAGATGGCTGGTTCTACTACTACTACTTGGTGGTTCCGCCGCAACAACTCAGTGACCTAATCTGCCATGAGCCTATGAGTTACTCTTATCATGTCACAACTCAACTGTTTATTTTAAAATTAGTAAATTTAATTTAAAAAATAAAAACAAGTGTTACTTGGTTTGCCTGAGTTTGAATTTATTTGCATGTTGTTTAGCTTAAAAAAAGGCTTCTCTTTGAGAAGTAATTTAAGTAAAAATAATTAAATTATTAAATAAAAGAAATTTTGATTTTTTTTAAAAAAATCCTAATTCAAATTAATTATTTGAAAGTGTTTGGATTTTTATTAGGGAGTTTAAAAATCAATTTCAAAGTTAAAAAAGTATTTCACGTATAAAAATAAAGACCAAATTAAGTTTTAAATATTTTTCCTAAGTCCACAATAGCTTCAGGATTTTTGTGAATTTTTGGGATTGATTTGCTATTTTCAATGATTTTCTTGATTTTCTTAGATTTTCTAATTTTAAAAGGATTTAAAAATTCAAACAAATCTCACAAGATCACCCATCCTCACACTTCTCTCCCACCAGCATGCCTAACATTGGAATTCTTAAGGGACCTGGTGCCATACTTCTTCTATCTTCATGTTGAGCCAATTACTTTTAGCCTACTGTTCCCTGCAACCTGTTCATCATCTTCAACAGACCGACTGAAGCGCAAAGCAGAGCCATGGCCTCCTTTTCTCTCCAAGTTAAATCTCAAGCCAAGCCTTATCTCCACCTCGTGCAAAAACAGAAAACAATTCAAATTACGCAAGCCACTAATTTCTGGCTGTTTCTCTCCATTTGACTCGTTGGTTTTCTGTTTTTTTAGCGAAAACCACCGCCATTATTTTCGGCCATAATTTTGGCAATCAATTCCAATCATTTCGTAGCTCCTTTTTGCCTATAAATTGAGCTACAGATGCCTCACATCATTCCCCACAACATCTTCTCTCGATTTTGCACGAAAACCTCTGAAGCTCCCTCAATCGGCCTTTTCCATACTCTGTTGGTCCTCAAATTTTTTCTGAAACTCCAAAAGAGCCTCGGGAGCGAGACTGTCTTCCCTACACTTTTTGTTCAGCTTTGCACGCAATATGGAACAAACGGTTAATAGAATTGTACTCCTTATAATCTAAAATATCCTGAATGTCCCTGTTAAGCCCTTCAAAAAATCTAGCCATTTTAGCCCCCTCAGTTTCTTCTAACCCACAACATAGACAACCGATTTGTAGTTCTTGATAGCGATCTTCTACGATGTTTCTACCTTGTTTTAAACATTGTAATTTATTCAGCAAATCACGAGAGTAGTATAAGGCACAAATCTAAGTCTCATAGTTCTCTTTAAGGCATCCCGTGTTCTAGGTATGTGTTGTTCATTGTGGCATAATTCATTCCACCAGATAGATGCAAAATCAATGAACTCACTAGTAACAGCCCTAACCCTTTTATTTTCTAGAAATTCATGGCATGAAAATTTTTGGTCTAAAGCTAACTCCCATGCGAGATAAGCATCAGGATCATATTTACCAACAAAAGGAGGTATAGTGAACTTAATTTTACCAAGTGCATCATCACGCTTTAATACCTCACGTGGTGGCTCTCTTCTCATACTTTGGCGATTGAAGCATCGTTGAAGATTTTCACGAGCATTGTCGGAATTGAAACCACCCTCAGACTCCGTATCGGCAACATATGGGCTCTCTTCATCTCTTACCTCATTGGCCCATGAGCGAGCAACAGATGGGTCACGGCGTGGTTGTATAACTCCGACAACAGCGGGGGTGACAGCAGGAGAGGGAGCTCTCTCTAGCTGCTCCACTCGTGTAGTAATCGCTGCAAGATCGTTATTTGTGCGATCTAGAACCATCTCAAGATGCTCCGAATGTTGACTCAACAAGCGTGAAAATCTCTGCATGATGTCTCTCGTACAAGGCGTGAGAGATGTATCTTCCTCAACATTGGACCTGCTATTCTCCCCTTATGGCCTTGAACCTGCCATTGTTAGTAGAAAACAAAGAATAAAACACAGTGTTTATGTCGCTATTAACTACTAGGTTCTGGAGGCTCAAAATTCACTCACACTCAAGCTTATACCAAGTTCTTACGAGCTCTTTACCAATGCAGCAAGGAAGTGGTACAACCGGTGGCTGGTTCGTGATGCTCTCACTTGATGAATAGCCCAACGATTGTGAGGAACAATACCTGCTGAGTTAGTAGGGAGTGGAGCTCGGAAGGCTTCAATATGGTAGCAAGGATTAACAACAATCAAATCAGTAATTGCAAGTTGAATAATTGTTCAACGTACTAATCGATATTGCTGATCCAAGGCAAGTTTGAGTAGAAACAACAGCTAGTCTCAAAGATGGAAGGGCAAAGATGTTTAGGTCCAAAGATGGCCGATTTTGGGGGTCTTGGAGGGTGATAGGCGCAAGCTAGTCATTTTTTCTGGATGTGCCCCGTCGTTAGCTTTACAACGAGTACAAGAACGTTGAAAACAGACACCGTATGCAAAAGTTATGCCCGTTTTACTGAAGGTGTCTCTAAATAAAATTCCTACTCGGACTAGAAACCGAAACGGGTTCAACTTGAAACTGCTATATCTTTTAAACCCATGGGCCAAACTTGATAAAGGGCATTTCGCCTATCGCTGCCCACAAAGCCAGATGACACCAATAAAGTTTAATATGGGGACCACTCTAGTTCATGGACAAGCTTCGGCCTCCAGCAAGGGATATCAAGCCCCCCAGTCTAACAAAGCAACTCTGACTTCCAACCGTGGTTGGGTTAATCACATCATCGTTGAGGAAGCTCAGGAGGCCGAAGGAGTTCTAATGGGTATGTTTTCTATCAAAACTATACCAGCACATACTCTCTTTGATTCTGGGGATTCACACTCATTTATAGCAAGAAGATATGTGAATAAGCTAGGGTTGTCCGCCTATCTGTTAAAAAACAGTGGTACTTAGCTCATCTGCAGGGATTATTACCGCCACCTTAGTATGCTCTGGGGTAGAAATCACCATGGAAGAATTTGGTTTCCTAGCAGACTTAATAGTATTGAACTCCTAGACCTTGGACATTATACTAGGGATGGATTGGCTAGCAAGACATTAGGGAATAATAAATTGTGCTACTAGGAGAGTAAGCCCAACCAAGTGTCTTGGGTTGACCATATAAGTAACCATCAAAACTAGGTGCCCCTGCCTAGGATTGATGACCTATTGACCAGCTTGGGGGTGCTACCATGTTCTCCAAAATCGACCTAAGTTCGGGAAATCACCAGCTAAAGATTAGGGCTGAAGACATTTCAAGACAGCTTTTACCACCAGATATGGACTGTATGAATATACGATCATGTCTTTTGGCCTAACCAATGCCCTGGCCTACTTCATGAATCTCATGAACAAAGTCTTTATGGAATACCTAAACATATTTGTGGTGGTTTTCATCGACGACATCCTCATCTACTCCAAGAATGCCGAAGAATATGCCAAGCACCTACGCCTAGTACTAGAAAAGTTAAAAGAACACCAGTTGTATGCCAAAAACAGCAAGTGTGAATTCTGGCTAAAAGATATCCGCTTTTTAGGCCATGTAGTGTCTGCCAAGGAGTATCCATCGACCTAGCCAATATAGAAGTCGTGGTGGAATGGAAACAGCCCATTACCGTCACAGAAGTGAGAAGTTTTTTTAGGCTGGTAGGATACTACAGGAGATTTATAGAAGGATTCTCCCGGATTGCCAAGCCATTGACACAACTACTCAAGAAGGAGGAGAAATTTGAATGAACAAAGGCTTGTGAAGAAAGTTTTCAAGAGCTAAAGAAGAAACTAACCTCCACGCTCGTGCTAGTCTTGCCAGACATACGTAAGGACTTGGAGGTATATTGTGATGCCTCACGCCAAGGCCTTGGGTGTGTACTGATGCAAGGGGGTAAGGTTGTGGCATATGCATCCAGATAGCTTTGCCCTCATGAAGCAAATTATCCTACGCACGACATGGAATTAGCATCGGTGGTGCATGCCATAAAGATCTGGTGACACTATTTGATCGGTAACCATTGCGACATATATACCGACCATAAGAGCCTCAAGTACATCTTCACACAGTCAGACCTCAACCTAAGGCAGAGCAGATGGTTGGAGCTGATTAAAGATTATGACTTATGTGTTCACTACCATCCTGGCAAGGCTAATGTGGTAGTGGATGCCCTAAGCCGTAAAGCCTACTACAATAATCTCATGGTTCAAGAGCAACAGCCTGAGCTTCATAAAGAATTAATGACGCTCAACCTAGAGATAATAGAACAAGGCACCATAGCAGCCCTGGAGATACAACCAAGTATAGAAGAGCAGATCATAACTGCACAGAAGGAGAACTCAACCGCTTTGAGGTTAAGAAGCTTGATGGAAAAAAGGAAGGCTCCGAAGATAACTGAGGATCAACAAGGTGTTCTAAAGTATGGGACACGTATCTTTGTTCCCAACCAAAAGGATCTTAAAAACCTAATACTTAGGGAAGACCATAGCTCCGCGTATTCACCAAGATGTATCAAAACATGAAGCAGTGGTACTGACGGCCACGCATGAAGAGGGACATCACCAAAGATGTTGCCTGTTGTGATGTATGTCAAAGAGTGAATGCCGAACATCATAGACTAGTAGGATTATTACAGCCATTGCAAATACCAAGTGGAAGTGGGAAGAGATTGGATGGACTTCATCACTAGGCTACCGTGAACCAAATCGGGGTAGGACCCATATGGGTTATAATAAATAGACTGAACAAAGTCGCCCACTTCATCCCTGTCAAAACTACCAACAAAGGAGACAAGCTGGTAGAGCTGTACATGTCCTGCATCGTGTGTTTGAATGGCGTGCCAAAAAGGATAGTTTTAGATTGAGGTTCTTATTTTACCTCTCACTTCTGGGCTAGCCTTCATGAAGCCCTCGGCACCCATCTAGGTTTTAATACTGCCTACCATCCACAAACAGATGGCCAAACAGAGAGGGAAAATCAAATACTAGTTATCAAACCTGTGCTCTAGATTTCACTAAGGATTTGAAGAAATGCCTGCCCTACACCGAATTTGCTTACAACAATAGTTATCAAACCGGCCTAAAGATGTCCCCATTTGAAGCCTTATATGGAAGGAAATGTTGGACCCCTCTACACTAGTCAAAAGTAGGAGAGGGCTATATCTTCAGACCAGAAACCTTGAAGCAGGCTGAAGAAAAGGTCCGCCTGATTAGGGATCAGTTGCAAGCCGCTCAATCAAGACAAAAGAGTTACACGAATCAGAGGCATAGGCCATTAAGTTTTGAGATTGGAGATTACATTTACCTGAAGGTGTCACCCTTGCGAGGAGTTAGAATGTTCAAAGTCAAAGGCAAGCTCGACTCATGTTATGTTGGACCA
The DNA here is from genome assembly GCA_017311315.1 of Dendrocalamus latiflorus. NCBI lineage: Eukaryota > Viridiplantae > Streptophyta > Magnoliopsida > Poales > Poaceae > Dendrocalamus > Dendrocalamus latiflorus. The sequence continues at coordinate 38,442,301 of CM029611.1, forward strand.
TTTCCAATTGTGGCCAAGAAAGGAGAGGTAGCTTACCAACTAGAGCTGCCCACAAGCCTATCCGATGTACATAATGTCTTCCACGTATCCCAACTCAAGAAGTGTCTTCGGGTGCCAGAAGATCAAACCTCGTTGGAAACAATCAAGCTTGAGAGTGACCTAACCTACAAGGAGCGTCCCATCAAGATCCTTGACGTTGTAGAAAAGAAGACAAGGAATCAGACCATCCACTTATGCAGGGTACAATGGAACCGTCATACCAAGAAGGAAGCCACCTGGGAACGCAAAGATTAACTAAGAATAGATTACCCTTACTTATTCTCGGACTAGGCTGAATCTTAGGGTCAAGATTCTTCTTAAAGTGGGTAGACTTGTGACATCCAGAAAATTTGGATCCTAAAAAAATGTGTAACTTTTGAAATATTTTGTAATGCATCTTCTTGGCATTTGGATTTTTATGGATTTTTCCTTGGATTTTGGTTGAGGTTCCAACAAATAAGAAATAATGGAAACCTAATACCGAAAGAAAGGTATAATTAATAAAAGAAAATATTAATTTAGAAGTGAATCTGAAAAGATGATTCAACAATTAGGGTAGAAGAACTCACGTAGAATCAGTAGCAGAACTGCAGCCGTGAGCTGAACCACCAAAAATAAGGAATTGGCACGTACCACTGCCAAGCACCTGTGCTACCGTAGCTCTGCTCCCGCGTCACCACAAGGACACCGTCACATCCTAGCCCTCCCATTTTGACCTTCTGCCAAGCCAAAGGATGATGACACGCCACTAAGACCGCCGCGCCATACCACTTGAGTTAGCCACAGCGTGCGCCCATGCAGTTGTGACCCAACGCCATGTCTGCCCCCGTTAGCAGCCATTCGGTCATCTGCTAGCCATGCTATGGCATGTGTCACCATGTATCACCTTGACCGCCTCTGTTAGATTTAGTCTTGATGAAGCTATGGACAAGGCCACACTCGAAGCCGCAGCCGAAGCAGCAGTCGAAACTACAAAAGTCGAAGGCTTCATGTACTGTAGCTCCGAGTACGAGGCAATAGAAAGCTTGAGAACCTGTTTGTGCTTGGACATGGTCGTAAAATAGCCATGGCCATAAAATAGCTGAGGTCGTAAAATAGCCAGGGTCATAAAACAGCTATGGTCGTAAGACAACTGAGGTCATAAAATACCCATGGTCGTAAAATAGCTATGGTCGTAAAGCAACCGTGGTCGTAAAGTAGCTGTGATTGTAAGAAAATATGGTCATAAGTCGTAGGAGCTGCGGTGGTCATAGCAGCTACCGTGGTCATTGTCGATACTCAAAAAAACACTATAGCAGCCGGAGCATCCGAGTATGCGAGAAGTCAAAAGACATGGAGGTCGTGTGTGTGTGCGTGTGCGTGGAGCCTAATTAAACTGTGTAATCCTGAGGAAAGAATGGAGCCAAAGGGGAAGATTGAGCGATTCAGTCCAAACAGCCTCATACCACCTGGCGGTGCCTCCTCAGGCTATCCTCTCGCTTCTGTGTCATCCGGATTGCCACCCATGCCCTAACTTAAGTGTGATAGACTACGTCGTACCTTGCAGCACGTCGCCATCATGACAACGTGCTTGAAGCATCGGGCTCTGTAGCCATGCCGATGCCACGCCATCCGCCATGACCAGCCAAATCCCCTCCCGTCGCTAACCCTTCTCACCAGCTATAAAGCCATGCTCATGCCCCCAACAACACCGCACCACCACACTCCCCCTCCCACCACGAAGAATCGCCCTTTAGCAGTCTGTAGGAGCACCGACGGCTCCATCTTCTCTAGCTACGACCAACGGGAGGACCGCTGATTAGAGATGCCACGAGTTGATTCCTCCGAGCCGAAGCCTCATTGGAGTACCACAACACCATTCCCACCCTCGGCCGAGCCCATCACCACCTGCATCTCCTCTATTCCTTGTCGCCTCAAGATGCTAGACCACCACCACAACTTCCAAGCCGCGTAGACCGCTGAGGTAATATCCTGCCCACCACAAGATGCTACCAGATCAAGGAATCACTTTAATTCACTTTGATTTGCTGTAGCTTCCCCTCCCCTGCTCCGCCGCCGCCGACCGCCACTCTGGCCAAATTGGCCGGTGAGGTTTTGTCTAGGGGTAGGCGCGGGCATAAGCAATCTATTTTGTGGATGCTCACCTCCGGCCACTGCCCCTGTTGCTGGCGGTGAGCCTCTTTGCTACCGGCGAAGGGAGGGTGGGCACACTGTTCATAGGTGATTAAGTATTAACCCAATGATTAATTAGGACTAACTTTAAATAGACATAACTTATTCATCTTAACTCCAAATTAAGTAAAACAAATTTCAAAATTTATATAAATTTAATATCTGTCCAATAGAACCAAAACCATGAATTTTAGAGCTCATTTGAATTTTTGTGAGAATTTATTTGGTTTTACTATTTTTTTATCCAATTCCCGTGCAACGTAAAATAGCATATGAGGTACAAGACGAAGAGGCAGAAGCCGAAGCAAGCCACGACCAGTAGGACCAAGCCAATTGCGACCTAGGCAAGTCAATACTTTGATTATGTTGAATCTACATTTTATGCAATCTATTTCTGTTTAAAATATCAAATTACATGCCATTATTTTATATGCAAATCTATGATAGTTTTAATATTCGAGTTACATGCCTATTATTTATCTTGCGAGCATTACATTCCCTTTGAACATTTGAGAATTCGAGCCTTGTCGCCCTATGAAAACTATAATTGTAACTTTTGAAAATAAATCTACACCTATACGCTCTGCTTAGTACTGCTTAGATACTTGAGGGCATTAACTTGCCCTGGCATCATTTCAACATGAAAACTTGGTTTGTGCAATCATTGATGTAAGGTGGCTGGTATGTTGTAACATGGCTATTTTATGCTCCCAAAAATCTCAAATTGCTTAACTATCTGACCAAATCTTGTGATGACCTCCCAGTGTATAACTGTACAACCACAAGCTGGCAAATTGTAGGCAGGGCTAACTAATTTGCATTGACCCAGTGTGGGTTGCACCAGTGTGACCACGGGCGTGCAGAGGATGGCCACATCCTTCGATGTGGCAGCGTAAGAGGGGGCTTCTGGAAGGGTGGTCGTACCCCTACGAGAGTGAAACCTTAGCGGACGTGGCCCTGCTGGGAAGATGCATTGTAATAGAAGTCTTGTTATGATTACTCAGCCGTGTGCCTAAGGAAGCATGTAATGGGCAACATTGTGTGATAATCATATCTTGTAGTTAAAGTGTACAACCTCTGTAGAGCAAAACTATTCGAATAGCCGTGCCCATGGTTAAGGGTGGACATGGGAACTTAAACCAGATATAGTTCTATTTCAAAACCTTTGTGGGTGGGATTGGAAAAGTGGCAGGTAGTGAAAAGCCCTGAGATGTGTTGCCCTGGGTGTCGCCCCAGTGATAAGATAGGCGGATTATAAAGCCGAAAGGTTCGCATATAGTGCAGGAGCCATGTAACGGTAGATGGAATCTGAACTACTATTATTACCGCATTATTTCACCTAGATATCATGTTTTAGTTCAAACTGCTAGGTCTCAGAAAATTTCTTTGTAAAATAATATTTAAAGGCAATTTCTGTCAAACAAAATAACCTAAGTCTTGCCTTGATAAGCCCTGCATGATTTACTTACGCATTGTGTATTGGCTCGCAGAGCACGGTGGATTTGTGCTTACCCTCGCATTATCACAACCAGAAATAGGAAACCAGGATCACTACACCTTTTATGCCGCACCTGACAAGGGAATTAGAATGACTTTCAAAAAGTTCGAGTCCTAGACGAGTAGACTTGATGCAGATTGTGTGCACATATATTATCTAGACCTAGATGATTCCTATTACACACATTTACCCCTCAGTCACTTGTCTGTGGATGTTGGTCCTACTTTTGTTTATGCTTTCTGCTGCTGTCTTTTGTACTGTAGGTATTTGGCCAGATTGGCCCTTTTTTAAACTATCACCCGACGTAGTGTATTTCAACTCTGATATGTACTATTATGGTTCGGTATATTTCATGCGATGTATGAATTGATGCAGCAATATATCTATGAGCACTATCTGCTGATTTAGAGAATAGTACAGTAAATTACAAAGAATTCTGGGTTGAAAAATCTGGGTCCAAGAAAGCGTCTAGCGTTCGAAAGGAGGTTTTAAGAGCTGGTGGCACCGAGGGTGCAGTCAGGGGCCGCCTGGAGTCCAGTCATGCGGGTGGGGAGGGCTAGGGGAACAGATGCATCTAGGGGCTCAGGTGGGAAGGGATTAGGGGGTAGATGATGGCCAATGGTGGGCAATTTCGTTCAACTTCCAATGGTACTCTTGTTTCTAATAGGCTAGCTCCCCATGAGAAGGCTGATTCTCTATGCTAGTTTATTTTCAAGACAAATAGAATTGGGTTATTTTAGGAAGTTAGGTGTTTGATACAGTTTAAAACAGTAAGACGAGAAGCTGGGAGCAGGAGTTGTACCAAATGGGGCCTTAAAATGAACTGCCAATGCCTCAACTCTTAGGCCAAACGTTTATTAACATTCATATCTAGAAGAAATACATTCCCACAAAAGGGAGAAAAGTTAATAAGACTCTGTTTGAAATGTAGGAATTTTTTTTTATTTCTAAGGAAAAATGAACTGTTTGGTATATAATTCCTGCCGTAAATACAGGTTTCCTTCATGCACGCAAACGATTACCAGCGTGAATGGCCCTTTAAACCGCGTGCATGGCATGCTTGTGAAGAATCTGGACCAATGAGGGGTCAATACTCAAGAACACACACTCAAATACATCCTTTGAATTCTGAACAAACAAACAAGTACTTCGCCATCGAAAGACATCGCCCAGAAGCAGTACTTTACTTCCACGATCCTACCACGGCAGCCAACCTTTGAACCTCTCCTCCTTCACGGGCTTTAGGCGCCGCCGGTCTCCGATGGTGCCGACGGGCTGCGGCGGCTTCTTAGCGGGCACTGTGGTGCTCCCTAAGTCCACCTCCATGCATGGATTGGTCCTCACGACGACGCGCTTAGCAGAGGCTGAACCAGTGTTCCGTATCTGCTTGCAAGGCGGAGGGCGGAATAATGTTGGGCACGCGAAGGTGTCCAGCAAGACTAGAACCTGCACGCCGCCCTTGGCGAGGCGAGGGTCGGCGCAGGCTCCGGACACGTAGGCGCATACCTTCTTCCTTGCGGCGACCACGGCGCCGCGGTCGAGCGGGTGCTTCACGAGCGGGAGGACGTCCGCGGCGAGAGCCCATTCCACGAGCTCGGGGCGGCGCAGCTTGCGCGACGGCTGCCTCCGGAGGGCGATGTCCTCGGCCACCTTCTCGACGATCCGGTTGTCCGGGCCGACCGGGATGTGCCTCCTGATGACGACCCTGACGTCCGCCATCAGCGCCGGGGGCGGTGGTGGTCCTGCCGGGCCGCGTCGGCCACCGCGGCTCGATGGCGGGAAGAAGGTGGCAAGCTGAAGACGGCTGTCCAGACGAACCGCCGGAACGGCAGGAAGATGCTTGTCCATCGCGCGCTCTTCGATCTGATTGCTTGAACCGAGCGAGTCGACGGATCAAGCAAGGGGAATGCGAGGCGCCAAGCAATGAGGCGAATAGCTAGTTGAGCGCCCGTATTTATGGCGGGAGGAATGGGCATGCTCACCGACTTGTTTGCCTTCTCGGAATCGGTTTCGGACATCAACGGACCAGCCCATGCAAATCTGGTTGTCGCCGGTGGAAGCGCATCTGGTACCTGCTGTTCTTCTGATCGGAATCCGAGTCCGGATCGGAAGCGATGCGCACTGGCACTCGTTTGCTGTTGGGCTTGTAGCTTGCAAATTGGTCGATGCACTCGTACGAAAATAAGGAGCAAAAGTCGTTCCGGAGGGAAAAAAAATTCTTCTCCATTGCAATTGGAGTTGCCCAGCATCTTAACGGCAACGTGGGCATCCCCGGGAGTAGTACACCCTTAAATGCAAAGCCATAGCCTCCCTGTCCAAGCTTGTCCCTGAAAGGGCTTGTGATTGCAGCGATGACAGTGTAGGCGTACCTCGTCGAGCTGAGCATATGTTGCATTCGAAGGAACCTCTCGACTACATCAATTGTTATCCTTGTTTTCTAGTATTTCTGGGCAAGGAAGGTCAATACTGCCAGCGGCGCCAACACAAACCGGCATAATACTGCATACAAACAAGTTTACATATATGGCAAGAATAGCAAGTGTGAATGTGTAAATACAATACGATAATGTAGCTGTGATGATGTGGAATGTATAGTTCTAAAGTATCTCAAATCCACTTCATAATCCACATGGCAATTGGTATTGTGACGCTGATGCCCAGATAGAAGTTTGCCATAGCCATACTAGGTGGTCTAAGTTCCTCAATTACGCATCTCCAAAAACTGAAGTCAATCACAAGAATGTCCACAATTCAATCCTTGATGCCTGTACTAGACGTTGACGTTGGTTTTTCACAAAGGAGCTACAAGACAATGCCATGGTACAGAAAAGGGATTAGAGAGGGAACCAACGCTTTTGAGATGAGATAGCGCATGGGCGAAAACGGAACTCACAAAATCGACACACACTACAGGTCACAGAAAAGAATTAAAGAGGGGAAGGCGGCCCAGAAGAGCGGCTGATGTTTGCGATGATCAAAGCAGGTTCTTCGAGCTACAGGATCTGCTCAAGGCAACGGCGGAGGTGCTCGGCCAGGTGTTGCAGGACCTACTCAAGGCAACTCGGCATTCGGCAAACCGATGAGCAGGTCGCATTAAAACTCTCTAAATTTTGATCCTGGTTCGGCCACTACTCCTATCCTCTTATATGCTAAACATCTAGTGTGTCTAGTACGTCTTGGTAGGAATTTTATGAGGTCACGGATTTATTCTTGACCTTCATATTTCTAGGTGTGTACTAAGAGAGACTCACTCATGTGTGTGGTGTGTGTGTGTGTGTGTATGCTTATGTGTCTACCTTGTAATCGTAAAATAAAAGGTTCATGTGTATGCTTTAGACGATATATATAGTGTATATTAAAAATTGAGTATATTGCATTAGAACTCCCCAAATTTGTATGACTATATCACTTTGCTCCTTGAACCTGCAAATTTCTTTCTTGGCTCCCTAAACTTACAACCATTTTCATGGCATGTCATTTTCACTGTTAGATGATTGAGTTTGCTGACATGGATTCGATGTAGGAGATAAGCGCTGATGTGGCACTTGTTCCACTGCTCTCCTACACTTTCCTCTCGCGCCTCCTAGCCTCTTCTTTTTAGCTTTCTAAAAGGTGTCACTACTACAGAAAGCCTCATAGTAGACGCCTCATCACAGACGGTTTTGTGAAACCGTCTCTGATGAACACTATTACAGACGGTTGTAATTAGGAGGCCGTCTGTGGTATTTGTGGCAGGAAAATGGATTATCACAGGCGGTTATTACCGAAGTATCACAGACGGTCTGTATTAAAAACCGTCTGTGATAATCCCATATTATCACAGACGGTTTTTAATATAAAACCGTCTGTGATAAGCTAATTATCACAGACGGTTTTTAATAAAAAACCGTTTGTGATAATTCACAGACGGTTTTTAGTTAAAAACCGTCTGTGATAATGGCTAAGGCATTTATTGCGCTGCTCAGACCGCATCTGTCTTCATTTCGATCCAGATATATCCACTGCTGCGCACTTTTTCACTCGGGAGGAAGCTAGGCGATTTCAGGCCAGTTAATTTGGTGGGAAGAGGCAGAGATTGAGCTTTGAATATTCAGTCTTTCCTGGTTGCTCTAGATATGGTTAGTAATGTAATTTATTTTTTCTTTAATTGCATTACAATTTAGGTCTAAGTAATCCATTAGTGGTTATTGAAGATGGTTAATTTGTAAAATTGTTGGTTATATAATAGCTGTTGTGTTTGTAATATGAATTGAGCTAGCAAATTAAGTCTCAATATAATAAATGTGGCCCGTATATATGTAGTTATAATTAGTTAATCTAGATTTTAATACTAAGTTGTTATATATGTACGTAACGTAGGACCGAAGCTGGATGTATGCCGCGAGCCGTATGAGTGAAGAGTACATTAATGGCGTTTCTGCTTTTATAAGAGCCGCCGAGGAGGATATGTTGAATAAGGCGGTGGAATATATGTGCTGTCCATGCACTGACTGCGAGAATTTGAAGATGTTTAAGAACCGAGGGCAAATTGTAGCGCACTTGATTCGGAGGGGTTTCAAAAAAGATTATACGTGTTGGACCAGTCATGGCGAAGTGAATGATCATATGCCGCCGGATGACATCGTCGGTGAAGTGAATGATATGCCCCCGGATGACATCGCCGGCGAAGTGAATGATATGCCCCCGGATGACATCGCCGGTGAAGTGAATGACATGCCGCCGGTTGATGTCGATTGTGGCTCGGATTCGGATAGGTTGCACGATGATAATCTGAATCAGATGCTTCGCGATGTAGAAGAGAACTATGATGAGAGAGAGTATGTTAAATTCCGTGGCTTGATGGAGGACTCAGAGAAACCTTTGTACACGAGCTGCAAGTACACGAGGTTGTCGGCCGTGCTTGAACTGTTGAAATTGAAGGTAAGCAACGGTTGGTCCGACAAGAGTTTCACGGCGCTGCTAGGTCTTTTAGCGGACATGCTTCCGGAGGGAAATGAGTTGCCTAAAACCACGTATAAAGCCAAGAAGGTTCTTTGTCCGTTGGGAATGGAAGTAGAAAGAATACATGCATGCCCGAACGACTGTATCCTCTACCGTAAAGAGTATGCAAACATGCATGTATGTCTGGTGTGCAACGCATCCCGATACAAACGTAACAATCAATCAGATGATGGCGAGGGAACAGAGGCGAAGAAAGGACCTCCTGCTAAGGTGGCATGGTATTTTCCTATAATTCCCCGTTTGAAAAGGTTTTTTGCAAATCCAAAGGAGGCAAAACTGCTGCGTTGGCACTCGGAGGAGCGCAAGAAGGATGGAATGATAAGACACCTTGCTGATTCCGCGCAGTGGAGAAACATCGATAGGAGTTTTGCAGAGTTCGGTGCAGAACCAAGGAATATAAGGTTTGGACTGAGTACAGATGGAATGAATCCTTTCAGTAGCATGAGCAGCCGACACAGCACATGGCCCGTGACTCTCTGCATCTATAACTTTCCTCCTTGGTTGTGTATGAAGCGAAAGTACATTTTGCTGTCGATACTTATTCAAGGGCCAAAACAACCTGGGAATGATATCGATGTGTTCCTAGCACCGTTGGTGGAAGATCTAAAAGTACTGTGAAACGAAGGGGTACAGGTATGGGATGCATACAAACGAGAGAACTTCACTCTGCGCTCCTTATTGTTCTGCACCATAAATGATTATCCTGCCCTTGGTAACCTATCAGGCCATAGTACAAAAGGTGCCAAAGCTTGTACTCACTGTTTAGATGGTACCGAGAGTGTGTGGCTGAGACACTCACGCAAAACCGTCTACATGTGTCACCGCCGGTTCCTTCGGAGGGCTCACCCATACCGCAAGATGAAGCAACAATTTGACGGAGAGAAGGAAGACGGTTCAGCTCCAAGGCATTTAAGGGGACACGAGGTTTATGATATGGTTAAGGATTTAGATGTTGTCCTCGGAAAGGGACGTAAATTGAGGGCTCATGAGAAGAACACCTGGAAGAAGAGATCAATATTTTGGGACTTACCTTATTGGGAGTACCTAGATGTTCGGCACTGCATCGACGTCATGCACGTAGAAAAGAATGTGTGTGACAGCTTGATTGGTCTCTTACTGAACATCCGTGATAAAACAAAGGACGGCGTCAACGCACAGCTTGACTTGGCTGACATGGACATCAGGCCTGAGTTAGCACCGACACACACTGATAATGGACGAACGTACCTTCCCCCTGCATGTTACACTCTGTCCAAGGCTGAGAAAACAGAACTGTGCCAGTGCTTGCATGGTGTCAAAGTTCCGTCTGGTTACTCCGGCAACGTGAAGAAACTTGTTTCGATGCAAGATTTGAAGTTAAATGGCATGAAGTCTCATGATTGTCATGTGCTGATGACACAGATGCTCCCTATTGCAATTAGAAATATTTTGCCGATCAAAGTCCGAGAGACAATCATGAGGCTATGTTATTTCTTTAACACAATTGCTCAGAAGGTCATCGATCCCGAAGGACTAGATGCTCTGCAGGACGAGGTGGTGATGACTCTATGTCACCTTGAAATGTATTTCCCTCCTTCGTTTTTCGATATCATGGTCCATCTCATTGTTCACGTTGTGTGGGAGATAAAAATGTGCGGGCCCGTATTCCTACGTAGCATGTACCCATTTGAGAGGTTCATGGGAATTCTCAAGTCCTACGTACGGAATCGTTCTCGGCCGGAGGGCAGCATCGTCGAAGGTTATGCAAGCGAAGAGGTCATTGAGTTTTGTGTCGATTATATGGCTCAGATTCAACCGATAGGTGTCCCTCAATCTCGTCATGAGGGGAGGCTAAAGGGTCTCGGAACTATCGGAAGGAAAGCAATCACTCCAGATATGGACACGTATACTCAAGCCCATTTCATGGTGTTGCAACACATGACTGAAGTGGCCCCTTATGTGGACCAGCACAAGGATGTGCTTCGGCAACAAAATCCGGAGCGGCCGGATGTTTGGATCATGAGGCAACACAATCGTTGGTTCAACCAATGGTTGAAGGAGCAAATCGCTAGGAGCTCGCCGAGTGAGACGCTGACATGGTTGGCAAAAGGGTCGACATTTACAGTTGTGACATGGCAAGGATATGACATAAATGAGTACACATTCTATACGCAGTCTCAGGATGTCAAGAGCACTAACCAGAACAGCGGTGTCCGCATAGATGCATTCAGTACCGATGGGTCGAGAAACTCGTACTATGGCTTCATAGAAGAGATTTGGGAGCTCGACTATGTGGTTTTCAAAATCCCCTTATTTCGCTGCCGTTGGGTGCATCTCCCACAGGTGAAGGTTGAAAAGTACGGTGTCACGACCGTGGACCTCCAACGTGTCGGGTACAAAGACGAACCATTCGTACTCGCCAATCAAGTTTATCAAGTTTTCTATGTAACCGACCCGGCAAATAAGAAACGCCATGTAGTTCTTCATGGAAAAAGGAGAATTGTTGGAGTGGAGAATGTAGTGGACGAGGAGGAATACAATCAATTTGACGAGTTACCTCCTTTTGGAAATGGCATAAGGGTCGACGATCAACAACGTGACGAAACTAGTTACGTACGCATTGATCATGATGAAGGGCTAATTTTTAAAGGAAATATGTGAAAATTTTGAGATGTATATGTGAAAATGTGTGATGTAGTCAATTTTGAGATGTATATGTGAAAATGTGTGATGTAGTCAATTTTGAGATGTATATGTGAAAATGTGTGATGTAGTCAATTTTGAGATGTATATGTGAAAATGTGTGATGTAGTCAATTTTCAGATGTATATGTGAAAATGTGTGATGTAGTCAATTTTGAGATGTATATGTGAAAATGTGTGATGTAGTCAATTTTCAGATGTGTATGTGAAAATGTGTGACAAAAATGAATGCAGACTGATAAAATGTGTAAATGAATGCAGCTGGTAGGTAGTTGATCATGAATGCAGATGGTTGGCTGTTGATCATGAATGACTACAGTTGGGCACAGTCTTATCACAGACGGTTCTAAACTTAGAACCGTCTGGGATATGAATATCACAGACGGTTCGAAGTTTAGAACCGTCTGTGATAAGCCTACTATCTCAGACGGTTCTAAACGTAGAACCATCTGAGATAGTATGCTTATTACAGACGGTTCTAAGTTTAGAACCGTCTGTGATATTCATATCCCAGACGGTTCTAAGTTTAGAACCGTCTGTAATAATCCGCTATATATACCCGTGTCTAGGGTTTTCCGTGTATTATGCAGTTATTCTAATATCTAAATCCCGGTCTGCCTCCCCCGAGCCCTCGCCGGCCGCCTCACTCGAGCCCGTCGTCGCCGCCTCCTCCTCCTCCTCCGTCTCCGTCCCCGGGGCCTCCTCCTCCTGCGTCGCCGCCGCCTCCCCGAGCCCGTCGTCGCCGCCGCCTCCCCGAGCCCGGGGCCTCCTCCTCCTGCGTCGCCGCCGCCTCCTCCTCCTCCGTCACCAAAACCCTAAGGTCATCAAATCCCTCCCCGAGCTTCATGCTTACTGTTAGGGTTGATACTTCATACTGATGCCTGTGGGATTTACAGTTGCTCGATGATGATAAATTCATATACTGAGATTGGTTCATTCGGTCTTTGAGCTCTAATAGCTGTTATATACAATCTTCCATATACTGAGATTGCCTGTGGGATTTACAGTTGCTCGATGATGATAAATTCATATACTGAGATTGGTTCATTCGGTCTTTGAGCTCTAATAGCTGTTATATACAATCTTCCATATACTGAGATTGCCTGTGGGATTTACAGTTGCTCGATGATGATAAATTCATATACTGAGATTGGTTCATTCGGTCTTTGAGCTCTAATAGCTGTTATATACAATCTTCCATATACTGAGATTGCCTGTGGGATTTACAGTTGCTCGATGATGATAAATTCATATACTGAGATTGGTTCATTCGGTCTTTGAGCTCTAATAGCTGTTATATACAATCTTCCATATACTGAGATTGCCTGTGGGATTTACAGTTGCTCGATGATGATAAATTCATATACTGAGATTGGTTCATTCGGTCTTTGAGCTCTAATAGCTGTTATATACAATCTTCCATATACTGAGATTGCCTGTGGGATTTACAGTTATGGCATGTTATTAAATTGAGCTCTAATAGATTGGTTCATTCGGTCTTTGAGCTCTAATAGCTGTTATCTGTTATATACAATCTTCCATATATTCCTGTCTGAATATATGCATGCTGAATATATCTTGATCTTGAGATTGTAGAGTTTGTATCTAGAGCTCAAAAGACTGAATTCATTATTTGGCATAACCAATCAAGGAAGAGTATATGATTTAGTAGCGGGACGGCCAAGATTAATCTTGTGCAACCCTACAATTTGAGAGCACATATTCATGTTGAGACTGTTATTGATTCTATTATTTGGTTTATAGTATTAGCAACTAAAGTAGGTGCTAAGATAGGCACATCACCCCCTCTCTATGTCCATATCACCCCCTCCCTTCTCCCCCTCCCCTCTACTCCTCTCTTCCAATTCAATATGATCACATTCTCATCTTATCTTAATAGACCCACAAAATGAGCAACATGTCACCCGCGCATTCTTCAGCATCATCGCCGGAGGCGTCCGCTCCAACATCAAGACGCCAAGGAAGATGGATATCAAAGAAGCCTCAGAGCCGACAGACCATCACAGCGGTAAACGCAGCTGGGGTCCCTATCCTTCCTAAGCAAGCGGTAAACGCATTCCGAACCATGGTCGGAATAGTTGCACGACAACGAATTGAGATCACATACAATTCGTGGAAGAACGTGCCTGACAGTCGGAAACGTGAGCTGTGGACCGAAATTTTGGCATCGTTCGAGTTTCCAGAAGAACACTTACACGCTGTGGAACGACAAACCTACCAAGCGGCGTGCAAAGCATGGAAGAACTTCAAGAGCACGCTTGTCAAGAAATACATGGAGACGAACGAAACGCCTTTCACTACATACCCATTCCTGGAACCACAATGGGAAGAGTTCAAGGCGATGAAAACGACCGAAGAGTTCAAAAGTACAAGTTTGGCGCACAAGGCCCTCCAGGCAAAAAACACGCACCCCCACAGACTTGGCACAGCTGGGTATGCGGGTAAAATCCCGCAATGGAGGTTGGAGGATGAGCTGGCAGCTGCAGAGGACATCGCCCCGCCGTTTTCCAATATCCCGGATGACCGCGCTCGAAATTGGCTTAGAGCAAGGTCATCTACAATGACATCGGGGGAAGTCTCCTTTCGAAACCCTGCAGACCAGCAAGTGTCCCAGCGCCTGGTAAGATATCGATCGAACTACGTAGTTTGTAATTACTCCACAACTTCGTACGAATTGAAATGACATGTCGTGCTCTTGCAGGAAGAGCTGAGTTTTCAATCTACGGAGGGATCATTCCAGGGAACAAGGGAGAATGATATGCTCTCCGTGGCCCTGGGAAACAAGGAGCACCCGGGCCGTACGAGAGGCCTTGGGCTTTACGTTCCATGGAAACATGGTTTCCAAGATGACTCTGACATGTATCGGCGCAGGAAGAGAAACAAAGGCGAGCGTGACGCACAACTACGAGAAGAGATCAAGGCATCTCTTAAAGAGGAGCTACTGGGTTCGATGGCTGATATAATCAGAGATGAGGTGCGGAAACAGACAGAAAGTCAGCAGGCCGCCACCGCCGCTGCTGCGCTAGCTAGCCCGCACAACCGTCCGAGTAGCTGCGCGTCCAATCCGACGCAAATCCAGTCCAAATTTCCTGTGGACGACATCCAGGTAATAATTATTACCTCTCGAATGCTTGCTCCATTGGTAGGCCTATTCGAGTAGCTAATTTTGTATCGTTATGTAGGAGCCTACGAATTGCAAGCTCCAAGTGAGATATGGCTCCGTTCCCTTGTACGCTGCTTGGGGCCAGGCATATTCGTCTGGTATCGGGGCCATGGTGCACGGTCAAGCTTTAGCGCCAGGCTTCGCAAAAGTTAATGTGGATGGTGTGCATGTCAATTTTGAGGTGGTCCCGCTACCGAAGCCCCCCAACGACGAGATCATGACTCTAGGACAGGCCATCGGAACATTCATCCAGTGGCCCAAAAGCGACATCTCCCTGGAGTCTTCTTCACCGGTGGCAGCACCAGAGCAACATGCACTGGTTCCATCTCCATTACAACACCAGTCGGTTCCACCATCGGATACTGCACCGGTGCTATCTCCACTGGTCATACTCTCGCCAGAGCAACTTGCACTGGTGCCATCTCCATTACAAGACCAGTCGGTTCCACCACCGGATACTGCACCGGTGCTATCTCCACGGGTCCTATTCTCGCAAGAGCAACTTGCACCGCTGCTGCCGACTGCCGTTAAGTCGGCCTATAGCTGAAGCAGCAAGGGCAAAGCAAAGAAGACCAATGATGATATTTCGTACCTACCTTTGGCCCGCAAATTCGTGCTTGGTCAGCCGTTGCTCGAGGAAAAATACCTCGAAAAGCTACCATATAGTTGCACGCAATTGCACATGTGGTATATGCAGCAGTCCAATAAGCTAGAGGGAGAACGGACCTCAAGTATCACTGTCAAATTCACGCCGGATGATTTACACCACAATCTTCAAGAGTGTATGTTCGTGGTCGCCTTTGAGGATTTATTCGATCTGTTCACGTTCAACGCTCTTGACGTCTCAATCCTTCGATGCTGGACGCTGTAAGTGTGTACAATCACAGTCTCCGTTAATGTCATACCGATAAATGCCATATCTAATTTTTTGCTTTCGTGTGTATATATATAGACACATGCTGATTAAAGCTAGATCATCCAACTTATCAGTTGGTTTCTTCGACCCACAATTGGTCGCCAAGCAAACCATTGACCAGGATACACCCCTCGTCGAGAGGTACATTGCAGCAGGACTGCTGGGTTGCGTCAAGAAGGATTATGTACTTATGCCCTTCCTTCAAATCTTTCATTGGATTTTAGTAGTAATTGTACCAAAATGGAACAAGGTATTTTACCTTGATTCCCTAAGTAAGAATAAAATGGACTTCACAGTTCTCAGCCAAGTAATCGATAGGTAAGCACATATTCCCCATACATATCTACATTGTACTTTATTTCCTTCCGAATGATTAAGGTTAACTTTTTCGAATTACGTAGGGCGTTTGCCACCTACATTGAAAAGGGAGGTGACTCAAAGCGCGGGGCCAAAGGCTTGCTGACACATGTTCGAGATTTTAAGGTATTCGCTATTTCACATTAATTAATCCTATGCAACAGTTGGTACTAATGCCTCTTGAACTAACACATTCCATTTTTTGCAGTGTCACCAGCAGGAGCCGGGCAACACATGTGGATACTACGTTTGCCAACATATGGAACTACTCCTCGATTCCTCGAGGCTCACCAATCGCAAGGTTTGTCACTCTTCTCATAATTACTTCATACTTAACACGTTACATATATACGCATATTGATATTCCTATCGACAGGTTGCGTCCATCCCGTCAACTGCATTGAAACAGCCTGTTCTTGGAGGGATTCGAGGAGAGTTGGCGTACTTTTTGCTGACTCAAGTCATAACGCCAGGAGGACGGTTCTACTGCGCACCATGATTTCTTATTGATCTTATCACTAAGTGCAAATGCAGTGCACATCTTTTGTAAATGAGATTTGTTAATGGACATTTCATTTCAATTCAATTAATCGATTTGCGAAATGGATGCATGCTTTATGTTTGTGAAATGAAGTGCGATGTCAATGTGATGTTTTATGTCTGTGAAATGTATCTGAAAGGAAATGAGATGTGTGAATTGTATGTTTTTTGTCTGTGATTATCTGCTTGTTTCAGAGGGCATGGCTAGCATTTCTCGAGGCTAGCTATAAACAGAAATAGATTCTGCTGGGGTGGAGGAGTATCACAGACGGTTTTTTATTAAAAACCGTCTGTGATTATGCGGTATCACAGACGGTTTTTAATAAAAAACCGTCTGTGATTATGCGATATCACAGACGGTTTTTTATTAAAAACCGTATGTGATTATCCGATATCACAGACGGTTTTTTATTAAAAAACCGTCTGTGATATCGGATAATCACAGACGGTTTTTAATAAAAACCCGTCTGTGATATCGCATAATCACAGACGGTTCGAAAACCGTCTGTGATAACTTGGATTATCACTGACCCATAATTTCAGACGGTTCAGAAAACCGTCTGTGATGACGTTTCTGAACCGTCTGTAATGTGGATTTCTGTAGTAGTGTGTTTTTTACCTTTTCTACAGTAACTAGCTTTTAAATAGAGTATCTTTTCAAGGTGAGGACTACAAGTTAATTGTACTATACATTATAGCGACTTCATTTATATCGGTCACAATCGTACACGAGTTCCTCTTACTCCGTACTCTCTCACATAAATAGCACAAAAGTCATAAGGCGCAGCCAAGAACCATAAACCACAGCAAAAAAGAACAGGCCCTAAACATTTCTTGCCTACGGTAGGCAGCACTGAGGCCATAGCTCGTGGCGACAGTAGCGTGGCCCAAGATGCCAATGCTCATCGGCGGCCCAAGGGCACATGGTTGCGGCGACCCATCCATATTCACCCTTGGCTTCGACCGGTGAGGCCAGTGCTCACTCGTGTTGTTGGTTCTGCTGCTACTCCTTGCTGGAAGAGAGATGGCTGGTTCTACTACTACTACTTGGTGGTTCCGCCGCAACAACTCAGTGACCTAATCTGCCATGAGCCTATGAGTTACTCTTATCATGTCACAACTCAACTGTTTATTTTAAAATTAGTAAATTTAATTTAAAAAATAAAAACAAGTGTTACTTGGTTTGCCTGAGTTTGAATTTATTTGCATGTTGTTTAGCTTAAAAAAAAGGCTTCTCTTTGAGAAGTAATTTAAGTAAAAATAATTAAATTATTAAATAAAAGAAATTTTGATTTTTTTTAAAAAATCCTAATTCAAATTAATTATTTGAAAGTGTTTGGATTTTTATTAGGGAGTTTAAAAATCAATTTCAAAGTTAAAAAAGTATTTCACGTATAAAAATAAAGACCAAATTAAGTTTTAAATATTTTTCCTATGTCCACAATAGCTTCAGGATTTTTGTGAATTTTTGGGATTGATTTGCTATTTTCAATGATTTTCTTGATTTTCTTAGAAATCTCACAAGATCACCCATCCTCACACTTCTCTCCCACCAGCATGCCTAACATTGGAATTCTTAAGGGACCTGGTGCCATACTTCTTCTATCTTCATGTTGAGCCAATTACTTTTAGCCTACTGTTCCCTGCAACCTGTTCATCATCTTCAACAGACCGACTGAAGCGCAAAGCAGAGCCATGGCCTCCTTTTCTCTCCAAGTTAAATCTCAAGCCAAGCCTTATCTCCACCTCGTGCAAAAACAGAAAAGAATTCAAATTACGCAAGCCACTAATTTCTGGCTGTTTCTCTCCATTTGACTCGCTGGTTTTCTGTTTTTTTAGCGAAAACCACCGCCATTATTTTCGGCCATAATTTTGGCAATCAATTCCAATCATTTCGTAGCTCCTTTTTGCCTATAAATTGAGCTACAGATGCCTCACATCATTCCCCACAACATCTTCTCTCGATTTTGCATGAAAACCTCTGAAGCTCCCTCAATCGGCCTTTTCCATACTCTGTTGGTCCTCAAATTTTTTCTGAAACTCCAAAAGAGCCTCGGGAGCGAGACTGTCTTCCCTACACTTTTTGTTCAGCTTTGCACGCAATATGGAACAAACGGTTAATAGAATTGTACTCCTTATGATCTAAAATATCCTGAATGTCTCTGTTAAGCCCTTCAAAAAATCTAGCCATTTTAGCCTCCTCAGTTTCTTCTAACCCACAACATAGACAACCGATTTGTAGTTCTTGATAGCGATCTTCTACGATGTTTCTACCTTGTTTTAAACATTGTAATTTATTCAGCAAATCACGAGAGTAGTATAAGGCACAAATCTAAGTCTTATAGTTCTCTTTAAGGCATCCCGTGTTCTAGGTATGTGTTGTTCATTGTGGCATAATTCATTCCACCAGATAGTAGCAAAATCAGTGAACTCACTAGTAACAGCCCTAACCCTTTTATTTTCTAGAAATTCATGGCATGAAAATTTTTGGTCTAAAGCTAACTCCCATGCGAGATAAGCATCAGGATCATATTTACCAACAAAAGGAGGTATAGTGAACTTAATTTTACCAAGTGCATCATCACACTTTAATACCTCACGTGGTGGCTCTCTTCTCATACTTTAGCGATTGAAGCATCGTTGAAGATTTTCACGAGCATTGTCGGAATTGAAACCACCCTCAGACTCCGTATCGGCAACATATGGGCTCTCTTCATCTCTTACCTCATTGGCCCATGAGCGAGCAACAGATGGGTCACGGCGTGGTTGTATAACGCCGACAACAGCGGGGGTGACAGCAGGAGAGGGAGCTCTCTCTAGCTGCTCCACTCGTGTAGTAATCGCTGCAAGATCGTTATTGGTGCGATCTAGAACCATCTCAAGACGCTCCGAATGTTGACTCAACAAGCGTGAAAATCTCTGCATGATGTCTCTCGTACAAGGCGTGAGAGATGTATCTTCCTCAACATTGGACCTGCTATTCTCCCCTTATGGCCTTGAACCTGCCATTGTTAGTAGAAAACAAAGAATAAAACACAGTGTTTATGTCGCTATTAACTACTAGGTTCTGGAGGCTCAAAATTCACTCACACTCAAGCTTATACCAAGTTCTTACGAGCTCTTTACCAATGCAGCAAGGAAGTGGTACAACCGATGGCTGGTTCGTGATGCTCTCACTTGATGAATAGCCCAACGATTGTGAGGAACAATACCTGCTGAGTTAGTAGGGAGTGGAGCTCGGAAGGCTTCAATATGGTAGCAAGGATTAACAACAATCAAATCAGTAATTGCAAGTTGAATAATTGTTCAACGTACTAATTGATATTGCTGATCCAAGGCTAGTTTGAGTAGAAACAACAGCTAGTCTCAAAGATGGAAGGGGCAAAGATGTTTAGGTCCCAAGATGGCCGATTTTGGGGGTCTTGGAGGGTGATAGGCGCAAGCTAGTCATTTTTTCTGGATGTGCCCCGTCGTTAGCTTTACAACGAGTACAAGAACGTTGAAAACAGACACCGTATGCAAAAGTTATGCCCGTTTTACTGAAGGTGTCTCTAAATAAAATTCCTACTCGGACTAGAAACCGAAACGGGTTCAACTTGAAACTGCTATATCTTTTAAACCCATGGGCCAAACTTGATAAAGGGCATTTCGCCTATCGCTGCCCACAAAGCCAGATGACACCAATAAAGTTTAATATGGGGACCACTCTAGTTCATGGACAAGCTTCGGCCTCCAGCAAGGGATATCAAGCCCCCCAGTCTAACAAAGCAACTCTGACTTCCAACCGTGGTTGGGTTAATCACATCATCGTTGAGGAAGCTCAGGAGGCCGAAGGAGTTCTAATGGGTATGTTTTCTTTCAAAACTATACCAGCACATACTCTCTTTGATTCTGGGGATTCACACTCATTTATAGCAAGAAGATATGTGAATAAGCTAGGGTTGTCCGCCTATCTGTTAAAAAACAGTGGTACTTAGCTCATCTGCAGGGATTATTACCGCCACCTTAGTATGCTCTGGGGTAGAAATCACCATGGAAGAATTTGGTTTCCTAGCAGACTTAATAGTATTGAACTCCTAGACCTTGGACATTATACTAGGGATGGATTGGCTAGCAAGACATTAGGGAATAATAAATTGTGCTACTAGGAGAGTAAGCCTAACCAAGTGTCTTGGGTTGACCATATAAGTAACCATCAAAACTAGGTGCCCCTGCCTAGGATTGATGACCTATTGACCAGCTTGGGGGTGCTACCATGTTCTCCAAAATCGACCTAAGTTCGGGAAATCACCAGCTAAAGATTAGGGCTGAAGACATTTCAAGACAGCTTTTACCACCAGATATGGACTGTATGAATATACGATCATGTCTTTTGGCCTAACCAATGCCCTGGCCTACTTCATGCATCTCATGAACAAAGTCTTTATGGAATACCTAAACATATTTGTGGTGGTTTTCATCGACAACATCCTCATCTACTCCAAGAATGCCGAAGAATATGCCAAGCACCTACGCCTAGTACTAGAAAAGTTAAAAGAACACCAGTTGTATGCCAAAAACAGCAAGTGTGAATTCTGGCTAAAAGATATCCGCTTTTTAGGCCATGTAGTGTCTGCCAAGGAGTATCCATCGACCTAGCCAATATAGAAGTCGTGGTGGAATGGAAACAGCCCATTACCGTCACAGAAGTGAGAAGTTTTTTTAGGCTGTTAGGATACTACAGGAGATTTATAGAAGGATTCTCCCGGATTGCCAAGCCATTGACACAACTACTCAAGAAGGAGGAGAAATTTGAATGAACAAAGGCTTGTGAAGAAAGTTTTCAAGAGCTAAAGAAGAAACTAACCTCCACCCTCGTGCTAGTCTTGCCAGACATACGTAAGGACTTGGAGGTATATTGTGATGCCTCACGCCAAGGCCTTGGGTGTGTACTGATGCAAGGGGGTAAGGTTGTGGCATATGCATCCAGATAGCTTTGCCCTCATGAAGCAAATTATCCTACGCACGACATGGAATTAGCATCGGTGGTGCATGCCATAAAGATCTGGTGACACTATTTGATCGGTAACCATTGCGACATATATACCGACCATAAGAGCCTAAGTACATCTTCACACAGTCAGACCTCAACCTGAGGCAGAGCAGATGGTTGGAGCTGATTAAAGATTATGACTTACGTGTTCACTACCATCCTGGCAAGGCTAATGTGGTAGTGGATGCCCTAAGCCGTAAAGCCTACTACAATAATCTCATGGTTCAAGAGCAACAGCCTGAGCTTCATAAAGAATTAATGACGCTCAACCTAGAGATAATAGAACAAGGCACCATAGCAGCCATGGAGATACAACCAAGTATAGAAGAGCAGATCATAACTGCACAGAAGGAGAACTCAACCGCTTTGAGGTTAAGAAGCTTGATGGAAAAAAGGAAGGCTCCGAAGATAACTGAGGATCAACAAGGTGTTCTAAAGTATGGGACACGTATCTTTGTTCCCAACCAAAAGGATCTTAAAAACCTAATACTTAGGGAAGACCATAGCTCCGCGTATTCACCAAGATGTATCAAAACATGAAGCAGTGGTACTGATGGCCACGCATGAAGAGGGACATCACCAAAGATGTTGCCTGTTGTGATGTATGTCAAAGAGTGAATGCCGAACATCATAGACTAGTAGGATTATTACAGCCATTGCAAATACCAAGTGGAAGTGGGAAGAGATTGGATGGACTTCATCACTAGGCTACCGTGAACCAAATCGGGGTAGGACTCCATATGGGTTATAATAGATAGACTGAACAAAGTCGCCCACTTCATCCTTGTCAAAACTACCAACAAAGGAGACAAGCTGGTAGAGCTGTACATGTCCTGCATCGTGTGTTTGAATGGCGTGCCAAAAAGGATAGTTTTAGATTGAGGTTCTTATTTTACCTCTCACTTCTGGGCTAGCCTTCATGAAGCCCTCGGCACCCATCTAGGTTTTAATACTGCCTACCATCCACAAACAGATGGCCAAACAGAGAGGGAAAATTAAATACTAGTTATCAAACCTGTGCTCTAGATTTCACTAAGGATTTGAAGAAATGCCTGCCCTACACCGAATTTGCTTACAACAATAGTTATCAAACCGGCCTAAAGATGTCCCCATTTGAAGCCTTATATGGAAGGAAATGTTGGACCCCTCTACACTAGTCAAAAGTAGGAGAGGGCTATATCTTCAGACCAGAAACCTTGAAGCAGGCTGAAGAAAAGGTCCGCCTGATTAGGGACCAGTTGCAAGCCGCTCAATCAAGACAAAAGAGTTACACGAATCAGAGGCATAGGCCATTAAGTTTTGAGATTGGAGATTACATTTACCTGAAGGTGTCACCCTTGCGAGGAGTTAGAATGTTCAAAGTCAAAGGCAAGCTCGACTCATGTTATGTTGGACCATTTCCAATTGTGGCCAAGAAAGGAGAGGTAGCTTACCAACTAGAGCTGCCCACAAGCCTATCCGATGTACATAATGTCTTCCACGTATCCCAACTCAAGAAGTGTCTTCGGGTGCCAGAAGATCAAACCTCGTTGGAAACAATCAAGCTTGAGAGTGACCTAACCTACAAGGAGCGTCCCATCAAGATCCTTGACGTTGTAGAAAAGAAGACAAGGAATCAGACCATCCACTTATGCAGGGTACAATGGAACCGTCATACCAAGAAGGAAGCCACCTGGGAACGCAAAGATTAACTAAGAATAGATTACCCTTACTTATTCTCGGACTAGGCTGAATCTTAGGGTCAAGATTCTTCTTAAAGTGGGTAGACTTGTGACATCCAGAAATTTTGGATCCTAAAAAAATGTGTAACTTTTGAAATATTTTGTAATGCATCTTCTTGGCATTTGGATTTTTATGGATTTTTCCTTGGATTTTGGTTGAGGTTCCAACAAATAAGAAATAATGGAAACCTAATACCGAAAGAAAGGTATAATTAATAAAAGAAAATATTAATTTAGAAGTGAATCTGAAAAGATGATTCAACAATTAGGGTAGAAGAACTCACGTAGAATCAGTAGCAGAACTGCGGCCGTGAGATGAACCACCAAAAATAAGGAATTGGC
This sequence comes from Dendrocalamus latiflorus, assembly GCA_017311315.1. Taxonomy (NCBI): domain Eukaryota; kingdom Viridiplantae; phylum Streptophyta; class Magnoliopsida; order Poales; family Poaceae; genus Dendrocalamus; species Dendrocalamus latiflorus. Next base: position 38,465,784 of record CM029611.1, read on the forward strand.
ACGTACCACTGCCAAGCACCTGTGCTACCGTAGCTCTGCTCCCGCGTCACCACAAGGACACCGTCACATCCTAGCCCTCCCATTTTGACCTTCTGCCAAGCCAAAGGATGATGACACGCCACTAAGACCGCCGCGCCATACCACTTGAGTTAGCCACAACGTGCGCCCATGCAGTTGTGACCCAACGCCATGTCTGCCCCCGTTAGCAGCCATACGGTCATCTGCCAGCCATGCTATGGCGTGTGTCACCATGTATCACCTTGACCGCCTCTGTTAGATTTAGTCTTGATGAAGCTATGGACAAGGCCACACTCGAAGCCGCAGCCGAAGCAGCAGTCGAAACTACAAAAGTCGAAGGCTTCATGTACTTTAGCTCCGAGTACGAGGCAGTAGAAAGCTTGAGAACCTGTTTGTGCTTGGACATGGTCGTAAAATAGCCATGGCCATAAAATAGCTGAGGTCGTAAAATAGCCAGGGTCATAAAACAGCTATGGTCGTAAGACAACTGAGGTCATAAAATAGCCATGGTCGTAAAATAGCTATGGTCGTAAAGCAACCGTGGTCGTAAAGTAGCTGTGATTGTAAGACAATATGGTCATAAGTCGTAGGAGCTGCGGTGGTCATAGCAGCTACCGTGGTCATTGTCGATACTCAAAAAAACACTATAGCAGCCGGAGCATCCGAGTATGCGAGAAGTCAAAAGACATGGAGGTCGTGTGTGTGTGTGCATGGAGCCTAATTAAACTGTGTAATCCTGAGGAAAGAATGGAGCCAAAGGGGAAGATTGAGCGATTCAGTCCAAACAGCCTCATACCACCTAGCGGTGCCTCCTCACGCTATCCTCTCGCTTCTGTGTCATCCGGATTGCCACCCATGCCCTAACTTAAGTGTGATAGACTATGTCGTACCTTGCAGCACGTCGCCATCATGACAACGTGCTTGAAGCATCGGGCTCTGTAGCCATGCCGATGCCACGCCATCCGCCATGACCAGCCAAATGCCCCTCCCGTCGCCAACCCTTCTCACCAGCTATAAAGCCATGCTCATGCCCCCAACAACACCGCACCACCACACTCCCCCTCCCACCACGAAGAATCGCCCTTTAGCAGTCTGTAGGAGCACCGACGGCTCCATCTTCTCTAGCTACGACCAACGGGAGGACCGCTGATTAGAGATGCCACGAGTTGATTCCTCCGAGCCGAAGCCTCATTGGAGTACCACAACACCATTCCCACCCTCGGCCGAGCCCATCACCACGTGCATCTCCTCTATTCCTTGTCGCCTCAAGATGCTAGACCACCACCACAACTTCCAAGCCGCGTAGACCGCTAAGGTAATATCCTGCCCACCACAAGATGCTACCAGATCAAGGAATCACTTTAATTCACTTTGATTTGCTGTAGCTTCCCCTCCCCTGCTCCGCCGCCGCCGACCGCCACTCTGGCCAAATTGGCCGGTGAGGTTTTGTCTAGGGGTAGGCGCGGGCATAAGCAATCTATTTTGTGGATGCTCACCTCCGGCCACTGCCCCTGTTGCTGGCGGTGAGCCTCTTTGCTACCGGTGAAGGGAGGGTGGGCACACTGTTCATAGGTGATTAAGTATTAACCCAATGATTAATTAGGACTAACTTTAAATAGACATAACTTATTCATCTTAACTCCAAATTAAGTAAAACAAATTTCAAAATTTATATAAATTTAATATCTGTCCAATAGAACCAAAACCATGAATTTTAGAGCTCATTTGAATTTTTGTGAGAATTTATTTGGTTTTACTATTTTTTTTATCCAATTCCCGTGCAACGTAAAATAGCATATGAGGTACAAGACGAAGAGGCAGAAGCCGAAGCAAGCCACGACCAGTAGGACCAAGCCAATTGCGACCTAGGCAAGTCAATACTTTGATTATGTTGAATCTACATTTTATGCAATCTATTTCTGTTTAAAATATCAAATTACATGCCATTATTTTATATGCAAATCTATGATAGTTTTAATATTCGAGTTACATGCCTATTATTTATCTTGCGAGCATTACATTCCCTTTGAACATTTGAGAATTCGAGCCTTGTCGCCCTATGAAAACTATAATTGTAACTTTTGAAAATAAGTCTACACCTATACGCTCTGCTTAGTACTACTTAGATACTTGAGGGCATTAACTTGCCCTGGCATCATTTCAACATGAAAACTTGGTTTGTGCAGTCATTGATGTAAGGTGGCTGGTATGTTGTAACATGGCTATTTTATGCTCCCAAAAATCTCAAATTGCTTAACTATCTGACCAAATCTTGTGATGACCTCCCAGTGTATAACTGTACAACCACAAGCTGGCAAATTGTAGGCAGGGCTAACTAATTTGCATTGACCCAGTGTGGGTTGCACCAGTGTGACCACGGGCGTGCAGAGGATGGCCACATCCTTCGATGTGCCAGCGTAAGAGGGGGCTTCTGGAAGGGTGGTCGTACCCCTACGAGAGTGAAACCTTAGCGGACGTGGCCCTGCTGGGATGATGCATTGTAATAGCAGTCTTGTTATGATTACTCAGTCGTGTGCCTAAGGAAGCATGTAATGGGCAACATTGTGTGATAATCATATCTTGTAGTTAAAGTGTACAACCTCTGTAGAGTCAAAACTATTCGAATAGTCGTGCCCATGGTTAAGGGTGGACATGGGAACTTAAACCAGATATAGTTCTATTTCAAAACCTTTGTGGGTGGGATTGGAAAAGTGGCGGGTAGTGAAAAGCCCTGAGATGTGTTGCCCTGGGTGTCGCCCCAGTGATAAGATAGGCGGATTATAAAGCCGAAAGGTTCGCATATGGTGCAGCAGCCATGTAACGGTAGATGGAATCTGAACTACTATTATTACCGCATTATTTCACCTAGATATCATGTTTTAGTTCAAACTGCTAGGTCTCAGAAAATTTCTATGTAAAATAATATTTAAAGGCAATTTCTGTCAAACAAAATAACCTAAGTCTTGCCTTGATAAGCCCTGCATGATTTACTTACACATTGTGTATTGGCTCGCAGAGCACGGTGGATTTGTGCTTACCCTCGCATTATCACAACCAGAAATAGGAAACCAGGATCACTACACCTTTCATGCCGCACCTGACAAGGGAATTAGAATGACTTTCAAAAAGTTCGAGTCCTAGACGAGTAGACTTGATGGAGATTGTGTGCACATATATTATCTAGACCTAGATAATTCCTATTACACACATTTACCCCTCAGTCACTTGTCTGTGGATGTTGGTCCTACTTTTGTTTATGCTTTCTGCTGCTGTCTTTTGTACTGTAGGTATTTGGCCAGATTGGCCCTTTTTTAAACTATCACCCGACGTGGTGTATTTCAACTCTGATATGTAATATTATGGTTTGGTATATTTCATGCGATGTATGAATTGATGCAGCAATATATCTATGAGCACTATCTGCTGATTTAGAGAATAGTACAGTAAATTACAAAGAATTCTGGGTTGAAAAATCTGGGTCCAACAAAGCGTCTAGCGTTCGAAAGGAGGTTTTAAGAGCTGGTGGCACCGAGGGTGCAGTCAGGGGGCGCCTGGAGTCCAGTCATGCGGGTGGGGAGGGCTAGGGGAACAGATGCATCTAGGGGCTCAGGTGGGAAGGGATTAGGGGGTAGATGATGGCCAATGGTGGGCAATTTCGTTCAACTTCCAATGGTACTCTTGTTTCTAATAGGCTAGCTCCCCATGAGAAGGCTGATTCTCTATGCTAGTTTATTTTCAAGACAAATAGAATTGGGTTATTTTAGGAAGTTAGGTGTTTGATACAGTTTGAAACAGTAAGACGAGAAGCTGGGAGCAGGAGTTGTACCAAATGGGGCCTTAAAATGAACTGCCAATGCCTCAACTCTTAGGCCAAACGTTTATTAACATTCATATCTAGAAGAAATACATTCCCACAAAAGGGAGAAAAGTTAATAAGACTCTGTTTGAAATGTAGGAATTTTTTTTTATTTCTAAGGAAAAATGAACTGTTTGGTATATAATTCCTGCCGTAAATACAGGTTTCCTTCATGCACGCAAACGATTACCAGCGTGAATGGCCCTTTAAACCGCGTGCATGGCATGCTTGTGAAGAATCTGGACCAATGAGGGGTCAATACTCAAGAACACACACTCAAATACATCCTTTGAATTCTGAACAAACAAACAAGTACTTCGCCATCGAAAGACATCGCCCAGAAGCAGTACTTTACTTCCACGATCCTACCACGGCAGCCAACCTTTGAACCTCTCCTCCTTCACGGGCTTTAGGCGCCGCCGGTCTCCGATGGTGCCGACGGGCTGCGGCGGCTTCTTAGCGGGCACTGTGGTGCTCCCTAAGTCCACCTCCATGCATGGATTGGTCCTCACGACGACGCGCTTAGCAGAGGCTGAACCAGTGTTCCGTATCTGCTTGCAAGGCGGAGGGCGGAATAATGTTGGGCACGCGAAGGTGTCCAGCAAGACTAGAACCTGCACGCCGCCCTTGGCGAGGCGAGGGTCGGCGCAGGCTCCGGACACGTAGGCGCATACCTTCTTCCTTGCGGCGACCACGGCGCCGCGGTCGAGCGGGTGCTTCACGAGCGGGAGGACGTCCGCGGCGAGAGCCCATTCCACGAGCTCGGGGCGGCGCAGCTTGCGCGACGGCTGCCTCCGGAGGGCGATGTCCTCGGCCACCTTCTCGACGATCCGGTTGTCCGGGCCGACCGGGATGTGCCTCCTGATGACGACCCTGACGTCCGCCATCAGCGCCGGGGGCGGTGGTGGTCCTGCCGGGCCGCGTCGGCCACCGCGGCTCGATGGCGGGAAGAAGGTGGCAAGCTGAAGACGGCTGTCCAGACGAACCGCCGGAACGGCAGGAAGATGCTTGTCCATCGCGCGCTCTTCGATCTGATTGCTTGAACCGAGCGAGTCGACGGATCAAGCAAGGGGAATGCGAGGCACCAAGCAATGAGGCGAATAGCTAGTTGAGCGCCCGTACGTATTTATGGCGGGAGGAATGGGCATGCTCACCGACTTGTTTGCCTTCTCGGAATCGGTTTCGGACATCAACGGACCAGCCCATGCAAATCTGGTTGTCGCCGGTGGAAGCGCATCTGGTACCTGCTGTTCTTCTGATCGGAATCCGAGTCCGGATCGGAAGCGATGCGCACTGGCACTCGTTTGCTGTTGGGCTTGTAGCTTGCAAATTAGTCGATGCACTCGTACGAAAATAAGGAGCAAAAGTCGTTCCGGAGGAAAAAAAATTCTTCTCCATTGCAATTGGAGTTGCCCAGCATCTTAACGGCAACGTGGGCATCCCCGGGAGTAGCACACCCTTAATTACAAAGCCATAGCCTCCCTGGCCAAGCTTGTCTCTAAAATGGTTGTGATTGCAGCGATGACAGTGTAGGCGTACCTCGTCGGGCCAAGCATATGTTGCATTCAAAGGAACCTCTCGATTGCATCAATTGTTATCCTTGTTTTCAAGTATTTGTGGGCAAGGAAGTCCAATACTACCAACGGCGCCAACACAAACCAGCATAATACTACATACAAACAAGTTTACATATATGGCTGGAATAGCAATTGTGAATGTGTAAATACAATACGATAATGCAGCTGTGATGATGTGGAATGTATAGTTCTAAAGTACCTCCAATCCACTTCATAATCCACATGGCAATTGGTATTGTGACGCTAATGCCCAGATAGAAGTTTGCCATAGCCATACTAGGTGGTCTAAGTTCCTCAATTACGCATCTCTAGAAACTGAAGTCAATCACAATAATGTCCACAATCCAATCCTTGATGCATGTACTAGACGTTGGTTTTTCGCAGAAGGAGCTTCAAGACAATGCCATGGTACAGAAAAGGGATTAGAGAGGGAACCAACGTTTTGAGATGAGATAGTGCATGGGCGAAAACGAAACTCACAAAATCGACTCACACTACAATCCACAGAAAAGGATTAAAGAGGGGAAGGTGGCGCAGCAGGGTGGCTGACATTTGTCCGCGATGACCAGAGCAGGTTCTCCAAACTACAGGATCTGCTCACGACGGCGGAGGTGCTCAGCCAGGTGCTACAGGATCTGCTCAAGGCAACTCGGTGTTCGGCAAACCGATAAGTAAGTCCCATTAACACTCTAAATTTTGATCCTGATTCGGCCACTACTCCTATCCTCCAATATGCTAAACATCTAGTGTCTTCATTTATATCGGTCACAATCGTACACAAGTTAATTGGAGTATTTTTTTAAGGTGAGGTCGACAAGTTAATTGTACTACACACTATAGTGACTTCATTTAAATCGGTCAAAATCGTACACAAGTTTCTCTTACTCTATACTCTCTCACATAAATAGCACAAAAACTGTAAGCCGTAGTCAAAAACTGTAAACTATATCAAAAAAGAACAGGCCCTAAACATTGCTTGCCTACGGTAGGTAGCACTGAGGCCATAGCTCGTGGCGGTAGTAGCGTGGCCCAAGATTATGCACAACAGTAATGCCAATGCTCACCGGCGGCCCAAGGGTGCACGGTTGTGGTGACCCATCCATGCTCGCCCTTGGCTTCGATCAGTGAGGCCAGTGCTCACTCATGTTGTTGGTTCTGTTGCTACTCCTTGCTGGAAGACAGATGGCTGGTTCTACTACTAATACTTAGTGGTTCTGTCGCAACAACTCAGCGACCTAATCTGCCATGAGCCTATGAGTTACTCCTATAATATCACAGCCTAGCTTTTTATTTTAAAATTAGTAAAAAATAAATTTTAATTTAATTAAAAATAAAAACAAGTGTTACTTGGTTTGCCTGAGTTTGAATTTATTTACCTATTTTTCAACATAAAAAAGGCTTCTTTTTTTAGAAGTAATTTAAGTAAAAAATAAATAAAGGGAAATTTGATTTTTTGTAAAAACCCTAATTCAAATTAATTATTTGAAAGTGTTTGGCTTTTTATTTGGTTTTTCTAGAGTTTAAAAATCAATTTCAAAGTTAAAAAAGGATTTCACATATAAAAATAAAGAGAACATTAAGTTTTAAATATTTTTCCTAAGTCCATAATAGCTTCAAGATTTTTGTGAATTTTTTTGGGATTTATATGTTGTTTTCTAAGCTTTTCTTGAATTTCATGGAATTTCTAATTTAAAAAGGATTTAAAAATTCAAAAAAAGCCCACATGGTCACCCATCCACACACTTCTCTCCCGCCAGCACGCCTAACATCGGAATTATCAAGGGACTTGGTGCCATACTTCTTCTATCTTTAGGTTGAGCCAATTACTTTTAGCCTATTGTTCCCTCCGTCCTGTTCATCATCTTCAACAGGCCGATTGAAGCGTAGAGCAGAGCCATGGCCTCCTTTTCTCTCCAAGTTAAATCTCAAGCTGAGCCTCATCTCCACCTCACGCAAAAACAGAAAACAATTCAAATAACGAAAGCCACTAATTCCCGGCTGTTTCTCTCAATTTGACTCGCTCGTTTTCTGTTTTTTCGACGAAAACCACCGCCATTGTTTTCAGCCATAATTTTGGCAATCAATTCTAGTCGTTTTGTAGCTCCTTTTTGCCTATAAATTGAGCTACAGGTGCCTCACATCATTCCCCACAACATCTTCTCTCGGTTTTGCACGAAAACCTCCAGAGCTCCCTCAACCGGCCTTTTCCGTACTCTGTTGGTCCTCAATTTTTTCTCAAGATTCCCAACACCATTATCTACAACATCTTTTAGCAGCTTTGGAAGACACCTACCGGAGCACCACCGGCCATATCTTCTTCCTCAACTTCAGCGAGAATTCCATTGTGCCCGATCTATTCATCCTTTAGATATTTTAAAAAATCCTTTTACCTATATGATTCTCTCCTCATCCCCCACATTTCCATTCAAGCATATTTTTGATTCAAGGAATCACCACCGGTCGCCGCCCTGAGCGCCACCCATGCTACCACTGTGCTCTGTTTGGAGAAACGTCACCTCCTACATATTCCTCAGGTTCCTAGCAAACTGTTTTGCCGGTTGCCATCACCTCCCAAGCCTCCTCTTGCCGGTGCCAATCTTCTCTCCATGCTCCTCTGCTATCTAAATTTCATTTTAAATTCGGATATAATATTCCTTGGAACATTCCCTCATTTTCCATTTTTAGCACTTTCTCATCCAGCAAACTTCCGAGGACCCATTCTCAGCCATCCGAACCGATTCAAGTTCCTAAATTCATAATCTATATTAGTATAATTTTTTAATTTTTGGATTTTATTTGAATTCTTTCATATTATGATTTCTCCGAAGAGTGTGACTTCGTCGACGATTCTCACCACTAATTTGCGGAGCAAGGCAAGTTACACATCTTGACCGTATTGATCTCAGTTTGCAAAAAAATTATGTTGCTTTAAATTATTCCGCATGTATATTTTTATTCAATGTACTTAAATTCAGTTTTAAACTTAGTTATTGCCTACTTGTTAATGCCTCATTTGATATTGATTCCTAGATACCTTATCACGCTAGAGTAAAACTCTGATTAGTCCACTAGAATTAGCTGCATCATTTTGTAGAACGGCTTAGACATGCTTATAGATAATTCTAGGTTTGGGATAACATTTTGATATGAAATGATAAATTTTAAAAATACATTCTTGACTTTAGTGAGTCAAGAAGGACTATGCAATATTTGACAAAGTAAAAAAATAAAACTTGGTTTAGACTTAAACAAATGGTTAGGTGGTGGGCGTTGCTGGTATATGTTATTGCTCAGTGACTCAACGTGGGTGCTAGGCACAAGGGGTATGTGGAAAGCTTGCCTAAGTAAATTAAGGATTGATCTGTGAGCTACCATTTTAAAGCCCTATCATACTACCACAAGGCTCGTATGAAACAGTCCTAACTGACTAATTTGTGGATCCCAAGCTGAATCTCGTTATAGGCTGAATGTGAGTGTGGCATAGACCACGAGAAGTCTCACACGGTACAAGAGGGGACCCCGATCTAGTTGACTCCTTATTTGGGTGAAAGCTCGATGGACATGTCACCATGTTGATGACTTTGTAGTATAAAAGCCATATCATGATCTCTTAGTCGCACACCTTCCGAGTGTATCAGATGGACATTATAAGTTGATTATTTTTTTGGGTAAAGTTGTACCACCTCTGCATGGTATAAACTATAGGCATGCTGCATAAAGTTATTCACGGATTATACTTTGTTTCCAAAAATGGTTTAAGTGAAACTGTTGGAATCTTATTGGAGAAAAATGGTCCGAGTGAGATGCACGTGGTTAGGTTAGTGTCAGGTCGGTGCCTAAGCTAACAATATTAATTTGCTTAAATTACTGTCTTTACTTATTTTACAAAATTCCATAATTTCATATATATTTATTGTATTTCTTTAAATGTTACTTTATGCTCAATCACTTGTCAACCTTGCATTAATAATACATTTTCCTGTGTAACATACGGAGTACATTCTATGTGCTCACCCTTAGTAATTCTATTGCTCAGAGGAGGACGACTTCGACTACGATGAGGATCAGGACGAGTAGGATGCGTCTTACTGTTGTTTACTTGTGGGCAGACTCTTTGGGCTTCACCGCTTTACATACTTGTTTTTACTGCTATTTCCTTCTAGTTTTTTAAGCAAATGAGCAGGTGATGTAAAACTTGGCCATAAGGTTATACTCACTTTATGTAATAAAAGTTTATCATTGTGCTTGATACGTATCTCTGTTATCACTGTGTACACTAGCTAATTCTAGACTTGCGATTAACACAGAGGATCTGGATGCGTTGCTTCGGGTCCAACATATGGTATTTATGTTCTTGCCCAGATCCAACAACTCTAAAAAATTTTGCTTCCTGCAGCAATAGTAAAAAATGGAATCAATGCCACCACTTGAGCTCGTCTGAATAATAGGCTTTGTGAGTCGATCTCGCATGTGATAGGAAGCAACGACATCGAATGCAATCGAAGCAACAAAAATCCACCGATCAAAGCAACCAAACAAACAAAGATGCAATGTTTAGGACAAAAAGAAAGTGGAGCAACCAAATACTGACCAATTTGGTCCATAGTATCATCCATGAGAGTCGAAGAAGAGCAACACATCGGTGGGCTAGCTTGAGTCGGGATTCCCCGAGGTCATGTGAGGAGGCGCTTGAGCAGCACGACGGGAGCTAGCAAGCAGTCGGAGGAAGTAGAGCATGGCTAAGGACACGGCAAGGCAGTGCTCTAGGGTGAGCACGGAGGCCAGTGGGGACGACGCTGTGAGAGAGGGGTAGAGAGTGGAGACCTGAGCGAGAGACAGATTGGAGATTAGAGAACCATGGGGCTGGAGACTTGGATTTGTTGGGAAACTTGGGTCTGGGCCTGCAAGCCCAGTCCATTGGTGGGCACCCTCCACTTAGTCTATAAATAGGAGGTCCCCATTGTCATCACTTGTACCTTTCGAGAAAGAAAAGCAATAAAAAAGGAGCCCCTCATCTCTCTATGTTCAATTCTTGCATTATTCTGTGATTATTCTGTGTTTGATCCATCTACTTTGGCATAGAAGGAATCAATCAGACTGGACTCACCAGCGACGGTTCCTCAACATGTTATCAACACAAATCACTCCGTGGATTGAAAGAATGTATGTGGCGCCCTATAGAGGAAGTGTGCTTAGCTGGTAGTGGCATAAAAAATATCATCTTGGGAGAGACAAAATTCTTTCAGTCGATTAGCAAGAATGATGCCAGCCTTTCAACAATCACTGGTAGCGATGCTTGTATAATAGGTTCAGTAAGAGCCACAATTATACTCCCAATGGGCACAACTTTGGTCATTCAAGAATCCTTATTGTACCCAAAATCGACTAGAATTCTATGTTTCAAGGATATTCGCGCTAACGGTTTCCATGTTGAGATTGAAGAAGAGTATAGTAAGGAATACCTACTCATTACGAAGCGTGAGGTAAATGGGAAAAGGGTATTAGAAATACTTCGTTCATTTGAGACTGGGATATACTACACTAATATTAAGGCATCCGCGGCCTATACTACCCTGAAAATAATATTTAAAAGCTCTAAACTCTTCTGTCTCCGGCATGATAGATTAGGTCACCCAGGTCTTAGGATGGTGAGAAATATAATTAACAATTCACATGGACATAATATTGATGTAAAGAATTTTCTGAATCAAGAAGATTTTATGTGCCCCGCATGTGCCACCGGAAAATTAATTACTAGACCTTCTGCTCTGAAAGTGAAGGATGAAGTCCCTACATTCCTGGAACGCATTCAAGGAGATATTTGCGATTCTATACAACCCCTGTCAGGACTCTTTAAATATTTTATGGTGCTCATCGATGCTTCCTGGAAATGGTCGCACGTATGTTTATTATTTATTAAAAACCATGCTTTAGCAAAGCTGATTTCGTAGATAATTCAAATTAAGAATAATTTCCCTAATCATCACATAAAGTCCATCAGAATGGACAACTTCGGAGAATTTACTTCAAAGGCATTCGATGATTATTGCATGGCTATGGAAATTATCGTTGAGCATTCTATACCACATGTCCACACCTAGAATGAGCTAGCAGAGGCATTAATTAAGAGAATTAAATTTATTACCTGACCACTTTTGCATAATTGCAATTTACCATCTACATGTTGGGGACACGTAGTCCTCTATGCAACAACTCTCATCAACTTTAGACCATCGGCATATAACATCCATTCACCAATGCAACTAGCGCAAGGGTCAATACCAAAAATTCTCATCTTCAGAGGTTTTGGCGCAAGGTTTATGTACCAATACCCCCTCCACAGCGTACAACAATTAGCCTTCTCCAAAAGTCTAGGATATACATTGGATATGAGACAACATCTACAATCAGGTATTTAGACCCCTTGACAAGAGATTTGCATACTGCCCGTTTCGCTGATAGTATATTTGATGAGGATAGTTTCCCAACATTAGGGGGAGGAAATCAACCCCTTGATGAAAAATATTAGGAAATTACGTGTCAAGCCACGGGAAACCATACATATGACCCACGCACTAGTGAAGTAAATAGAGAAGTCCAGAAGATCATTGACCTATAAACATTAGCAAACCAACGGCCGGACCACTTTAGTGATTTAAAAAATGTGACCAAGTCGCATGTACCTGCACGCAATACACCAGAGAGTGTTGAAATACTGAAGAAAGCTGAAGGTATCCCTATTCCCGTCCAGAGGACTCAGAATAAAAGGATGAGAACTCCGAATCTCAAGTAACCGAGGATGCCTGGTGAAAAGGATAAGAAGGACTTGACATATCCAATCATCGAAGTTTCCTCAAACAAGAAGGGGAGCCTGTTGAGACCTATTACCAGCATGACACCTTCAGAAAAAGACATACCAGATTTGAACATTCCCATCGAGGGAGAAATCAGCATGGATATGTGCGAACGCATCAGAGTTGAAAAACTAAAGAGACTTACCCCCGCAACTAGGAGGAGTGGTGAGCAAGTAGAAGCACTAGAAGAGCTAACTCATAATGAAATAGCTATAAACTATGTGTACACGAGAGAATCTATGAATAGGACAACTGCCAATGTTGATATTTATTTTGCAAAGAAAAATACCACAAACATCGATCTTGATCTAGAGCATGTATCGTTCGCTGAATGTAAGAAAAGATTAGATTGGGAGGATTGGAAAAGGCGATAAAAACTGAGTTATTATCTCTGAATAAAAGATAAGTGTTTGGGTCTGTAAGTCGCACACCTCCCTATGTGCACCCTGTAGGACATAGATGGGTATTTGTTTGAAAGAGAAATGAAAGAAATGAAGTTGTAAGATATAAAGCAAGCCTTATTACACAAGGTTTCAATCAACGACCAAGAGTTGATTATGAAGAAGCCTATTTCCCAATCATGGGTGGTATTATCTTTAGATATTTAATCTCAATGGTAGTAAACCTAAATTTAGAAATGAAATTGATGGATGTGGTAACTGCATATCATTATGGAAACTTGGATTCGGATATTTATATGAAGGTACCTAAAGGTATCCCTGTTCCAAACCAAGATAAAACAAATAGAAATCTGTACAGTGTGAACCACAGAAAATCACTATACAGATTGGAGCAATCAAGCAGGATATGGTATAATCGCTTAAACGACTTTCTATGCAAGAAATGCTATACAAACAAGCTTATGAAGGGAATTAGAACCCTTGCATTATCACAACCAAAAACAGAAAACCAAGACCATTACGCCTATGATGCTGCACTTGCCACGTATGGAGGAGCCGATGAAGGGAATTAGAACGACTTTCGTGAGTTCGAGTCTTAGATGAGTAAACTTGATGGAGATTGTGTACACATATATTATCTAGACCTAGATAATTCCTGTTGCACATATTTGCTCCTCAGTCGCTTGCCTGTGGATGTTGGTTCTACTTTTGTTTATGCTTTCCGCTGCTGTCTTTTTGTACTGTAGGTATTTGGCATGATCGACCCTTTTGTAAATTGTCACCCGACGTGGAGTACTTCAATTCTGATATGTAATATTATGGTTTGGTACATTTCATGCGATGTATGAATTGATGCCACAATGTATCTATGAGCACTATCTACTAATCCAAGAAATAGTGCAGTAAATTACAAAGGATTCTGGGTTGAAAAATCCGAGTCCAACAGAGCGTCTAGGTTCGAAAGGAGGCTTTAAGAGCTGGCGACATCGAGGGTGCAGTCAGGGGCCGCCTGGAGTCCAGTCGTGCAGGTGGGGAGGGCAAGGGGAACAGATGCGCCTAGGGGCTCAGGTGGGAAGGGATTAGGGGGTAGATCAATGGCAAATGGTGGGTAATTTTGTTCACTCTTGTTTCTAGTAGGTTAGCTCCCCATGAGAAGGCTGCTTTTTCATGCTAGTTTATTTTCGAGACAAGCATAATTGGGTTATTTTAGGAAGCTAGGTGTTTGATGTAGTTTCACACAATCAAGACGAGAAGCTGGGAGCAGGAGCTGTACCAAATGGGGCCTTAAAATAAACTGACAATGCCTCGACTCTCAGGCCAAACGTTTATTAACATTCATATCTAGAAGAAATACATTGCCCTCAAAAGGGGAAAAAGTTAACAAGACTCTGTTTGAAATACAGGAATTTTTTTATTTCTAAGGAAAAATAAACTGTTTGGTATAAAATTCCTGCCGTACATACAGGTTTCCTTCATGCACGCAAACGATTACCAGCGTGCATGGCCCTTTAAACCGCGTGCATGGCATGCTTGTGAAGAATCTGGACCAATGAGGGGTCAATACTCAAGAACACACACTCAAAGACATCCTTTCAATTCTGAACAAATAAACAAACACTTTGCCATCTAAAGACACCCCCCCAGAAGCAGGACTCTACTTCCACGATTCTACCACGGCAGCCAACCATTGAACCTCTCCTCCTTCACGGGCTTTAGGCGCCGCCGGTCTCCGATGGTGCCGACGGGCTGCGGCGGCTTCTTAGCGGGCACTGTGGTGCTCCCTAAGTCCACCTCCATGCATGGATTGGTCCTCACGACGACGCGCTTAGCAGAGGCTGGACCAGTGTTCCGTATCTGCTTGCAAGGCGGAGGGCGGAATAATGTTGGGCACGCGAAGGTGTCCAGCAAGACGAGAACCTGCACGCCGCCCTTGGCGAGGCGAGGGTCGGCGCAGGCTCCGGACACGTAGGCGCATACCTTCTTCCTTGCCGCGACCACGGCGCCGCGGTCGAGCGGGTGCTTCACGAGCGGGAGGACGTCCGCGGCGAGAGCCCGTTCCACGAGCTCGGGGCGGCGCAGCTTGCGCGACGGCTGCCTCCGGAGGGCGATGTCCTCGGCCACCTTCTCGACGATCCGGTTGTCCGGGCCGACCGGGATGTGCCTCCTGATGACGACCCTGACGTCCGCCATCAGCGCCGGGGGCGGTGGTGGTCCTGCCGAGCCGCGTCGGCCACCGCGGCTCGATGGCGGGAAGAAGGTGGCAAGCTGAAGACAGCTGTCCAGACGAACCGCCGGAACGGCAGGAAGATGCTGGTCCATCGCGCGCTCTTCGATCTGATTGCTTGAACCGAGCGAGTCGACGGATCAAGCAAGGGGAATGCGAGGCACCAAGCAATGAGGCGAATAGCTAGTTGAGCGCCCGTATTTATGGCGGGAGGAATGGGCATGCTCACCGACTTGTTTGCCATCTCGGAATCGGTTTCGGACATCAACGGACCAGCCCATGCAAATCTGGTTGTCGCCGGTGGAAGCGCATCTGGTACCTGCTGTTCTTCTGATCGGAATCCGAGTCAGCGATGCGCACTGGCACTCGTTTGCTGTTGGGCTTGTAGCTTGCAAATTGGTCGATGCACTCGTACGAAAATAAGGAGCAAAAGTCGTTCCGGAGGGAAAAAAAATGAGCAGAGGTCCAAAACACGTTCTATTTGGCCCATTGCCTATTGGGCTTCTAGAGACTTTCTGAAGACTCAACGAGGCCTATTGAAGCTTTGTAATCTCCACACGCTGCACTCATCCCATACAAGAAACAACCTCCTGAAGAAACCAAGCGTCGGTCTGTTCAATTCACTGCCAAGTATACTGTCACGACGGTGGAAGCGCATCTGGCCTGGCGACGCGCAGTTGCTTCGGATTGCAACCGTCCAACAACACGAGGAATGCGATTAGGAATCGGCTTGGTACCTGCTGTTCTTCTGATCGGAATCCGAGTCCGGATCGGAAGCGATGCCAATTTGCAATCGTATTGACACGGGCAGAAGCCTTGTTATGCAAATGCAATTTCACCTGAAGCTTGGTAGGACAGCCTAGCTCAGTCTCTCGGCCTTTTGGCTACGGTAATCCTCGTGAATGTGCATCTCTAGTGCACTGGACGCCTCCTCCACTCCTCGACTGCATCAATTGTTATCCTTATTTTCAAGTATTTGTGGGCAAGGAAGGCCAATACCGCCAGCAGCGCCAACACAAATCGGCATAATACTACATACAAAAATTTTTACATATATGGCTGGAATAGCAATTGTGAATGTGTAAATACAATACGATAATGCAGCTGATGTGGAATTTATAGTTCTAAAGTACCTCCAATCCACTTCATAATCCACATGGCAATTGGTATTGTGACGCTGATGCCCAGATAGAAGTTTGCCATAGCCATACTAGGTGGTCTAAGTTCCTCAATTACTCATCTCCAAAACTGAAGTCAATCACAAGAATGTCTACAATCCAATCCTTGATGCCTGTACTAGACGTTGGTTTTTCACAGAAGGAGCTACAAGACAATGCCATGGCACAGAAAAGGGATTAGAGAGGGAACCAACGCTTTTGAGATGAGATAGTGCATGGGTAAAAACGGAACTCACAAAATCGACTCACACTACAAGTAACAGAAAAGGATTAAAGAGGGGAGGGCGGCGCAGCAGGGCGACTGACATTTGTCCGCGATGACCAAAGCAGGTTCTTCGAGCTACAAGATCTACTCAAGGCAACGGTGGAGGTGCTCGGCCAAGTGCTACAGGATCTGCTTAAGGCAAATTAATATTTGGCAAACCGATAAGTAAGTCCCTTTAACACTCTCTAAATTTTGATCCTGGTTCGGCCACTACTCCTATCCTCCAATATGTTGAACGTCTAGTGTGTCTAGTACACCTCAGTAGGAATTTTATGAGGTCACAGATTTATTCCTGGCCTTCATATTTCTAGGTGTTTGCTAAGAAAGACGCACTCATGTGTGTGTGTGTGGTGTGTGCGCTTATGCGTCTACCTTGTAATCATAAAATAAAAGGTTCATGTGTATGCTTTAGATGATATGTATAGTGTATATTAAAAATTGAGTAAATTACATTAGAACTCCCTAAATTTGTATGACTATATCACTTTGCTCCCTGAACTTACAAATTTCTTTCTTGGCTCCCTAAACTTACAACCATTTTCATGGCATGTCATTTTCACAGTTAGATGACTAAGTTTGCTAGCATGGATTCGATGTAGGTGAGAGGCACTGATGTGGCACTTGTTCCACTACTCTCCTACTCTTTCCTCTCTCGCCTCCCAGCCTGTTCTTTTTTTTAGCTTTCTAAAAGTTGTTTCTTGACTTTTCTACAATAATTAGCTTTTAAATGGAGTATCTTTTCAAAGTGAGGTTTACAAATTAATTGTACTATACACTATAATGACTTCATTTATATCGGTCAAAATCGTACACAAGTTCCTCTTACTCCATACTCTCTCATATAAATAGCACAAAAACCATAAGCCGTAGCTAATAACCATAAACTGCAGCAAAAAAGAACATGCCCTAAACATTGCTTGCCTACGGTAGGCAACATTGAGGCCATAGCTCGTGGCGGTAGTAGCGTGGCCCAAGATTATGCACAGTAGTAATACCAATGCTCACCGGCGGCCCAAGGGCGCAACATTGTGGCAACCCATCCATGTTCGCCCTTGGCTTCGACCAGTAAGGCCAGTGCTCACTCATGTTATTGGTTTTGTTGCTACTCCTTGCTGGATGAGAGATGGCTGGTTCTACTACTACTACTACTTGGTTCTGCTGCAAAAATAAATTCTAATTTAGTTAAAAAAAAATAAAAGCAAGTGTTACTTGGTTTACCTGAGTTTGAATTTATTTGCCTATTTTTCAACTTAAAAAAGGCTTCTCTTTTGAGAAGTAATTTAAGTAAAAATAAATAAAGTTATTAAATAAAGGAAAATTTGAATTTTTGTAAAAATCCTAATTCAAATTAATTATTTTGAAGAGTTTGGCTTTTTATTTGGTTTTTCTAGAGTTTAAAAATCAATTTCAAAGTTAAAAAAGTATTTCACATATAAAAATAAAGACCACATTAAGTTTTAAATATTTTTCCTAAGTCCATAATAGCTTCAGAATTTTTGTGAATTTTTAGGATTTATTTGCTATTTTCTAAGCTTTTTCTTGAATTTTCTGGAATTTCTAATTTTAAAAAGATTTAAAAATTCAAAAAAATCCCACATGGTCACCCATCCACACACTTCTCTCCCGCCAGCATGCCTAACATTGGAATTCTCAAGGGACTTGGTGCCATACTTCTTCTATCTTTAGGTTGAGCCAATTACTTTTAGCCTACTATTCCCTCCGTCTTGTTCATCATCTTCAACAGACTAATCGAAGCGTAGAGTAGAGCCATGGCATCCTTTTCTCTCCAAGTTAAATCTCAAGCTGAGCCTCATCTCCACCTCATGCAAAAACAGAAAACAATTCAAATTACGCAAACCACTAATTCCCAGTTGTTTCTCTCCATTTGACTCGCTCGTTTTCTATTTTTCGGCGAAAACCACCACCATTATTTCCTGCCATAATTTTGGCAATCAATTCTAGTCATTTTGTAGCTCCTTTTTGCTTATAAATTGAGCTACAGGTGCCTCACATCATTCCTCATAACATCTTCTCTCAATTTTGCACGAAAACCTTCGGAGCTCCCTCAACCGGCCTTTTCCGTACTTTGTTGGTCCTCAATTTTTCTGAAGATTCCCAACACCATTATCTACAACATCTTTTAGCAGCTTTGAAGACACCTACCAGAGCACCACCAGCCATATCTTCTTCCTTAACTTCAGTGAGAATTCCATTGTGCCTGATCTCTTCATCCGTTAAATATGTTTAAAAAATCTTTTTACCCATATGATTCTCTCCTCATTCCCCACATTTCCATTCAAGCAGATTTTTTATTCAAGGAATCACCACTGGTCACCGCCCTGAGCACTACGCATGCTACCACCGTGCTCTGTTTGGCGTACCGTCACTTCCTACATATTCCTCAGATTCCTAGCAAACTGTTTTGCTGGTTGCCATCACCTCCCATGCCTCCTCTCACCGGTGCCTATCTTCTCTCCATGCTTCTCTGCTATCAAAATTTCATTTTAAATTCGGATAGAATATTCCTTGGAACATTCCCTCATTTTCCTTTTTCAGCATTTCTCATCCAACAAACTTCTGATGACCCATTCTTAGCCATCTGAACCGATTCAAGTTCCTAAATTCATAATCTTAGTATAATTTTATAAGTTTTGGGTTTTATTTGAATTTTTTAGACTATGATTTCTCCGAAGAGTGCGACTTCGTCGACGATTCTCACCACCAATTTGCGGAGCAAGGCAAGTTATGTATTTAAATTCAATTTTAAACTTAGTTATTGACTACTTGTTAATGCCTTCTTGATATTGATTCCTAGATACCTTATCACGCTAGAGTAAAACTCTGATTAGTACTCTAGAATTAGCTGCATCATTTTGTAGAACGGCTTAGACGTGCTCATAAATAATTCTAGGTTTGGGATAACATTTTGATATGAAATGATGAGTTTTAAAAATACATTCTTGACTTTAGTGAGTCAATAAGGACTATGAAATATTTGACAAAGTAAAAAAATAAAACTTGGTTTAGGTTTAAACAAATAGTTGGGTGGTGGGCGCTTGCTGGTATACGTTATTGCTCAATGACTCAACGTGGGTGCTAGGCACAAGGGGTATGTGGAAAGCTTGCCTAAGTAAATTAAGAAATGATCTGTGAGCTACTGCTATAAAACCCTATTATACTACCACAGGATCCCAAGCTGAGCCTCGCTATTGGAGATGGCAATGGGTACCCGATACCCGAATACCCGACGGGTTTTACCCGATAAAGAGACGGGTATGGAAAATTTTATGTACCCATGTGTACATTATTGGGCGAAATCCTCTACCCGCCGGGTAGACGGGTGCGGGTGTGGGTATATACTACCCATACCCGCCTACCCGCGGGTAATGCATACCCGCATTAGACAACTAGACATCCCACTCAAATGTTAATTTTATTATCTACTTGTTGTTGATTGTTTATTTGTTTGTCATATGTTGATATGGTCATGTCAAGTATGTTTATGTGATGTACTAATTTTGATCATTAGACGCTTTTGTGCTTGGCATGTATGATTAATGAATGTCTAAATTGATAATATTCTTATGTGTTGAACCGGGTATGCTTGCGGGTACGGGTTACCCGTCGGGTAGTAATACCCGCGCGGGTACGGGTATGGGTAAATTTTCCTACCCGCGTGCGGATACGGGTAACCCGACGGGTAAATTTATACCTAGCGGGTACGGGTATGGAATGGCAATACCCGATGGGTATTTACCCGTTGCCATCTCTACTCGCTATAGACTGAATGTGAGTGTGGTGTAGGCCACGAGAAGTCTCACACGATACAAAAGGGGACCCCAATCTAGTTGATTCCTTATTGCGATGAAAGCTTGGTAGAGATGTGGCCAGGTTGATGACTTTGTATTATAAAAGCCTTATCATGATCTCTTAGTCGCACACCTTCCGAAGTGTATCAAATGGACATTATAAGTTGATTATGTCTTATGGGTGAAGTTGTACCACCTCTGCATGGTATAAACTATCCTGGATAGCCATACGGTCATAGGCATGCCGAGTAAACTTATTCACGGATTACACTTTGTTTTCAAAAATGGTTTAAGTGAAACTATTGGAATCTTGTTGGAGAAAAATGGTCCAAGTGAGATGCCCGTGGTTATGTTAGTGTCAGGTCGGTGCCTAAGCTAACAATATTAATTTGCTTAAATTACTATCTTTACTTATTGTACAAAATTCCATAATTTCATACATATTTATTGTATTTATTTAAATGTTATTTTATGCTCAATCACTTGTCAACCTTGCATTAATAATACATTTTCCTGTGTAACTTACAGAGTACATTCTATGTGCTCACCCTTAGTAATTATGTTGCTCAAAGGAGGACGACTTCAGCTACGATGAGGATCAGGACGAGTAGGCCGCGTCTTACTGTTGTTTACCTATGGGCAGACTCTTTGGGTTTCACCGCTTTACATACTTGTTTCTACTGTTATGTCCTTCTAGTTATTTAAGCAAATGAGCAGGTGATGTAAAACTCGGCCATAAGGTTATACTCGCTTTATGTAATAAAAGTTTATCATTATGCTTGATATATATCCCTGTTATCACTGTGTACACTAGTTAATTCTAGATGGCGATTAACATAGAGGATCCGGATGCGTTGCTTCAAGTCCAACATATGGTATTTATGTTCTTGCCCAGATCCAGCAAGTCCAAAAAATTTCCGCTTCTTGCGGTAATAGTAAAAAATGGAATCAACACATGTGATAGGAAGCAATGACAGCGAATGTAATCAAAGCAATGAAAATCCATCGATCGAAGCAACCAAACATACAAAGATGCAATGTTTAGGACAAAAATAAGTGGAGCAACCAAATACTGACCATTTTGGTCCATAGTCTCATCCATGAGAGTTGAAGAAGAGCGACGCATTGGCGGGCTAGTTTGAGTCAGGATTCCCCGAGGTCATGTGAGGAGGCGCTTGAACAGCACGACGGGAGCTAGCAAGTGGTCAGAGGAAGTAGAGCACTGCTAAGGACACGGTGAGGCAGTGCTCTGGGGTGAGCACGGAGGCTGGTGGGGACGACGCTGTGAGAGAGAGGTGGAGAGTGGAGACCTGAGCGAGAGACAGATTGGAGAGTAGAGAACGATGGGGGTCGAGACTTATTTGTTGGGAAACCTGGGTTTGGGCCTGCAAGCTCAGTCCATTGGTGGGCACCCTCCACTTAATCTATAAATAGAAGATCTCCATTGTCATCACTTGTACCTTTTGAGAAAGAAAAGCAATAAAGAAGGAGCCCCTCATCTTTCTATGTTCAATTCTTGCATTATTTTGTGATTATTCTGTGTTTGATCTATCTACTTTGGCATAGGAGGAATCAATCAGACTGGACTCGCCAGCGATGGTTCCTCAACACGAATCGCTCCGTGGATTGAAAGAACACATGTGGCACCCTATGGAGGAAGTGTGCTTAGCTGATAGCGGCACAACAAATACCATCTTGAGAGAGGCAAAAAATTTTCAGTCGATTTGCAAGAATGATGTCAGCCTTACAACAATCACCGGTAGTGATGCTTGTATAATAGGTTCAGGAAGAACGACAATTATACTCCCAATGGGCACAACTTTGATCATTCAAGAAGCCTTATTGTACATAGAATCGACCAGATTTCTCCTAAGTTTCAAGAATATTCGCGATAACGGTTTCCATGTTGAGACTGAAGAAGAGTATGGTAAGGAATTCCTACTTATTACGAAGCGTGAGGTAAATGAAAAAATGGTATTAGAAATACTTCCTTCATTTGAGATTGGGATATACTGCACTAATATTAAGGCATCCGCAGCCTATACTACCCTGAAAATAATATTTAGAAACTCTGAACTCTTCTGTCTCTGGCATGATAGACTAGGTCACCCAGGTCTTAGGATGATGAGAAATATAATTAACAATTCACAGAGACGTAATATTGATGTAAAGAATTTTCAGAATCAAGAAGATTTTGTGTGCCCCGCATGTGCTACCGGAAAATTAATTACTAAACCTTCTGCTCTGAAAGTGAAAGATGAAGTCCCCGCATTCCTAAAACGTGTTCAAGGAGACATTTGCGGTCCTATACAACCCCTATCAGGGCCATTTAAATATTTTGTGGTGTTCATCGGTACTTCCTCTAAATGGTCGCACGCATATTTATTATTTACGAGAAACCATACTTTCGTAAAGCTGATTTCGTAGATAATTCAAATTAAGAATAATTTCCCTGATCATCACATAAAGTCCATCAGAATGAACAATGTTAGAGAATTTACTTCAAAAACATTCGATGATTATTGCATGGCAATGGAAATTAAAGTTGAGCATTCATTTATACTGTACCGACTTCATTTATATTGGCAAAAATCGCACGTGAGTTTCTTTTACTCTGTAATTTCTCGTGCAAACAGCTCAAAAGTCATAAGTCGCAGTCAAAAGCCATAAGCCTCAACAAACAAGAACAGACCTCATGATACAAAATAAGCCGAAATGAGCAGTATTAAGTTAGACAAATTCTGTTATTCCGTGGTTGTTTCTCTCAGGTTACCACTCGTTCGTTTTTGTTATTTGTCTCCATCTACAGCTTGGTTTAGAAATAAAATTAGCCAAACACCTATACATCTTAAAGCGGTCCTACCAAATAATATTATCACAGTCCGTCGCAAATGCCGGAAGGAACCATTGTTTATTTATTATTTATTTTTGAGCGGAAAAAGGAGCCTTGTTGGGTAACAGAAGGGTGTTTGTTGTAAGTCCAGGCCCAGCCCAACTTTTACGGGCTCTCACGGGCCGGCCTAGGAACTCACTTTCTCTGTTTTGCGTGCAACAGGAACCTCACCAGTATTGTGTAAACCCAACCGATCTGGCCCATGAATTAACTAAGTGTCCGAGCTGCGTTTCTATGAATGACGATTTCCGAGTTTCTGATAGCAACACACACAGGCACACAGCCCATGGAGCGATCTGGATACATTGCACCAAGCCACAATCTATCGAATTTTTGCCATATTAACGCTTTTTCAACACATATTTACAAATATAGCCGTATGTAAGCGGTATAGATAGAAATAGCGTTTCTGCCGTTCGATCACCAGACGGTAGCCCCTGACAGTCGACACGTGGTGCCTGCCGTCCGGCCACTGGATGACAGGTGGCTTGCCATCTGCCCACAAAACGACAGGTGATTAGCTGGCTTAATTACCTGTCTAAATTCGTAATTTTACGTCATAATTGTTTAAATTTTTAAATATAGCAAATAAGCTCAAAAAATTACAAACCAAGGCATTGTGGTACGTTGTGTAATTTTTTTTGTAATTTTTAGTGGCTATTTGCTACTTTTAAAAATATTTAGAGCAACGCATACTTAATCGGACGATTAAACAGTTATGCGCCACTCTAAGAATTTTTAGAACTAGCAAATGGTCGTGAAAAATTGATAAATTTTGGTGGAGCTTCCTGATATAGTGCACTACGTTGTGTAATTTCTACGTAATTTTTCACACCACTTTGCTACCTTTAAAAATTATTTGAGCGGTACGCAATTAAATAAGTGATTAAGCACTAATGGCCGAGGCTAATGGCCTGCCGCACAGTGGCCGGGCAGCAGCCAATAGCCTCGGTCATCAGTGCTTAATCGCCTATTTAATTGTACACCGCTCCAAGAATTTTTAGAAGTAACAAATGGCCACAAAAAATTACAAAATAATTACACATCATAGTACACTACCTCAGAAAGCTCCCTATAAATTACGTAATTTTTCATGATCATTTACTATCTCTAAAAATTCTTGAAGAATATGTAACTAAACCGGTCATTAGGGCTAATTGGAGGGCTAACTTGTACAAATATCTAAATCGTACAGATTTTTGAGCAACATTTATAGCAAATAAAATTACGAAAAAAATTACACAGTCAAGTACGTTATATCGAAAGGCTGCACATAAAATTTCGTAATTTTTTAAGCCCATTTGTTATATTAAAAATTCAAACAAATAAATAAAAAATTAAAGCATATGATTAAGCCGGCTTAATCACCTGCCATCTGGTCATGGGACAGCTGGCCACCAAAGTGGGCTAGGTGGCAGGGCGACAGGCCTGCTGCCTGCCGTCTGCTGACGTGACGGTAAGCTGGACGGCACGCCCACACGTCAACTTTACTGTATTGCCATCCGGTCATCAGACAATAAAAGTGTCATTTTTACTTATACAGTCTGTGTACTGCTATTTTTATAAATACAGATATATAAATAATGTCATATATATCAAAAACTCTAATCTATCAGCCTCTGTAGAAGTGTAGATACCGCAATATGTATACTATAACTATACACGCGTGACTTTCTCTTCCAAACAAAATGAAAAAAAAAAAATCTACTCTCCACTTCCATTGTTTCCTTGTCAGGAGGCGCTGGAAGCTGGTGGATGCAATTTGCACAAGTGATGCAGCGACTGGTCCACCTTTCAGGCTTTCACTACCAACCGCTGTCCCTACGCCTATAAAAGCGAAAAGCTTGCCTACCGATAAATGATTTAGGGCCTGTTTGGTTGGTGCCTAAGTTTGCCATGTCTAAGCTTAGGCAATATGTGGCTGCCACAGAAAGTGTGGCTAACAAAATCGAAGCCACACTTATGGCAAAGTTTGGCAAGAAACTGAGTCTATGACGTGTGGGGCCGGGTGCTAAGAAAGTGTGGCATGCCACAGTTACGTCAGTGAACCAAACAGCTACCTAAAAACTGTGGCACGCCTAACTTGTGGCTAGGCAACTTCTGGTCATGAACCAAACAGGCCCTTAAGCACGGCTAAACATGCAACGCTATTGCAACTTGCGATTTGCAAGCCAAGTAAACATGAAGGACCGTTATTTTCGGTTGCTTATGATTTATGCTAAGTAACTAACTTTTAAATATAATATTTTTTAAAACATGATCTATAAATCAATTAGGTAGACATTGTACTGACTTTAACTATATCTGTCAAAATTACACACAAATGTCTCTCTTCGTACTCTCTCACGTGAACAACCTGAATTCAAAATTTTAAGTCATAAACCATAAGCCATAGTCCAAAAGAACGGCTGTCCAATGACCTAACAGTCTTTCTTTTGGGTTGCGGTTCATGATTTTTGTCTGTATTTTTTAATACGATAGTGAATGATGAAGATGTCGATACGAATGGCGCACATGGTTTAGCGTTTGAAAAACTGTTTTGAAGAATCTGTTTTAAAAACTGTTCTATTTATTTTGACTTTTAGATAAATTAAAGGGCAAAAAAAAAAAGACCAAAGTCTAAGCCTTCCATGGCACGGCCTGTAGCCTGTAGATAAACCCGAAGAGGCACGCAGGGTTACCTGAAAGCGAGCCATGGGAAGGAAGGAAACCTACACGAAAGCAGATCAGGACCTGCTCGCCTCCACCGAGCGTCCATCTGCCTGTGCCCAACCGAGTGTGAAATCCACATCCAACTAAGGAAACTGAAAAGAGTAAATAGTAGAAGATATCACGACGTGTAACAACCTTGGCTGCGAAATCTGTGTTGTGCTCTTGATTGAATGATTGGTTGACGCGAGAATGGTTCATTCTTAACAAAAAAGAAAACATTTCTCCTGTGTGCTGTACTGTTGAGCAGTTCCCGTTCTCAGTGGCCAGTAGGATACAGATGCGTTGTTGGAGGCAATCCAGTATTCCAGATGCTGCACTAGGTCTCTCAGGAATTGGCAACTTGGTAAATGCTGCACTAGGTCTTTTAGGCTTTTGCCAACTTGGTTGGCGAATGTCTTGTCATGGTCAGGGGAATCCAGATGCTCTTAGCGCGTACGCATCACGGAATATGCTGGCCTCCGCAAATTGATCCATCCACACTCTGCTTCGGCATTCGGTTTTGATTTTAGCTTATCACTTTTAATTGCAATAACTAAATTTTAAATAATATATTTTTAAGCTGAGGTCTATAAATTAATTATAGTAGATATTGTCTCGAATTTAACTATACCAATTAAAATCACATATAAATTAATTATAGTAGATATTATCGCGAACAGCTAGAATTTAAAAATTAAAACTACAATACAAAAGAACCCACGATCATCTGGCAATATGTTTCCGCTGATCAGTGGTCACATAACTGATACATGCAAGGCATATTCGGAATACACGAATTTCACAGGAACTTGGGCCCCGTTTTCATTTTCCCCGTGCGAAATAGGCCCTTAACAGGAACCTTTTCAACTTGGTTATGCAGGTAGCAGGCAAGGCTGCAACTCACCTTAGAGCAACTCCAGCAGAACCCCTACTTGAGCCCTCAAACCTCATATTTGAGAGCCAGAGCAAAAAACTGAACTCTAGCAGGGCCCCTACTTGGCTCTCAAAAATAGGAGGCCTCTCAAATGAGGTCTCCAAGCCCTCATTCCTAGGGACCCCCTACTCCGGCTCTCATTTTTCAGCTTTCCTCGTTTTTTGTGGAACATTTGTGCTTTCAATTTAAATTCGGAACAGATTTGAATTTAAATTTGAATATTCGTATTTGAATTCGTATTTGAATTCATATTTGAATTCAGAACAAATTTGAATTTAAATTTGAATGTTATGTGATGAACTTTGTGCTTTCAATTTAAATTCGGAACAAATTTGAATTTAAATTTGAATATTCGTATTTGAATTCATATTTGTGCTTTCAATTTAAATTCGGAATAAATTTGAATTTAAATTTGAATATTCGTATTTGAATTCATATTTGAATTCGGAACAAATTTGAATGTTATGTGATGAACTTTGTGTTTTCAATTTAAATTCGGAACAAATTTGAATTTAAATTTGAATATTCGTATTTGAATTCATATATTTAAATATTGTCCCTCATTGTGAAATCATAAATATTTTATTGTGTATTGTGCTTTTGTCCCATACATATGCATATAGTGTGTGAGGAAATAGAGGGAATTGAGAAGTAGGGGCCCTGTTTTGAGGGTTCCTGCTGGAGTGCAGCCCAGAAAACAGGGCCCTCAAAAGTAGGGGGAGCCCTCAAATGAAAAGTAGGGGCTCTGTTTTGAGGGCTACTGCTGGAGTTGCTCTTAGCTGCTTAGCATTAGGCCAACCTCGTTACCGTCTTTCTGGTCCAGACGGGAGTGATCCAAGCAGGCAAGCAGCCCATGCACAGCAATGTCAGGTGTAAAGACTGAACCGCTGCACCTAGCCATTTGATGAGCCCGTGTTACAGAGCTGCAGGCACAACAGTGACCACAAGGCACTGATTTCAGTGCCCTGCCTCACCTCTTGGGTTCCCCGCGATGAACTGACGAACTGATCTACAGCTCCGGGCGCCTTTTACCGTCAATCAATCTGTTGGATGAAATGGAATTCTCATTCTAAAATCTAGCTTGCCAGGTAAAGAACTCCTGTTTCTAAGTTAAACCTATTGTCCTTTCAGAATTAATATATGACTATTTCAACAATTTCCGTGTTCACATATTGATGCCTCTCAACCGCTCACTGTCACTTTCACCATAAACTGACGGTCTCTTAATGTCACAGTTTACCAAATGTTCGCACACTAATATCTATTAGGGTCAGAGATGTTAGAACCAAACCCTGATACTACTTCTTGGATCATAAAGAGGCTTCTCATTCCAAAAGGCTAACTTATAAGGTGAGAGGCTCTTCTACTTGTAAGTTAGGTTCATTGGCCTTCCACAAAAAATATAGAACTATTCCAACACAATCACACAGGACTGACGAGACTGTGAGGCTAGCACACTTAGGCTCTGTTCTAAATAGCTTTCGGTTTCTGGTTTGTAGCTTATAAAAGCCAAAAGTCATTTCATCATATTGATTTCTTAACACGTCTTTTTTTCCTTTGCATTATCAACGAAGATATAACAATATTTTTTCTCTTTTTTAATTAAGTAATGTAGAAAAAACTAACCGC
Source organism: Dendrocalamus latiflorus (assembly GCA_017311315.1). Lineage (NCBI taxonomy): Eukaryota > Viridiplantae > Streptophyta > Magnoliopsida > Poales > Poaceae > Dendrocalamus > Dendrocalamus latiflorus. The sequence goes on from CM029611.1 coordinate 38,494,113, forward strand.
TACTATATTTTCAATTTTAGTCCGAAGCTGCCCCACTCTGGAGGTTGGACACCCCCTGCTTCCTCCTCATGTGATCTGTTGCTTTCAGGCAAGGCAGGCAGCCGCACCACCCACCTCTCCCCTGCCACTCGGTGCATGCACCGAATTTCGCAAGCCTTTTCTCCTCCTTACTCGTCGTTGTCCCGGAACTGCCCCGGGTACATACTAACAACCCCATACCAAACGTGTGCAAATAAGAACCATCAACATCATTGGTGCTTCACTGGTTAGTACCCTCCATCCGCCTCAAATGCTACGACTGGTTTGGAATGTGAAATTTTCGTAGTATTTTTTTTTTGTAGGAATTTCATAACAAAAAGATTAATTCTTGCATTCCTAACGGGACCTTAATCTGGCAATGATATGATATATATACTACATTTCTGCATTGTCTTTTAGAGCATATAAAATAGACACACAACGCACAGCACCCATACACGCATACGCATTCCCTACACATGCTTAGATTTATCGAAGACACCTAAGTCTTACGGACCGCAGACACATAATTTCTTACCGAACAGGTACATATATGTATGCTTTTAAAATCAGTGAACATTATTGTCAAGTCTGATAATTTCTTACCGAACAGGTGCATATATGTATACTTTTAAACCCGGATGGATTGTATGCATGTCTGGACGCCTAGCTATCTGGCCATAGGCCAGCTTCCGCATGTCTGCATTGTTGCATCAGTGTAATGATCAATAATGATGCATTTATAAAAAGATGTGGGTTCAGTTGATGTGATACTTTTGTTAGGTACACTTGTATTTCCAGCTAAATGAGTAGACCGTTCTTCAGCAACGGATCGATTGATTATTATGGTATTCGCCCACACGATTTTGATCGGCTGACACTGTTATTTTCTTCCGGACATTTTATTAATGCCTCTTGAGACTAAACAATGATTAGGGGTTGCTTTCTCTTCTCTTTGTAACATGGAGGCCTTTTGCCCAGTCCAAACAATTGGAAAAAAAATCGTCGAACAGAGAATCGATGTGTCTAAGAATATGTTTTAAGCACATCTTTGTTTCCAAATATTTAGTGATTAATTTCAAGTGGTTTGGTGCTTTTGTTTGATCCTCCCTCTTACCATCGGAGCACGTCAATGGGCCAAAGTTAAATAAAAATACTAAATATGTCGTTGGTTTTAGAGTTTTAGCTTTGGGGGCAATTTTAGGTCAAGAAACTATAGATTAGCTTGTTGCGTGCCTCAAGAATATTCAAGGGACAAATTGACCATTTCGAGTCACAGTAGCCATTGTTTTTTTTTTGTATGAAACTTTTTTAAGGGTTTCTTAGGGGCAGATTAGGTAGATCTCGATAAGGATTTGAAGCCGACAAGGCCCGGATTTGGTGGCCTCATAACGCTTAATCCTTGGCTTAGAACGGACTCAACTGTTTACCCTTTTCCCCAGAGTTTCACCTCAAATTTCCCTCAGAAAAGTGATTCACCTCAAATTATCCCAACAAGGACTTCTTCAAGACTGGAAAAAAAATGATCCCAATGGAAGAACCTCTCTTTGCGGCGGTTTTCGCTTTTTTTTTAAACGTGTATTTTACGAAATCACATGATTTAGCAGCTTGCACCTCAGCCCTCGGGAGCTGATTGATCAAAAAACCGAGGATTAGAACTCAAGAGACATTGGATCATTCTGAACTTCTCATGATAAGAGATTGACAACTTCATATGCACCTCAATCTTAGCCATCCAAGACACGATCGGACGCGTCGAGCAAATAGCGTTGAACGGATCAAGATCCCTGAATCCGTTGCCATGTAAATCAGCAAGTGTTGTCGAGTAAGCTGTCCCTATCCTGATCCCTATGTCCATGATAGAGGCGTCCCAGTAAGCATGTGAAGAGGGGTCACTACCTTCACAAGCTAAGAAGATGCATGGATGATAAGTGCCACCAAGCAATAAAGGGACAAGGCAGAAAGGGAGAGGGCTCTTGTGATCAAAGGAAGGACCATCCAATTCATTTTTCTTTCTTTTTAAGATCAAGAAAAAGGTTGTTACTGATGAGCATCACACCACTTTAAAGCTTTGGACTGCCTAACTTTTCTTAGGGTTGCCACTTTGCATTGACTCGGCTTTTGGAAAAGCAAGAATATCATATCCTAACTTTCCAAGCATCTTGATGTGAAAGACACTAACAAGAGATAAGCAACCGAACAAGGTAATTTTTTACCGCAAAAGTTCTTCCCTATGAACAAGGGAATGTAAAAAAGATCTGGACCAGTACCATTTGGAATATCAACATCGCAGTGAACAAAGCCCAGGCAAAATTTTCTCCTAATCTGACAGAAACAAAAGTATCAGTCTATTTATCATGTTGACAAAATTTCCACGCATGAAAGTTACAGGATCAGGACAACTTTGCACATGTTAGGTTGGAAAATTTTGTCCCAATTGACATGTATATACGAAAACAGCCAAACGAACCGCTGCAATCAGGCATTTATGGGCAAAATGAAAACAAAATATCTAAACCTAAATTGAATAACGGAAATATTTTCTCTGTTTTTGCTGAAGAGAAACAGTAGGGAAGCACACTAAGAACAGTCGAAATCTTCACCAGAGAGAGCTACGCAAGAGAGCACTCCATACATTCACCAATTAAAAGGTACAAGCACAAGCAATTTAACCAGCCATATGAACAGCATTTAACTAACAAATTAAACTAGGGAATAACATTAAGTTTTCCATAGGAGGTCTACCGGCTGGACGGACATACATGTATAGCCACTTCCAAGTTCCAGCCTTTTTGCAACTACTGCAAAATCTATACGAGAAAGACCTATAGAATTACTCAGTTCTTAGCAGACGCTCCCCCCATGGAAGCAGTGGAGTACCATGGCAAATTCAAAAGCTTATAAAAGGTTTGCAAACCCTACAATTTTATTCTTCAGTAGAACCAACCGGGGCCGTCGTTCTTCTGCGGGTAGTCCACGGCGCCTGACATGTTGAAACCAGAGCCGAACCTGAACTCCGACGAGACGGTGATGTCGTCCATCTGGTTACCGAACGGCGTATCTTCGCGGATGAAGAACTGCTGCTGCGCCGGAGCCTGCTGTTGCTGCTGTTGCATCATGTTGTTGACATCATCGAACACGCCACCGCCGTTGCCGCTTATTCCATTGCCCTGCCCAAAGAAGCCGTCATCCATCTGCAACCTCGGCGTGAGCGCATTAGGCCTCTCCATGATGGTGACATTATCGTTGCTCAGGTTCTTGTTGGCCATGAAGTTGTTGTCGTACATGTTCATCAGCTCGGCGATGGACCTCTGGCCGTCGATGGGCAGGCTGAAATCCAGGCTGTTCAGCGTCTGGTTCGGCGGGTTGTAGGTCGCGGGGAAGACCTGCGGTGGCGGCTGCGGCGGCTTGTTCTCCGCGCTCGGCGGGAGGGGATCGTTGTACTTGCAGGTGTACTGGTGGCTATTGCGCGCGTTCCGGTCGAGGAAGCCGTACCCGTAGTCGCTGTGCGGGCACTGGACGTTGTTGCAGGTGTAGACGCGGTTGTTCAGCATCAGCTCAGGCTCTGCGGCGGCCGCACTCCTCTTCTGGATGAACTCAACGTCGGCGGTCTCTTCTTTCATCGGCGTCGGCATGAGGAACTTGTCATTCAGGATGGCCGCGCCAAGGTTGAACGCGGATGGATCGGTCATGGCCGTCTTCTGATTGCCGACCTCGTCGCCCTTGCAGTCGTCAACGACATCGACGTCGTACTCGCTTGAGCTGGCGTTGAACGATATGGCGCTGACGATGCCGCTGGAAGACGCCGGGGGGCGCACGCCGGGGTGCAGCTTCAGGTACAGCTCCTCTTCCTGCTTGACGACCGCCAGCCAGGTGGCGATCTCCTTGGCGGTCATCTTGTCCTGGAGGCACTTGGACTGCCTCACAAGGCGGCGGATCTTCTCGATGTCAGGCGACATGTGCTTGATGACAGCGGTGAGCACGCTGACCTTCCATGCCTTCTTGAGGTCATGGGGCTTCTTGTACGGCGGCGGGCCCTGGTCCTTGGGGATGCCGAGCTCCGGCCACCACTCCTCGTCGCCGGTCGGCCACCACGGCGGCGGGACGCCCTTCTCGAGCGGGAACCTCCGCTGCGGGGGGTCGCAGTGCTGCATGAGCGCGGAGAGCAGCGATCCAAGCGTGGTGTCCTGCAGCTCCAGCAGCGAGTGCAGGCTGGCGGTGCCGGGGGCGAGCTCGCTCTCGCAGCCCGGGACGGCGTTGTCAGCCTGGTACTTGGCGATAGCGGCCGGGCCGTTGCGGTCGAAGCGGACCTTCTCCTTCCACCAGCCGCGGAGGTTGTCGGAGGCGCCGCTCACCGGCTTGCCCTTCTCCGGGATGATCCCGTACACGAACCCCTGCGCGCGGCAAACCTCCATCATCTTGAGCATGTACTTGAGGATGCCGTCCTGCGCGCGCGACATCTTCTTGCGCCGCGCCTGCTCCTGCGACTGCCGCGGCTTCAACGCGTCGGCCCCGCCGCCGGCCGCCTGGTCCTTGCCGCGGCTCTGCTGCAGCTCCTTGAGCCGCTTCAGCTTCAGGCGGTCGCGCCACATGCGGCGCTCCAGCTCCTCCATGTCCTCCACGTCGTCGTCGCTGTCGTCCTCCCCCGCGTCCGGGAAGCTCTCCGGCTGGGGGTCCACGAGGTCGCCCTCCCCCATCACGCACTGGTCACCGGAGGACGTCTGCGGCACAACTGAGCCGAAGCCAACGTTCTTGTCACCGCCGCCGACGCCGTTTTGCTGCAGGAGATCCACGAAGTTGTGGACGCCGGAGAACATCATGCCCTGATCCATCACCAGCCCACCCCCCATCATCGCGACAAACACAACGATCCAACCAACTCACTCACAGGTAGATAAGATCGACTTCTTGTGCTTGTAGTATTCACCTGCACAGAAGCAAGCAAAGGGATCATGTTAATTGTAGAGTTAAAACGAGGATTACCGAATTATTACTGCGTCTAAACGCGATTAGTGTTACCTTCTTAACTGGGCAACGTGTGCAACACGATTAGTGTTAAAAGGGGTAATTATGGTCAAGAGCAAAGTTTATTGTAGGCATTCATGGGGGATAGTAGCATCTTAATTCGGCTAACTAGATGATGTTTTCCTTAAAAACAACCAGTTGTCTTAACATCCTAGATCTACATGGCCAGGAGATGATCATGTGGTATCAAAGCAAACTTGCATGTGTTTGGTGAAACCAAAAGACCTTGATCTGATCAGACCATACATAGACACTTCTCCAGTGATCCTTTGACTTAAATTGATTCATCTAAGGAGGACAAGGAAGGCAACTAACAGGCATCTAAGATAGGATGATCTTTTCTGTCGTGACATAATCATATCTCACAGCACAAAGAAAGGACTCATCATGATTCATGCATGACCATTAACGTACTAATGGAAGAACTAATCAAAGAATTGAAGCATGAAAACATATGCCCATACAAAGGATTAAAAAAACAATTACTTCGACGCCGGTTTCTAACAAGCAGGACTCAAAAGGCAACTGAAGCATGTAAAGCTTCCTTTTCTTCTTTTCCTTTCTACAAACTATGTTGAAACGTATGAAAGAACAGGCTTTGATGAAATCACAAGGTGGAAACCAGAAGGATAAAAAAGCAGGGGAAGAACTTTTTTCAGAAAAGAAAATCATTTTTATGGATTTATTTGTTTTTACCTAGCCAAACAGGTATGGACAGTTGGAAACAGAAACATGTACCCATGTGTTTACCGAGAAGGAATCAAAGTCGTCGAAAAAAAGAGAAGAAAACAACATACAAAATGGATCAAAGCAGACATCAAAATGGAGCACAGATGAAAAACTCCATCTCCAGAGAGAAAGTAGGAATAACATTTTTCCTTGATCTATAATAAAATCCTTCCAATTCACTAAGTACTATACATTTCATAGAACAGGCTCAACCAAAAACTTGTATCCTTTGACTAGGGATAAGCACTACGATCTAGAACAACACCAAACAAAGGAAAGAAACTCAGGTATTTGGCTGGTACCATTTCACAACATCTAAAGCTGCAAACTTGGGACTCTGCCATGGTTTTACCCACCCCTCTTGACAAAACCAATTCTATGCACAAGAACAGAACATCACCCAAAAAAAGGAGAAGGAAGGACAACAAAGAAGTATCCAAACAGGAATTGGCAACTGCAAATAACTCTAGGATCCACAAAAATATCTGGACAAGAAAAAGGATAGCCTACCACAGACCACCAGCCTATCAAGAGTAGAAGCAAAACATCAAAGGAGAAAAAAAAATCAGCACAAAGAAAGAAGAAGCAAGGCCATCCTCATGGAATATATGCGCACAAGAACACAAAAGAAAAGAGAAGGGCAGCAGGAGCTCACCTCTATGTTAACCTTCCGCTTGCTAATTTGTTCTGCTATTTCTTCACCTTTGCCATGACCTGGGAGAGGAAGAGGGGAGAGAGACCGGGGTAGGGAGAGGGGGAGAAAGAAAGGGAGAAGGGCCGCCGCACGAGCGGAGAAAAGAACAGGGCCGCGAGGCCACTGCGCGAGCACGAAGTAGTAAAGGGCGAGTGGGTGTGCGTGGCGCTTGGGCGCAACAGCGACAGGGACCCCTTCCCTTTATAATCCCGCCTTAAACGAGTCTCCTCCCACCCACGAACCGCCGCTGCGATGCTCGCTAATCGCTCGAATAATCTTTTATTTTACCGCGAGAGCGCACCGGCTTTGACGGGGCAAAGAGAGCCGACGTAAAATTGAGCGGGCTCTGCCTATGACACGGGGGCCCAGTCGGGTGCGTTCCAGGTATGCGGGGTCCGGAGAGCGCGCAGAGGATGCAGACAAAGGCGCCTGTGACAGTGAGCAGAGGCTGCAGCAGGGAAGGGAGTTACCGTTTTGCCCTCCCATGGGCTGTCACCTGGGTTGGCTTGCTGAGCGTCCTGTGCCCGGTATGGTTCCCTCCCTGTGTCTACAGGAGGAAGACGATGATCTTCTGCGCGCCAGGTCTTCTAAATGGCGGTGACTTTATCCTTTCCAAAGTCCGGTTGAATAAACAGTGTAACAGCCCCAAAGAAACCGCCCAATATATTTATACGATAGTAAGCTATAATGTAAACTAAGCCAACTCGTGTGAATGCAAGTAACATATGGAGTAGGTGTGTCTTGAGCATGCACATGCGTCGTCTACCTTGTCTTCGTATCGTTTAGTTCTACGTCTTTGTTGGATGCAAATTTGATTGCAGTTTGTTTCTATGTATAGCTTTTATTTTAGTAGTTGTCCGTTTCTATGGAAGGACATATAATGTTTGACTGTCTGGCACATAAAAAATTAGATCCGACATGATTAGTTACAACAAAATTTAAGCCGATAACTTATTTACCTTGTTGTTAGCATAAGGAAAGTGCGATCCAGGTAACACATTTGTATGTAGCCGCTTGAAGGTATCTATGAAGTATTTTTATTTATTTGGCACGCTTTAACAAATTTAAGTTCTAACAATATATCTAATGACTTTCTTTACTCCATCGTTAGTCGCCGGTTGCGATGTGGAAGAAGCCACCTCTCCTTCAACTCATGACGCCTTACTCCACTCTCTTGTGTATGGAGCATCATGCTTCTATACACTTCATTTGTGCACCAAGATAGAGTTACAAAATTCCCTTAGTATTGCATTTTCACTCATAATTATGCTCACAAGTGGTTGGTCAACCATTCTTGGAAGTGCTCACCTTTGGCCGTGCATTACGACCTTAGAGTTTTTACAATAGTCAAACCACATTAACACATACACAGATAACAATTAGCACCAACTATCACGATATGGTGTCATAATCTCAATAGGTCGAACATCTTATACCTTTTTGGCTCTGATTCCCTTGAGAGACACCACAGGATTTAATTTGCAACCGGTTGTTGACGGGGTAAGATCAAATGTTAAAAGTATCTATGTCTTTCATCCTGTGTAGTACAGTATTTTTGTTGGATGTATACCTGTGTTTGATATTTTGTTTCCTTAGGGATAAGAGATTCTTGGAAGGGATGGCCTGCTATCAAATCTATATGTAGACAGTCCGCAAAGGATCAACTCACACTAGCAGTGCTGCCTGGTATGGGGGGCAAACTAGTCAGGGAGCCACTTTTTCATCAAATCTGGTTAACTTTGACGGCCTTCAAATCCGCCGCCGCCGCCGCCGCAGCGATCATGAAGCACCACCACGTGCTGCCTTATGGGCACGGGCCACGTGTCCCCTGCCGTCTGGCCCCACGCCCTCAGCCCGTGTGGCTTTTCTTTTAACGCACGCCCACCTCACGCAAAGGACACCACTGGCACTGGCGACTACGCGTACCGCTGTGAAAAGTGAAGGCAGATTCCTTTCTCCTTTTTACTCCATTTTACCCCATTGAAGAGTCAAAGACCTGTTTATTTTTATCAGTTCAACTTTAACCCTGGTGCTTAGAGAGAAGACTAACTTTAATCATTCAAGCTTACATCAGTGGCTTATTTCCTTTAACTAGTACTGATGTCCTGAGTGGACACTGTTTTTAGAGCATATTTAATTAGTTTAATGGTGTATATATATAATGGACAATAAAGGAATTGCATACAGAAAATAAAGAGTTACATATCATATGAAAGAATTCAAATATTAGAATTCTCGAACGTTATCAATATAATTCAGTTTTCATATTTATAGAATTGGTTTCATTTGTGATATTCATGTATAGTAGTATATGTTAAAATAAAAAGTATAGATTACATCTTTGGGAGGAAATACTTGTTCCCTATAATTTTTAATCGGCGTCTCTGATAATAGATACAATAGTTATATTCATATTAATACAATTAAAATGCAAATTATAATAGACTTGTAGGCAAGTTCATGTCTATGCATGGATCGCTTGAGTTCAATTCTAACTCTAGTATCTCGCGTCTTAATTTCATACAAGAGTTCTCTAACTATACATGCATGCATATCATGATGCAAATCAATTTCATGCATGTTTTTGGATGTACCTGTCATATATTTCTTTTTAGTTTTAGACTAGAATTCATATAAAAATATATTTCTATTTTTTAATTATAATTATAAATTTAGCTTTTTAGGGGTTTACTTTAAAATTCATATTGAAATCAAATTGCTTTTTTTTTCAAATTTTAGTTAATTTACATTGTATTTGACATGGATTCTTTCTTTTAATTTGATAATTTTTTGTTAATTATTATTGCAAATTTTAGTTATTTATGGGTGTTAATTTGGAAGTCGTATGTAAATAAAATTGATATTTTTTATTTATTTTAAATTTCAAAGTTCTTTTAATTTTGACTACCTGACATGGGCTCTCTCATTTAATCGAAGCTGCTATAACTCAAGTCCATCGGATTGAGGGCTAGATCTATCTCTAAGTGTATAATTAGTATAGATATAGATAGATTATTATATCTCTAAGTCAACTATCAAGTCTAAACTTTTAAAATTAGGACCCACCAAATTAAAGGCCATATATGTTGTTTTTTATGAGAATTTCTAGCAAATTTTTTCTTAGCAACTCTAAAAGATCTATCGTCGACTTTTAATATATAAATAGATAGATTTTCTTTCAGTAGGACGCAGTAACAGTAGTAGCCAGTAGCATGGTTGTTTCTGCAACCACACACCCTATTTGCATACTGATCAATTTGCTTGTTGGAAATTTCCAATTTGCTTCAATTTTGATTGGATTCTTGAAATGTACGCACGAAAGCTTACACTTGAGTAGTAGCACAGTAAAATCTTTCATGCAAATCCATTGGATTCCAAGAGATGAGCATAGAGGTACCTAGTTACCACGAGGCAAAGAGATTCTGATACAGGGGAGCATCTCTACCTGCAGGTCGATCTGCATGACATCAGAGCCACAGATTAGTCTGCTCTTTTTGACTTTTCAGCCAGTATTTGACTTTGACTTTAACTTCTTGTAATAATCATTATTTATTAGACTAATAAATCGTAGTTAAAAATCATAAACCGTAGTCCAAAAGAATGACTCCATTGCCGAGGCGACATTCTCACTCACTGAGTTAATACGAATTAATCGGAGTTAGATATCATTGTGCTGTCAATTTCATCACCCTATCACCCCCCAGCTAACCCTTTGCCCGACGCTCCTAGCAGTCCAAAGCTTCCAGGTTCCAGCTGGCTCCCTCTAGTGCAGCCCCCTTTTGACGCCAGCGACGCCACCTCCCTCCAGCACAACCTCCTTCCAGTGCCGACGACACCGCCTCCCTCTAGTGCTGATGACACCACCTCCCTCCAGTGCTAGCTCCGCTGCCTCCCTCCAACGCCGCATCCCTCCAATGCCTCTAACCTCTCTCTAGGTAGGGATGAAAACATATCAGATAATGCTCAAACCATATTTGCATCCATATTTTCTTTCTCAGATTCAAATATGAATTGGACAAACGCCAAATATAAATATGAACCAGACAAATGTCAGATACGAATTTGGATCAGATTATAATCAAAATCAAATTGAATTCGACTATTTTTCATATTCCAATTATTCATGGCCTCAACTATTTAAAATATGATACTGAATTGTTTTAACATTTTAAATTGATAAATAGTTGACTATAATATGTAACTGCACATTAAATTTTGATAGAAACAAATAAATCATTCATCTCACATATTTGTATAATACATCTTCTAGGGATAGCTTCATATCCTATAATGTAATGAAGTTTAGCGAATTGACACCGTATTTTTATTTCTCTAGTTTATCACATAATCATTGATCATTGGTGTTATTTTGCCACTAATCTTAACTAATTCTAGATATATTGCAAATAAATCGGTTATAAACATATCTAATTTGGCTAAAAAGAGCATGCAAAAAGTTTTATTGGGGGTGTGCCAAAATAGAAAATATGAAATGCCAAATTAGAGTCCACCGTGACAACAAGCTTGTCAAGATGATCGAAATGCATATATAAAATGCCTGATTTGGAGGTCAAATACAAAAGATACAAATTAGCTAGCCCTGCTATTATATTTGCCGAATTAGGATATTATTTGGATATCCGACTCCAAATCTAGATCTTATTCAGATATCCGGCTCCGAATCCATGCCAGGCCATATTGGATTCGCATCCGATATCCAGGACTATGCTAGTTCAACATCCAAATTCGGATTCGATTTCTATTCGAATACAGATATTAAGTATCCGGGTTTAACAAATCTAGATTTGGTAGCCGGATAATCCAATAGAATCCAACTCCATTTTCATCCTTACCTCCAGCGCCTCCGACCTCCTGTCCATCCTCCCTTGGTGGTTACTGGCTGTGCCTCGGTCCCTCCAATCCAGCCGTTTAGGACTCCAAGGGCAATTAGGCAAGCCGACAAGGCCATAGGGCACCCCCCAGGCCAGGGCAAGGACACAGCCACATGCCCCTCCGGTACTCCCTGTCCCTACTTCTCTCTTTCTAAATTGAAATATTGAAGCCATCCTGATCTAAATTGTGAATGCGAAAATGAATTAAAATATCGAATGCTATCCCTATCTGAATTTTGAATGAGAAAATGAATTGAAATATTAAATGGCATCTCAATCTGAATTTTGAATGAGAAAATGAATTGAAATATTGAATGTTTCCTCACCTCAACTTGGCCTTTGCTGCTACTGGTCCTCCCTACACCGTCGATGCCCTAGAAATCTCTTCCCCGCCGCACCTCACCATCATTGGGTGGTGCCATATAGACCAACTTGAACCATTGTCTACCCATCTGGAGTTTGGTACCCCTACTCCTCTCCCTTAATCTTTTAGGGTGTGTTTGGTTCGTGGATGGAAGTTGTATCGTATATTCTGACTGAGTGGATGCAGGCTGAGTGGAATCGTATTTCAGAAAAAGAAGATGTTTGGTGAGGTTACATGAGCGGATGCAAAAAAATTGAGATGCTGTTTGGTTGCCTGTATGAGCGGATGCAATCTACCAAATCTGAGAGGCTGACACGTGGGACCGCATAAGATACACTGCATCAACCCATCCAGGATGGCCAGTGAAGCTCATTTTGAGCGTATCCACCCATCCAGGATGATGGCGTATTTTTGTATCCGCTCATGCAGGCTGCATCCACTCATACAGGCAACCAAACAGGCTCTTTCTCAGATTATACGGATCCACCCAGCCAGGACGAAGGAGATTCAGGCAACCAAACACACCCTTAGCGATTTACCCTTCTAATTCTATAGTTCCACTAAAAATCGTAATGACAGCTGAAGAATTAATACTATAAGTTTTCTTATTTCTATATAGGATTAACTAGTTAGGAATTAGGGATTCTTCTAATTCCATAGTTCCACTGAAAATTTTAATGATGATTAAAGAATTAATGTCATGTGTTTTGTGATTTTTATGTAAAATTAACCGATTAGGAATTGAGGATACAAATTAAAGAGGACCAAAACGTTATCATGTTACATATGCGGTTATCAAGGGATGAGATCGCGCAAGTTTGACCTATTTCGTGCTAGTAGTAAGTTGGGTTCTCGTGGATTTAAATTTCATTTTTTTGTATATATTCTTGTTTTGATTTATTTTATATGTTGTCTTTGCAGGTTTTGATTCTTGTTTTATTATTGATGAAGAAACTATAGGCACCTAGGATGGACTAAATCTTCGTTATTTAGGTACTCAAAGTGTATTTCTCTGCTTTGCCATATTTTTTCAACGTTTTTGTTATCGTTAAGCACATGGCCTAGATTTTATATCATTTATACATTTGTGTTATATCTTTTTTTATGCCTTCTACGGTATGTTTGGCGTAAGTTTTTTGTCTATTTAATTCAACAACCCGAGGTTTGACGGAATTAGGATCCCCCACTGTGGAAATGTATCTGATACGCTCGCTGGTGTTGCAGTATAGCACTATAGCAGTATCTGCTCTTTTGGTTAGATTGTTTCGCATCATATTCATGCGTGTCCAATGGCTAGATATTTGTTCTTCTGCCATTCGATTACACCTCAAAGCCAACTGTGCACGTCCGATTTCACCATGCACGAGCAGCTCATTTCCTTGTTAATTTCCGCATTTTTGATGACTAGTGTTTTCCGGAGTTCACTGAACCCGTCACGGATTGCAGCGGAGCGGATGAGCTTTCCTTTCGTTGAAGGAAACGATCGCCCGTGCCCACCTGTCGATGCTGGGGAATATACTGCCCATGGAATGGCCGACACCGATCCAAGCCGTACACGTACCCCGGGGGAGGGGTGATCCTGGGCCGTCCGTCCGTCGTGCCCTACACACCGAGCCACCGCACATGCTCATCGTGGTTCCTGCCGATCAACATTGCCTCCGTAAGCGCCAACTGGTCCCAACCACTAACGAATGCCAGCCAGTGTGGTCCGCAGTGAAAAGCTGCTACCAGTAACACGAATGGTAGTAATTACTACAGTATATGGTAATTTTCAGATGGTAATTGCTAGTGCTACATGGCGGCAGGGGTGAAAACGGATCGAATTTGGTCGGATATTGCTTATTCCATATTCTATCATATATTTTTTTTCTCGGATTCGGAGTGGAATACGAATAATGTCGGATAGGAATATGAATCCAGGTAGTGTCGGTCATAAATACGGAACGGATACGGAGCGGGTGTGAATACGATAACGAATATTTAGTCGGATATTACGCAGGAATACAAAAGTCATATATAGTGCGCGCATGAGTCGCATGACACCCACCATGAACCAAATACTCACATAGGCTCATCCGAATAGAATGGAGGATATCCCACTAGCATTTCATACATGATAGCTTCATGTGACCACCTAGAAAGGGATTGCAAACTCAAGAGGTCCAATGGTACAAGATATATACTGAAAATTATGCTTACCAATCGCATGCCATCCCATAGCCTTTTCATAGCCTTCCAATGGTACAACGGTGCTTTCATAGATGTAACGTCCTTCTCATGCAATACCCTGCTGCACACAGATTTTCTGGGCTGTGCAAGCAAGCAAAGCTTAGCATGCAAATAAAACAAACATATTCATTGTATCCTAACAAATTGTTCATCAAGCAACTAATAAAACATAATACAACCATTCTCAGTTCAAGATTAGAATAGAAATAGCAATAGGTGTAGATGTGCAGTTTTTGCAGTGTAGGTACACATACAAACTTTAGGCACACCGCATACAACCATTCTTAGTTCAAGACTTCATTGGTAAATCTCTAGTGAAAAGAACATCAAGATTGCCTTCACCTTCAATTCTTGGCGCTGCCGTTGGCTCAGCCAGTGCCACGGCTGCTAATGCACTAGTACTTGGTGTAGACACGCTTAGACCAATGATTGCAGCAGCTCATGCACATATACTTGCATTGGCACTTGCACTTCTAGACTCCATCGTAAACCTAAAAAAGTGGTGAGAACAACATATAAATTCACAGATCTTTACAGATTTGAAATGCAGTTATTAACAAATATGGGGATGCTAGCAAAGTAATCAAACTTACAGGTCTATGTGTAAAAAAAAGTAGTTTTGTCCAGATCGTATGTTAATCACAACACCCTTGAAATATAACACAATGGTCTATGTGTCACAAATCACAAAAACCTTGGAACAGAGCACCAAACATTATTCCGAAAAGTTTGAAAATCTAGCACCACACCAGACGTTACTCAGTACTCACAAAAGTACACCATGAGGAATGTAGTAAGACAATCATCCTACCTTGGTGCAGGGAGGATAAGCAGCGGCTGTGGCGACGGCAGACCAGCGAGCTGCGGCTGTTAGTGATGGCGGACCGACGAGCTGCGGTTGTTGGTGACGGTGGACCGATAAGCGGTGGCTATTGGCGACAATGGACTGACAAGCGGCGGCTGTTGGCGACGGTGGACCGGTGAGCGGTAGACAACGAACCAACGACAGCCGTAGCCTAGGGGACTGTGGGTCGGCGAGCGGTGGGTAGCGAGCGGGGAGTGGCGGATTAGGAACCCTAGGTCCCTCGCAGCCACCAGCCGCTCTCCCAAAGCTGGCCCCAATTTTAGCAACCTCCCTCTCGAGTCCACTACTAGTGCTGAGTGTTGAATCGGCTAATGGGCTTGAAATTGGGGCAGTTGGGCTAAAATGATGATTCGGCTGATGGGCCAGATATCCAGTAAATACATCGAGTATTATCTAGTAAAATCTCAGATATTTTCCGTATCCATCGGATAGTCCTCTCACGATTCCGATTCCGTATCCAGAAGCAACTATCCGCATTCGACATGACTACCCGAAGTCGACCCTACTCGGATTCGACGATCGGTCAGTCGGGAAGTATCCAATCCGTTTTCACCCCTACATGGCGGTGTCGTGGTGGTGATAATCACCAAGAAAAAAGATGCAACAGTTGGGATTTTTTGGCGAGTTTTCATAAGGAGTTGGGCCTGCTCCAAAGAGCTTAAGCTTCTGGTTTATGACTTTGGCTGTTGGCTTTTGTTTGAAACTGCACTGAACAGCTATTAGCTTTTTCTTAGTCATTTAATTAAAAAATTAAAAAAAATAAGAAAAAAATGAAAACAAAATCATTATATCGTCACAGACAATGCAAATGAATAAGGAGAAAAACAAAAGATAAAAAAGCCAAAAAATCAAAATACGACAAAATTCTAGTTTAAATAAGCAATAAGTTAAAAAATAGAAGCTGAAACCGTTTAAAGTGGGGCCTATTCATCGAGCAGTACTACTACTATTACTATACTAGTTGACCTTTGGATATTAACATCCCATAGTCAACAATGGCAATTCTATACAAAAAAAGAGACAACTTGAAAAATGAACAGCTCACCGTCGACAAATGGTTTTAGTAGACGTGCTGCGTTTTCTTAGTTAGTCCGCGCATTTTTTTCATCAATTCAATGTAATAAAATATTTACGTGAGTCAATGTTGAATTGTTTTTCCTGATATATATTAGACCATAAATTGTTTCAATAACTCGATTAGCCAGTCCATTTGGTGGTACACTTATGCTACAGGTTTCATAAGAGTTGACAAATTTATAACTCTTAGCACAACTATTATAAATAAACTTTGGCTGTACATATTTCTATAAGTATTTAGATTTAACATATAAAAATGTGCATATAAATTTGTCTTGAAAAGTTATAGTATTTTAATTTATTAGATTTTATAAATATAACATAATAGAAATTAATGATTAAAACAGCAGCTGTGGAGACTACGTCGACACCTAAAACATCACTCTATTGAAGAGGTACAAAGCAATCCATACAAGTTTCAAGCTTCTTCATTGTCTAATTTCGGACAGCTCCAGTCGGTTAAAGTCCAAAATGGATAACGGTCTGTCCGAGAAGTCAGCTTGCACATCTATAAGAGCATGTTTGATGTCAACACTTTCGGCCTACAACTTGTTATTTTATACTTTTAGCTTCTTCAAAAATCAAAATAAATAGAATAATTTTTCAAAACAAAATTTTTAAACAGCTTTCCGAACCCAAAATCATGTACGCCGTCTGCTGCCGTCTCAAATGTGGCACTCATTTGGGCTTTTAAGCCCAGGTTTCTTGTTTTTCATTGTAGCGACTGAAAATGTAATGTACCCGTTGTTAACTTGTTTAGCATAATTAAATTTAAAAAAAATAAAAAATATAAAAAGTTATATCATCATAGACAATACAAAGAGACTAGAGGAAAAAAAGACAAAAAGTCCCAAAAACTAAAAAATTAGAAAAAAAACAAAATTAAAAAGATTGAAGCTCAAACCAAAAGCTCATTAGAGTAGAACAAACACTGATAAAAATCATGGACCACGAAAAAAAACACCAGTCCCTGCATAAAATAACCCGACTTACGTACTACCACGCGCAAAACTCCAAATAGGTCTTAATTATCGCGAAATAGTACAGGGTTTGGTGGGGGGACTTATCACTTGAGCCGGCCCCCGCTTAGTTAAGCTCCGGGAGCACATTCGCTTGATTTGACTCTGCATCCGAACGGTAGCTTGTTTATTTATGATTTGGCAGGTGAGAAGCAATCATGCGGCCTTATCTCCTTAGCCATGGCCAATGGCCATGAGTGTCTGGGACGCTGGGTACCTTGTGATAAAACCCCTTAAATACAGTAGGAGTGCATGCCAACAGCAAACGCTGGAACCAGCTTGATTGGTTAGGTTTTTAAAAATAACACAGGGATTTTGCAGTGTTCCTACGAAAATTATATTGTCCTCTACAAAAATTGTTGTGAAACTTCTTCCTTACTGTTTTATTTTTTTTTTGAAAAAAAGAAGTCAGTTGGCATTTCTGATGTGTGCTCCGAATTTATGGCTTGCCTCGGTACCAAACTGTCCGCGTGCCACTTGACCAAAAGAAGAGGATACAAATCCAAGTTGCCGCTTTCTCCAGCCTATCAATCCGGGAAAGCCCTTCACATTTGATCGTCCACTTCCTACTCTCAGTCCTCTACGTTCATATGCAACAAGTGGATATAGTAGGCAGTACCAATGTTTCTTACTTTCTTGGTAGCTTCTACTCGATGGACACAGAAGCTTTCCAGGATCAACTCCAAACCAGCATGAAGCTGTCTATATCGCCATTGTAATGCTGCTTCTTTGGAGCCAGAGAAATCAGTAGGTAACTACTCACTACTCAGCGTTGGCTATTGGTCAATGGAGGGTGCAATTTATAGAGTACTAAAATAAACTAAGACCGGTAAGGACAAGAAACACTTTATGACTAGGTATGAATGTGCAGTGGCTTGGATCATTCAGAGTTTAGAGTTTTATTGCGCTCGCTTTTCATCTCTTTTTAGAGACCAGTTAAGAAAGTCTAAGTTTGTGGAGTTAGATTTTAAATTTTACATCATTTGCAATTTTTTAGACCTAACGGTCTGACCGGTAGGGTTTAGAGGTATGACCGGCTGGCCTCAACGATTTGATCTAGCAAAGTGTACTTTCGGCTAGAAATTTGATTTTTTTGGGAACTTAGTCGTGGTTTGGATAGTTTGGAATTATGTCAGTGCATTTATATCATATAGCATATTTTGATTAACACGAGTTAAAATATGAAGAACATGTGCCGAAAACGATTTATTTATCATTGGATGTGCAGAGAAATTTGGAGTCAACCATGGTTAACAACGAGGATTGGGGCAATGCTCAAGGAGGAGCCGAGACCCAGAATGGTCAAGAATGCTGAATGAAATAGTTGAGCTTAAGCATGTCACAAGAAAAACGGGAAATATTGAAGGGAAGGTTCGAGATTGCACCAAATAGCTTGGTTTATCTAAGTGAGGCATGGTACGATGGAACCGAAATAGAAGAGACATGCCGATGCATGCAACCCATTGGTGCACCTGTATATGGCAAGTATAGCAATTGCTTACAAGGGAAGATAAAGATCAAGTTAAGGAAGGGCATTTTGGTAAGGAGGCCAAATGCTAGAAACTGCGTTGGATCAAGAACGCGACATTTGGAAAAGTAGTTTAGGTTAAGGATATGTTGAGAAAATCAAGTGGATAAAAGGCTAAAAACTTAGCGGATTCTGACTCATGTACTTTGAAAAACATGCATGAGTTAAGTGTGTGAGTAAAACCCGTGTTGTGTGGGGTAAACGGATTTTCCCAAATGTGATGTGGATAGTATATGGAGTGGAATACTGGACGACTAAAAGATAACATATACAGAAGATGAGTGTAGCGGAGATGAGAATTATGCGGTGGATTCGTGGTCACACAAGGCGAGATTGAATCCGCAATGATGATATTTGTGATAGGATGGGGGTATCCCAATTGAAGAGAAGCTTGTCCAACAACACTTGAGATGGTTTGGACATGTCCAACAGATACCTCCTGAGGTACCGGTACATAGTGAAATTTTAAGATGTACCAAAAACATGAGAAGAGGTAGAGGTTGACTAAGACTGACGTGGGAGAAAGCAGTTAAAAGAGACTTGAGATATTAGAATGTATCCAAAAGATTAGCTTTGGATAGGTGTGCCTGGAAGTTAGTTATTTATGTACTAGAATCATGACATAAGAAGAATGTTTAGGAGTGATGTTTTAGGATCTCTGCTCAGATGACAAGATGCAGGCTTAGGGTTTTGCCTTGTATATTTAATTACAAAGCTTTCATTTCTTTGACTTTGAGGAGATTTCATTCCAAGCCTACTTCAACTTGTTTGGGACAAAAGACTTTGTTATTGTTGTTGTTGTACTAGTAGATAGTATATATTAGTATTAAATATTTGTTGGTTGCCTCATCTATTTAATGGGTTGGGGATGAAAGTTTACAAGCTAACCATCTAGTTATCCAACCATTCCAACCTTGTGTTCGTCCTCCAAGTGGAGTGGCTGTTAAACCTTCATTCTCAAGTAGCAACAGATCAACTTTATTCATCATTCATGGTGTCTTCTTGATTTGGTTGATTTGTTCTTATTCTTGTTGATTTTGATCTTCTCTCTCCCTTCTTGATCTTGTTGTATGCCAAGAATGTATAAGTGATGGAGATAGCTCCTAAAGATCAACTTTCATCCATCTAAGTACCAAGTCTTGTAAGATTTCGAAGTTGTTTGGTTTTGCTTGGATTTGACTTTATCTTCAGGTTTCTTAATCCTAAGTTTTTGCTTTGAATCTTTGAGAGAAGTATTTTGCTATGACATGTAAGAACTCATCTAGAGCCATCTTGGCTATACTCTACTCACGAGCAAGTCATATCCATGTTTTTGAAGTTTGCGTGATTTTGATGTGACCTTACTTATCTTTAAGAAAAGTTAGAACTTTGACCAATATTTATGCGATCTTTAGACGAAATAGATTTCAGAGACCCTAAGTAACGTGTGTTTAAAGTTTCATCTCTTTTGATTGAGGATTTTAGGAGTTGCACCATTCTTGGTCTTGACTCGGGTTGATTTTCTATTCTGAAAACAGGGGAGTGGTCAGGCCGCCCCTAGGCCTGGTCCAACCAGCCACTAGTCGGACCGTCGTGGAAGCTGATCAGACCACCGATGTCTTGTCGGTCAGATTGCCCACCGGTTAGACCACACTCTCTATGGCAGTTAGACTGGTGAGGTGCTGAGAGTTGCTCCTCTTTGATTCTTAAGGTTGTTGCTTTGTTCTTGGCTTCAAATTTTGATCTTTATAGTTCTGTAGCTACTGAAATGAAGAATTTACAAATATTTAGAGAAAAACTTAAAAGGCACCATTCACCTTTTCTATTGCCATAGTTGATCCTACATTTTCCTTTCCAAAGGAGTTTAGCATGCATGACATATTGTCACAATCAACCTGGCAAGTGATGCAATGCTTGTCCAGAGGCACTTAGGTACACCAGCGAGAACAACATTTTGAAGGGTACAACACAGACACACACTCAACACACACCACACAAACGCACACACGTGCGTGTGCACCTACTACACATGCCTACAGATAATTGATGATTGAAGAATATATGGTCTTTAGAGCACGAGCACATGTTGTCTCATTTAACGTACATGCATGTGTGTACCCATTATTAAGTTGATAGTGACCCATTATTAAGTTGGTTAGCATGAGCACCGAATAAAGGATTCGAACACAGGTGAATTAGGTGCACAACAGCTACCCAAACCAACTAAGCTATGCTCAATTCTCCCAAAAAGAACAACATTGGTGTACATTCTTTGTTGGAATGTGAGAACTTAGAATTGTTCATAGAAATGGCATCATAGCCAAATTTTTAAAAATTTAGCCCCTGAATTCCCATTTTTGCAAATCTAGCCCCTACATGAACCTACTACACCATGCAGGTTCCTGTCGAGCCCTCCCGTCCACAGCAGCAAGAAAAGGATGTGGTGATTAGCATTAATTAAGTGATGATTAGCACTAATTAGCAGTAATTATATTAGGATTAGCCCCGGCCGGTATGCTATTGCAAACGAGAGGCTCGATAGGCAACTACCGAGCTCCCTAGGCTCGATAGATACTTGCTAGATGCGGTAGGTCCACGAAGGGGGCTAGATTTGCAAAAAGAAATGTTCGAAGGCCAAATTTAAAAAAATGGCTACAGTGCCATTTCTATGAACTATTGGAGAACTCACATCACATTTGGAGGTAATTTCTCGTGTGGTGTCTCATTCCTGATTATTAGCATTGAACGTATGGGATGCTTTTGGCCAGTAGCCGAGACATGCCAATTTTTTACGACCTATATTTTCTAAAGGCATGTACAATGCTACACGCTGGACAATAGCCCTGCGCGAGAGAAGGCGAGGTGGTGGCTTGCAGTGGTGTTGGAGTTGCTTCTACAAGACGTGATGGTTCTAGCTCAGGACCACAAACGCACCTGGGCCTGGGCATGGTGGCCGCATATGGTTGTTGGTGGAGGTAGCGAAGGGATGATCGGGGTGGCTAGCGACGACATTCGGGTAGGGATGGCTGGGAGGATGGCAGCGACGGCTGTGATGGTGACTGGGATCTTCTCTGGCGATGGCCTCCTGAATTTGGATGAAGACGATGGCAAAGGTGACCGGATCCCACTGGATCTAGGTGGCAGCGATCGAATCCTATTGGATCAGGATAGCTGCGAACCTTCGGGTGGTGAGGAGAAGGCCACGATAGTGCTTCAGCTGGCAAGTACGAAGGGTGGAGACTCTGTTGGCAAGCAAGGGTGGAGACGAATGAGAGGAGGCCGCATGACACTCGCTGGAGCTCGCACTTACCGGATCCACCACAGCGACAATAGCGAGGAAGACACCAGGGCATGGGGTGGCGGTCGGACAAGAGAGGAGAGGGGAAATGTATGTGGGAGAGAAGGGGGGAGAGAGGAGGGGAAAGTTCAGGGGAGGGGGAGAATGTTGTGGGGAGAAAAAAGTCTGACATGTGGATCTGGGGTGTTTTTGTGATATGTTTTTGGTTTTAGGTTTACCGGTGTAAACATTCGAATAACTAGTAAGGTGCCCGTGCATTGCAACAGAGTCTCCAAAGAGGGTAATACGCATCATCAAACATGATCGCAAATAGTACAATAATATCAAATTTCTCTCACACATCAAACAAAACATATTTGTACAAACAATTATTCAATAGTTTACATTGTTTCTTCTCTGGATGAATATACATTATGGGTCTAAACCAACTTCAATTCATTAGGTGTTCTCCATAAGAGACTTTGACAATAACATACCCCAAGCCTTAAAATTTGTATTTTCCACTACACATATGAACATAATTTATCAATTAGTTTGTATATCAGTCAACACGGATTTCTTATAAATAGAAGCATAAAACAATCTACTATACAAAAGATGGAACAACCTACAGTATAGTTTCAGACCTACAACAATGCCATAGATTAGTGAAGAAACAAAGTGATTTCAACTTTACCAAATTAAAAGAGCTACACACCAACAGTCAACCTAAAAGAATATCTTACCACAAAATCACCACCGAACTATTAGAGCATGGGAGCTATTGTAGACTCATCAAACGCTTTTGGCAATTGTTGAATGTTAAAATTTGTACCTTTCACTACTGGGAAGATAATTTATCAGTTAATTCATATATCAGTCAATGTTGATTTCTTATAAATGGAAACATAAATAATCTACTATACAAAAGATGGAACAACCTACAACATAGTTTCAGATTTACAACATTGCCATGGACGATGCATGTAGCATGTTCTATGATTTTCCCCTTTCTTTTGTTGGAGATCCTTCTCCAGTAGTAACGATTGAACTGGTTACCACTTGCAAATGCATGACTAATATACAGTTGTACAATTAGATTAGTACAATTGCATGTACAAGGTAATAGTGGTTCAGAATACAACTATGCCAAGAGGGGTTACCTTTTGGTATCATTCATGTCATTTTTGTGATCTATTAATGGCTAGATTTACTTTCACCCAATTTGCTTCTGAGCTTGAATCATACCACCTGGAAGTCACATTCCACCTGCAGAAGGTCCAGAACCATCATTAGATACCTCAAATGAAACAAAGTTAAGAATTCAAAACCATATTGGAGTCACTTGAAAAATCATAGCCTAGTTAATCGCATTGAAGAAAATTCTACATCAATCGGTGCTATGTAATATTGGTTTTACAAAGAGCATGCCACGATGACATTGCAGCAGAATCCTTCCAAGCAACTAAAAAAATTCGAAGAGAACAAACCTCATTCATTTAATCAGTCGACTAATTCATCCAATTTATCACAAGAATTAGTAATTTTGCCCCACAGGCAGATCACTATTCAACTCTCTAGATAATGGGAGGTTGAGGGGTATGGCCTAGTTGGGCATATAGATTTTAGTATACTTTTGCATTTATCCTACGTCTTCTACTACATTCTTCTATTCAATTAAACATTGAATTATATAGGTATTAACTTACATTCGTAACATAAATAAATAAACAAATTCAGTTTTATTTAGGGTCAAATATTTTCTCATTTCTGAAACTATTCTATCAATCTCATTTCTACTCATAACTTCTAATCAAAGCTGTCATTCATCAATTAAGCCAAAGGAAAACTAACCTCGTGGATTGACGGACGTTTGTGTTGAGCCTGAAGTCTTATGGTCCCTAAGCAGGTTGTGTAGGTTGATGTCACAGTGCAGCACACCATGGCCATGGTAGAAGGCCACACCCTTGTAGAGTTGATACATCAGGATCAACACGCACACATGACATCACCATCACCATCCATCGAATTAAACATGGCTGATGCATTCAAACAAACACCTGGTATGCATGAATTGTAGAAAAAGTAAAGGAACATAAGATCTGCAGTTTTGTATGGATGGATGGATACCCTGACAGTCATAATTTTACTCACAACTAAATTTTACATTCACATAAATGCAAACACAGCATGCAACAACCATAATTTGCAAACATAGGCAAGGCAAGTTCAGGCATACTGGAACAAAGTTATTGTACTTAAACAGAATCATCACAAACATCAACACACATGAACCATGGAGATGCTACCACACGAAGACGATGAGCAGGAGCTGCGAGAACAGCAGTGCCTGCCCCCGCCCCCATTTCCCGCTGCGTCATCCCCACCCCTCCGCTCGCCTCTATGTTGCTAGCAAAATGCACTGCCAAGAAATCTAAGTTGTATCGGAATAATGTTCATGAAAAAATGGAAAGGGAGAGGACTCCAAAATATTTACCCCACATATTTTTGTGGAGTTGAAGTGTTTGAAAAAGAAGTGGAAGAGGAGCTGGTGTTTTTGTAGTTTCTCCTGAGGCAACCGCCTGTCATGCACGTTCCCTCATTTCTTTCAACCGTCGTGCATGTTTGACTCTGTATTTTGCGGCATTTGTGGGGAAGGGGATGGATGGCTGCCAGTGAAAAGGCAGGGGAGGGTGGCTGAGAGAGGAACAGAGAGTCCGACCGGCACCAGACCTGGGGGAGGGGGTAGCGCTATAAGTGAGGCGACAGGGCTGAAATGGTAATTTTTGTGAATTGAAATGCAAATTTTATTGATGTCCTGAGTAGGTTGCGTCTAGCGAAGGATGAAACTACTGCTTAGGCTACGGTACATCATATATGTACTAATTAGAACAGATAATGTACTTTTTACCGAGTGACTGTGATAGGATAGAAAGCTTTGTGAGGTGCACACAACTTTGGTAGATTTTTTTGGGCAAATGACGCTATACGCACAAGGCAGCTGATCGAGAGGGGTTCGATCGTGCGGAAATTATGCGCGGTAAGGCGGGCGGAAACGACAAATGACAGCCAGTTTATGTTATGTTGCGAGTCCGGTCATTACGATGTCATCGGACCCTGCCCGTTGTCAAATTTATAAACTTTGAAAAATGCACTGTCATCTGATCTCACTGATATAAATTACCACTATCTCACTGCATCATGTATGTTTTGTATCTCTCATTTTCGATGACAACTCTAAGCTGCCCGGAGCAAACATGGAGCATGCACCAATCTCTCGCCTTCGTTAATTCTTCGGCGCAAACGCAGATCCACTGCAGTTGTAACTTGCAACTTCACTATCAGAGGTTAAACACACATGATGATATCTTTTGCCGCTTCAATTTCGACGCGGGGTTGCTGACTACGTCCTACCCGGACGCTGGTACACGAATAGTCCAAGGAATTAATGGAGCTACATAACACAGCGCAATTAGAGCTGGTTGCCACGTCTCTTTTTTTTTTATTACAAAAGAGAATGCATACTCGCGCATACCGTATATACACCGTATATCACTCGTACATACGTGTGTGTGTGCATATACCGTATTTATATCGTATATATACGTGCTTTCTATTGAAACATACGCTAGCTCTAGTATGAGAATCATTAAATAATTTAGTACCCCACAGAATACAAACACATACTTTTTCATTAAATACATACGTATATGCGTGGGTGAGCGTACATTGAATCTAGAATTCGAACACGGCCAGTCCAGAAGTCCAAATGGTAGTCGTAGTCAACTGGCCTCGGTTCTCAACTGTTTGCCAACTCTTATAAAAGGAAGTAATGTCACCACCGCCCTACGCGGCTACGCCCATGCGCAGGGTGGACCCATGAGGGTTTGGCCTGTCGGTCCACGATGCGACCTCTGAAACTGGTGTCGGCAGCGGCAGGTGATTACTGTCTCTTGCGGCTTTCCTTCGCGTTTCCTCCCAGATATAGCTAGGAAAGGCTACTTTTTGTACAATTATTCACGAAAGTTTCAGAAGGAAAAAAAAGAACAGGGGATGTGGGGGCAGAAGTAGAGGTAGAAAGGTAGAAGTAAAATATTAAGAGTAAATTACAATGTAGATTTCTAAATTGATTGTAGCACTTAGCTTCTCTAACTTGCAAAATACTTTCTTAGCTCTCTAAACTTGTATTCGTTTGCATGGCTGGTCCATTTCGCTATTAGCTAACGGAAGCTACTGACATCGCATCTATCTATTGAGGTTGAGGTGGTATTGGAGACTACCGAGGTGGACAAGATGAAGTGGCATTAGAGGTTGCCGAGGTAGACAAGATGAGGTGGCATTGGAGGAGCTGCTGTTGTGTAGAGATTAACTGAAAGTAAGAGATAAGGTAAGTCTCACCTATCGTTGGCTGGGAAAGAGATGGAGAGCTGCTGTCGTGTAGAGAGGAATTGATAAATCCTCCCAACGCCATGCACAATATTGGTGCTCCTTAGCTGTGCTCATGTCGCTTTCTCACTGTAGCAGTGCTCCACAGCATCGTTTCGACCCTAACTGCACCTTGTGACCCAAGCCCTCGGTGCTATGGTAGCGCAGCTCGTCAAATGTGATGATTTAGTTGGGTGTTGGCGGCAGCAGTGCTACAAGGTCGAGAGAAAAAACCAAGCACATCAAATGATGGAGGAGGTAGAGGGGATTCTTATGTGCAAGTTAATTGGAAGGAGTCTTACCGGTTGCGACGAATGACAACAGGAAATGTAATATAGAGGAGAATTAACTCGATTCTGAGCAACTGCAGGCATGAAAATCCAATTAATTTGGGGATATGGAGGAGGAAGTGGTGGAACATGATGTGACACAAAATGGTTTTTGGATTGGTTCACCGGAGTTGGCAGTTGGGTTTGGTGGTCGTGACGAAGTTCCACGGTAATAGCGTTCCACGGCATCTGTTGGAAATATGATATGATGGCACGGTGTGTTGTGCCGGAGTGGGCATCATATGCCATAGTCCTTCGGCGGTGATGGCCATGGAGGTGAATCATGAGCCACCAAAGCCACTAGCACCAGCCCAATGCACCTTCGGCGGTGGTGGCCATGGAGGTGAACCATGAGCCACCGAAGCCACTAGCACCAGCGCAACGCAGTGCCCACAACGTGAAGCCACTCAAGGGAGGCCTTCATTGAATGCACGCCAAGCGCGCATTCATGCACTGCTCCTCGCCCTGTTGCTCGCACTCGCGCTCGTGGTTGTCTAGCTCACACCACATATCCCGGAGTAGCATTGGGAAGGCGCATGACGGAAGGGTGCCGAGACCAAATGTGAGGCGGAGGCAATGCCCTTTGGAGGGCAATGACAACATGTGATGTGGATAAGATAATGTGGGTGCCAGCTATGTTGTCAAAGGTTGAGTCAACTCCACATAATCGCCACGTCATGATTTCTGTTAATTAACTGTGGGAAGGAGCTACGGTGCAAACGGATGCTAGTTTAGAGGGGCGTGAAAGTAATTTGCAAGTTAAAAGGAGTTAAGTGATACAACCGCTCAAGTTTAGAGAGTTATAATATAATTTACTCAAAAATTAAGAAGGAAAGTGTTTGCCATCACTGCTTGCAGGTTGCAGCGGAGACACGAGAAATGCTTCTATACTCTCTCAAAATAAAAAAAGGAATTTAAAGCTGATTGAGGACCTCATTTGTAACTTGCAAACAACTCTACTAGTAACTATACTACTTTAGGATTGGGTGTAACACCCCGCGGTTATTAATCAATTTTCGTGTTGTCATTAGCGTTAATAATCGGGATTATTGGAACTAAATTAAAAATTTAGTATTAATTATTTTATTTGCTCAATTCCTCAGCTAATTACAATTGAAATGAATGAAGGTAAACAAAAACTTTATTACAATTATACAGCATTGCATTGCATACATTTGGATTACATTTCAAACTTATACATAAAGGTTACAAGGGGAGAAACATGTTTATATTACAAGACAATTTCAAATTTACATCCATGACCATTTCTTACAGGAATTCAATTGCTATCAACTACTGATACAACAGTATTTTATTTATGAACTAATAACCAGATTATAAGACCGAAAAAGACCGAACAAAAGAGTAAGTGAAAATAAGGCAATATAAAGTAAGTGTTGCCGTCAGAGCCCTAAGGATTAACTTCGGGCGGGGTAATCCGTTCACGGAGATACCTGACCGTCCGGGGGCCAGTCGGCACCTCTCACAACCATAGACTCATCACACGGTGTTAGATATATATACAAACCTGTTCTGAACATAGGAATCCAAACAAGGCAAAGACCAGGCTATCACAAATTATTCCAGCCCACCCCAACAGAGAAACCACCTGTCAAAGCCCTCACCATGCAAATATCCATCACAGTAACCAGATAGCACCGGGCCAGAGCAGCCACGCCCAGAGGGCATCCACAGCCAACAAGCCTCACGGGCAAGCCATCCAACAAATATCCCACATCGCATACCAGTGGTCAAACCGAGAGAATAGAGCACAGAGGGACAAAGGAAAGGTAAGGTAGACTTCCCCACCACCAGCCAATCCCCAGACCGCAGAGGCGATCGTCGCCGAGTGGAGCCGAAGGTCCAGGGAGTGAAGAAGCGACAAGCTGAAGGAAGATGGGGACCTGACGGCCACGGGAGTACCGCAAGCCAGCAACCATCATCCATCACCGCAAGCCAGCAGCAAGCATCAACCATAGCCAACCGGCCACCACCCCAACCCCAAACCCTAGCATCCCTCACAAGCACCAGTACAGGTAAACCCTAAAATCCCAACATCCATATAATGCCATTACTCAATCCATCCAACATAGGCTAGCAACCATAAGCATATCACCGGAAGTATAAGAAGGGGGAAAAAGAGGAGGAACATCTGAGTGGGTCAGATCTGGCCGGAGATCCCCAAGCGGCGCCGGTCACCCCGGCGGAAACGGTTGGCCGGAGGAGGAGTCGGCGGGGAGCCGGTGCGAGGGGGGGAGCGGCACTGAGGAGAGGCGCCGAGCATCGGGGCCGAGGCGCGGGCGCGAGGGAGAGGCGGCGCATGAGGAAAGCCAAACCGGGCGGCAGCGCTGAGGCACGGAGGCGGGGGAGAGGCGGCGTGAGGAGAAGAGCAGGGAGGCCGAGCGAGAAAGGAAGAAAAGGAGAGGGGGATGGAGAGGCGTCGGCAGAGGAAAAAGGAGGGGGCGTCGGTGGAGTAAAAGAGAGGGAGAGGAGGCGTCGGCAGGCGAGGGGAGGCCGAATGCCCAATGAAAACCCAAAACAAGGAGGCAGTTAACCATAGAGCCAAATAGGGCACAAATAAGATGATACTAATAGCGACCTTAGTAAGAAATTATGTAGACTATAAATACATTTCATGATTAATTGCCATGAGATAGAATAATTATAAACATGCTCATGCATATGATTTAGCTAATATTGCCAATTTCACCATTAATTAAAATGATTAGTTCGAATGTAATAATCTGTAATTGCTTATTTCTTGCATATAATTTGTGGACACCACTAAAATGAACTGGGAATCATTATACTCTGCATAAAGGAACGAAAGGAAAAATGAGCGAATCCGGAATGTAATTAATAGAATTATTATGTTGATCAGGATCTTATAAATAATTGAACCGTAGATTAATTTAAGTCTAAATAGCAGGAAAGAGGCTGAATCTACCAAAGGAATCATACCAGGGTAGTGAGGATATTCAGCAAGATAATATAACATCAGGCAAGTATCCTTTAAACAAGTCTTCAAAATAGATTCAGTACAAATCAGTATTTTACAGTATGCTAATATCATCCTGCATGGAAAAATAAAAGAAGATTTAAATTAATACGATGATTGCAAAAGAATGGAAGCGATGGCAACTGATGGAGCAGTTGGCCCTATTAGTAGTAAAAAGGTGGGCAGAGGTTGCCAGGGCAGGTGTGAGTGGGAGGCGTGGAACCTCTGCATAAGAATAAAATATAAGGTCCTACCAACTTCATTCATATGAACAGACAGTATCAACTCGTATCAACCAACGTTCCGTTTTCACGGGCAGTCGATACTCTAGTGAGGTGTTATATTCTCCACAGGAGTGATTTTATTTATGGGATAGGCCCAAAGGAACCGGTATAAGACCGGAGCGTAAGAACCCACAGGCGGGTTACGCATTGGCGTTATATTACGCAGGCAGGGGGCTAGGGAAAGGTCGGAGTACCCTACCAGCCAACGTTTATGTCGTTTTCAGTGGGTCTGTGATACAGGCTGCTGATTGTGTATAACCGGGTGGAGATATAATTACTGAACTAGAGATAATGGTACTGTACTCTGTTCTGGGCGCCGCTTCAAAGGAATTGCGGATAACCCTATGAGCCAACACGAACAGAGTGATGGTGGGTAAAGTGATACAAGCTTGCGCAATGCTATTTAAAATCATGAATTCATGCCTGTCTCCGGGAAAGGAGAACTACGGAAACTTATAGGGGTTTTTGCTGTTCATACGGGTGTTCAGTAGATTTGTAAGTAATAAATTGATATTTTGCCACAACTTAAAAACCTATTTCCATAAACGTAATTTTGGGAACAAGGTGTTTGGAAGATGAGAGATGTTAATTGGGAATTGTATGAAAATCATTTCTTGCATTTTGTTATATAAACTTGCTGAGTACTCTGTACTCACTCTTGCTATTACTTCCTTTGCTTAGAGGATAGCCAGCTAGAAGCAGGCATTGAGGATGGCTCCACAGAGGAGTATTACTCTCCCGGAGAGGGAGATTATTTCGAGGATGAGCCGCTTGAGGATTACGCCGCATATGACGATTGGGAGTCGTAGGGATTTGCGTGCGGCTCGGACTCGACCTCTAGGGTATCTGTGCTATTAGCGTATTGTATCGTACTCTCTCCTGTATAATTAGAACACCTCTGTATAATTAGAAGTCTAGCTACTTTCTATCTGTAATATTTAGAACTGCAGTTTTTATGTAATAATTAGCCCTGCGTGGCATTGTGAATGTATGTAAATTTCTACCTCTAATGATTGTTCTGTGCAATACTCTGAATGGCTTATTATTCGTTAAAGCAATGTTTTATTGGCTAAAACAAATAATAATCCGTTGATCAGCGTTATTACTCCGTGGTAATAAGGCGGGTCGTCACATTGGTGCAATTCGATTTATGAATCCGAACTAGAATATTCAATGATGCCTACGCAGCACTGCAGCAGTGTCCCCTCAAGGCTAGCTCATGTACTAGATCGTTATATCGAATCGAGCGAACCTCCGCCAGCCAAACTGTCCTACCGAGGACACTCCAATATTATCCCGCTTCTATTTTTCTGTCTTACTAAGAAATTAACTTGTTTTGTCATTCTTTTCTCTCACGTTATGGATTTATTCTACAGTTGGAAACACGTTGTTACTTATCTTCTGGATTTGATCGCCCAATCATTATTAAAAAAAAAAAAAAAAAAAACGAGAGACCATCTCTCACTGTAGTGAGCATCTGCGTGAGAGACGCACGCCCGTCCCTTCACCTCCCATCTCCCGTCCCTTCACCTCCCTTCCCCCGTCCGGATCCCTCCTCCTCGCCGTCGCCGGAGCGCGCCACCGGTCCCCGGTGGGCGCAAAGAGGGCGACGGCGGGGCTTTTTTTCCTTCCCCTGCTCGGTTCGGTGGGGATTGGGGCGCTGGGCGTGAGATACCCGGCTGCGGCTCCCCTCGCCGGCGGCGGATCCGGTGGCCTAGTGGCCGGATCTGGCGTCCCTCGGCAGGTGGCGCTGCGGCGGGCTCCCGAGCCATGGAGCGGCGAGGCCCGTGTGGAGGAGGACGGCGTGGTGTGCGCTGGGAGGGAGGCGGAGAGGGGCGGCGGGACCCGGTAGCGAGTCCCCTCGCCGGCGGCAGTTCCGGCGGCGTGGTGGCCGGCGCCGCGCGCTCGACTCCCTCCGCCACCGGGAGCTCTCCATCGACGGCTCTGTCTCCCGCGCGCTCGATCACGCCGGAGATCAGGCCTCTTGACCTGACAAAGCGCCCTCGTCGCAACCGGAGATTGCCTGCTCTTAGGGCTGCATTCCAGGAGTCAAGCATCTCACCCGCCAACTTGGTGCTCCCGCTGTTCATTCTTGAAGGGGAAGAGGATGCTCCTATTGGAGCTATGCCGGGGTGCTTTAGGCTTGGGTGGAGGCGTGGACTTCTTGATGAGATCTACAAGGCAAGCGATGTTGGTGTTAACAGCTTCGTGCTTTTTCCAAAAGTTCCTGATGCATTGAAGTCTCAAATCAGGAATTGAGGCATACAACGACAT
This sequence comes from Dendrocalamus latiflorus, assembly GCA_017311315.1. NCBI lineage: Eukaryota > Viridiplantae > Streptophyta > Magnoliopsida > Poales > Poaceae > Dendrocalamus > Dendrocalamus latiflorus. The sequence continues at coordinate 38,526,119 of CM029611.1, forward strand.
TGGTTTGGTTCCACGAGCATTCCGCCTGCTCAAAGATAAATTCCCTGATATTGTTGTCTTCACGGATGTTGCTTTGATCAGATGAACCCAGCCAATTACAGAGAAGCCCTTCTAGAAACTGCAGCAGATGAAGCGGAAGGGGCTGATATTCTTTTGGTGAAACCTGGATTGCCATACTGGGATGTCATCCGACTTCTTCGGGATAATTCAGCGTTGCCAATTGCTGCATACAAGTGACTACACCTGCCTATGTACAGGCAGCCTAAGTAATTGGGTGATTTGAGGTCAGGGCGAAAGCTTGGACGGCGACGTTTGCGGACGTCGCTTCCTCCTTGGAGGCGTCCTTTCTGTACCTCTTCCCGGGCTCCCCCACCTGGTGGTTGATTGCAGGTGAAAACCTTTTCCATGATGGACTGGCGGCGTCAGCGCCTTGGGCGTTGTTACCTTCTTGAAGGCGTCGTTAGGCAATTTCAGCTCAGTTGATTGGTGCTTGCCGTTTGGCTCTGTCGCTGCTCGTGCTTTGTTTGCATATGTTCAGTTCGCCAGAAGCTCTCGGCACAGTGTCTTCCCTTATCTCCTGACCCGCTATTCGGTGTTAGAAGGTCCGAGGAAGGTTATAGGTGTTGGCCGGAGAGAGAGCTATTTGGATGAAGAAGATGAAGTGCTTGCCGAAGGACCTCCCTGTTGAGCATCGATGTGATGCATTGAGTGCTGCTGTCTTCACTAGAGGAATACAGTCGCTTGATGGAGGCAACAAAGAGTTTGGTTTTGTTTAGCAAGTTATGTAATGAGGTAGGATTAGGGCTGGGACTTGAGTTCCGTTCCTTTGTTCCGTGTTTTGTACACCGTGTGGTGGTTTGTAGTCTAAGTACTATGGGTGTGTTGGAATTGGCTGTACTCATTCACTTGTGAATGATGGAGGCCGGAATGTTATATTCCTTAATCTAAAAAATCATTATTAAAAAAACATGTATACATCGAAAGTCAACACTACCAACTTCGCAAACTAACTACTACACGAGCTATTGACTACACATCCATAACGACACTAATGACTGGGACAATGTGTTCTTTTTAACGAGTATACTTCTCCTATAGTACGATTTTATATAGTTCAAACCTACGAGTTCCATCTCCAATCTTTATATAGTCATATATGCCAGTTGAGCTTGTTTCTCTTGCAAATATAAATAGAAGAATGGACACGTATAAGCGTGCGTATACATGGATGTGACATATATGTTTTTTCCTACTGCCTCTTGATTCGCCTAAAGAAGCTCCTTGGCCTTGTAGGAATATCATCGGGCCACCCTTGTGAACCATTGGGGCTCATGAAGGGTCACACACACACACAATCTGCAGCTATGCACATGACTCAATGTTCTTCTAGTCTTCATTTGCAAGAAGGCTGCAGTGGTAGATTTCAGGGTGATGCTCAATTGGCGGCCAGCTGCTTAAAGCTTACCACCGCCGCTTTGTAAAAAAATGTTGCATTGAATTTGGGATTAAGCGGTTCATAAACATTTCTTGCACTGTATGTAGGTACGTACGCCAGTATTCTAGCTTTTTGCCTGACGGGCTAAAACGTGAGGTAATACTAACTTATAAAAAAACTCGAGGTAATTAACGAGTAGCTGAACAATGGCTTGCCATGACTTGAAGATGAGCTACCATCAATCAAGGGTCCGGCCTGAATCTGACGTTCCTTGGCGCAATGCCCCACAAGGCTCTCTTGCTATCCACTGTTCGAGATAAGAAAGCACGTGCCACTTGCCATCTTCTTGTCCAAAGTGCGCAGCGCAAGCCAAGTGTCCAGGTTCTCTGAACAACTACCAGACAGTTGCATGTTACACGGAGCGGCAAAGTGAAACCGAGTTAGCAAGTGATTATCGATGGCAACTTGGCAGGCGTACGTGCTCCCTCCTGGCCAGGCAGTTGCTGTATCTGATGATAGTTTCATATGTAGATTCTGAGCAGATTTCAGGATCGAGTTTCTTTCTAAACGCCCGGGGGGTTAATGCATGCGGTGTAACCGTGTAGGCTCGGCGTTTAAGCATAGGGATTCCAAGTCCTTGTCTGGATCGTGCCTGTCTACTTGTCTATGTTCAGTGTTCAGAGTTTCAGATAACTTTGGTAGCTGTGGCGGACGATCTAATAGAGATCTCGTGTTCTCATCTTTGCATCCTTGCTGATTAAAACTTACGATTGGATTTCTTGGGCGGATGCGAAGTTGCCTGGTTTGGAGTAAGTAATTTGGAGTTTGGTTTACTCTTATCAATGAGCTTGTGTGGCGTAGCAATTCCACTGGGTTCATGTATGTATGTACACACGTGAGGTTTGACCATTTAAGCTGAAGCGGTAGATGTTTCAGAAAGCAGCATAACTACAGTTGAAGAATTTCATCCATGTGAAACTATCCGTGGTGTGGTATGTAGATGGCACTCTTTCGTAAGCTTCTATGCGTGGAGATTTGATCATGTTTATAAAGAGAGATTTTTTTAATAGATGTCTTAATGTGAGACATGCAAAATCCAAACTCGGAAGGAGGAGGACGTATCGCTAAAGCTCTCACAAACGCATCTCAAAAGAAGAAGCTCTTACAAACGGCAGTCCCCTACTACGGGCCACCGACATGCCCAAGTGCAAATGGGCTTGGCCTGCGACGACGCGAGCCATGGAGCCTATGGAATGACGTGTCACGGCTTCGTGTGCTATTCACGGTCCGATAAACCGGGCGGTTGTCGGTCCGAGCAGCAAACCAATGAGGCAGCCCAGCAGAAAATGGCCAAGCGAGGACTGGGTTGTGTAAGTGGGCTGGTCCAGCTATCTGGTGGCGAACGGGGCTGCTTGTCAGTCCGGGAAGGAGAACCTGATACTTAGTGGCGGCAGTGAAGTGAATGGGGATCGACTCTGTAATAGCATTTGGCTTCCGAACTTTTCCCTTTCTCTTGTGCTTCTTCTTCTTCCCAGCCTCTTCTCTTCTTCCAGTTTGTAATTTCCTCTTGTAGCGGTGAATCTTGTAATAGCCACTGGATATTTAGAAGGGGAACATAACATCTAGTATCAGAGCACACTTGAAGCCCTGGATCCGCTGTGGTACCGCACGAGAACCCAAACTCGAGCGAAGGAGATGGACTAAATCACCGAGCTCATCAAAGCAATCAAGGCCCAGTGTGAGGTGATCGCCACTCAAGGGGAGTCGATCGAGGAGTTGCAAGTGCAAGGGGAGCGATCTTCCAATCCATAGAGGAAATCAAGCCGGCGGTGCTCAAGTTGCAACAGTGGAAGCCGAAAGTGGAGAAGGCGACGAATGTGTTACGCTTCGAGGTAGGCGAGCTGCGTGATCAAATCCAATAGATTGCTCACAATCTGGTGCTGGCTGTTTGCCCGATGGACCTGCCTGGAATCCTCCCCAAGTCGGAAGCGTCGATGACTACCCCCGTCTTTCCGATTTGGCCGCGGCCTGAAGATGCACCATGGGCTTTTCCGGGTGGGGGTGATCAAGGGCTTGATGGCCACCGTGAAAAACCGCAACACCGGTGGATGACAAATGGGGAACCCTCTCCCTTATCGCCTCCAGACAATGGTAAGCACCACCTACAAAGCCCTTCTCACTATCGTCTTGAGCACTCTGAGTTCCCCGTTAAGACTCTAGGGCATCTCCACAACCCTCCCAAAATAGATTTTCCGCAATTGGTGAGGGTCCAAGAGCCTCACAGCTGAAATGTGAGAATTATTTAAGGGTTTGTGCTATCTATCTAGAGTTGAGAGTTAGCTTAGCCACCATGTATTTTACGGGCAAAGCTATACGATGGTTGCAGTCATCTAGTGCACATCTGCAACACTATACTTGGGAGACATTTGCCACTATGGGTGGGCATGCCAAAATGTTGCTGTGAACTTAGCCCAAGTGATGTTGTCCTGGTTCTCATGAGCAGCGCAGTAGTTCTCCCACCACTCTGCAGTGGCTCCCTCTAGCTGGTGGGTGGCATATAGCACTTTCTCGTGATCGGTGCACTGAGCAAGATTCAGCTTCTTCTCCACTGAATGAATCCAATCATCCGCCTCCAAGGGCTCGGAAGATTGGGAAAAAGTGGGCGGCCTTGTCCTCATGAGGTTCCTCTTATTTTGCTAGGATGGGAGTGTGTACATATTGCTCCTTGAATTTCCGAATGAGCTTGGACTTACTGATCTTGTACTGCTTGTAGAGACGTCAAACAGTCTTGTGCGTGGCTCCTTGCGTGGTCCACTCCCCACAAGTACTAGTACACTTCAAACTATGGTGCAAAACTCGGCTGCTAATCCTTATGGTGAAATACAATCTGGTGATGCATCCAATATGTCCTTCGCCTTCTCATCCCCGTTCGCCCTCAGCGCCCCGTCCGTCCGTGGATCCCCTTTCTCCCGTCAGCCACGTCTGGTTCGTCCGCCGTCAGCTGCGTCTGGTCCGCCCGGCCGCGCTGCCCTGCAGTTTTTGGTTAAGCTATTAAGCTAATTCTTCTAGCTCTACCAGCAATTTTTGGTCAAGCTATTGATGTTAGTGATATGCCTTAGAGGCACTCATGAAGATTATTGTATCACTTCTATGTTTATGAATGTTTGAATAAAATATTATTTTGTCCCTTGAATAAATATCTTTTGTATTGATCAACAAGTATGTGACTTATTCGTGAAATTCTTTATTCATGTTTTGATTTTATTCTAAATTATCACTGATCTTATATCATTATGTGGGATGATAATGATTTATAGATCAGTACATGTATTGATTGATGATCATGTTTCACGGATCATGGAAATGAGATATCAAATCAATAATGTGGACACGTGTTAGAGAACATGATGTTGAATTGACCCATCACAAGACACTGCGAGAATTGTTATATTCTCAAGTGTCATTAGTTGATACCATACATAGTGTATGTAGGATCCTTAGACTTGAGGTCATCATTGTTTCCTACATATATAATAATTTGCTTTGAGGTTAATAAACACTACTCCGTAACTGGGTGGTAATAAAGGTAGCTTTCAGATTTGCTATGAAACATGCGGAGAAATATGAGCAATCAAGATGAAATTTGCCCTCCTATATAACAGGAGAAATATCTCTGGGCCCCTCAATATAGTTGGATTAAAAAAGTGCATGGCCATGCCAAATGTGGTTGAGGAGTCAATCACAACTGAGTAATTTACTACAGGTTCAAGTGAAGGATCAAGCTATCATAGAATGGCACGTTTCTCACCTTGAGTTCGATCTGGTATCATGAGGTAAAGAGATCGATACACAAGCACCATATAGATTCGTCCGATATCATCTTTATGTGTGTTTGAGAGTCGTTATGTCCTGCTAGGGACCGCTACTGACTTATGGGCCGGAAAGGAGTTTTCGGCCCATGGCCAAATACACATGAACCTATAAGGTCACACACGTAATGGGCTGGAACGATAAGGGGTCGGATGATAGTTTCTGAGTGGGATTCGATCTCTACTCGTATCAGATATGGATCCGATTGAAGGCTATATAAGGAGAGGTGCGGGGGCTAAGAGATATATCCCGAAAACATTTGGACAGAGGACGTTCGACTACTACCGCTACACCGACGCGCTCTTCGTTGAATCGGCAACCCTACTTCCGCTGCACTGTGCGTTTAGTGGTAATGATTCATGATCTTTTACTGTAAGGCTTCCTAGTTTACATGGTAGAAAAATTTTAATCTATGCTAGTGTAGCCCACCCGTATCCCAACAATTGAACCATTGGTGCAACTGATGGAGACTGCGTATATTGGTAGATTCGGTTCCTCCTTTTTGCTGCTATGTCCTGTACTTGTTTGCACAGAGTGCCAAATTGTGAATGACATTCGAACAAGTTCTTTGTGTGGTTGTTGAGTACTTTTGGTATTTCAGACTGAGCAAATTGTGTTGTGAGTCCCCCCAAAATTTTTTTTTGCTATTTCAGAATGGGGATTTGTGTTATGTTGTAAGAAATTTGTGAATTAGTACTGGCTGAATGCTTTGGTCTACAAGAATGTTCAAACTTGAGGCTACTGATTTGTAATGTGAGAGCAGAAATTGATCTGTAACAATGAGAGCAGAAATAGAACATGAATTTTTAGCTATATGGTCATATTTTTTCATTTTAGCTATATAAGTTGTATGAATTCACTGCGTGGCATTTTTTTTCATTTTAACTGTTACATTGCTTGAACTAAGCACAATCTTATGAACATAATTACTTACTTTCACTTGTAAACTGTAGCATGTCTGATGAGTAATGAGTTCTACCTGCATTATTTTTTAAACATAATCTTGCTTTGTGATTTAGGTGTCAATGATAGAAGCATATCTGCGAGCTAACAAGATGTTTTTGGACTACAATGAAGTATGCATTTTTTTTAGTGTTACAGCACTTGAATAAGAGGTTTCGATCAGAATATAGACACAGATCTGATAGACATATTTGCATGACCGTGTCCCTTTGAAGGAAATGAAATCAGATTGGCATGCTTGCCTGGACAACAGAGTTGGTGCATTGTTAAGCTCTTGGTTTTGTAGCTCCTGGACAACAGAGTTGTGAACTTTGGCTTTCATGGGCAACCTGCTAAAATCTAGCACGACACTATTGTTATACCAGCAATAACTGGCTGCACAAACACATCAAACCACAGCGTTATGCTTGGTGCTGGTCTTGTGCCAAAGAAAGCCTGTGAATTGGGTCTTCAGGTTTGTTTGTTCGTACTTTGTCTGCATACTGTTGTATTGCCTGCTTTTCTCATGTACAAAATCTGAATTTTTCAGGCTTACAATGCATACAACAACTTGAGCAGCAATGAACAGTACCAGGTTTCTCAGTTTTCAACACTGCCTTGCTCCAGCATAACGAACAGTACCAGGTCTGTGCCCCTGCTGGCCAATGCCTCCATACATGTACATCACAGAATTCAAAAGCAAACATTTGCCACTGTTTCACTCACAACAAATTCATGCTTGCAAGCATAGCACAAGTTCACCTATAGATGAGTTCAAGCATTAGCATGCCCCGTTTCCGATAAATCAATAGAAAGCAGTAAAGACACAATGTGGGGTCGATATACAACATAATTGTGATGTTTGAAATAGTTATTGACATACAAGAAACAAGATTGACTTCAAGCATAGAGTAGATAATGGTGCAGGTACTGTTTCTACCAGATTATTTTACAGAAGCCACAACACCCATTTTCCATTTTCCAACAAAAAAAAAGTACTAACAACTAAGAACGTAGGATGGGTTATAGTCATCAAACTTGAGCAATGAACTAACAATTTGGCACTCTGTGCAAAGTGCAGGACATAGCAGTAGAAAGGAGGAATCTAATCTACCAATATACGCAGTCTCCATCAGTTGCGCCAACGGATCAATAGCTTGACCAAAAATTGCTAGTAGAGCTAGAAGAATTAGCTCACTTCTGATACCCCAGGAAGCAGCCCACTGTTTATTTCTCCGTTGTTATGAAAGGTGCGGAGAGGGGGATCCACGGATGGCAGGGGAAGGGGGGCGGCAGGGGCGGGCGGACCAGACGCAGCCGACGGTAGACGGACTAGACGCGGCCGACAGCGGATTGGTTGAGGTCTCCGATTATTCTGTTGAGGTCTACCCGTAGAGGTAGTCAAATTGGATCAGTGATCAATTTCTAGGTTTCGTCGTAAACCTAATTGATTACTTCAAATTACATAAATTAATAGTTCAAACCGCACTCAAAGGTAAGGCATTTCCTATTGATATAAGAACTTTTGTACCAGAAACAATAGTATCTTCAATTATAGCCCCTCTGGGATGTAAAATAGATCTCTTCTCACCATCCCCATAGTGTATGAGACAAATGTATGCATTTCGATTAGGGGCGTATTTTATGCATACGATTCTACCAGATATGAGGGGGATCCACGGATGGACGGGGCGCCGAGGCGCGCGAGACGCAGCCGAGGGGAGGAGTCCTGGGGGTCTGTCCCAGTGCTCACGCCACGCTTGCTCGGCCACGTCCGCCCGTTCGCATGGGCCACTCGGCCACGTTGGCAAAGTTCGGTACCGTGGGAGTGTGCAATGGCTCAGTTCTTTTTCACTTGTAGCCGATTTATGTTTATATTTATACTAACTAGCTTTTAAATAGTGTTTTTTTAAAGTAAGGGTTAACAGAAAGATTGTACTAAACGGTATTGAGTTCAACTCTATCAACCAAAATCACATGCGACTATTTTTCTATCCGTACTACCTCTCGCGAACAGTCAGAATTCAAATATTTAAGTCATGACTCATAAACCATCAGTCTAAAAGAATCCATCCCACATAAAAAATAGTATTATTTTATCATACTAATAAATTATAGTTAAAATCATACACCGCGGGCCAAAAAGGCCCAACGACAGGCTCCACAGAAAAGGTTCCACTGTACAGCACGGGCAGAAAATCTCGGACCCGCAGTGATATTGCTACATGGCGCCTTATTGTTAGGCTCGCAGGCTCGGCCTGCTAGCTGTAATCCAAAGGGAATTTAGGCCCACTCTTGTACTCTATCGGGCTTGCCATACATAACTCATTCTCTCCCTCTTTTTTTTTTTTCTTGTCGAATCCACACCAATCCATTCGCATTACTTTTACCAGAACGTAACCAAGAGAAGCAGGACCAAAACCAAATTTGGCCACCTCAGCTTGACAACGATGATCCACTGGCCAGGCAGAGCCAAAACCAGGTCACACGACGACGCGCCCTGCTGGACATTGTATGGCTGTAGGCATAGCTCTTGGACATGGCACACCACTACTGTTCTATTTTATATTACCTTCTGGCTACCGATCTGCTTCGAAGATAAGACAAAGAGTTACAAATGCATTACGCATCCTACTCTCTCGCTCTCATCACGTGGACGTATTTCTCCATCAATTATTCCACCACTTAGCCTCTCATTCTAAAAAACATCTTTTTCAACTATTATTATTATTTATTTTCAATAAAAATCATACGTCACCGATAAAAGTAAAAACCAACAAAGACGTCCTAACTCGTATCCCACCCAGCTAGATAGCAACTAACAGCGGTCACATGTAGCCCGTGCGCGCGCGTTGGCCCACGGAATGACGCGGCCTGCGCTCGACGCATCAACCACACGCTGCGTCCCGGGCGACGCTGCGCCATCGGCTGCGCATCTGCAGCTGCAGCTCCGACGTTCCCGTCACTCACCACCGGCCGGGACGGTTTGTTCGGGCATACACGCGAAAGGTGCTTACAATAGTGCGATCTGATGGAGGCCGTCGATCGATGGTATGGACGGACGGATGCCGAATTGAATTGAATTGATTCGATGAGTGGTGGAAGCAACGCATGCGTGTGTACATGTACAGTTGTACAGATGTGGCGCGTGATGGCCGAGTGCCTTGCAAGTTTACAGCAGCAGCGTGAGGAACGCGAGGCAGAACGGGAGGAGCACCAGATGCAGATGACGTCTCGAGTGTCTGTGCGTCGCCGGGCCGCCGTTCTCCACCGCCGTCGCCGGTGTGGTCGCCGGTATGCCGTACCCTGCCGGGCGTTGAGATTTTGTCAGTGCAAACGTTTCGTGGTAAAAACATGATTTGATCACACAGTGAGTTCGCTGTACTTCTCTTGTCAGTGCCGACATTCGGCTAGCGGATAAAAGAGGTGGTTCGATCAAAAAAAAGTTTGATTCTTTATTGTTTTAGCTACTTCATTTTTTGTTCGCTAGCATACACGGTGTACTCTACTGGAATACCCTGTAATGGCAGAATTTGTGCACGCTAGTTGACAGTTAATTTGACAGTTGAGGACGTGGAGCCAGGGCCTGGTACGTAGGTTGTAAACTTGTGCCGCTAAGTCATACAGTACTTTGGCAAATTAATGCTGCAAATGACATAGTAATTTTGAAATATGCGTCTCATGAGAGAATCTACTAGAACTGAAAACATTTGCGTAGTTTTGGCTTTCAGTTTCCTATTTACATTGCTTAAACGGATGTTTAATTCCATCAGGACGGCCACATTGCAAAGGAACGAAAAGATGTGCATAAAAAACGGAGCGTTTATTGCACGCGGCGGAGCATATTGGCCGTACCTGACTCGGCAGGCACGGCGCCGCCCGGCGGCTCGGCGACGGGCACGCCGAGCGCGGCGCAGAGCCTGGGCGGCGGCGCGTCGACGCGGCAGATGGTGGGCAGCGCGAGAGCGCGCACGGCGTCGACGCGGACCCCGTAGGCGGCGTACCCGCCCGCGAGCCCGCACAGGCAGGCGGCCTCGCCGTCCACGACGCCCGTGAGCGCGCCGCAGCAGGCCTTCTCCGGCCGCGTCAGCGCGCTCTCGGCCTCCAAGTACGTCAGGCACGAGGTCAGGTTGAGCAGCGCGCGCGTGCAGTCCAGCGCCCCCGGCCAGGGCGCCGGTGCCGCCCAGGGTGCGGCCGATATCTGCGCCCGTACTGCCGCCCGCGGCTGCATCGACGAGGCTACGAGGAGCGCCAGCGCGAGGGCGACGGCCACGGGTGACGGTATCATAGCCATGGCGTCGCTTCTTGATCCCTGGGCTGTGCGGGCGGTGCTCTGTCTGTCATGTGGAGATGGGGAGCGCAGCGCGTGTTCGGTCGTGTGCGTAGGCTGAGTGAGTGATGGCCTGATGGGGGATGTGTAAGTAGTAGTGGCTTGTGGGCAACACTACCGTTGTTCTTTTGTAATTTTGGTTTTTTGAAAGTTGAAATAACTAGGTATTTATTTGAAGTGGATTTTTTAAAATAATTTTCTAAGTATAAAATTATATATATCATCTATATCATGTTGGACCGACAATGGCCATGACCTCCTATTCATAGCCAGTCAAAACTCTAGAGAGACTAGTCACTGTGGTACTACAGTCAACTTGCGTTTCTACGGAAAATGGCAAATAGTGGCAAGCAATATACCAATGTATAAGCAAATAGTCTACTGTGAAGGCTCCGACTGGCATCGCGGTGGCTTTTCTAAGGGTCGTATGGCACGGCACAGCAACTGCAAACTAGTCCAGACAGAAGCATGAACGCCGTGATATTTGCATGGAAATATCTAGTTCCAACATATAGTTGAACGCCGTGATATTTGCATAGAAATATCTAGTTCCAACATATAGTTGACGACGGGATAATGGACGTGAATGTGGCTCCGCTTCATTAGAGGCAAGTTGATTAAATTTAATCAAAAATAAAATACAGAAATCAAATGTTTCAGGTCCATTATTTCCAGAATTATTACATTTATATAAAAATTCGGTTAATTACATCTCTTTGCAAGAAAACCCCTGATTAAAATTTTCAACATAAACATTATAACAAAATATAATATATGACAATTACAAAAAGATATAAAAGAAATGGTATTCAATCTTTACGTCGCTGATGAATGCTTGCTCGGGGTATTTAGTTGTATTTATATCATTCTGTTGCTAGCATGGCACAGTATTTGTATTTAGCAAACCTATGCGTGCAGTGAGATTGAAGTTTACGACCATGATTGAAAGATCACAGTCGAACAACCATGATAGTTGGAGTTGCAGTGTATGGTGGATAGTTGTGGTTACAACGCGTGGTTTGATTGTTGGTCGTAGCTACAGTATTTTGGAAATAGTCTTAGCTACAATATTTTAGAAATAGTCATAGTTACAGTGCATACAGATGTCTAGCATTATATAGTGCTCATAAATATCGAGCGTTGTATGTACATAATCGAAGAGAAAATATTTCCTTTCTTTCATCCTTTATTCTTTTACTCCACCTTGTATTGCTACTAGCATTGCATAGTGCTTGCAGATGTAGTGTAACCCAGGCGAAGGTTGTATTTTATATTTTATTTTGAGTAAAGTCCATTACCGGTCCTTAAACTTTTTATGCTGTGTCATCCCGGTCCTTAAACTTTCAAAGTGTGGCAATTTCTTTTGAAAATCTATGGACCGGGATGACACATCATAAAAAGTTCACTGCTACAACTACATAGGATATTGCCACACTTTGAAAGTTTAAGGACCGGGATGACACACTTTGAAAGTCTATGGACCGGGATGACACAACATAAAAAGTTTAAGGACCGGTAATGGACTTTACTCTTTTATTTTGGTAGCATATACCCACTGTTAATTCGTATCCATTTGAGAAAGCTGAATTAAGGAAACTGGGGCTCTTCCAACTTCTCACCTTCGATTTATATCCTTTTGCAAGGGACCGAACTGAAGAGGTGAAGTCTTTATGCCTTGCCTTGATTTGTATCTATTGTAGGGGTGGCCCAACCCCCCGTGACTGGGCCGTGCAACTAGTCCAACATGTAATAGGTCAAATAGCGTAGAGGAATATACCAGTGTAAATATACCAATGTACCCTCATCCTTTGTAAGTACTAAGGGGTAGAATGGGGATTTCCCATTCTACCCCACTCATATATATAAACCCCCAGGAGGGGCAAAGGGGGACACATCATCTCATTCTCACCAACTCCCGCAGAGATCTGGCTCCTCTCTTCCTCTTCTACTAGTCCTCTTCTCTACTGTTTGGCCTGTAGCCACAACAGTATCCATTTGTATGGACCAAACTTAAGAAACGAGGGATCAAGCACTCATTCTTTAGGTTTGTATCCACTAACGGGACTGAACCACATGGAGCTAGAACATAAACAAAATGAAGCACCTTAATCTGTACCGTGATAGCTGAACCGAAGGGTGATCGGGAGGGTAGATATGGAGAACACTCCTCGATTCGTACCGCGATGGCCAAACCGAAGAGTAGAAGGCGAGAGGAAGAAGAAGAGTAAGAGCTTCACCTTTTTTTCTAGATAAGCTACTGCTTTTTTTCCTTCTTTCGAGTGCGTTTTGCATGTCTCCCTTCTCCCAGAGCTTACTCAACGCTTTCTTCACTTGCATAAGCTCCTTCATCTATGTTCATATGTGTCCCCTTCGTCTCACTTTTTGCCCCTATTTATATAGCAAGGATGAGAGGGCGGTTGCTTTGAGGAAAGTTACGACAACTTATCTGGTTGATTTTGTCTTTCCGCTAATGGGCAGTTCAGGCATTGCAATCGGTTCCACTCATGGTCATGTAGTACGTGGGCAAGTGGTGTTTGAATGAGTCTTTCTTGTGTGTTGTGGCTTGAACTGTGGCCCCATTAGTGATTACTATTAGTCACTATTAATTATATAGTTGGTGCGTGCTTAACTTCTACATGCATGTAGTTATGGCGCTACTTTCCTATCGATATGGGAAAAATATCCATGCATGCGTTTGGCTGATCAACGTGTCGTTCAATGCACGTTGAAGAGAGCAATGTGGTCAAAATATCATGGTTGACCAACGTGACCATAACATCATGGTCGACTAAGATGGTCAAAATATCATAGTTGACCAATATGATTGAAATATCATGGTCGACCATGGAGGTCGAAATATTATGGCCGATCAAGGTGGTCGAACTATCCTGGTCAACCAACGTGGTCAAAATATCATTATCAATCAAGATGGTCGAAATATCATGGCAACCAACGTGGTCGAATTATCATGATTGATCAAAGTGGTCGAAATATCATGATTGATTAACATGGTTGAAATATCATGGTCGACCTATGTGGTCGAAATATCATGGTCGACTAACGTGGTCGAAATATCATAATCAATCAATGTGGTCAAACTATCTTGGTCGACCTGCATGATCGAAATATCATGGTCAACTAACGTGATCGAACTATTCTGGTCGACCACATGGTCAAAATATCCTGGTCGACCAACGTGATCGAACTATCCTGATTGACCAACGTGGTCGAACTATCCTGATCGAGCAACGTGGTCGAACCCAGCGTGCTCGAGACCCATGTATGTTACGGTCCATTTATACTTTTTGTTAGATATCTGTATACGACTATCGGCCGGTCGAAGTTGCAATGAACCGGTTGTATATACAGTGAATCGGTTGTATGTACAGTAAACTAGTAGTAGCTACAGTGAATTAGTCGTAGGGTTGAAGTGTTTTCACTGTTATGCAATTATGGTTTCTTGAATGGTTATTTAGATTCCAATATCTAACCAGTATTGTTCTGTCTCAAAAAAGATTAAGAAATAGTATTGTTCTGCCCGTGCCGAGTATGGGCGACCTCCCCGTGGCCATCGCCTTCCATCTTCTCTTCGCGCTCCAGAAGAAGCCAATATAGTACAGCTAGTACAACTATAATGCGGCTTCTAAGAAGCCACTGCAAAAGCCGAGGTGCTCACGGGTTAGAACGGCCCCCGTGTGTTCCCTGGCGGTTTCTGCTTAGGTCTCGAAAAGATGCTAGCCTGCAGTCATACACGTTTTGATCGACGGTAATAGACCTACATGGATAAATTCTTTTCAGCATTATCCCCCATCTTTCTTCAACAAATTCTCCGGTGGCCATTGACAGATTATGGCCCATTTCGAACAAAAGATTTTTGTGATAGTTCCAAAACATGTCACCCTGTTTCCTACGAAATCAACGTGTTCAAAACGTCTAAAAGTCGAGTTCAGAAGGTCTGGGGGCCACCCTGGTATCACGCTGCAATGCAAAGCATCATATCATCTCACAGTTTCGCAAGCTTCTTCCTTTTTGTACTGCTTTTTTCGTTTGTTCTTGTCACCTGGTGCTGCAAAAGTTGTGCCTGTATGATGTGTGCTCCGATCTACAGACCATTTTTCTGTTTTTGCCGTGATTTTGGGGCTGTACTAGGTTATACTGTAGGGTTTTTTTGAACCAGTATACTGTAGAGTAACATCATTGACCATTTCTTTATATTGCAGAAATGGATGTGATCTAAACGTAAGGAGCACATTGCATAATTATGCTCAATAGGTTGATGTGCACAACCAAGCTATTGTCGTCACATGTTTTGCTTTATTACTATTGCTATGTGATCTTGGTCCTTGGATACCGTAAAATAATTTTGAGTGCTGGAAGCTGATGCTTATTTTTTTTTATAGCGAAGTGTATAGTAATTAGTAAACCTACTCCGCTTTTTCTAGACGGATGTGGAGAGTCGCTGCTTTTTCTCAAATTCAACTTGTGAATGGACGTTCACAGAGCTGTCTGAAAACCTTCTTCACGAGATAGGTAAATTAGTACAATGATATGCGTATCGTTGTCCTATCAATGTCTGATGCATACGTCTAAAAATACAGGCTGTGCGACTGAAGACGTGATCCACCCATAACACATAATGAGGCAATTACCTGCCATGTTACGGACTAGCACTAATGCAATCGGGTCAGTGGCAGATGTTCTTTCTCCTCTCATGAAACCATCCACAACAGGAGTACTTTCTCCTCTCATGAAACTATCCACAACAGGAGCAAACCTTTTTAATTCCTCGTATGAGCTAACAGATAAAATAGTACATAACCTTCTTTCAGGCCACAGGAACTGAAAGAAGAAAATTGATCAGGTACTAAAAGAACGTAAATAGGTGCAATTAATTTGATCAGATAAACAAAGTACATCCTATACGGCTTACCATTTATGAACACAAAAACATAGGCACATGAGAACAGCAAAGATGACACAGGAAATTTGAATGTTTCTTCTGCAGCTCGTGCAAGATAGTCATTACACCAAAAGCCTAGTGCTGGAAACCTTGGGGTAAAAATTGCCAGCAGCCGATACAACATTATTACAACGTCGTTCAGCTTGTTCCATCCAAGATGAACAAAAAATCATGGACCACCAAATGCCCATATTATCTCAAGCAGCTGAAATGAGACCAACACCATTACACCGGCAAAGAAGCTCTGTAAAGTAGCAATAGTCTTTTCCTATATTGTCCCAACGCACAACGGCAAGAACCTGTTCACTCGAAACAGAGACCGTATGGTAAACATCCACGTACAACCAACTGCAGAGGCATCCGTTGTCCTCTCAAAGCAATTGCTGTGAGCAGATTTACTCTCCTACGGCCATTCCAAAACCAAACTTGTAGTTCTTCTTTGAATGGTCAATCTGCACCACAAAACATAAGTTCAAAAAATACTAATAAAAAATCAGGGCATTTATTTCTTGCTAACGAAACAATCCAATGGCACAAGGAGAACATGTCTATTCAAACTCAAGTATAAAAAAAAGGAAATTTCATACAATTCATACCTCTGCAGAAAGAAGAAAGTTGACACCCATGTTCAATCTTTTCCAAGTATGAAGCAACAACACCGTTTGAGTCAATTTTGCCCCTTAGAAGGCACTGCAACAGAACTCATTAATAAATTAAAAACTACCAAAAAATTTCAGAAAACAAGGCCCTACATGGGTGAGAGAGTACATGGGTATAAACTCTTCGGGCATATCCATTGGAACAAACAAGCCCATGCAGAGATACAAAACAAGGAGGAGCTCAATAAAGAATGCATTGCTATGTGATACAAAATATCAAAGTGTTATTAAGATACTGACCTGCCTAAGCATGTAGTCACAACCAAAGCTAGAAGTCACGTCTCTTGACATGTGGTTATACATGAAGCCAGACGCAAGGGAAACCTGCAGATAGATATACTTAGAATTTATCATCACGTTAACATAGCATGCGAAAGTTCAGTTAACGATATTCGTGGAGTCCAACCTTCTCGGAAACTTTCTGGACATAGCTTAATGCAACTATACCAGTGCTAGCGACCTGTAGAGTACCCACCTGCAATGATCATAAAAACAAAATAGTGCTCAGAGGCTTAAACACATAGGTATGTCATGTAAAAGTTCAACATATACTCCAAAACGAAAAGGACCACACTAGGTCCTTACCATTTTATCTGTGTTATAACGACAAGCAAAACCAATCCCGGACTTCCTCTGGTGACCAAGCCAGAATATTTCAGTTCCCATTGATAAATTTGGCGCAACGCTCTGAAACACAAAAAAGGTTGATGTTCATTGTCAAGACAAGAGTGAACAAAGAACAATTTTCTCATAACCATAACTGTGCCAGGCAATTTAACGTACAATAAAAATTGCGAAATATTTTAGTCGCATGAACATTAACTTGCCCAAAGCTTACTCATATGTGAAGCAAAGTTATTTAATATACAAATATGCTTGCCATTTAGCAATGCATACAATCATAATCCCAAGTGTGACACGCCGACCATTGAAAACTGTGAACAATAATGGCATAACTGTATATTTTGCATCATGAAACGACCAAATGCATAAATTTTACTATGGCCAAGTTATTTTTGTTAAGGGAATTTGTGGTAATATGTGTTAGTCTAGGGTTGTGTCTAGAGATGGCAACGGGTATAAACCCGCTGGGTTTTGCTATCCCAAATCCGTGCCCATGAAAGTTGGACGTGCCCGCTAAAAAACCCATGCCCGTGACGGGTGCAAATTTTTACCTAGACCCGTGCCCACTGGGTTAACGGGTACCCATGGGTCGCCCGCCGGGTCAGTAATGCGAGCTGCAACAATGGTTAATGGAGGGGAGGAAGAAGTTCACCGGCCATCTTCGTTGGAGCCAGAGGGCAGCGCCATGGCCAAGGGCCTACTGCTGCGATGTGCGTTGGCTGCGGCGGGCTGAACTGGAAGGTGAGGCGACGGCAAGGGCGTGCGGGAGGACGAGCGTGTGGCGAGAGTGGCGAGAGCAGGAGCGGGAGCTGCGGTAGGGGAGGGCGAGCGTGGAGACTGCCGGAGACCTAGCGCGGAGCGCCAGATGCGCCGCCGCTGCGGCGGCTGTTGAATCGGGGTGGGGACTGGGGAGGAGTGAGTAGTGACCGTGGCGAGTGCTAGCTAGGGTTAGCCGTATGGGTAATGGGGCATTGCCGCATTGGATTTGGGGGCTTGGGGCTAAATGGCTAATGGGCTATGGGCTGGGCTGGTTTGCTTGGGAGGCTGGGAGTCTGGGTTTATAACTCCTATGAATCGGGTTTATATTACCCATGGGTTTACGGGTTTGGGTACTATAGGAACGTACCCGAACCCGGCAGACCCGATGGGTTGGGCTTTTTGCCCATTAAGAGACACATGGGTTAGGAAATTGACTCAGACCCATGCCCTAATAGAGTAAAAACCCACCGGGTATCGGGTTTCGGGTACCCATTACCATCTCTAGTTGTGTCCATGTATTCACTACATATATGCCCCTTTGGGCCTCAAGACAACTAACATCCATTCATTCATCCTCTCCATCTTACATGGTATCAGAGCTCTAGGTCTTTTCTAGCTCTCGATACTATTCTGTTGCTAATGCCCCAGGGGGATCGATCTCCACTCTTGGGACGGCCACTTAGTAAGTAGTTTAGTGTCAAGCGGCAGCAATCATCACGCCTCCATGCTGGATCCGGCGTCGTCTGTGAGTCCCCAGCATCGTCAGTCACTATCATCGGATCTGGCCTCCTCAAGGTCGCCATCGTCAGATCTGACCGCCTTGAGCTTGATCCTCGTCGCCACGTCGTCGCCACGCCCAAATCCAGTCACCGCCTGCCTTGACCCGCTTGGATCTGGCCATCACTAGCCGCGTCCCCGAGCTGGGTTGTGTCGGGACGCTACCATCCCTCCTGGATCCGGCCACCACTAGCCTCGCTGCACCCAGATCCGGTAGTCTCCAAGCTTGCCACACCGGATCTGTGTCGCTTTGAGCTTGATCCGCGCTACCTCGAGCTAGGCAGCGCTCCGCCTGAATCCGGGTCACCGCCACGAAGGTCGTTGCTGCTCTCTCTGGTTGTCATGGCTCCCGAGCTCGATCCGCGCTACCCTGCCTAGATCTAGCCCATTCCCACCTCGATCTCCGTTGGATCCTTGTTGCTGTCGGATCCAGCCATCTCTACCATGAGCGTTGCCACCATCGGTCTTCCACCACTAGAGCCATCACCGCCATCTCTTCTTGGACCATTGTCGCCGCTTTGCTCTCTCGGCCCGGTGACCTCGATTCCATTTGGGATGCGAGGGCTAAGGTGAGGCGTGACTGTGCAAGTGGAAATAGGCTGTTGTGGAGTTGTCTTTGTTGTTCTTCCAGACATGTTTGCTACTTGGAGGCGCTATAGTGCTACTACTAGTATTTCTCTTTGCTTCCATTGTGTCCATTCAAGTTCGCTTCTCTCTGTCTCTCTTCGAGTTCGTCTAAGCCGAGCGAGTCCACAAATTACTTGTCAACCAGTCGATTGCTTCTCTGGCCATGTGCGTCCTTTGAATCTAGTGTGGCCCACTCCTTCCCTTTCGTATGGCAGTAGACACCGCTCCTCTTTCTTAGCCACTGTAGATCATAGAAGTCATTATGATGCTGCCACTTCTTTCTGAGCCGCCACCCCGAGCTTCTAAGACCGCTATGCTTCCTTTCTACTCCACCGCCATATTGGGCTTCGATCTATGCCACCATGCTTTAATTTATCCCTCTTCGGTTTGATTTTATAACTCCCTCTATTTGCGTCACCTTCATCATCCTCTTCGTCGTGTTGCCACGGTCGATTTTGCTCCTGCTTGTCTCTACTTTCCCAGCCCGTGCACTTTGCGCTTTATGGGCTGCCGCATGACCTTAGATGGGAGGAGATCATTTGGTACTCGACACAATTTTCCAAGAGCTACACGCTACGACGACATCATTAAGACTTGAATTTTGAATTTTCCCTATTTCAATGTCAACCTTTCAAATGCAATGTTATTGCATACACCTTGCATTTTGGGAGAGAGGTGTTAAAGGCATTTGTGATAATATGTGTTAGTCTAGGATTGTGTCCATGCATTCACTATATATATATATATATATATATATATATATATATATATATATATATATATATATATATATATATATATATATATATATATATATATATATATATATATATATATATATATAGGAAAATTACATAAGGCACCATGGTGCCTAGGCACCAACATCCGATACACGTGTATGATTGATAATTTTTTTGAGTTTGGGTATGAAAATGTTTTATACCCTTGATATATTTATGGTAAGTAAGTTTTGAACTCAGTTTAAACTAGTTTGAATTAGTTTTGAGTTCAATGCAACTACAGTGAGTATATACCATAAAAATAGTTCAAACTAATTAAACTGAAGTTGAATTTAAATTTTTTCGGAGTTTGACATCTCAAATATACTTTTTTATGGGTATATGAAGATACCCACATCAAACGTTGCGAATCTCGAAGCAAATCAACGGGTATTGATATTGGTGCCTAGGCACCTTGGTGCATGAAACACTCGTCCTATATATATATATATATATATATATATATATATATATATATATATATATATATATATATATATATATATATATATATATATATATATGCCCATTTGGGCCTCAATACAACTAACATCCATTCATTCCTCTTTCTAAATTGACATTGACCTTCCTTGAGCTTAACGCCTCAATCTTATTAAGCTTGTGATCCAAAAGTATAGTTTGTTTCAAGTCAAAATGTAAAGCCAGTGCAAGGTTCAAATGAACCAATACTGCAAAATAAGCTGGTGCCTAAGCATAACCACAACATTAAATTAGTAAGATTGTTTGAGTTCATTCTCCCCCAAGAATGGGGGAGTTAGAGGGGGGTTGATCTCTCGAACGGAGTGATAATTGTCTTACTAGGAACGGAACAGACAGATGACCAAGAATTTAAAAAGGCTAGAATGAAGAACAAATTCACGGACTATTGAACTAATGCCGCCTAGCTCATATAGACAGGTTCATGGCGGCAAATCTGCTGCTAGCATGTTGAATAAACAAAAGGAGATTCCTACATCCTTCTTCTCATCCACCTCAAATGCGATTAGGGGATTGAATCCCTTTAAATGGAGTGAGACGCATCAATTGTGTCAAAGGTCCTAGATACATAACTGCTCAAGATATCATCTTACCCCCTTCCATAGAGATCGTTGATATGGCACAACCTATAGCTGACATTCCCCAAATTGAATTCAAAATCGAACATCAGAGTACTTTTTGAAATCTTATCCTCGAGCTATGTTGAGACAAATGCATTGCTGAGGGTTGGGCCATTCCATCTTTGAGAAGGGGCCCAAAAAAACAAAGACATAACACAACCAAAAACAACCCTAGCCCTAGGAAGATCGGCCTATTTCATGGCCTCCCCTCCCGTACCCTCCTTTCCCGGGGTATCAGCTCTCACCAGCTATTTCGACCTTCAGGATAGGGATAGCTTAGTTTCTTTGGGCACTTCCTACTCCATTTCCTTAAAAAAAGGAAAAGAGACGATAGAAGAACACCATGAGACAGCTGTTCAGGCACCTGCCAAGACTCAAGTGCTTTCTAAGACAAAAGCGACCAGAGAACACGTGCTTAGGGAATATGATATAAAAGAAGCTCAAATAGACAGCAAAGAGCAAAAAAAGTGAGTAACAACACATGAACTGAAGTTGCTGAACTTCTGTACAGAATTTAAACAATCAAGATTCAAGGAACAAATGGACAGCTAAGTAGAATTTTAATATGATCATTTTCCTTATTCGTCTCCCTAAGGTGCTCTGGTACAGTGTGATGCTATTAAAGTAAACCAAACTGCACCTTAAAGATCTTTACCTGAATATAATTTGCCCCATAGAATGCATTGTTTCCAATTTGTAATTGTGTTCTATAGTCTCTACCCTATAAAAACATGTGAATTGTTAATAGTGTTAGATACGTATATACCTCATGGTGTTATTTGCAAATGTACATGTTACATATAGCCTTTGTCCCATTGGAATACAGTCAAGGCCTCATTTCAAACATGACATCAGAGCCGGCTTAGGGTTTTTCTTTCTGCCACCGCCGCTACTGCCCTCCTCTTTCTCTTCACCTGCCGCCTCCCCTGCTTCTGCCCACCCCTCGCCCCTCCTCCACCGGCCTCTCGCACGCGTCGGCCACCTGTGATGCTGCCTCCGATCGCCGCACCTACCGCCTGTACCCTCGTGCCGCACCTTGTTGCCGCCTCGACGACCGCCACATCGCACCTACGCTGGAACGTCTCCTCCTAGCTATCGCTGCTGTTGACGCGGTAGCCCTCAACCGTGCCTCAGCCCACGCCAGATCCTGCCTCTGCCGTGCCTCCGCTAGCTCCACCTACGTCACTAGCCAGTTGGATTCTGGGCTGTCCACGCTCTGCTGGCGTGATCGGGCTTTTTGGCCGATGCACCAGAAGCTCGTGTACGACATCTTCGTAGAGGACTACACGCCGTAGCGTGTGATGCGGCAGTTTGATCTATGTCAGGCGCTTTCGGTACCAGTTGGACCACCGCTGCCACAAAGCGTGCATGCGTGAGTGACCGCGTCTCATAAATCTCTACGTACTTACTATTCTGTTTGCATGTACTAACGAAATGGTCCTATAAGCAGGCACTCTAGAAAGAGAGTGAGACGTGGCACAGACTGGATGGGGAAGATGCAGGGGTGGATTGCGCAGTGGGAGGGCGCACTTGACGACCGCGTGGAGGATGACTGCCCCTACGACAGCAGGGACTACGCAGAGTACCTACACTGGTACCAGTCGCGGACTCGTACGAGGCTCGTACATGTCGTTGACCAGCCTACCGCATACGTCGCCGCTCCGACAGACATGTACCCCGCGCACCTCGCGCGGGACGCTCACATCGCAGTACGTTACATGTAATTTTTAAAGATTCCCTAATGGCAATGTCGTTGAGATGATTGACCATTTTATGTCTTTTCCTTCAGACTGACGTCGATGCTGTGATCTGGAGGGAGTCCTACACTATTGTGGATAGGCTCGCCACAGGTGCGGTGGTGACCCACAAGGAGAACATGAGTGCTTGGTGTCGTGTCGAGGCCTGGGGTAGATGTGTTGTAGCCCTGCTGTCCTGCATGAGGCTACCGACAGTCTCCACGGCCACGCCCAGCGCACAGACGATTCGTCCACTAGTGCCGCTCCGACTGGCATGGCACTACTCCGGAGGTTCTACTTGGGCACGTCCTACACCACCTCACCCAGACGAGACTGGGGGGGTCTGCCTGGGGACGGCCTCGTACACTGTCAAGGCAGCTGTTCATGTGTCCTCCGTATATCTCCGGCTTCCCCACGCAGGGGGGTGTACTTTGGGCTGTACGTCCCTCCTCCAGACGTGATGGCGCCAACTGAGGGTACGCGTCACCGGATCTCGGTTTTATCACAATGCTTTATGTCATAAACTAACGATATTACTATTGCAAATCTTTTCTGTCCTGAGCAGGGATGGGGCATCTCCCCCGCTTGGATGATTCGGACCAGTACTTTTCGGACTGGCCCGGGCAGGCGTCCGGCTCTGCACCTCGGGGCACACCACCAGAGGTTCTCTCCAGGAGTTCCCTCACCGGTGCACCGGAGGGCACACAGGCAGTGGTGCTGCCTACTCCACTAGCTCAGGGGCAGGTGCGAATGGGCCAGCTTTCCGCAACGATAGCTTTCCTCAGTGACATGACATGATGGCGCAGCTTTTCACAGTGACATGACAGCACGGTCCAGCTTTCCGCAGTAAGAAGACCGAACGCGCCAGCTTTGCGCAGTGACATGACCGACGTGCCAGCTTTCCGCGGCAACAAGACCTCATGGCCTAGCTTTACTAGCTTTGTACACTTGGTAGCTTTGCACAGTGCCGGGACCACACAGGGACATTCATGTACCGACTGAGCAACAAGGGACCCTATAAAATAAGATCGAGGAGATTTCTCAGAGAACACTACGCAGACAAACCTCACACTACACCACGCTTCCTTCACCACATCGGGGTGGAGAAAAGACAGAAGAAACAATGGGACAAGATGATGAAACAATGGGAGGAGACCCGCGACCTAGCACGGTCAACTACCGCCCGCGATGAGAAAGTAAGGGCTGCTGCGGCCTGGGCAGAACAAGCCCAGCGTGCTACGAGGTCAGCTCCCCGCAATGACGCGCCTCGTAGCAATAACCCCATCCCGAACGTTCCTACCGAGCGTTCGCCGCAACTCCCACCTGAGGGGAGACGCCCCCCTTTGTTGGTGCCGGGATACGTACAAGGTTTTCAAGTCTAAGCACCGCCTCAGCTTAGGTATGCGTTACTGGGTTGCGCAAACTACTCCAGTGACTACCCCGACCGCCGTCTAGACACTGCAACCTATCGGTAGCCGGTAAGGACCACGTGCATCATTTTCCCCTACTTTTTCTCCTTCACAGCACGCAGTAACAACCTCTCCCCTGTATTCACAGTCCCCGGAACTCCTATGTGGCTACCGCAAATGGATCGATCTTGATATCTACCTAGAGGACCAATGGGCCCTCGACTTCGAGGAGTGGAATGTCGCAAGGTCATCGGAGATCCGGAAGGAGGAGCGCCGCAAGAACGAGCAAACCCTGCATATACAACATGAGATGAAAGCTCATCTCGAGGTGTGCACACGTAGGGAGTGGGAGGCTCGCGACAGAAAGAGAGAAATGACGACCAAGGCAAAAGAGGCCGCCGAGGAGTTCAACGCCGAGCTAGCAAGAAAGAGAAAATGGCCCCGGTCCATACAGTAGGTCGTACGAGCAGTTGCGTGGGTTAGTCACACAAGATGCTATATGTTATGCATGTAATCAAAAAGTACGCGGCATATTACTCTCAACTGTATTATGAATCTATTTAAATTCGGACAAGTTTATTTCCTCGTCTTTTCGCATTCAATTATTCACATAGCAAGTTATCTAACAATATTAACATACCAGTTTTTCTCCGTATACGAATTCCTAGTAACATCACAATATCACTTAACATCATACTTACCGATCGTTCTAAGGTCAATCGTTCTTAAAAAATTTCACAAATTTTTTTACGCACCTACAACATACAATGACCATAAACTTTTATTACTAATTCATCAGATTATTTTTCAGTTATAATTTATAAAATGCACAAAATATACAAAATTCACGGGGACCATTGTGCAGTCGCCCTCTGGGTGGGCGACCCCACATGCAATCACCCCTTGGCTGGAACCAGTCGCCCGATGATCGAGCGACTGGAGCTCTGTCGCCTGGCCGTTGGACGGTTGGCTTCAGTCACCCCCCGTCCCCCGTTGGGCGACTCGAATCTATTTGTTTAAAAAATATTACCGTAGATATATTTCTGTTATTTCGAATAAAAAATAGATTATTCGTAAAAAAAATTCCTTTTTTCTCTCTATGCAAGGACAAAACTAAATGCTGCTTACGATGGAGGCCATGCCAACTTGAAGTACAATATAATGCGTTCGTGCGATTGTTGGACACGCAGTTGACGACGTGTCGAGATGGCATTACTCTCCGGCCTGCTTGGAGAAACCGTACGCGGCTGTAGCGCTATATCGACGGACGCACCATCTTGAGTCCACATGAATCATTACCGCATGGCCGTGCTGGGAAGCTGGTAAGCATTTCTACCGTAACTAAAACCAATATTTAGTGGAAGTTCCAGGGGCGGACATGGGCATCGGGCCGATTGGGCAACAGCCTGAGGCCTAAAAAAAATCAGTGCAAAAATTTTAATAAATATATGTAAAAAAATAGTACACATTATTAGGTCTGAGTCTTTCTTAGCAGGCTCGAGTTGGCCCAGCGGCGGAGCGGCCAAAGAACGGAGCGGCCCAACTGGAAGCGCTCAAGCAGAGCGAAAACGCCACAGTGGCCGTAAGGCCACATACCCTAAGTCCCTAATCCTAGCCGCCTTCGCCATTGGGCACTGGCGATTCCGCCGCCCCCAGCCGGCCAGCCCCCCACCGCGGCGCCACGTCTTGCCCTCCTCTTCCCCACGAGTCTGCGACGCCGCGTCGCCGCCTGCCGCCCCCCTCTTCCCCACGAGTCTGCGACGCCGCGTCGCCACCTGCCCGCCCCCGTCTCCTCTCTGCCGCGCCCCCGCCTGGCCGCCTCCTCAGCTCCTCTCCGCCACGACGCCGCCCCCACCAGCCATCGTGTCCTCTCCGCCGTGACGCCGCCCCCCTGGGCCTCGACGGCCACGACATGAACTACTGTCTATTATGGATTATGAATTAAATGAGGTTTCCCTAATGCCCATAGGAGTTTACTTCCCTCCGAATTGCTTTGCTAGTTGAGCTTTCTTTACCTCAGTAATAACATATTACTGATAATGTATCAATAATTACTAATACATTTTACTAATCTTTCTACTGTAAGTTAACCCACATACACACCAGCTCAAAATATGTGATTTTGGCAGTGCAAAAGTCTTGGTAGGTTATCTTCTAATTTTGATAGAAATTTAAATGCACAAGCGCTTCTGATTTCTGAATGAACATGCTAAATTTTCTTGAAAAGAATAAACATATGCGCACTAAATGCAGTAACCTACCTAGACATGTTAATCTCTCTAAGTTGTTGCTTGTTGTGATGTAATGTTTTGCAAAAATGCAGGTCAAAGGGGAGCCAAACATCTCCTATATATGCCAAACATCTCGACAGTGACATGCTCAGTCAGTGCCTTGCAGGTTTTGGGTACTCCAACAAGGGAAGAGATTAAGTGCATGAATCCAAACTACACAGAGGCCCTGTTTGGATACGCTTATCTGAGAATCGATTTTAATTTGATCAGGATTTTCTGATAAGTCGCGGTCTGAAGAATCTGCAGTCTGAAGAATCGTCGCGGTGGAAGAAACGACCCCTTGGGCTCGCGGTACAAGATTTTGGATTCCCAGTGCAAATGCCGATCTTTCCCACCGCAGCGGTTGAAAGAATCGAAAAATAATCAAAGCGTTTGGGTGGGATTCTCGCTTAATTCTACCAGAATCGGATTTTAAGCGTATCCAAACAGGGCCAGAGTTCAAGCTCCCACAAATTAAAGCTCATCCATGGCACAAGGTAATCTGCACATAATGCCTTTCATACAAAATGGATGCAGGGTTTTATACAGTAGGGTTCTCCCCTACTGTAAATTGTGAAATATTTATTGAAATAAACATTGGGTTTTATACAGTAGGGTTCTCCCCTACTGTTTCACATAAAAAAACATATAATTACATTAAAAAAATGAAAAATCTAATTGGAGTATTGCCATTTACAATTTCACACTTCCATTAGTGGTGTTAGGCACGCTTACAATGTCTATATCATGTTAGTTATAGACTTATAGCCTCTTTAGTTTTGGAAGCGAGACTCTGAAAAATTCTGACTCCGCCACTGAGTGGAAGGACATACCTGGTGTAATCGCAATCGTAGAATACGACCTAACTGACACGTATGCATTTGTCTGACACAGAGTCATCAGATGGAGACGCGGTTAGACGTCACTCTAGAAGTACTAGCCAGCAAGCTGTGAAACCACGTAAATACGTGCACAAGAAGATGGACAAGTGGATCGGATACCAACAACTTATCGTACACTACAACCTGTACACATATATATGCTGTACGTGGGAGCACCTTCGCCTCGATCAAGTGGATATATACCAACACCAAGTAGCCAAACCTAAGCAGGATAAGCTAGCTCACCCGGCAAGCGACCGGTCGAACCTCGTCTAGAAACTCTCAAATTTCTCAATCAGGCTGGCCACACACCTCGCGTCACGTCATACTACCTCGTCTAGAAGTTGGCAAGTTCCGTTCATCTAGGCGATTTTTTTTTTAAGAAAAAGATGTTCATCTAGATGAAAAACAAAACCACGGCTGCGTGTGTGCACACACTGGGAACAAAAACAAAACCACGGCTGCGTGTGTGCACGCTGAGTCACTGACCTGCTATAGTCACTAGTGTGGCACCCACATGGACACGAAGTGGAAATGCCGTCGGCTGTCCGATGGGCGGTTAATAATTTAGATCCTATTTAAAACGGAGGAATTTGCTAGCTTGCTGTCGTGTGGATGCAACAGGAAAACAGTTATTTTAGAGTGCTCGGTGGGAGCGTATCATGTAAGCTGTTGAGGAACGGTTGCTGGCGACTAGTCCAATCGATTTCTCTGTTTATGCAAAACAAGATCAATCACAGAACACAAAAAATAGTAGATTGAAACACAGAGATGTAGAAAGAACTCCTGATCTTTTTTATTGCTTTCTTTCTGATTCGTGTACAAAATAGCGAATAGTACTGCTCCTTATTTATAGTCTAATTGTGAGGTGCCCACCATGGACCAAGACTTCAAGCCCAGGCCCAGTTTTCCTAACACTTCCCCTTAGGCACTCATCTGACACGTTCATGTCTTGTCAAAACTCCATAAAAACCTAGTGGTAAAAATTTGGAGAAAGAGTACATGATACAAGTCATCTACATACACTGAGATTATACAAAATCCATTCTGGGATTGTCGTATAAATACACAGGGACAATCTTCATTGTTCGTGTAGCCTTTCTTGCATAGAAAGTCGCTTAAGCGATTATACCACATCTTGCCTGATTGTTTTAGTCCGTACAGAGATTTCCTGAGCTTCACACTGTATAGATTTCTATTTGCTCTGTCTTGGTTTAGAACGGGGATACCTTCAGGAACCTTCATATAAATCTCCGAATCCAAGTTTCCATAAAAGTATGCAGTTACCACATCCATCAATTTCATTTCTAGATTCAAGTTCACTGCCATTGAGATTAAATATCTAAAGGTAATTCCACTCATGACTGGAAAGTAGGTTTCTTCATAATCAACTCATGGACGTTGAGTGAAACCTTGTGCTATCAGTCTTGCTTTATATCTTACAACTTTATTTCTTTTATTTCTCTTTCGAACAAATACTCACTTATACCCTACAGGGTGCACATGGGGAGGTGTGCGGCATACGAGCCCAAACATCTCTCTTTTGTTCAGAGATAATAATTCAGTTTCTATTGCCTTCTTCCAATCTTCCCAATCTGATCTTTTCTTACATTCAGCGAGCAATGCAGGCTCTGGATCAAGATAGATGATTGTGGCAATTTTTTTTGCAAAGTAGATATCAACATTGGCTGTTGTCCTATTCATGGACTCTCCCGTATGCACATAATTTATAGCTATTTCTTCATGAGTTGTTTCTTCTAGAGCGTTTGCTTCTTCTGAAGCTTCTCCTTGCTCATCGCTTCTTCCAGTTGCGGTGGCAAGTCCCTTTAGTTTTTCGGCTCGGATGTGTGTGCACACATCCATGCCGATTTCTTCTTTCATGGGGATGTTCAGATCCGGTATGCCCTTTTCTGAAGGTGTCATACTAATACCAGATCTCAACTAGCTCCCATTCTGGTTCTGGGAACTTCAGTGATCGGCTGTGACAAGTCCTTATTCTTCTTCACCAGACGTCCCCGGTTACTTGGGATTCAAGGGACCGGAGTTCTCATCCTTTTATTCTGAGGCCTCTGGACGGGATTAGGAATACCTTCTAATTTTTTTGGTATTTCAACCCTCTCCGGTGTATTGCGTGCAGGCACATGCGTCTTGGTCGCGCTCTTCAAATCACTAAAGTGGTCAGGGAGTTGATTTGCTAATGTATGCAAATCAATGATCTTTTGGACTTCTCTATTTGCTTCACTAGTGCGCGGGTCATGTGCATGGATTCCCGTGGTTTGCCACGTAATTTCCCGATATTTTTCATCAAGGGGTTGATTTCCTCCCCCTAATGTTGGGAAATTACCCTCATCAAATATGCAATCAGCGAAGCGGACAGTATGCAAATATCCTATCATGGGTTCTAAATACCTGATTATGGATGCAGTCTCATAACCAACGTATATCCCAGTCTTTCGAAGGACCCATTGCAGTACGCTGTGGAGGGGGTATAGATACATAAACCTTGCGTCCAAACCTCCTAAAATGAGAAATTTTCGGTGTTGACCTTTGCGCTAGTTGCATAGGTGAATGGATGTTGTAGGCCGATGGTCGAAAGTTGATGAGATTTGTTGCATGTAGGACCGCGTGTCCCCAACATGTAGCTGGCAAATTACAATTATGCAAAAGAGGTTGGGCAATAAATTTAATTCTCTTGATTAATGCCTCTGCTAAACCATTCTAGGTATGGACATGCGGTATAGAATACTCAACTGTAATTCCCATCGCCATGCAATAATCATCAAATGCCTTTGAAGTAAATTCTCTAGCGTTGTCCATTCTGATGGACTTTATGTGATGATCAGAGAAAATATTTCTGATGTGAATTATTTGCGAGATCAGCTTTGCGAAAACATGGTTTCTCGTGAACAATTAACTTACGTGCGACTATTTCAAGGAAGCATCGATGAACATCATGAAATATTTAAATGGCCCTAAAAGTGGTTGAATGGGACCGCAAATGTCTCCTTGGATGCGTTCCAAGAATGCATGGACTTAATCCTTCACTTTTAAAGTGGAAAGACTAATAATTAATTTCTCGATGGCGCATGCAGGACACACAAAATCTTTGTGATTCGGGAAATTCTTTATATTAATATTATGCCCTTAGGAATTATTGATTATATTTCTCATCATCCTAAGAGCTGGGTGGCCTAATCTGTCATGTTAGAGACAAAAAAGTTCAGAGCTTCTAAATACTGTCTTCAGGGCAGTATAGGCTTCAGGTGCCTTGATGTTGGTGTAGTATAGCCCAGTTTCTAATGAAGGAAGTTTTTCTAATACCATTTTTCATTTGCTTCGTGCTTCATAATGAGCAGATATTCCTTACTGTACTCTTCTTCAGTCTCAACGTGCAAACCATTGGAGCGGATATTCTTAAAACTTAAGAGAGTTCTAGTCGATTCTGGGTACAATAAGGCTTCTTGAATTACCAAAGTTGTGCCCATTGGGAGTATAATTGTGGCTCTTCCTGAACCTATTATATAAGCATCGCTACCGACGATTGTTGTAAGGCTGCCAGCATTCTTACTAATCGACTGAAAATACTTCGTCTCTCTTAAGATGGTATTCGTTGTGCCACTGTCGCTAAGCACACTTCCTCCATAGGACGCTACACGTGTTCTAATATAAGGTGTTTTATTAATATGCATTAGAAAAGGAATAAATAAGTTTACTGCCGATAAACATGCATGGGATAATTTACTTCAGGTAAATAAATTTATAATGGTACAAACGATTTTTCATAATGTTACAGAATTTTCTGTGCATTTTCTATAAATTTTACTGCTAATTTCGGTGATTAAAGGCAATTTAACTAATTATGATTAATCAAAACAGTAAATAAATGTAGAAAACATAGAAAAAATAATAATGACAGAAATAAACATACTTCAATGCTAAAAATAATTCAAAATTTGGATTTTCAATGCCCTTTTAAGCCAAAATATGAAGTTTTAGTGAATTCTGCAATTTTCGAGGGCTTATACGCAAATTTTCAGTTCAGAGAACATTTTCGCATAATTTTCTGATTTTCTAAGGGTCTGTCTGCAAAATTCAGGACCCATTTGAAAATTTTTGGGGGCTCTTCCGTAGTTTTTGGAATTACGAGGGCCTTTTTGCAAAATTGCTGGTGCCGGCCCGTTTTCCCATTTTCTCTTCTTCCCGGCCCATCCGGCCCGTTATCCGCCAGCGCAAAAGGAGGCAAGGGGTAGGGTTTCCCCTACCCCTGTTCACACGCGTGGCGGCGGCAGTGGCCCAAGCGTTGGCTCGACTGAGAGCGACGGCCGAACGGACCTCGACGAGGCCAGCGGCTCGGGGCGGCCGTGCGGGGTTGGTGTGGACATGGAACCCGAGGTAAGCGGCGACGGCGCTTCGGGCGGCACACAAATGGGAGGCCGGCGGGCAGCGTGGTTGGTCGGCCGGGTGGGACCGAGCGGCGGAGGCTAGCGTGGGCGGCGACTATGGGCCAACGGGCGACGTTGGGCATAGGCGGCCGACTTCGGGTGCAACCGACTGGCAGGCGGCACTTCGGACACGGAGTTGGCACCGGCCTCCTCAGGTGCGGCGCCGGTGGGCAGCGCTTAGGGCGTGGAGCCTGTGTCGACCTCCTCGGGTGCGGCACCGGCAGGTGGCGCTTTGAGCGTGGAGCCGGCGGCACTGGCTGTGCGGGGCTCGAGGCGAAGTGCGAGGAGGTCCGGTGGCGCTTCGGGCGGCACAGCTTCAGGCCGGCACATCGACACGCACGACGGCGCATGGGGAGGAGGGCCGACGGCTGATTTGCGTACGGCGGCCGTGCGCGGATTTCCCTTTTTCTTTTGTTCAATCTACAGTGCAATCAACATCTACTCTATGATGTAATCTGCCGATCGACATTGTGTCGACAACTTCAAGTCTGCTCGCGGTAGATTAGAGTGGATTTACACTGTAGAAAAATAATCTAGAAAGCGAAATCTGCAGATTTAGAGCGATTTCGATACAGACAATTCAATCTACTAATGCTTTAATGATTACCTTCGATTCATCGGAGTGATTCGTGCTGATAACGTATTGAGGAACTGTCGCTGGCGACCAGTCCAATCGATTCCTCTGCTTACGCAAAACAAGATCAATAACAGAAGACAGAAAATAGTAGATTGAAACACAGAGAGGTAAAGAGAACTCTTGGTCTTTTTTTATTGCTTTCTTTCTAGTTCCGTGTACAAAATAGCTAATAGTGTTCTCTATTTATAGTCTAATTGTGAGGTACTCACCATAGGCCAAGACTTCAAATCCAGGCCCAGGCTTCCTAACATGAACCTTGTGTCATCATCCACGTCACTGAGCGTATAATGGCCCTGACCTACCATTGTGCAGGGCTGCATGTTAACAAGATCGGGGAATTACAGCTGTGAACATGCAGTAAGTTAATGGCTGCGTTCCAAACAGGTTCTGTTTTCAAACTAGAAATCATTTAAAATATATTGATTTTTAACGTGATTTTTTCTTTTTTACATTATACATGAAGATATGACGTTTTTATTTTATTTTAATTAAATATTTTAGAAAAACTAATAACTATTATAATGTCACAACACTTTTGGATTGAACCAACGAGTAAGGGCCTGTTTGACAGAGCTCCATCAGCTCCAGATTCACCTAAAAGGTGGATCTGGAGCTGGATTCACCGTGGAGCAGCTCCATCGTGGATCTGGGATTCGTCAAAGTGTTTGGTACAGCTCCACCTCCCTCTCTATCTCACTTCCACCTGGGCCCCACGCGTCAGGGGGCAAAATGAAAAAAAAGAGGCACGGACACGCACGGAGGCGCGGCAGCGGCCGGCGGGCCCGGCCGGCGCAGGCGCAGGCGAGGCGGAGAAGAGGAGGAGGCGGCGCATGCCCGGGGGAAGTGGTGCGGGCCCGGGGGAGGCGGCGCCGGTCCGGGAGGAGGCGAAGGCGGAGGCGGGGGAGGCGGTGTTGGCCCGGGGGCAGGTTGACGCGGGGGAGGCGGCGCCGGCCCGGGGGGAGGCGGACGCGGGGGAGGCGGCGCCGGCCCGGGAGGAGGCGGAGGCGGAGGTGGGGGAGGCGGGGGAGGTGGTGTTGGCCCGGGGGCAGGCGGACGCGGGGGAGGCGGCGCCGGCCCGGGAGGAGGTGGGGGAGGCGGCGCCGGCCCAGGAGGAGCGCGGAGGCCCGGGAGGAGACCGCGGCGGTGGAGGGAGAAGGCGGAGGAGGCTGCGGTGGAGGAGGGAGGCGGAGGAGGCTGCGGTGGAGGAGGGAGGCGGAGGCCCGGGAGGAGGCGGGGGAGGCGCGACGCGAGAAAAAGAAAAGGTTGAACCGTTTTTTTTGTGTAACCAGTGGCAGTGGTGGGTAATTTTCCCAACTCCACCAAATTTGAGTTGGTGGAGCACCCCAAGGGTGCTCCACCAAATCCATGAATCTGGGGGTAGATCCACTGTTTTCGTGGAGCAGATCCATGGTGGAGCTGCTGGAACTAGAAGTGTTTGGCTGGTAAAATTGAATCTGGATCTGATTTTTGTGAATCTGGAGCTGGTGGAGCTCTGCCAAACAGGCCCTAAGATACTTAGATCTCCACGTAGACAAAATCTAGAAACGACGGCGCAGCCCATGCCCTTCATCCGACCACTTTCCAAACCATCGTCACCTTGGTCTAAAGATAAGACAAAGAACCCATCGTCGTCTAGAAGCCGAGATCAACTAGTAGATGACAACTCACAGGGTGATTAAAACCAGCAGTAGTAATTAAATGAGGTTAGTTGTAATTAACCATCCCGGGGAGCTTCCAGATCGGACAAGAAAATGATCGATTGCGCGCTTACCGTGGGCGATGACGCCTTTCGCGCTTGTCCCCCCCGGCCCCATCCCGCCCGTCTCTTCCAGAACACAAGAAAAGCGAAGGCGCGAAGCCCTGAGCGCTATATAAGCACGGCCCCGTGGCGACACGCTTGCGTCCGGACTCGTAAGTGCAAGGAGCAGCTAAACTTACGTAGCATCCATCGATCACTTTCTGGTGGCGCTAGCATCGACCGGAGATGAGCTCGGTGTGCGCGAGGCCCGTGGGGTACTTCGGTGGGGTGAGGTGCCAGGGGCCGAGGGCGCGGGTGAGGGTGTCGGCTGTGGCGGTGGCGGCGCCGGAGCGGGCGGCGACGATGTACGAGGTGCTGGCGGTGGAGGAGACGGCGGGGCCGGAGGAGATTAAGGCGGCGTACAGGCGCGCCGCGCGGCGGTGGCACCCGGACGCGTGCGCGGGCGGCGCCGACCGGTTCATGCGGGCGCGGGAGGCCTACGAGGTGCTGTCGGACCCCGAGCGCAGGCGGGGCTACGACATCCAGCTGCGATGCGGCGGGGGCTCCCGCGCGGCGCGCCGCGCCGGGTTCGCCGACTGGGAGGCGCAGCTGACCGGGCTGCAGTGGCGCGCGGCGGCGCGCGGCAGGGAGACGTGGGGGACCAGGATGCGCCGCGCGGCCGCGCAGCCGTCGTCGTACTAGCTAGTCCAATCTCGGCGGTTTTTTATATATATATTTGCCTTCTTTCTTTTTTTTTTCTTTTCGCTGTGAGCTTCGTGTGGTTGGTGAAACTGTTTCACGCGTATCTGCAGCGTTTATTTTCGCACTACTGTTTGGGAATGTACAGGAACGGCGAGTACGGTGTTCAAAGGCAAATATCTTTTGCTGTTCGGAATGATTTAAAAGTTGTTTTATACTTGTACTGTCTACATTAACTAATTTTTAAATAGTATATATTTTTAAAGTGAGATTAATAGAAAGATTATAGTAAAAAATATACGGAGTTTAACCATACCAACTAAAATCATATACAACTAAAATTTAAATATTTAAATTATAAGCCATTAGCTAAAAAAAACCGGTTCAAAAGTAAATATTTGGGTGTTTGATACGGTCACTTTTTTAAGTGGTAGACCGAAGGTTCCCTTAGGCTTTCCCGCTCTCTTTCCAGGTTTGGTTCCCTCTTAGGAAAACAGTGGGTAATTAACCTCTTCTTAGGCATCCTAAACAACCAGAGTAAAAAAAGCTATGTACTATACATATAACATTCCAGTAGTGGCGGATCCAGGAAAATTTTTTGGAGGGGCTGAAGTACCTTCAGCTCGACCTCAGCCCCTGCTGTATTATACATCCATGCTAAAAATTTATGGGGGGGCTCCAGGGGGCTCTAAGGGTCCGGTAGCGGTAGGGGGGCTCGAGCCCCCCCCCGCCCCACCGCTGGATCCGCCCCTGCATTCCAGTAAGGTCACTCTAAAAAAGCTTAGATGGCCCACACTTAAAGCTATGTACAAGAGCAAAAGAAGGATGTGCACGTGCAAAATAAATAAGTAAAAACCATACATGAAAAAAAAGAAGAAAAAGTGGCACTCGGTAAGAAAGAAAAGGATAAACCAAAAAGATATGACCTATTCTAACTGCACGCTTCTCAGCAATGTGTGTTTTGCATCATTGAAATTTTTGCTAGAATCGCCAATCGATGTGGTGGATTCTAGCTCTGTTCCTTTTGGCTTTTGGCTTCGTCGGAAGTCAAAAAACCAACTGTTGAAATGAGGTGGTCTCTTGAAGCAAATTCTCCAAAGAGCTTCCCAAGCATAGAATAGTGTGTGTCATCTATATCTATATCGACATCTCTACTGTCTACTGTCATGTCGAAAAGCGTAGACAAAAGCCATCATTCGTAGCCTAAAAGAACACCCTTCTAACTAAAGTTGAACTATATCAATAGTTAAATATAGGATAGTTGACTACATTAGCCAAGAAAAAAGAGAAATATTATAGAAATTCTCCGAAAAATAATAATAAAATATTTAGCCCTTAATTTGATGGACCCTAATTTTGTTTAGAAATCCATAACCGATGGATGTTACTTGATAAATGCGAATAATTGCTATAAATTCTAAAAAAAGAAAAATCGTCTAGCTCTTAATTAGTGTCGACTCTTCTTATGATTAACAAATTATAATCAATGATTTTTCTTAATAAATGGAGGTGTGCATGAAGTTAATTTTCTCCGTGGTATGCATGCATACATAGTTGAAAAACTCTTGTATGAAATAGGATGCAAGATGGTAGAGATTGAATTGAACTTAAGTGATCCACGTACAGACACGAATTTGCCTACAATATCTATTATAATTTGTATTTTTGATTGTATTATATGGATACAACTATTATCTCTATTATTGGATATGCCAATTAAAAATTATAAAGAACAAGTATTTCCTCCCAATAATATAATATATATATCACAAGTATTTTAACGTATGGTACTATACATTAATATCACAAATCAAATCAATTCTACAAACATGGAAATTAAATTGAATTGATAACATTCTAAAATTCTAATATTTGAATTCTTGTCATATGATATGCAACCCATTATTTTACGTATATAGTTCCTCTATTATCCATCACATATACCTCTAAACTAATTAAATATACACTAATGAAGTTGATTTTCACTGTGGTAGTTACTTTAAACAAAGAAGTACCTCATTAGACATTCTACATTCTAGAGAATCAGACTAAAAAACCTGGTTGCAAAGTACAAACGTTGTTCCTATGAAGAGCTTTTCAGTAGGCATGAAGTACTCATTACTTTTTTTGTGAGTATAGTAGTATTGAGAAAAATAAGTACTCCTTATTTTTTGTGAGTATAGTAGTACTGACAAAAATAAGATAAATTTTGGGCCCAATATCTACTAATGTTAGCACCACCACACCTGCCTTTGCCGTTTAGAGCAAAGGGACCAAAAGGTGCATTGACAGCAAAAGTGCAAAACCAACAAGATATTAATACAATTTTTTTTAAAAAAAAGGAGAAGAGATATTAGTACATGCATTCCTGGCAGTGCACCACTTCAATAATTTGGACTAGAATCCTTCTCGGATCAATCGGGAAAACGGATCCAGTATATTAAGTTAGTTCAAGTCCATAAAATGGAAATAGGAATACACACATTTCATACACCAACACAATCTTAATACCTACTAAATATCTCTACATTGAACCCCATCAGATAATATATTTCCCATCTCATCATTTGACTGCGGTGCACGGTGCACCGGAAAATATGTACGAAGAGCAACATCCAATCCGAGCCTCCGAAAAACGCCCTTCACGATTTTCCTCCTGGGTGTATATAAGGTCACTGAACCGAAGGAACGCTCTTCTGAAAAGTCCAAGCCGCGTATTAGTGCCACAGAGCCATATCATTTCTCCATCGAAGCCTTTCTCTACGCAAAAGGATTTCCAGTTGATACAGCGCCCAATGTCATGTTCCTGAAATCAAACAACAACGTTGATTTCAGCAAATAGACTGAATAGGGGTTAATGCCTCCTAAGCTGAGCAAGAGCAACTTACCTCAACGGAGAATTCGGGACCTGCTCCACCAGGCATGGTAGTCCACCTGAATATGCATAAGTTGTTAAAATCAGATGTTCTTGATGTACGCAGCAACAAGGTGGCCATATGTAGATGCTAGTCAGTAAACCTCACCATGTGATCCGGATGGAACATAAGTGGAAGTACTGTTGGAGAACCATGTTTCAGGCAAACCATCAAGGAATGAAGCTGGTAGGTCTAGATTAGGCAAAGCCGCTTGCAATGCACTCATGTCTGTGAACTGCAAAATGAAGCGCAGTTGAGAAAATTGGTGGTAAAATGGGTGGCCATGCTGTCCAGCACTGGGATACAACATACAGGGTAAGATAAAACGATATCTTAAGACCACTTATGAATCTTTTTTAGGTTATGACGAGTATAGGCAAATCGAACATTATTCTCACACAAACAGATTATTTGGTTCACAGTACTGGAACACAGGTAAAAATGGTTTGAGAATCTGTACTGGCAACGAGGTCACATCTGGTCCGCAACGATCTTCCAAACCCTAGTCGCATCCAAATTTGCTTATGTAGCACTTAGATGTGACTAGTACAAGTACCAGTTGACTCAAAATCAATGGAACCTCTAGAAGGTGAATGACGTGTTCAGAGCTTTTGTGATCACCAGCATGTCGGACAAATACACTGATTGACTGAGTGACATTTGTACTAAACAGGGTATTACATATGTTCTAGGATGAACCAATATATCTGTTAGACACAATAATGATGTCCCCACTCATATTGGGCATGGGCATGACTCCATGTAGTGGCAAATGTATCAAGGGAGTTTCACACTATTTCTGGTTACAGAGGGTGCGTTCTTTTTTACTATGGCTTATGGTTTTTAGCTCTACCGTAAGTGCTTATACGAACGAACAGAATGCCGATAAGCTGCTTTGAAAAAGCTATCCCTAATAACCCGCTTTGAAACGGTGACGGAGAAGTCGTTCCATTTGTTTGTTTGAGAGAAACTATAAGCTGAAAAGATGGAGCCAAAGATTCTTCAAGGCATAGCAGCCACAACAGTGAGTCAATGAAATGCTTTACTGACACGTTTTAGAATTTGCAAGGGACCAGTTAAAGGACCCAATAGCCGAGAGAAACCTATTTGTGCAAGGCAAGCTAACTAATGAATTAAACAGTTTTGTTGACATCTCCTATCTGTAGTCAACCATTATGTTTGAGGTGCATTAATTCAAGCAAGACAACCATTACAATGAAGAAATATGCATGATTCATTCCTTAAGGAAAGATGATCCATATGCATATACTTTTAGCAGGTGCTACTACTTCAAAAAATGCCGTGTTTTTGCATCTATATTGGATCATACTAGTGTTGTGTCAGTCTCCATGCAACCAATGTTATGCTCCTCAAAACTGCGCCTAGGTATCTAAAGTACCATGTGAGAAGATTTAAGGTATTGTTGTGATGAACCATTGTTAGTTTGGAAGAGTAAAAATTTAGAATCCACAAATTTGCAGATTTTCTAGATAGCTTGCAGAGGCGGCCGTCTGACCGGCCAATTTGTGTTGCTTCGACTGAAATGGATGATTTTGAGAAATTTGAGTCATGAGATGATTTGGTTTGACCTAAATCTGTGCATATGTGTGACATAATGCATGTTTCAGTTAACGTAGGTCAAGTTATGAAGAACTTATGCTGGAAAACGATTTCTTGGTCTTTGGATGTGTAGTGACGCTTGAAGTCAACTATGGTCAACAACGAGCATCGAGGCTACGCTCATAAAGGAGCCGAGACCCAGAAATGTTGGGTAAGATGGTTGAGCTCAAGCATGGGACAAGGAAGGTGGAAAATGTTAAAGGAAAATTTGAACGACAGGTTGCATCATGTGTCCTGGCCAATCCAAGTGAGGAGTGGTCCAGTGAAATACAAAACGAGAGACTTGCCGATGCTTGGTAAGTCAGTGGTGCATCTATATGTGGCAAGCATGACGATTGTTTGAAAGAGAAGATGAAAACCGGGTCAAAGAAGAGTATTTGGTAAGTTGACCAAAATACCAGAAATTTCCTTGGATCAAAACCATGGCACTTGGAAAGACGATTTAGGTCATGAAGAAGCTGAGAATATCAAGTTAGATCAAAGGCTAAGTGCTTAGTAGATTTAGGTTTATGTGCTTTAAAAAGTATGCATAAGTGTAGTGTGTGAGTAAAACCCGTGTTATGTGGGGTTAACGGATTTATCCCATTGTACTAACTGAATAATATTTATTAGGTTAGATGGGACTAATTACCTTGTCTATTTAATGGGTAGGGATGGAGACTTGCAAGTTAACCATCCAACCATCTAAGTTTTCCTCATTGGAGCCAAGTGTTCTAATATTAGGGTTTGAAAAGTGTGAGTGATGTGGTGTGCTCTCTTGTCCTCCAGGTGGACTGGCTATAAAACCTTTATCCTCAAGTAGTAATATATCAACTTTATTCATCTATCATTGATCCCTTTTATTTTGGTTGATTTGTTCTTGTTTTGGCTGGTTTTGATCTTGCTGGATGCTAAGAATGAATAAGTAACAGAGATATACCTTATAAATTAATCCACATCTATCTAGACATCAAGTTTGACATGTTCTTGAAATTGCCTAGATTTTGTCTATTTTGGCCTCTCCGAGTGATTTCTTGATCCAGTTATTTTTGCCTTAATTCATTGGGTATTATAGCTTGCTGTAACATGTGAGAATATATCTAGAACTATCTTGGCCATTATTTACCCATGAGCAAGTCATGTTCACCGCTTTGTTTTTGCCCAGTTTTTTTTGCAACCTTCATTCAAACGGAAAAAAGTCAAAACTTTGATAACGATTTTCTTGATCATTGATTGAAATAGATTCCTGACATGCTAGAGAAGGTGCATACCAAAATTTAAGTGATCTAGAGTTTTGGTTTGAGTGTTTGCCTAATTTGTGGTTTTGACCTGGTTTTGATGCAACAGAACTTCACGAACTAAAAGATCCCAATTCTCTTAAGTTCTTTCAATTTTTTGGTTGGTATAGGTTCCTAAGGTCATGATCTAATCTTGGTTCATGTTTCAAGTCTTTTGGATCTACGGATCAAAAATTAAATGAATTTTCGGATTTGAAATAGTGCTATTTTACTGTTCACCAAGCTGATTTTACAGTAGCGCAGTGAATTTTTGGAATTTTAGTATCTTAATCTCCATAGCTTCTCATAGCTATTGGAGTGACGAATGATGAATACTTGGAGAAAATTTGAAGATACTATTCACCCCCTCTGTTGCCAATCCGGTCCTACAATATCATTGGGTAAAGTTCAGTGCCGAATCCAACAGGGCTCAAGGCCCCCCTAGCTTGGCACCGGTACTAGTGTTGTGTGCTCAATGATGAGTGATACTAACAAGTGTCTTAACATAACACGTCAGTTGGAAAGGGACGGAGGATCTTCAATCACTTGATTGATATATATTCAATTTCTAAGTGCACAACACCACCTGAAGCTACAAGCCACAGAGCATGGGTACCGGGGGCTTATTTATACGTTTTGGGGGTGCACTTTCCATTAGCAAGGTACTTTCATTGCATTTCATTTTTTTGTTTGCTTATTTTCTATTCATATATGAATTTGGATTGCACAAGACTTTGCTTGCTATGTTTGTCTCAATTAAGCTTAGTTGTTTGAGTCTCTCTTCATTTTCATCCTGGCTTTGCCACTGGTAAAGTCCACAATGATTTGCTAAGGCTCCTTGAAACACATGAGAAAACTATCAACTTTCTGAATCCCTAATACTCAATGTGGTATTGCACATCACCAAAGTATTAACCAGAGTTCGGTTTACCGGCGGTTACCGGCCGGTAACCGCCGGTAACCGGATGTACCGGCTGCAACCGGTAATTTAAAAACCGCCCGAAATATGAAATTCAAAAATTTGAATTTGTAGATGCACTGTAGCCTCCATTGGATGCTTACTAGTCAGATTGGGAGCATATGGGGTCCATGGGGCTGTTGGTTTTGCTTTTGCTTGTTGTTTTCTCACTTTTTGCATGTGGGAGACAAAAGGGGAGGGTGCAGCCTGGCTGGCAGCAGCATTTGGGAGCCTGGGACTTGTATTATTGAGTTGAGGGCAGCAGGGAGCAGCAAGCAATAGCAGCAGCACGCAGCAAGCAACGCAGCAGCAGCAAGCCAAGAAAATTTGAGGTGAGGCTTCTAAAAATTCTGTATTTTGTTAGCAATTTGTTGTCTTTGTTGTCCTTGAATTCCTTATGTGCCATGCATGCCTTGAGATCTCCATAATTGATGGCTTGAGATGCTTATATAAATTTGTAATGGTTACATCTTCATTACTTCCCATGTAAGATATTTGGGTGAAAATGTGTTATAAAGATTACGTACTAGATAGATGAACTACTTTAAGAAATAATCTTTTCACAGTGAGCAAACAAACTCTTCCTCCTTCTTTTATGTGTACAACACTTGCAAGTTGCAACAACACAAGGAATTGGAGCAGATAAAACATTTGAAAGGATTTTGTAAGCTTAGATCAGGTCCAATGTTGCCTAGAGCACATTCGAAGTTTTCATGCAATAGAAATGTAGAGTTACCTATATAGAAGCATATGATCATCCTTGATAGAGCACATACTTGCCTTGCCTTTCTTTGTACAGAAGCATATGATCCTCTTGTTTATTACTGATATATGTTTTTGTTGCTGCATGATATTGTAGTTGATGGCTGGTAGAAGTATCAATGTTTGGGACCATGGAGAAAGACTTGGAGGTGCTGGTTGGAAGTGCAGATATTGTAAGCTTACGAAGTTAGGCGGAGGTGTGACACGTCTGAAAGAACATCTTGCTGGGAAGCATGGGGATGTTATTCCTTGCAGTGGGGTTCCGGCGGAAGTGAGAAGGCTCATGCTAGCAAGTATAGAAGAAACGAAGGCGAAGAGGAAGTCTATTAGAGATGAGCGCCTGAGAATAGAGCAAGTTGCTTCAGAGCCTGTAGTGCGTGGTCCATCACGTGAAGATGCCTTTGATGATGATGAGGAAAAACAGATGGAATGGGCTCGGCGAGAGTCGTTGGAGTTGCACCAGCTCGAGCAGAGGGCAAGAGCCCGGGGTGTGACATTTGAACATGGTGGAGGTAGTGGAAGTGCTACAGGAAGGGGTACAGGAAGAAATGCTCTTTCGAGGATGTTTGGTAGGTCGCAGTCTATGAGAGTTGATTCTGATATTTTGCGCAGTCGGGCACCCGTCCAACCCCGCATTGACACAACTCTTAAGAAAGAAGTAAAGTCAAAACTCGGAAAAGTTTGGGCTAAGTGGTTCCATAGTAATGACATTCCTGGAAATAAGGCAGAGTGTCCTTATTTTCGTGCTGCCATCAAGGTTACACAAGAACTTGGTGAAGGTGTTGCGTCACCTAGAGGGCATGAAATTGATGGGCCATACCTTGATGGTAATGAGCTGGAGATAAAGCAGTATGTACAGGAGTTCAAAGATGATTGGAGCATATATGGAGTATCCATCATGTGTGATTTTTGGACAGGACCTACCCAGATGAGTATAATTAACTTCATGTTGTACTGCAATGGAAGAATATTTTTTCATAAGTCAGTGAATGCGACCGGTGACGTACAAAATGCAGACTTTTTGTATCGTGAGATCCGTAAAGTTGTTGAAGAAATTGGAGTTAAATATGTTATGCAGATTGTCACTGATAATGGTGTAAACTACAAGAAAGCATGTCAACTGGTGATTGAAGAACATCCAAGGCTAGTCTGGCAGCCCTGTGCAGCGCATGCTGTGAACCTCATGTTGAAGGACATCGGCCAGTTCAACGAGGTTGCTGCAGTTGTCAAGGCGACCAAGAGGATTTGCAGGTTCCTATACAACCACAATCGCCTGCATAATGAAATGAGACAACAAATTGGAGGAGAGATAGTTCGTCCAAACGCCACAAGGTTTGGAACGACATTTGTTTTCTTGAAGAGTTTTTGGGATAGAAAAGACAAGTTCATGAAGTGGATGGTATCAGATGTATGGAGCTCCAACCATTTGTCTATGACCGAAGAAGGATAATACATGTATTCCTGTCTCACAAGTAGACAATGGTGGTCTAGTATGGATTGGGTCATTAAAGTGGTACAACCAATTTATCGAGTACTGAGATTTGCAGACCAGCAGAAACCTGCAACAGTGGCAGGACTGGTTGCAAAAACATATGAACTTCAATTTGAACTTAAAGAGGTGTTAAAAGATGATGATGCTACCTACAATCGTATTATGGAGGTTGTTAATAGAAGAATTGTAATGTTGAAGCAACGCACCTACATCGTTCCAGGCAAGTACATACTTTTGTAAATCATAACACATTCTGTTGCATATTTGTTACATTTTGTCTAATATACTATGTGTGTTTGAACAGCATCGTTGCTTGACCCACAAAGCCACAGACTATATGATTTGGGGAAGAATACAACCCTCGTCAATGCACTGACAAAAGCAATTCAAAGAATAGCCGACACACCTGAGGATGCAGTGCAGACTCTAGTCGAGATAGAGTATTATCGTAACCGACAAGGCCTATTTGCTTCAAACGAGGCTTACCTTGCTACTAGTCGTATGAGTGCAGGTATGTTCAACATATATTTGAAATACATCAAAATCAACAATCAGTGTTCAACATATTTTTCATGTGACTTGCAGCTGCATGGTGGATGACGTTTGGAGCGGAGACAGAAACACTACAAAAATATGCTTTGCGGATTGTCTCACAATGTGTTTCCTCAAGTGGATGTGAACGTAATTGGAGCACATTTGCTTTAGTGCACACCCAATTGAGGAACCGTCTTGGATACAAGAAATTGCATAAGCTTGTATATGTCCACTACAATCTAAGACTTCGATTGCAGGAGCATGAGATTAGGAATGAAGATAGGGATGTAGATCCTTTTGGAGATCTCATTAATGCCACCATGTATGACAGCGCAAACCCAATCCATGAGTGGCTTGACAGCTCCATGAGCCACTCAGAGCCTCTGCTAGATGAGGAAGGTG
Source organism: Dendrocalamus latiflorus (assembly GCA_017311315.1). Lineage (NCBI taxonomy): Eukaryota > Viridiplantae > Streptophyta > Magnoliopsida > Poales > Poaceae > Dendrocalamus > Dendrocalamus latiflorus. The sequence continues at coordinate 38,570,750 of CM029611.1, forward strand.
AGCCCTCTATGCCATCTACAGTTGTAGTTAATGCCATATCTGAGCATGAACTTGACAAGGCACTTGATGATCAACCGTTGAAGCAATGGACTCAGAAAACTATTGGCAAGTCTCATGTTACAAAAAGAAAAGCTTGTAGCCAACCAACTGAAAAATTGGCTCGAGACTTTGGCTCACTTACACAAACAAAGAAATAAGCGGTTGGTAAGAAGAAGAAAAAAGGCATCGATGAGGATATTGTGAGAAGTGATGAAGAGACAGAAACTCCAACATCTGATGCAGTAGAGTACCAAGAGTCTGACGATAGTTCCTCTTCGTCATCTGATGATGGTACTGATGGTGGGACATCTCACGATGGGGTACAAGGCCAACAAGACACATGTCAACCATTGGAATTCACCTGTGAGAAAACTTTCACACATGCTACCCAGGATGAAGACCATGGTTGTCACGAATCAGGAAGATTCAAAACGACCTACACAAGGGGTAAGGACCGCCAACGAGATCATCCTCAACCAAAAGACTCTTCTTCCTACGCATCATGTGGTAGCTCAACATCTTTGCCGACTTATGAGCGTCGAGATGCCAACTTACTATCTTCTGCTGATGATTCTCATTCATCATCGGACATCTCTTATCCTCCCAATGCAAGATTTGTTTACCAGTGGGTGGAACCTGTATACTATCAACAAATTTATACTCATTGGGTACAACATGTTCATCCCACATACACTTGGGATCAATATAAAGTCCACTTGGCTCATAATGAAGGACTTGTTCTCATTGATAACAATGAGTACCTTTCACAACCTTCACGTTTCTCAACAATGTATTGGTACGAATTGATCCTTCATTAGTGTTTTCACTTTTTAGTATACTACTCAAGTTAGCATTCATTACTACTAACTTGTGTTTTTATTATTTCAGATGTAACACAACACTACAACGAGAGGGCTTCACCACATAGTCAACACCAAGTTGAATTTATTCAGATGAGGACCCTTTTTGAATGAGGTTCAGTTCTTTTTTACCATGGATATGCCAATTTAGAAGGTTTTGTTATATGCGAAACATCTCAATTGCTTTTGGCCTCATAGTTACAAGAAAATGCTTCAACTTTCAATTTACGGCAACAATTAGTTTGATGTAGTCTTATGCGGGTTTTACTTGTTATAAAAAACTTAAGCTTTTGCCAAAATATCCACCCATAACTTTCAATTTACGGCAAAAAAAAGTGGAGCTCCAACTTCCATACAAATTCCACCGGTTTTCCGGGTTTTTGACCGGTAAAACCGGTAACCGGCCCGGTTACCGGCCGCCTCCCGCCTCGACAAAAAAAACGTTTGCCAAATTTCTTCCGGTTTTACACCGGGATTTCCGGTTACCGGCCGGTTACCGGTACCGCCCGGCGACCGGGATTCTCTCCGGAACTGGTTTTTCGAACCTTGGTATTAACCATCCAAATTCTATTCCACAAGTATTGACGGTATATAGGTATATCTTTTGTAATTGGGTCTAAAGAATTGGTACTGACAGCAATTGCACTACCCTACATAATAATTTACAGGCTAACGTGAGTGAACAAAAACCATTATTAACCACTTTCTAACATACAACATTTTCCCACATTGAAATAGAATAGATGAGACGAATAATGTTACATGTATTATCCACAAAATGACCAACAATCAACTGTCTGGAAAACAGGGAACAAAGAAACAACTCTGCTAGCCTATTTGTTGCTTTCGTTAGCACTTGTTACATCTAATGCAAGGAAGAAACGACATACCATATCTTGAGCCTCTCTATCAGTGTCAAATGGAAGATTGAATGGATTTAATGTATTTTGATCATTAGAGGCTCCTTCCTGTAAATCATAGTTAATATGTAATCCAAAATCATTTCAAAGAACAACAATGGTATGCACAAATGCTAAAGGGCGCAAAAAAGTACAAAAGCTTTACCTCTGAAGGAATAACAGATAATGGAGATGGCTCTAGGAAAGCAGCAAATGGTGCATTAGGAGCTAATCCATCCATGACAAGTTTCTGGGAATCATCATTATGAGATTCCTACATGAAAATAATTATAAGATTAGATTGTTTAGAGATCATGTAAAATTGAAGAGGAAAAAGTGTTACCTTTGAAGCTATAGAGCAAGTAAATGGATTGCTTGTTGTAAGGGAAACATTATCCACATTTTCATGCTCATTAGTTTGCGGCTGAGCACTGGACAGATTATGAGCCATGATCCCACTTACATCATCAAATGAATGCCAGAGCTGCAAATACACAACAAGTGATGGTATGAAAGTTCTGGAGAAGCACTTAAAGACTAAGAAGTCAAAATACCAGAAAAATATTTTAGCAACAGAGAAATAACTATCTTATTCATAAATATCATAGATTCCTCACCTGTGAACTATTTTCATCCATTGGTCCTTTAGGTTCTTGTGGGTTAGAACTCATTAATGATAAATCTCCTCGTGCAGCTTGTTGGGTGTAACCACTGGTGGCATCAAAAGCACTCCAAGGCTGAGAAAATGTGAAGATTTCAATGTAAAATTTTAAGCTCAACAAGGTCAACTTGATAGTGTAACCTCACGGTAGTATAGTACAATAACCCTTTTTATAAAACAAAGTGCTTTTCATGCATTTCCAAAGTATGCAAAAGTACAGTGACCATTTTCAAAAGAATGAACTGCATTTTATTGCATGTATAGGATGACATTAACACATAATAAAGAATTTTTTTAGGGCAATGCAAATGTTCCTCACCTGAGAGTTACTTGCATTAGGGGTTGTGTCTTTACAAGAAGTAACGACAGATAGGTTGGTGACCGAAGCATTATCCTTAGAGGTTTGGAACCATGTTGGTTGATCATTAGGTTCGAACGAAAATAAATCATGACTCAGTGCTTGTTTAGCTTTGACTGTGGCAGCAACACCAGAGAGCCCAGTGACTCCAGGTTGTTTTTCTTCTGGAGGTGTATCAAATGTAGCCCACCCAGCATTGTCCACCGATGGAGCTGCTGGTGGCACTCTATCGGCAGATGGAGTCATGGGAGGTATATTAGCAAAAAAATCTACAGGTAGATCCAAACCAGTTACAGGTTGCTGCTGCACAACTGGCTCATTAAAGAGATCTTCCTTTGCAGCATTAACAACATCAGAGAAGGCTATAAAACTTGGAGCAATAGAGTTCTTGGTTTGCTGAGTTCCGTGAGCATTATCTGACTCAAATAGCATATCTGCTAAGCTTGGCTTGCCTGATTTAAGAGATGTCGAATCTATGTTCCCTGTTGATACAGCTCTCTGCATGAAGAGGTTTAAACTTATTAAATAGTTTCACTGGATGCAACAAGAAAGGAAAATTAGTTATTTTCGAGAATGACATGTGCACAACCTGAGATTGAGTGATTCCATTAGAAGTCTGAATATTTGTTTGATCTGGTTGCACAGGGCTGAAGCACCCAATATCAAGGAAATTTGGTGATTGGGGTGCAATTTTAAACATATCACTCATGCTTGACCCTGAGCAATCCGAAGTCCTTGATACACAACTCTCATTGGAAAATCGGCCTTCAGACATTCTCTCATGCAGGCTATGTGGACTGTAAGCAAATCCAGACATCTTCCCATCAAGCCCCCGATCTGAACCAGGTTTCCTAGTTAACATCGCTGATTGTTTGCCATTGCGTCTTTCTTCATATTGATAATCATAAGGAGGGCTCTGAGAAAACGAATGGTAGGAATTAGCCCTTCTGTGTTCTTCTTCGTGGAATTTTTGGTTCTGCATAGATGGAACAGAATGTACTTCAGAAAGATTCATTGTTGCAACATATGTTTGGGAAAGGGAAACTACAAGAAAACTGTCTTTTATGGAATAAAACATAAATGAAATTTGATCACAGATAACACCTGCATAAGTATTCAATGACATCTACATATATTACAGCAGATTTGCCAAAGCTTGTGCCAATTAAAATTCCGGACTGATAAAAACACAATTTTCAGGCAGACTAACAATTACGTGTTGACAATAGAAAGACCATGTGAGAAGATCCATGGATTATTAGTGATGAACAACTGGCATATTTGGGGAGGATTTTGATTTTGCGAGAGTTGGCAAAATTCAGTTTTGCTATCTGTCAAGGACGGTCTGATCGGCATGCAACTACGGTCAAACCAGTGTGCGCCAGGTGGTCTGACTAGCCAGGGTTGGCGGTTTGACCACCAATGCGGTGTGACCAGACTATGGCCTGGTTTGACCAGGGCAGTCCGACCGACATGGGGAGAGCGGTCAGACAAGTGGCTTGAGGGCGGACATGGTTGGGGACACCCTAGACATGTATGAGGTGTGCAGAGAGGTTTTGGAGAGGCCAGACATGTCTGAAATACCCAAGATATGTGTTAGACAACCAGTCGCTGCCCATATAGGCGCATGGGCTGTTGGCCTATTATGGCTATTATAGATTGATTGATCTTATAATAGGCAAGGAGATCCGACGGTGGTCATACTTCTATAAACCAACCCTAGGTCTTCCTTGCCTATATATGTATCCCTGCCTCTTGGCATCATAATCAATCTACAATTCCCGTGCAATTACATTGCTTTCATGGTATCACGAGTCTAGGTTTTTCTTCCGCTGCCCTTCGCGCGCCCCTGTGGCTGCGCCTCCTCCTTGTGCGCCGTCTTCGGCTGCGCTTCCGCTGCCCTTCGCGCCCCTGTGGCTGCGCCTCCTCCCTGCGCGCCGTCTCCGGCTGCGCACCATCCCCAGCCGCCCTCCCCACGCGCGGCCCCTCTTCCTCTGCTTTCCCGATGCCTGGGTCTCCTCCCGCCGCCGATGCTGCTGGCGCCTCTCCCACCGAGGCGGAGCGCGCTCGCGCTGCGGAAGAAGCGCGCGTCCGCGCAACAGAGGAGGAGCGCACGGCGGCTCGCGCCCACGCCGCGGAGGGGGCCCACGCCCGCGTAGCCGAGGCAGAGTGCCTCCGTCGCCAGACCCAGGCCACCCGCGCGGCTGCCCTCCAGCGCGCCAAGGCGGCCGAGCAGGAGGCCGCCGCTGCCGCCCAGGAGCACGACGCGGCCGCGAGGCCCTCGCCTGCGCGGCTCACGAGCGCGAAGCTGCTGAGGCCGCCGCCGCTGTTGACGCCGACGCCTCCGTGCCTGCTGCCGACAACATCGACTACCGGTCGATGCTTGCCGATGGTGGTCCTCGGCAGTCCCTCCACGCTGCCCTCCTAGCACACGAGGCCACCGCCATTATCAATCTGCATGCGCAAGCTGTTGCCGTGCAGAACATTCGGAGTCTCGTCCCCGCCGTCCTCGACATCGACTCCACCAACTACACCCGCTGGCGCCACCAGATGCTGCTCGTCCTTGGGAAGTTCTCCCTGCAACGCCATGTCCTCGCCGACGCCGCTGACCACACCTTCCCGGACTGGGCACGCATGGACTGTGTCGTCTTGACATGGCTCTACAGCACCATCTCCAGCGACCTCGAGGACATCGTCCGGGAGCGCTGCGACACTGCTCGCGCCATCTGGCTCGCCCTGGAAAATCAGTTCCTTGGCAACAGGGAGCAGCGTGCCCTCTATCTGGACGCCACCTTCCGGAACTTCGTCCAGGGCGACCTCTCCATCACCGACTACTGCCGCAAGTTCAAGTCCATGGCCGATGACCTGGGTGACTTGGGCGAGGTCGTCACCGATCGCACGCTCGTCCTCAACATCATCCGCGGTCTTAACGAGCGCTTCGCCTCCATCGGCATGCATCTACAGCGTGGACGCCCGTTCCCCACCTTCCTGGAGGCTCGGACCGACCTCCTGCTTGAAGAGCTCAACATGGCACATCGCTCGGCGCCACCACCCACCGCCCTTCTTGCCTCCGACACCGGCGGCAGTGCTGGTTCTCCCCACCACCCCAACAGCAACACCAGGAACTCGGGCAAGGGTGACAAGCGCGGCTCGCGCGGTGGCAAAGGCAAGGGGCGGCAGTCTGGCGGGTCTGCCCCTAGCCAAGCCAGCGCCCCCTCCTCTGCACCGCAGCAGCAGCAGGCGCAGGCTCCCCCCGGCGGCTCCTGGCCCAGCTTCTACAGGCCCTGGTCCAGCTCCATCAGCATGTGGCCCGGGAATCGGCCTCCCCTGGCCCCTCTGCCGGCTGCCCGTCCTCCACTGCCGGCTCCTGTGCCTCAGCCGCAGGCCTTCGTGGCCGGCGCCCAGGGGCAGTGGCCTGCTCCTCCTCCCGGCTACTACCATCCCATGGCCGGCATGCCGTCATGGGACTCGCAGGCGCTAGCATCTTCTTTCAACACCATGTCGCTGACTCCGCCTCAGCAACATGACTGGATTTTCGACTCCGGTGCCACCTCGCACATGACTTCCGACGCCGGTACTCTCTCTCACACTTCCTCCCCGCGGTATCCTATTCCACCTTCCATTGTTGTCGGTAACGGTTCTTTACTTCCCGTCACCTCTACTGGCACAGCTCACCTTCCCGGTTCCTTGTGTCTTAATAACGTCCTTGTTTCCCCTGGTCTTATTAAGAACCTTATTTCTGTTCGCCAGTTCACTACTGACAACAATTGTTCTGTTGAATTTGACCCCGCTGGTTGTTCTGTGAAGGATCTGCAGTCTCAGAGAGTGATCACCAGGTGCAATAGCTCTGGCCCGTTGTACCCTCTTCGCCTGTCCGACACGCCATCACTTCCCGCTGCACTCCTCGCCAACACCACCGCGTCAACCCTATGGCATCGTCGTCTCGGTCATCCCGGATTTGAGACTTTATCCAAACTCATGGCTTGTCATAAAGACATTAGAACCTCCATATGTCATGCTTGTCAGCTTGGGCGTCATGTTCGCCTTCCTTTTCCTGTGTCAGCATCTCGTGCCTCACATAATTTTGAACTCATACATTGTGATCTGTGGACCTCACCAGTTCCTAGTGTATCGGGTTTCAAATATTACTTGGTCATTCTTGATGATTGCTCCCATTACATGTGGACGTTTCCTTTGCGCCTTAAGTCTGACACATTTGCAACTCTGTCTAATTTCTTTACTCTTGTTTCCACACAGTTTGGTCTCACCGTCAAGTCCGTCTAGTGCGACAATGGGCGTGAGTTTGACAACTCCAGCACCCGCACCTTTTTCCTCACCCACGGCACTCACCTCCGCATGTCATGCCCCTACACATCTGCTCAGAATGGGAAGGCTGAGCGTGCCATTCGCTCCCTCAACAACGTTGTTCGGTCCCTCCTCTTCCAAGCTTGTCTTCCACCTCGCTACTGGGTCGAGGCACTGAACACTGCCACCCTGCTGCTTAACATCCTACCAACCAAGACGCTGCGCACCCACATGCCACATGAAGCCTTGTTTGGCTCCCCGCCCACGTATGATCATCTGCGCGTCTTCGGTTGTCGATGTTACCCCAACCTGTCTGCCACAACTGCCCACAAACTCGCTCCCCGCTCCACTTCGTGTGTCTTCCTTGGCTACTCTGCTCATCATAAAGGATACCGTTGTCTTACACCTCCTCCAATAAGATCATCATCTCCCGCCATGTGATCTTTGACGAGTCCTCCTTTCCTTTTGCCGAGCAGCCCACCACCACCTCCCCTGCGGACTTCGTGTTTCTGGACGCTTTCACTAACCCCGTCCCGGTGCCCATAGGCCCGCCTCGGTCTTTGTTACCTGCAGGTTCATCACCGGCGGCTTCTTTGCCTGCTGCGGCCGGGTCAGCATCTTCACCCGCACAGCCACATGCGGCTGCTCCTGCTGCTCCGATTCCGCCCGCACAGCCACGTGCGGCTACTCCGGCGTTGCCCGCACAGCCACGTGCGGCTGCCCCGGCGTCTCCCGCACAGCCACGTGCGGCCCCTCAGCTGCCGCCGGACCGCACCATTACAAAGGTGTACACTCGGCGTCGCTCACTGCCTCCGGAGCCGGTTTCCTCGTCGCCTATAGCCCCTGCGCCCCTCCCCCAGGGCGCCGTGGCCATTCCCCCTGTGGTCAATCAACACTCCATGACCACCAGGGCGAAACATGGCTTCCGCGTGCCGGCTGCGTTCCATACTGCGCCTTTATCTCCCGTCCCGAAGACATATCGCGCCGCTCTTGCAGATCCAAACTGGCGAGCTGCAATGTTGGATGAACATGCAGCACTTCTACAGAACCACACTTGGGATCTTGTTCCGCGCCCGTCTCGCACAAATGTGGTATCTGGCAAATGGATATTCAAGCACAAGTTCAAGGCTGATGGTTCTCTGGAGCGCTACAAAGCTCGCTGGGTCCTCCGCGGCTTCACTCAGCGCCCAGGTGTTGATTTTGCAGAAACCTTCAGCCCCGTCGTCAAGCCGGCCACCGTGCGGACTGTGCTCTCCCTAGCCCTCTCCCGCAATTGGCCCCTCCGTCAGCTAGATGTGAAGAATGCCTTCTTGCATGGCACTCTAGATGAGACAGTCTACTGCATTCAGCCATCCGGATTTGAGGACTCCACTCATCCGGACTTCGTCTGCCGCCTGAACCGTTCGCTATACGGTCTCAAGCAGGCGCCTCGAGCATGGTACAGCCGGTTTGCAGCCTACTTGATCTCCCTCGGGTTCGTGGAAGCCAAGTCTGACACATCGCTCTTCGTGTTCCACCGCGGTGGCGACACCATCTACCTGCTACTTTATGTGGATGATATTGTCCTCACTGCTTCGTCGACCTCCCTGCTCTGCCGCACCATCACTGCCCTGCAGCAGGAATTCTCGATGAAGGACCTGGGTGACCTCCATCACTTCCTCGGGATGCAGGTTCAGCGGCGCCCTGATGGCCTCTTTCTCTCGCAGCGACAGTACATGCAAGAGATCCTTGACCGCGCGGGCATGGCTCTCTGTAAGCCCTGCTCCACTCCGGTGGATTCCTGTCCCAAGGTTTCAGCGATTGATGGTGACCCGGTCAGCAACACCACCGATTTTCGGAGTTTGGCTGGTGCTCTACAGTACCTCACCTTCACCCGTCCGGACATCTCCTACGCTGTCCAGCAGGTCTGCCTCCACATGCACGATCCTCGAGAGCCTCATCTTGCAGCTCTGAAGCGCATACTGCGGTACATCCGCGGCACTCTTCATCTTGGGCTTCTCCTTCGACCTTCAGCACAGTCTGATCTGGTTGTCTACTCTGATGCTGACTGGGCCGGCTGCCCCGATACTCGCAAGTCCACCTCGGGCTATGCCGTCTTCCTCGGGGACAGCCTCGTCTCCTGGTCCTCCAAGCGCCAGAACACTGTGTCTAGATCCAGCGCCGAAGCAGAGTACCGTGGTGTGGCTAATGCTGTGGCCGAGGCTTCCTGGCTCCGGCAGCTTCTGTGTGAGCTTCACTCTCCACCCCGCCATGCCACCTTGGTCTATTGCGACAACATCAGCGCCGTCTACATGTCTTCTAACTCGGTTCAGCATCAACGCACCAAACACATTGAGATTGACCTTCACTTCGTTCGGGAGCGTGTTGCCATTGGTACTGTCCGCGTTCTTCATGTGCCGACGTCGTCCCAGTATGCCGACATTTTTACCAAGGGTTTGCCTTCGACGGTCTTCCAGGAATTCAGGACCAGTCTGAACGTCTGTGCCGACGCTCCGACTGCGGGGGGTGTTAGACAGCCAGTCGCTGCCCATATAGGCGCATGGGCTGTTGGCCCATTATGGCTATTATAGATTGATTGATCTTATAATAGGCAAGGAGATCCGACGGTGGTCATACTTCTATAAACCAACCCTAGGTCTTCCTTGCCTATATATGTATCCCTGCCTCTTGGCATCATAATCAATCTACAATTCCCGTGCAATTCCATTGCTTTCAATATGTTTGGGGTGTTGATGAAAATGAACACTGAGGTGGTTTGAGTGTGTGTATGGCATGGGTGCCGTTGATTGGTTGTGTTGTATTGCATGATACATTGTTATGACTAACGTGACTCAAATGCATGAAATTTATGCTCAAGATGGTTGATTGATCTTTAGATGTTTAGGTGGCTTAGAGAATGTTATTGGTCAACGACAAAGGACGGGGACTAGGCAGGAGAGCTGAAGTCTTGTGGCGGATGAGGCTATGCAGCTCAAGTGGGAAGTACATAGAAGACAAGGATCGTGAAGAGACGAGTTGGTGCATGTGGTGCACCGAGTGATAAAACCGATGAACATAGAGATGATTTGGGGAATACTGAATGAGTGAAAACGTGACGGCTAGTTATTGGGCACTACAGGCTACGTGTCAAAGTGTACGGAGATGCTTTGATGTGAAGGTGGTAACGGAATCAAGGGAAGATGCCTGGAAGTTTCGTCAAGGGTATTTTAGTAGTTTACCAAAATATCGGGTTTGAGCCTTAGACAAAACCGTGACATAGAGAGGCACAAAGGAGAAGCGATTTAGATCAATATGAGTTGGTTTGGCTAAGTAGATTAATTGCTAAGGTGTTAGCGGGTTGAGATTCAAAGCGTGCGTGAGTGTGTAAAACCCGTGTTAATGGGGTTGACGGGTTTCCCATGTGTTTAGCTGGTTGAGGCCTCCTAAGTGGTGCTGGCTACATAAGGGAGGAGAGGGGAGAGTTAGGGTTGGTGTGGTGAGAGAGACATAGAGAGATTGTCTAGATCTTGAGTAGTTTCTTTTCTTCGTCCCCATATGAGAATAGTTGCGGAAAAGTGGTACTTTGGGAGCACCTTGTGACCATCCATGTACTCGTGAATCACCTACTCTATGAGTAATAGATCAACTCTTTGATATATTCTTAGTATTTCACTTGTTATTTGCTTGGTTTTTCGTGTTCTTGAGCAAGAAATTCGAAATTGTGATCTAGGTGGGCCTTGCCCGAATCTTTGCCTTGATTAAATTAGGATATGTGGGAGTAGATCTGAAAGGTCTCATGTCATAGATCCCCATGAGCAAGAAGTAATTTAGGTTTTTGGGTGTTCTTAAGACCTAGATTTCATTTTCTTCATTTAGTGAACCCGAGCCCAAGAACTTTGTGATTGTTAATTGGTTTAGGATCCTAATAACTTGAACAAGTCTCATGCAAAATTTGAAAGTGTTTGAATGAGATTTGAGTAAGTTATTGAGATTTGATTTTGGACTCGAGAGGTTTTTAAGTCTGGAAACAGGGGACTAGTCAGACCGGCCGGCTCTAGACCTACGGTCAGATTGGTTTGGCGATCAAACCGACTCATCAATGGTAGTCTGACTGGCCCTGTGCTGAAGGTTGCTGATTTTATTGGTTTAGGTCTCTAGCTATGTTTTGTTAAGCGTAGATGGTGTAATCTGAGCTTGGTAACTCCCATAGTCACTTGAGTGAAGATTTTGAATACCGTTAGGGAAGTTTCGAGAATTATTCATCCCGCTTTGATTGCTAGCATCAGTCCTACAAGAAAATTCAACTAACTGTACCTGTCTATCTCTTGGAGGCCTTTCAGAAAATCTCCCGCCAGCATACCTTCTCTCTACATAAACAGTTTTTATGAATTCCCTAAGACTGTCAATGTTGCTGCAACAGTAGTTTTAAGTCAGGGCATGTATCATGTGATGTCCCATTATGTACAAACCAACCAAAGTATGTAGACATGACGACGACTGAGTTATTTACCTGCTATCAGGCAGCCTCATTTGCTGGGCATCGAAGTCCTTCAAAAACGATTCCCTGGCTCGCTGCATCGTTCAGTTTAAGAGTTAGACATGAACCAGAAGGGCATTTCCAAGCTCCAAGCAACAAACAGCCAGCTCGATGGATGGCTTTAATTACCTGGTTCCCACCCTTCTGGAGAGCCTCGACCTCTTGCGTGGTGAACGTCGACATGGACACCGATTTAACACGGTGGGTGAACTCACGGCTACAAGTGTGCCAATGACTCCAATGTGTTAGAACAACAGAAGACAGCAGACTATTGGCATATGCAATGCAGCTAGGTAAGTCAAACCTTCTTGATAAGGAATATAATTGGAATATGCAAGCCATTAATTTGCCACGTATGGGGCTGCTCAACCTCCTAAGCGCTAACCTGAAACCGCGGAACACTACAGCTAAAATTCATCGCTGGATTGGAGAGACGAAGCTTTCCATTTCCACAAATTTGATCGAGACGTGTCCCAACTAGCAACAAGGACCGATCACACATGGATTTAATCATGGAATCCAAATAAACAGAAGCCAAAAAGCAATCACTCACTGGATGCCGCTGCAGGAGATGCAGATGAAGGTCCAGAAGCTCGTGCACACGTACTGCGGCCCCTGGATCAGAGCCACACACACACCCACACAAACAACGAGAGGGTTCAGTAAAACAGCGAGCACCACCCCCAGATCGGAAGCAGCAGCAGCAAGCAAGCAAACCGAGCCGCGGATCGCACGAGACGAGAGCGCGCGGTCAGAGTGGAAACCCTTACCAGCCCGTTGCAGTTGATGCACCTGCGGTTGGGCGGCAGCTTGAGGAGCCCCCTCACGACCCGCTCGTTCCTCTCCTCCTCCTTCCTGGACGCGGCCGCCATCACCTGCGCTTCCAGAGCTCAAAACAACCGGAAGAAGCGATTCGGCCGACGAGAAGCTCGGATTTTCGCGCGGTTCCGGCCCCAGATCGAGACCGGAACCCGGCGACCTCGAAGCGACTCGACTTGATCGGGGAGAGCGGAGAGTGGGAGGTGAGAGCGGACGCCGGAATTGGATCGGTCCCCGTGAAATGGGTGCGCTCTTTGAAGCGGAACGAGGCGTGGTGCTGTGTGCGTTGGCTTGCCCTCTCGTGGTGTTCTTTCCGCCGTTTCCAACTCGGGATGGATCAAGTCGATGGAGAGGTCTGGTATAAGCTGCAACGGCTTCAATTTTGAAAACATGATTAGTGCGCCATTACTTAACGGGAGAACCTGTTTAACACCGCACTGCCGTGTATCGTAACTCCTATCGTTTTGCTCTGTACATCTCGAAACCCGTTTACACATCCTATGCTTGCATCTGCATCGGATAACGTGTTCATGATGCCGGTTTTTCCGAGGCATGACCCACGAGATTCACAATCAACTTGAAAACCAACAACAGGAGGTAATTTTCATTTTATTTACAAGAATAGCATTGACGCTACGGTGGACGACGAAGAAAGTCTACTCCAGTTTCATTTTCTTAGATGGAAGCACGTGTATATGGCGTGTCGATTGATCGAATTGGTGAAGAAACTTTGGCAGTGGACACAGGGAACATGTGCACAGCATGGAAAAAGCCACCGATCAAACGAAGTGGATCCAATTATCCCATCGCTTTGACGTAAACTACGGCAGCACGGACAACATGTGTCGAGACGAACCACCCGGCGGATGATGACCAGATCACCGCAAGCTGCGTGTAGTCGGCTGCTCGGTTCGGGCTGGCTGGCTCAAACGTTGAAGCCGAAGGAAATGCACGAATACGTGCTAAAGAAAACAGGGTAGGAATCGGGTATACTTGTCTAGGTAACATTAGGTTGGCTCGTTCTTTGGCCAATGGCTTCTGGTTGTGTAGTTTTTGTCTGTGTTTTTTAAGATGATATAAACGTCGATGTAAATGACATATATGATTTTAGATTCAAAAGAATGTTTGAAGAAATAATTTCAACAAATTGTTTAGAAAATCTGTCCAATTTATTTTGAAGAAGCTAAAGCTAAAAAAACTGTCAAAAGGAGGGGGCGTTGTCAAAAGGTACGGTCACGCATCTAAATCCAACGGCCGTGGTCCTCGGTGATACACTGACGCTGGATCTGAAGTTCTCTGAGCTGAGCTGTCATCGTTAGATCTCTTAGCATCCAAAGTAGTATATACATCCCTTTGTATCCGATAGCATCCGAAGTGCTAAAGTCAGATATTTAGTTAAAAAAATGTTTAATTTTTTTAATTTTAGCATCAGCTTCTAAAGTTTATTTTAGTACTATATAATTTTGGCTTAGCACTTCTCTATCCATACTAAGAAATTTCTCTATCTTTAGCATGCCATTAACACCTAGAGACGCACGTGCTGTTAGGCATGAACGGAGCTCCTCCAGGTTCGATCTTTGTTTCGAGCCAGCCCACCAAATCGAAGGCCAATGTCATGGATTACGGCCTAGACGAGGTAAGCTCACTGATAGATAGCAAGTCATTTGAGCAATATCTTAATCATTTAGTGTTGTTTTTAATGTTTTACGAGCTACATGATTATTTGGTAATCTTGAGAAGTACACCTTTTGCACCGATCGAGTATCGTTTCTTGACTATGTTGTTACTTCACAGGGCATTGAAGTCGATCAAGCCAAGATTAATGTTATACAGAGTTGGCCGATTCCTAACACGGTCACACAAGTGCGAAGTTTTCTTGGATTGGCTGGATTTTATCGACGCTTTGTCAAGTATCTCAACACCATTACCGCACCATTGAATGAGCTCACCAAGAAGGGTGTGCTTTTCCGTTGGGGTCCTGCACAAGAACAATCATTGAACCTTTTGAGCTCAATTTATATATTTGCAATTTTAGATTGCTTGTGATCTTGTTCTTACGTGTTCTCCGGTTGTATGCAGGAATAGACCTTCATGGTCAGATCAACTGCGTTCTTGTCACGGTTGATAATGAATTGGTGATTAGTTCAGCGATTGTTTAGTTCGTATGTGATGCATTTGTAGCCTAGATCATGAGAGTTGATCATCGTTCAATCGAAATTATCCTTCTCATCGAAAGATCGGGACAACACTAACACATCACCATGCCCCGTGCCTGGCTGGCCGACGCCGAATAGTCGCCCGCTGTCACCCTGGACGCACATCCGCGCCCGTGCTAGGAGCCACCTCAGGCCCATCGCGCTACACCCCGCGCACGAAGCCGACCCAGCAATTGCTCAGCCTCTCCCCACGCCAACTGCCCGCCGTGCTCGACCCCTGCGCCAGGCTGCCCCGCGCCCGACCACCTCTGTGTGCTTTGTAGCTGCTGCTGCCAGAAGCCACATCACCCGGTGGCTAGGGTTAAAAACTCTAGCCACTTGCCTTTTTGGGTCGACAGGTATTTGGGCCAAGCGGGCCGATTTTGGCCCAACAAGAAAAGGGGAAAGATAAAAAATTTGGCAGGCTGCAATTTTGTAGATTAGCCCCTATAGTTTCAGTAAATTAAGAAAATCTACTGAAAATATGAAAATAATTATAAATTTGACCTCGAAGTTTATCAAGAGTTTCCCATAAGAGTGGTCCTCCAGAACAAGGAAGCAGCAGGACACATGGCCAAATGGTCAGTTGAACTTGGGGAGTTCGACCTCCATTTCGTGCCCCGAATGACAATTAAATCCTAGATCTTAGCAGACTTTGTCGCCGAATGGACAAATCATAAACCTGTTCAGGATCCCCAACATTACGCTACCCACGACCAGTGGATGATTTACTTTGATGGGTCGCTTACACTAAGTGGCTTGGGGGCTGGGGTAGTCCTGGAATCTCCTAGGGAAATGACCTTAAAGTATGTCATTCAACTACACTTTTCTGCCACTAATAACGTGGCCAAATATGAAGGTTTGTTGGCTGGCATATGAGCCGCGAAAGCACTTGAGATTTGTCGACTACTCATGAGAGGGGACTCTCAGCTAGTCGTGAATCAAGTTGGCAAAGAGTATCAATACTTGAGTTCGACCATGTCTCAGTACTTGTCAAAAGTCCGTAAGCTTGAGAAGCACTTTTTTGATTTTGAGTTATAGTATATCCCTCGAAAGGACAACTTTCTCACTGACCAGTTGGTTCGAATAGCTTCTTCCCGATCACAAGTACCACTAGTAGTCTTCTTAGAGCAGCTCCAGAAGCTGTCTCTAGACGAAGTACTGGAGACAACTCCTAATGAGACAACATCCCTAGAGTATGAGAATACTTGGATGTCACCCATCTACAATATCTTCAAAAGGGTTTCGTACCCAACGACGTTCTCGAGGCAGATTGTTTATCCTGCCAGGCCAAGATGTATACCTTGGTCGATGGGGTACTCTATAAATGGAATACTCAAGGGGTTCTCATGCGATATATATCGCAGAAAGAAGGATTACTACTCCTTAATGATGTACATAGGGGCATTTGTGGAGCACATGCTTCTGACAGAACGCTAGTAGGTAAGGCCTTTTGACAAGGTTTCTACTGGCCAACAACCATCAATGACGCCAAAGAGTTGGTTAAGAAGTGTGTACAATGCTAGTTTTATAGTAGGCAAATGCACCAACCGGCTCAAGCACTTCAAACAATTCCTTTATCTTGGCCTTTTGTGACCTGGGGTCTTGACATCCTAGGGCCGTTAATAAGAGCACCAGAGGGCTTCGAGTTCCTCTTCGTGGCTATTGATACATTCACAAAATGGATCAAGGCCGAATCGGTGACAGGGATAATAATGGAAGCCGCAAAAAGATTCATGATGAGAAGCGTGATTACTTGATATGGAGTCCCAAGTCGAATGATAACCGATAATGGTAAGCAATTTTTTAGTGCAAAATTCTAAAAATTTTGTGACGAATTAGGTTCCAAACTTTGCTATGCTTCGATCACCCACCCTTAGAATAATAAGGCAGTCAAGTGCACGAATGGCCAAATAATACAAGGAATCAAGACTCGAGTCATCAACCAGCTTATAAAGTGCTCGAAGGCTTGGGTTCAAGAATTACCTTCAGTATTATGGTGAATTCGTACGGCTCCTAGTTGAGTGACAGGAGAGACTCCTTTTCCCTCTAGTTTTTGGGGCCAAAGCCATGCTTCCACCAGAATTAAAAATCTGATTGACAAGAGTTGAGAACTTCAGTGACTCCAACCAAGAGCAACTTTGAGCGGATGACATCTACTTGCTCAAAGAGAAGAGGAATCAAGCTTTAATTCGATTAGCAGTCTACCAACAAATCATGCGTAAATACTATGATCGTATGGTGCAACCTCGTAGCCTTGCTGTAGGTGAATTGGTATTAAGAAAAATTCAATCTCAGTCTGATCAAAACAAACTTTTCTCCAAGTGGGAAGGTCCTTACATCGTGATCGAAGTCACACAACCAGACTCGATATGACTTGCTATGGAAGATGGCCAGATTCTCTCAAGCTCTTGGAATATCGACCAACTATGTAGATTTTATATGTAACATTTCTACTCTTTCAATAAAGCTTTTAGTTTGTTCAAATCTTTATTATCATATGTCCAGTAGAGCTTCTTTTATGTTTGTTCGACCACTTCTAGCACAATCTAATTTGTTTAACTGGTCGGATAAGGGAACAACACTAGCCGAAGTCCCTCCTCTCTGCATGTGGTCCTGCCCACTAGAAGGAGCTTCCTAGTAATGAAACATTCCTGATTCTTGCTATCAGCATAAAACAATTGAGTTGTCTATGAAAATGTTGAATAATGTACGAGAAGGAATTCTGAGTGTTTATCCTCTTATCGTTTATGTCTCTAATTTGATTAACCTGGTCGAAGGGAGGTAACATCACCTAGTCGAAAGCTCTCCTCTCAACACGTGGTCCTGCCCACTAGAAGGAGTTTCATAGTATCGACTTGTTCCTAACTTTTGCTTCCAGCACATGATAATCGGATTCGACAATGATTGTCGATGACTACTCTACTCATTGCATACTACTCTACTCACTTCATACTTTACTCTGTACTATTTCCTTAGTTTATCCATATAAACCAAGTAAATAGTCAGGGGCTAGATAGAGTTACTCATATAACGTTATTTCTTACTCATAAATTATATCTCTTTTATTTTATTTTTTGTCTTACGAGTACTAACTACTCAACAAGATGAATTGCAAGAAAAAGGAAGAAGTCTTTCATCATCCAAAGGTAAGTCTTTACAAAGTTATCATTTTCATGCTATTCTGAAGAGGAAAGAGAGCCAAGTTGCATCTCTTCAGCAATATTTTGACCAGTTTGCCTTACTTCTTTGATCAGGTGAGCCACTTCTTCTACAGAGCAGCTAAAGACATGGTCAATTGGGTGTAGGTTAAGTTTCTGGTTGCACACCTTGAGTTTGCCAAGGCATAGCTTACCACGCCTTCGACTGCATCCCGAATTGACTCTACCTGATCAATCTTCAAGGTGAATAGATGCTTCTCTAAAGTTTTCACTTGTAGTCCGATTATACTCACATGAGTGGTTATGGTATCTTCAAAAGAACCCATCTTCTTTGAAGCAAACCCACTGAGTAGATTATTGAGAAGTACAACACTATCATGGAGGATTGCCTTTATCAACTTTGTTTCCTCTTGACTACGAGTCGAGACTTCTAAAAGATGTTTTATTTCGA
Organism: Dendrocalamus latiflorus; assembly: GCA_017311315.1. Classification (NCBI taxonomy): domain Eukaryota; kingdom Viridiplantae; phylum Streptophyta; class Magnoliopsida; order Poales; family Poaceae; genus Dendrocalamus; species Dendrocalamus latiflorus. Next base: position 38,589,014 of record CM029611.1, read on the forward strand.
CCACAGCTTCTGCAAACAGAATAACAATGGACAGGAAAATACTTATCATAGGACTGGTTAGCAGAACTAGTCGAAGGTGAAGCTTTTTCTTGCCTGCTAGTCGAGCGTCAAGCTTATCGACTTCAGCTTTGTGCTCTTCTTCCAACAGCTTCATTCTCTGGATGGTCTCTTTATTGATACAAAATTAGTCTTCATAATGGTTATCTTGGGAACCAATTTGACGGACAAGACAGTAGAATCAATTGGAATTCACCTGTTTGAAGACTGCCTATTACAACTCAAGCAAAATGACCTTATTGTCCAAGCTCATTTATGGTCGATGAGGGTCAAAAAGGGCTTGCTTTCAACTACTATTCATCTACAACCTTACTTTCTCAAGTAAGTTATTTTCACTTGAAGTTAGGGGGCTAGATAATAATGATATAATAATCCTCTAATTATTATGTCATTATATTCTTTGAATATACCTCTTATAGATAAGAGAGAGATTTCATAGAGCATATATTTTTCTACGACCATGTAGTCATAAGTCTTTCTATGACCACATAGTCGTAAGTTCATCTACGAACACGTAGTCGTAAGTCTTTCTATGACCATATAGTCATAACTTCTTATACGATCACGTAGTTGTGAGTCTTTCTACGACCACTTAGTTGTAAGCCCTTCTACGACCATCATATAGTCGTAACTTTTTCTATGACCTCATAGTCATAAGTCTTTCTTCGACCACATAGTCATATGCCTTTCTATGACCACCTAGTCGTAAGCCCTTCTACGACCATCACATAGTCGTAAGTTCTTCTACGACCACCTAGTCATAAGTCTTTCTATACCACCTCGTGGTCGTGAGCCTTCTTATGACTACTCAATCTTTAACTAGCCTGTCTATGATTACCTACTGCATGGTAGGTCTATCTGACAAGACGGTTAGAACATGTGCTTATTCCTAATAACCGCACACGATCTCTCCCTGATAACACCACTGCACGACGAACGGGCCACCACATCTCTCTGACAATAACTTCCGCCAGATGGTTATCTCCCGAAACATTGAGACGTCTTTTGGCATAAGACAACAGGCGTCGCATTGTCAACTATATAAAGGTTAACGCCAGGGGGATGGTGGGGGAAGACATTGAATTAGGAGATAGTGCTAGGCATTTCACATTACTCTCAGTTGTAATCAATTTCTCTAAGCAATAGCCACATGGGATGTAGGGTTGTTATTCTCCCAAGAGAAGGCCCAAACCTGTATAAAAATTCATGTGTCTCTACTTTGCATGTTCATACACCGAGTCTTTTAAAGTTCCCCCGAGTCCAAACAAATCGTACGTAGCATCGATATTAAAACATCGACAACTATGTAGGGGATTATGAGACTCTGAGTAATTAGAATCATGCTCTTCATTACACAAATTTGTTTGACTATGCATTACAGGACAATGACCCATACAATATTCTTTCGGGCTTTCTTTCTTTTGAAGTGTGTCAATGTTGAAGACACTTCGCTGGTGTCGTTTGCCACCTCTGTGACTCCTACCAACATCGAAAGAAGCACCTCAAATGCATTTTTGAGGCCCTCTTTCGAGTTGGCCAAGGAGCCATCGTTCTTGCCACTTTCTTGGATATGCTTGCTGGCTTCCTCTCCACTTGGGTCTTGCCACCATGACTTGATGAAGGAAAGTTTGCCCCTTGAATTTTACTGGACTTCGAGTCAGCTTGTATTACCAACTCCCTTTATTTATAGGCTGTTCGTTTTGCTTAGTGAATTCTTGGTACTCTGGCCATTTAGTGAGGTCTCCGCCCATCGCATAATAGCCCCTTCAACATCATTTGCAAATGTGGACGAGCCTAGAAGTATCCCCCTTAGAGTTTGGCATATACTCTATGTTATGTATGCATCCAGGGCGGGATTTATCCTTCCTCGAATCCTCAGGCGGTTCTTCCTTACTCTTCTCCAAATGGTATTGCCCACTTGCCCACGTTGATGATTTGTTGTGATAGGGTCAATTGCTATAGGGAATTCAACCCACGCACATCGAGCATTGCATTAACAATGACGATAGCACGACGGAGGAATGAACCTTCAAAGGAAGGTCGTGGAATTGGGGTAGATGATGACATAGGATTTGAAAGTGTAGCTGTTAGATTCGCGTGGCCCTTCTTGATGTCACCAGGCGTGAGGTACACTCCTTTCCACAGAAGCGTGCATTTGCGATCCAGTTTAGGCATTGACCTGCTAGGTTTGTCGGCCAACGCAGGGATGAACTCCGGTGCATCAGCTCGAAGTTGTGTTTGTGCATGACATGGTTTTCCTTGGAATGATGACATAGCATGCTCTGCCATCACAACCTTCCCTTTGTCGATTGGTTGCAGACAACGGGGTTAGTCTAGCACCACTGCCTTTCCTTTTGAGGTCGATGACGCAACCATAGCCATAGTCTTGGAAGGACCTGCCCCTAATTTGCTTAAGGTAGGCTTTGACGAGCTCACCACCAGCAGCTTATGAGCAGTCTGGGACGGTCTCACACTCGATGCAGATGAAGCACTTGCCTTCAATGTTGGGTACACATTTGCCCCTAGCATTGTAGGCGGTGTCGATGGAGAGACTACTCCCTCTGCTTTAGAAGTCGTTGGGGGAAGAGGTCATAGCCTGTGGCTTTGTCTTTATTGGACCCATCTACTTTGCACGAATAGGTCACTCATCAAGCGTTGTCCAACGAAACCTTGACGGTAACTCGTGGCTTGTAGACTTGGTTCATGTTTCTTTGGAAAAGCCAGGAAGAACCAAGTCAAAGGAACCAGCCTCGCATAATTCGAGATGCTGATCATATGAGGTGGCTCCTGAAGCTTTTGTTGTAGCCCTCATCCTCCTCTTGGTTGACTTGGACAGGATAGGGCTGAACCCATCATGATGTGCAGAAGTGACTTCCTACTCATAGTTTACTGCAGTTGGGCACTAGTATTAGCCTAAAAAGGCCCTACGAGCATGTCTAGCCATAGTGACCCAAAGAACAGCGTGACGAATTGTTGAACTCACCCTTCCATCCCTCCAAAGAGAGAAAACCATTTATTAGCTTTCTTGCATACACATATATTTTAACGAGGTCGAAACAACATGGTCAAAACTAGCATGTTCAACCAACATGGTCAAACCTAACACAGTCAAAACCACCATGTCCGACAGATGTGGTCGAATCCAACACGGTCGAAACCAGCGTGGTTGACCGACGTGGTCGAGATATCTTGGTCGACCAACAATTTGTTCCATATCTTAGCTTTCTTGCATACACATATGTATATATATTCAGCGACATGACTGATTTAAATATCACATGTTGCACTTTGATGTTGGAATTCAAAGATGAGGGGAAAAGTTGGTCCCACCGGGAAAATGGGCGGCAACCCGCCTCCGCGTCATTGGAGACAAGTTGGTTAAATTTAATAAAAATGAGATAAAGAAATCAGGTATTACAGGTCCATTAATTCCATAATTAATACATTTACATAAAAATTCTGTTAATTACATCTCTTTGCAAGCAACCCCTAATTAAGAATTCTAACATAAACATTACAACAAAATACAACATATGACAATTACAAAAATATAAAAGAAATGGTCTTCAATCTTGGTGTTGCTAATGTGTACTTGCTCAGGGGTATTTTAGCTATATTTATATTATTTTTTGCTAACACAGTATTTATTTTTAGCTAACCTATGCGTGCAGCGTGATTCAAATTTATGACCACGACCACAGCTAAACGACCACGGTAGAACGACCATGGATGGTCAGAATTACAGTGTACGGTGGATAGTCGTAGCTACAGTGCATGGTTTGGTGGTTATAGCTACAGTATTTGGTTGGTGGTCATAGCTTCGGTGCATGCTGATGGTCGTAGCTACAGTACTTGGTTGATAGTCATAGCTACAGTACTTGGTCGAGCATGGAAAAATGACCACGGATGAACAACCGAGGCAAAGTGTATTTTTTAATATTTCTATTATGACTAGCGTGACAAGGATTTTATGCATGCAGTGTAGAAGTATTTTCTTTCTTCCATCATTTATTGTTTTACTATGCCTTGTATTACTACTAGCACTACATAGCACTTGCAAATGTTAAGCGCTTGCACGTAGCGTAACCTAGGCGAAGGTTGTGTTTTATATCTTATTTTATTTTTGGCAACATATACCCACTCCTAATTTGTACCCATTTGAAAGGACTGAGTTGAGGAAATGGGGTACTCTTCCAACTTCTCACTCCTGGTTTGTATTCATTTGTAGGGGACCAAACCTAAGAAACAAGGGATCAAGCACTTGTTCTTTAGATTTGTATCCACTAATGGGACCGAACTGAGGAGATGAGGACTTCATGCCTCGTCTTGATTTGTATTCGTTTGTAGAGGACTGTACCAAGGGGGGCAAAAACATAAAAAATGAAACACCTTGATTTGTACCACATTGGTTGAACCCAAGGGCGAAAGGGTCCGGATGGGAAGAACACTCCTTAATTCATACCGCAATGGTCGAACCCCCTGCAAAGGAAAAGAGAAGAACACTCCTTAATTCATACCGCAATGGTCGAACCCCCTGCAAAGGAAAAGATGCAGAAGAAGAGCAAGAACTTCACCTTCTTCCATGAATTGGCTGCCCTCTCTTTTTTTTCAAGTGTGTTTTGTGTGTCTTCTTTTCTTCTAGAGTTCGTCCAACGTTTCCTTCTTTTTTCCAATGTTCTTCATCCGTCCTCCCTTCCTTTTTGTCCTACTCTTTGCCCCTATTTATAGAGCCAGGATGAGAGGGTGGTTCATGGAGAGAAGTTACGGTAACTTCTCTATTTGATTTCTTCTCTTTGCTAATGGGCAGTTTAGGCGCTGCAACTAGCTTCGCTTGCGGTCGTGCAGGATATGGGCTAGTAGTGTTTGGACTGAGTCTTTTCTGCATGTTGTGGCTGAACTGTGGCCCCGTTAGTGATTAGTATTAATTATTTAGTTGAAGTGTGCTTAACTTCTGGATGCATGCAGTTATGGTGCCACTTTCCTATTGACACGGAAAAGATATCCGCGCATGTGTTTGACTGACCAGTGCGTCGTTCAGTGCACATTGAAGAAAACAATGTGGTCGATAGCACGTGGTCGATATAACATGGTCAACACCACGTGATCGTAACATCATAGTCGACCGACATGGTCAAAATATCGTGGTCGACTATCACGATCGAAATATCGTAGTCGACCAACGTAGTCGAAATATCATGTTTGAATAAACGTGGTCAAGATATTATGGTGGTCAACAGCACGTGGTTTATATAACATGGTCGATACCACGTGGTCGTAACATCATGGTTGATTAACATGGTCAAAATATCGTGGTCGACCATCGCGGTCAAAATATCGCGGTCGACCAACGTGGTCGAAATATCATGATTGAACCAATGTAGTCGAAATATCATGATCGAACCAATGTGGTCAAAATATCATAGTCGAACCAACGTGGTCGAAATATCATAGTCAAACTGTCATGGTTGAAATATCATGATCGAACCGTCGTGGTCAAAATATCATGGTCAAACCATCGTGGTCGAAATATCATGGTTGAATCAACGTAGTCGAAATATCATGGTCGAACCATTTTGGTCGAAATATAATGTTCGAACCAATATGGTCGAAATATCATGGTCGAACCAACGTAGTCGAAATATCATGGTCAAACCATTGTGGTTAAAATATTGTGGTCGACCAACATTGTCAAAATATCACGGTGGTTAATAGCACGTGGTCGATACAACATGGTCGACACCATGTAGTCATAACATCATAGTCGACCAACGTGGTCAAAATATCATGGTGAACCATCGCAGTCGAAATACCGTGGTCGACCAATATTGTCAAAATATCATGGTCGAAACCAGCGTGCTCAAGACCCATGTATGTTGCACTCGATTTAACCCTTTTTAGATATCTGCATACGACCATCGACCGATCGTAGCTACAGTAAACCAATCGTAGAGTCGACTTGCTGTGGTCGGCCTGTCGTGGTCGACTTGCCGTGGCCTGCATAATTTATTTATTATTATTATTATTATTATTATTATTATTTACTTATTCATGTTTTTAAGTTTAGGAAAAATCTGTGTCAACAATAATTAATAGTTCATTATTAATTATAGCTCTAGCTAATGTTCTCCGAGTATACCTTTGGTCGGAGGGTAAGCATACTCGATAATGCCAAATCCTAACCAAAGACCACTCAGAAGCATCCACTAACCTGGTATATGGACCTATTCCCCGAGTGGAAGTTAAAACTTTAGTGCCTTGCTCTTCGTAGTTGGAGAGGAAACAGCATGTGCGGTTATGCCTCCACTATAACCCAACATTTTCTCCCACGACACTGGCAAGAACTGCTTGACAGTTTGTATGGGAAGAATATCTCTCTGATAACAATCGTTCATCAGTTCCTATATGGAGGATGTCTCACTGACACCAACCGACAGCATGTGCATACTCCATGAATTCACCAGACGCCTCTCAACTAAGTCTTGAAAGTAAGGAGACATCTCTTGGCGAGCGGCATCTGCCACCCCTTCAGAAGCTATTTAAGGCTAGGCTGGAGGGGACTAACACAAATGGAACAACAAGAAACAGAATCCAATTTCATTTTCTTTATAATCAAGGCTCCTTAAGTACCTTTGTAAACATTCCTTTAGCAATAAAGAAGCCCTCATCTCCTTCATGTAGTCTGTTAAGTGATTTTGCTCTCCTTCATACTAGTAAAATCAACTTCCAAATCGTCAACACAAGCAATCAAAGAAATATTCCCAACAGAGGAAAATTTCTCATTTGAAAGGTCAGAAGCCCATGTTAGTGGATGAAGATTCGACTATTTGAGACCCACCTGGTCTTGACCATAACAGCTTTGCCTGGTCACATTCAAGCAGCGTATGGTAAGCAGATTCTAGAGCATTGCCACAAAATTGGCAAATTCCATCATGTCCTATATGTTTATTAAATAAAATTCCCCTGGTTTGTAAAGAATCATGCAAAAGTCGCCACCAGAAAACACGAACTTTAGGAGTAGGAGGTGTATATAGTTTCTAAACCCTTCTCGACATTGGTTGTTTCTCTCCATTAGAACTCATCCCAGCAGTATTCCTTGATTAGATTTGTCGACTAACATCTTCACTAATGACATGATAAGCCGATCGCACAGTATAACGACAGATTTTTCATAGGCCCAAGCGACAAAACATCTTCATCCATATTGTTGAGGCGTATGTGCAGTATTGCTTCAGCATCAGACACCAAGAAAGTAATCTAATCAGATGTTCATTCCATTGTCTTGTAACTGGAGTCAACCGGTCAATGACCAATTGGGGACCAACAAGGGGATTTTTCCAGATTGGTTTGAGGTTTTGATTAGTTGGGATCCAATTATCTTCCCATATATTAATAGAGGACCCATTGCCCACTCTCTTGATTAGGCCTCGAGATAGTACTTTCCTACCTCTAGAATAGCTCGCCAAGCGCAGGAAGCATACTTTTTTTTGAGTGGCCGAAAGAAAATCACCCCGCGGAAAGTATTTGCCTCGGTACCCGCGCACAAAGCGAACTGGGATTTGTCAACAGTCTCCAGCTCCGTTTCCCCAACATCAAAGCGTCGTAGTCCACGAAATATCATACCGCCTTGTAGCTTCGATTGTGTCAATGCTGGCCAGCCAACCCAATGCATCTTCTTGCTGTCAAAACTACTATCCCACCAACAATTAGAGATAGATAGTGTGATCTTCTTACTTGTTGCGGCGCCTAATCCGAAACAGCCAACTTAAACCTAGTGCAAAGTTTAACATTGGTTAACCTAAAGTGATGCAAAATGAAAATATTGCTTAAACCTGGTACAAAGTGAATCAGGGGACACAATATCTGGTGCAAAGTGCAATTTACTCAATAAAAAATAAATAGGCTGAGATAGGATCACCTATTTGGAGCCCTCTTGACAGACTGAAGAAAGGAGAATATTGCCCATTAACCATATGTTTTGGAATAATAATAGTGTAGTAATAATAACTAGCAGGGTGGCCCGCGCATTTGCGCAGCTAGATTTGTTTCAAAGTTTTTAGTACCAAATGACATAACATAGATGTTTAAGAATATGTTTACATATCTTATAGGTTATTTAGGATTTTAAGACGTTACAAACAATAAAAATGACAATAGAAACTTGAAGAAAGATACAACTTGAAAAATGTAATTGAAATATAAGCTTAATGGAAGAAAATTATTGAGCATACTAAGTTAGTGAGGTTCTTAAAAATGTAAGCATTGTCCATCATGCATAGATCATGTAGTTGTATGCTCTTATTCTTCCTCTATTAGTTACTCTTTTCCAAAATATATGTATACACATGTACTTCTATTTAATCTCAAAGCTATACGTTGGTTATATGTGCCGCATATTATCTTATTAGTTCACATGGTATTAAAGTATATTGCTTACGTAGACACCAATGCACCATGGGCAACCTACGTTGAACTTATAATCCCTCACACTTTGGCTACCCCACCAAACAGTGTGTTTTCTATCTCTTGTCACCACTACTATTTTTTCTACTTCAACCTTCAATAGCATGCCCAATTCTTGATCAATCCCTCTTAGCTGCTACCGATTCTAATACAATATTCCACCACATAGTTATCTTCTACTTCTATCCAATTATTGTTTAATGTTGATTGTTGTAACATCAAACATGCATACACATGCAACCGTCGCTAATCCCTACCAGGGACACTCGTCACGCTCTCTTGGGTTACTCTAAGCCTATTCCCTATGGATGTGTTATCTCTACTTCAAGCCCTTTACTCCTCTATTCTATACACATGTGCTTCTATTTGTATAGATACATGCATGATGTCATACGTGCTCGATATATATCCCTCTTCTCCCATGTCGATCGCTCCTCTTTTTTCGACACTGGCCACCTCAAAGTAATGGCTTCCTCATTAACTACGATGAGCTCGCATCTTCACTGATGTCGGCATGTCTATTTTAGTCGTTGTTTAACAATAAGAAGAATCGTCTCGCCATTGTTGGTGATGTCGTTCCCCTCACTAGAGATGGCACGCTCCTAACTACATAATGGCCTCATATCGTTATAACTCATCTTTAATACAAAGTTTTATCTCCTCCCTACCAAAGCTTCCCATTATCAAGCTTATTTGGATACTGACTTCTTCAACAATGCTGACGCTCACTGCACATCGTCGTGGCCTTTGGCTCCTTTGACTCTGGCCTTTCTCTTCAATGACTTCAACGAGTAGCACGACATTGTCTTTATCTAATGGCTAAGATGTGCAGCACGATATTATCCTCATCTCTCCTACCATCACCTTGGCTCTTTGCTTCCTGGTAGGTCAATATCTTCTTGTTAGACAAATCGACACCATTGCACCCTTTTGTTCTCCTCCGACACCATTCATGCTATTCTTACTTTAACTTTATTTTTATTGAACTTTTGGTTTCCTTTTTATTGGAGTTTGTACACAAATCAAATTTCTTAATTTATTAAATTTATTTTGAATTTTAGTTATTTAGGGACTTTACTTTGCAATTGTACGGAAATCAAATTGCCAATTTTCTTTTATTTTTACTCCGAATTTCAATTAGTTTTTATTGGATATACAAATCCAATTGCTAATTCTTATGTATTTTTTCTTCAGAATTACAGTTCAAAATCGAATCGCTAATTTCATTATATTTTTATTCTGAATTTCAATTATTTTTAAATATTTGTTTAATTTTTATTATGAATTATATTTATTTAGGGATTTTAGTTAGGAATTGGTATGAAAACCAAACTGCTAATTTTATTTAATTTATTTTAAATTTTTATTTTTTTAATGCTTTTACATTGAAATTGTATGGAAATTAAATTGCCAATTTCTTTTATTTTCTATTTCAAATTTCAATTTTTTGGTTGAAATTCATATGCTATTTCAATTGGCATTTTTTATTTTTGTTCTTATTTATAGTTATGTAGAGATTTTACTTTAGAATTCATATCAAACTCAAATTGCTAATTTTATTTTATTTTTTATTACGAATTTCACTTTTTTTGTTGCAATTCATATACAAACCCAATAGTTAGTTTTTATTTTTATTTTGAAATATTTCGTTTCAGATTTTACTTAGGGATTTGTATAGAATTCAAGTTGCTATTTTTATTTTATTTTTATTCTGAATTTCAGTTATTGTTTGGATTGTATTTGATATGGGCTATTTCTTTTAATCCAGATTGTTATAATTTGGACCTACCATGATTAACGGTATGGATCTTTATCTTTTTTTTCTCTGATTAACATGAAAATTTCTACCTAGAGCAAACATGGTGGCTTTTAAAAAAATCTTTTGCCTTTGTTTTTATAATATAATAGATGGTTGGTGCACAACTGCATATCAATGATGACACTGAGCTTGGAGGTACCAATAATTTAGATCATTGTATGGAGTAGCACGTGATTATCATGCCACTTTACTAAAAATGTGAGATATTTTTCTGAATTTGAAGTGCAATAGCAAGTGTTGGAGTTGAGTGACAGATCCATCCATTAGCAGCGGGGCTAGTCAATCTCGTAGTTTTTCCCCCTTTTCACCGATGCCCAAAAATGTGAAACACTGCATAAAAATTTCTAGAGAAGTTTTAATGATCTGACCTCATATCGGCATGTAACACTACATATCCAGTTGTTTGGTTCAAACCCTACCCGCTGACTATTATGAGTGCATTGATTATTATCTGATCAAAAATTAAACTATATAAGAGCGATGCTGTCGGCACAAAGAAAACTAAGAAATAGAGATGAACAATCCGAGTTTTATATGTTGGTGGTGAATGGATTTCCCATGATATAAAACTACGATGCTCACGCTAAGTAATTGTCCATCGATCGTTTGCCAAAAGCCTTGTAGCGAGGCCACTGACACGTCCAAAATAGGCAAAAGGGAACCCTACCAGCTACCGAATTAGTACGCTGCTTGTGAAATTTTAGTAACTACTACTCCAGCCTTCGTGCACAAATTCGCTGCCTAATTTTGAATGGGGGAAAGGAGAACGGCTGTTCTTTTCAGCTTCTAAAAGCTGTTTTTTGACTTTTCTACAGTAACTAGCTTTTAAATAAAGTATTTTTTTTTAAAATAGGGTTTACTAGTTAATTGTAGTACATACTGTAACGACTTCATTTATATCTGCAAAAACCACACGTGAATTTCTGTTACTCTATAATCTCTCGCATGAACAGTCCAAAAGTCATAAGCCACAGCAAAAAATTATAAATCGCAGCAAAAAAAAACAGGCCCGGAGAAACGTGAGACAGCATAGAACACGATCGAGAGGTGGGTCACTCACCCCTCGTCTGCTTTTCATTCATTCTTGTCATTGCAATTTGGTACGAGATGGTCAATTGGTCACACCATGTAATCACCACCATTACTAATTTGGTGCACAAAAGTGACGGTGAACCACAGACATATAGATATCTGATCTAAATATTTATAAACAAATCAATGGCCAAAGATTATAAAGATCGATTGTGCATATCCTAAACTGTCGCTCTTTTGTGACGATAAGGAGTACTTAGGTGCCCGTTCGGGTAGGCTGAAAAATTGTGGCTTATGGCTAAAGTTGTACTGTAACAGCTGAAATATCATTGTAGCTGAATGTGGCTTATTTGACGTAATTAAATTTAAACAAAATTAAAAATAGAAAAAATATGCTAACTTATCACAGACAATGCAAACGAATACGGAAAAAAGAACCAGCAAAAAAGGTCAAAAAAGCCAAAAGTTCAGAAAAGACGAAATTTATGAATAGTGAAAAATAAATCAGAAGCTGAAGTCGAAATGAGCGGGGCCATTGACCACTATTTTTTTTGTTATAATATGCTGTTATAAACTACAAACAAAAGCATATATAGATTGTGAAAGCATATTTCACACAACGAATCTAGTAATACCAAATTAAGCTGGTCGATGTAGATACTTATTCATACATAGATAATCAAAACTAAGAATATTTGAGTCGCGCATTATATTGGGCGGCCTACTTTTAGTGATAGAGGGAGTTAGGGCTGGACGAAAAACTCGAAGCTCGTTAGCTCGCTCGGCTCGTGGCTGGCTCGGCTCGGCTCGTTAGGATAACGAGCCGAGCCGAGCCAAGATTTTAGCTCGTTAGCTATAACGAGCCAACTCGAGCCAGCTCGCGAGCTGCTCACGAGCCAAACGAGCCATGCTTCCAGGAATTTAGATATGCATATGCTGCTTCCATGGACCTAATTTGTACTCTATTGCATGTGTTAATGTGTAAATTTGTACTCTATTGTACCCAAACGAGCCATGCATGTATTAATTTGTACTCTATTGTACCCAAACGAGCCAAACGAGCCTAACGAGCCAAACGAGCCTAACGAGCCAAACTTCCATGGATGAATATATGATGGAGATATTTTTTTGCCCTGGCTCACGAGCCAAACGAGCTAACTCGAGCTTTTTGTCGAGCCGAGCCGAGCTGGCTTTTTAGCTCGTTAGTTATAACGAGCCAGCTCGAGCCAGCTCGTTATCTACCGAGCCAGACCGAGCCGAGCCGAACCGAGCCGAGCCAGCTCGTTATCCAGCCCTAGAGGGAGTAGATAACTGTTACAGATGGTGAGTACATCACAGTAGTAGCTCAGTAATTTTGGCTGGTGCTGGACGGCTGGAGTAACTAATCAGTATAGAGTCTGTGCTAGCTATCATCATCGCACACAGATGGAAGCTTCCAGAATCGAGAATAGTTGATTGTGCTGCCGATATTTTTAGTTCGCTTTCTCCCTGTAATGACAGAAGGCAGCCACCCGGAAATTGACCGGAGATTGCGATAACCTTTTCTAACGTAAAAGATGCCGGTCATCTTCGTTATCTACTTATCTTGATCCTCAATTTCTCCAACTACCGATCCATTTGCTTGGTCCGGCCATCCTGTCAGCGTTTTTTGGTGCACGCATGCAGTGGTACCACCGGTCTTTTACTTTCCTGACGAACTATATGAACACTATTCTATGTTTTAGATCTTGTAGTTTCATTTTGAACAACCGGTTACCGGGAGACGTCATACACTGGCTTATTGGCTGCGATCTTAGCAATAAAATTTTCATGACATCCACCACGACACATATCACCTCGTTGTGTATAATATTGCGCGATGACCTATGCACACAAGTTTCTTCTTTTTTTCCGGACACACTTAAGAAGGTATTTAAACGAGGTGAGGATATAATAATCCTCTAATTATTATGTCATTATATTCTCCGAGTATACCTCTTATCGATAAGAGAGAAGTTTTACAGGATAGTCATAAATCTTTTTACATCTACATGGTCGTAAGTTCTTCCATGACTATATGGTCGTAAGTCCTTCTACGACTACTTCTTAGTCGTAAATCTTTCTACGATCATATAGTTGTAAGTTGTTCTGTAACCATCTTATGGTCGTAGACCTTCCTGCGACCAGTCTATCTCTAACTGGTTTGTCTACGACAACCTACTACATAGTGGATCCGTCTGACAAGATGGTTAGAACATACGCTTATTCCTAATAACCGTACATGATCTCTCTCTGACAACAACCGTCACACAATTAACATGCCATCATGTCTCTCTGACAGATAACTTCTATCGGACAGTTATCTCCTAAAGCGTTGAGGCATCTTTTAGTGTAGGACAACGGTCGCTGCTTCATCAACTATATAAAAATTGATGTCGGAGAAGGGAGAGGCGAGTCCAAGTTAGACTTAGTGCAAGGCAATTCGCATTATTTTCTCAGTTGTAATCAATTCTCTGAGTAATAGCCACACAGGACGTGGTATTATTATTCTCCCAAGAGAAGGCTCAAACCTGTATAAAAATCCCCGTGTCTTTACTCTTTATGATCATAGTCCAAATCTTCAAGAGCTTTCCTCGAATCCAAACAAATCATACGTAAGATCGATATTAAAACACCGACAGTTGGCGCCATCTGTGGGGGATAGATTCTTCCAAGACTCTGGTAATTTCCTTATCAGTAAGTTCTCTTTCTTCTGATGTCCTTATGGCAGGAGAATTGACTGAGGAGAACTAGTTTGACCTGGCTGACTATGCAGATCTCGACATGGATACCTGCTACGACTACAAGCAAACAATGCTTGCTTCCGACAGTGAGGCTATCTCTAGAGTTCCATCTCGAGACCCTGGAGACTGCACCATGGGAAAGACTGAGGAGGGATCCATATCCCCCACATCAGTATGCCTAATGGAGGAACCAGTTTCTCCAAATGGCAAAGATCAATCTGACTATGAACAGGACTCGCAACACGACAATGGACTTGCCCCCAAGTGTTTGAGTGCCCCAGCGACTGCTCAAGCGATTTCAACGAGCCCTGGAGTATGTCATTCTAGGAATTCATTGCTAACTGGTGGTCGTAACTCTCAGATGGAACCTGCAAAGAGAGTGGGTGGGCTCCCTGCGAGTTTGCCTTTACCTTTGTAGAGTGTAGATCCAACAAGAGACAGTTATAACCTAGAATTCCCTACCTGACAGGGTTTACTCCATGCCGTGATGCGCTCTTGCTGGACTATTCTCCAAGCAAGGGGCCCTCCATCAAAAGTGGAGATTCTAGACATGAGGCCTTTGCCCTCCCCACAAATTCTAATCACTCTCTTGGAAGAAGGCCTGATGATCCTCCTCGCCGATTAAATACTGCTACCCCTTGTGAGGATGGCGAGGAGACCTCTAGTGATGAACCAGGTCCGTTCTTTGATGAGCGTGGGAGAAATCCTAGAAATAATTTCTCTCCATTGAGGTAGCCACAACAAGCCTTAGAGATTGAGCATCTTGAGACTGCCCAAAGGAGATGACTGGCTTCCTAGAGGTCTTTGCCTGGGCGTGCCTAGTACCAGTCTGAAGAGGCTCAAGAGTTTCAATGCATCAATGACTTGCTCGAGAACCTAACTCAAGAGCTTGCTCGAGCGCCAGGCTACGACCACTTCGCTGAAGAGATCGTGTGAAGAATCCACAACATGATGGCCAGATTTGAGCATCCTCACTGGCATAACTCTAGGAGTCAGACAAGTACAACTGCATCTAGTTGTTCACAGAACTCATCGGGTGGGGTTCGACATGATGACAGGTCGAGACAGTCTCCTAATCACAACTCTAGCTGAAGGAGAGTTCCTCGAATGACTCCAGATCAGCGCGTTTACTGAGGAGGTGATCGATCGCCACTTCGAGCAAGGAATCTACAACAACAGATAGAGTACGAGGGACACTACCCTTGTATGGACGAGGCCTACTACAGATCGGGTCCGTCCACTGCCGGGCATTACCGGGTATGATCGCCTGGTGATGCCAGTTACCCTTTCCTGCAAAGGAGGTGTCAAGAACTGGTTATCGAATGTCGGGTGTTCATTCCCGAACTCCGAGTAGTGTGCCGGCCATTGTAGTTTCGGCCAATAAACATAGAGAAATTTGATGGGTCTTAAAATCCCATCAAGTTCCTTCAGATTTACACAACCACGGTTTGGACAGCAGGAGGTGACGAGCACGTCATGGCAAATTATCTTCCAATGGTGCTCGAGGGGTTTGCTCGGTCATGGTTGCTCAACCAACCATTCGAGTCGATCTACTTATGGAACACCTTTGCAATCTCCCATTGGACAACTTTCAAGGCACGTACAACCACCCCGGAAAAGAAGACGACCTGAACCAGATGTGGAAAAACAGCAATGAGACCCTACGGCTAGGGGTGGCAACGAGCCGAGCCAAGCCTGGCTCGGCTCGTGAAAGCTTGGTGGAATGGAGGCTTGGTTCGGCTCGGCTTGGTTAGGATATCAAGCTTTTTTGTGGGCTCGGTTCGACTCATGGTGCGGCTCGAGCCAGCTCGCGAGCCAGCAACACAGCAAAGCTCTTTCAGCTTACGTACACAAGCAGAAGGCGACAACTACTAAGACAAATACTAAAACAAACAGTGTTATACAGAACCTATATACTGATACTGCAGATGGAGCGGTAACTCTTTACAACATGCAAAATCAAGCTAAAAATCTAGCAAAGATTGCAGGATCACTGAATAGAAAACCACAGGGAACTCCTTGATATCCTAGTGGAGAGTTGGGAATTTGGGATTTGGCTGACTAACATCAACATCCTTTCTGTTGAGTCACACCAGAGTTGTAAAGCAATATTGCTGATCCCAATTCAATTCTGGTTGATTTTGTAGTTGTTTCTTTAAGAGAAGAAAAGAGACCAAGATGCACTGAAAATTCCATAGCTCAGACTGTTTTCGCTGAAAATGGCTGCAAGGCCAGGAGCCAGTACCGGTAGCTCTGCACAAAAAATATGTCTGAAAACCTTATGCAGGAAGGCCACAACCATTTTTAGGGGAAACAGTAACATCGTTCAATAGAAAACACAGAGTTCTGCATTGTAAAATTTAAATAGAGGAAATGCTAAGATGCACACTCCACAGCATGGATCATCATTAGAATTGAGATGCTTGGCACAGTAAAGCTAGCGACATGAGGATAATTGGATAACCACCATATTACAAAATAAGACACACATGAAGAGAAGATTCACTTTCAGACAGCACAAATGACTGATTTTTTTCATGAATGATGCACAGTAAAGCAGTAGTAACTGCTGACAAAGTGACAGACAAAAGCAGAGGGTTGCTGTAAGTAAACAATGGAGAACACCTACAAGAAATGGTAATACCTACAGAATTACATAGAGCTATATACTGGTGCATACTTGATGAAGCATGACAATACAAGAAAATATTCAGGAACTGGGTAATAGTAGATTTTACTACAAACTTACTGGTTACTTTGCACTTCACTTGTAGGAAATGGGATGTTCTCAACATCATCTTCGTTATCTTCTTCCTAAAATTCAGAAATAAAATAAGTAAGCAACTAAGCAAGTCATGTGTAAAAATAGAAAATGCACCATTGCATTTGGAATAATTAGCATACCGTGATCATGGGAGCGCCTCTAATCCAACTAGAAGAACAAATCAATGCCTCAACCATTGCAGGCTTTAGAGAACTACGATAGTCACTTAGAACTCTACCCCCTGCACTAAAAGTAGACTCCGAAGAGACTGAACTTGCAGGTATTGTGAGGAAGTTCTTAGCCATGTTTGACACCACTGGATATCTATGTGCATTCAATTTCCACCACTGAAGCAAATCAAAGCCTTTGTTGCATAAATCCTCATTCCGTTCATCAAGATAAAAAAGCAATTCTGATTTTGATGCATCTTTAGTAGAAGATTGCAAGAAAGACTGAAAATGGCTTGAAACTGAAGGCAAAGACTTGTTTGTATCCACACTTGTACATGTTGATGTAGATTTAGCACCCTTAGCTTTGCTTGTAGCTGTCATCTTTTGTTTATGTTCCTTCTCAAACTTCTCATAGATTTTATCCAATTCAGTTCGAACCTCAGACAATTCATTTTCAGCTTGTTCAGCCTCAAAAATTTGCTGAAAACACCACTCAACAAATCTGATTTTGAACCGTGGGTCCAAAATAGTTGCAAGCACCATGACATTGTTCTTTTCTTCCCAATACTTGTCAAATTTCTGCAACATTGCAGTACCCATAGCCTTCAAATTGATATCACTTGAAGCACAAGCAGCCCTCAATGCAATCTTGATATTTACAATATGTGGATAAAACACATTTGCAGTGGGGTATGTGGAACCAGAAAATGCAGTAGTAACTTCAGCTAATGACCTAAGTATAGGCTCAATTGATTCATACAAAGCCCACTCTTCATCATTTGGCTTCCACTTATAATTTGCATCTTGATCTGCATAATTGTCTAAAGCTTCCCTATATGGAATACAAGCTTTCAACATGTGATAGGTTGAACTCCACCTTGTTGACACATCAAGTTTCAGTCCTTCTACCAACTCCTTAGCAAGAGATCTACAAATTTCTACAAACTTGTGCATGCGAGATGGAGATTTCTTTATGTACTTCACAGTTTCCCTTATATTCTTTATCAAATGTGCTAAGGGTGCTATGCCATCATTCACCACTAAATTGACAATATGAGCACAACAACGTACATGAAAGTATTTAGCAATGTAAACACTTGATCTTCTAGCTGCAAGCTTAGTTTTCAAACTCCGAACAGCAGTATCATTGTTGGAAGCATTGTCTAGAGTAATTGTTATAACCTTATCCTCAATTTTCCATTCAGCTAGGCAATCAAAGACAGCTTGACCAATCACATTCCCGGTGTGTGGAGGATCCAACTCTACAAAGTTCAGCACACGACATTGTATTGTCCAATCTTTATCTATGTAATGTGCAACTAAAGCCATGTAGCAAAGATTTTGGTTGGATGTCCATAAATCACAAGTTAAGCTAATCATGTCCACACCCCTAAGACTCTTGACAAGATTTTCTTGGATGTCCATAAATCACAAGTTAAGCTAATCATGTCCACACCCCTAAGACTCTTGACAAGATTTTCTTTCTCACTTTGAAAAACCTTCAAGCATTCACTTCTTATGGCCCTTCTACCAACAAACTGATATGCTGGATTTAAATACCTCATCACAATATTGAACCAAGTGTGCTCTACCATCCTAAATGGATACTCATGAACAATGATCATCTTAGCCATAAGTTTACGAGTTTCCTCATGATTATACTCGCTAGGAGTGACAATAACAGGGAGATTTGAATCACCTAACTTTTCAGGTGCATAGTTAAGAAGAGCTTGAGACCTCTTCTTAGCCACTTTGTTCAAGTAAGGTGTGCACTTCTTCATATGCCTAACAAGATGTGAAGTAGCTCCACCACGTTTATACGTGTATAGAGAATAGCAATACCTGCACTTTGCCTTTGTTTCCTTTTGCCCTGGATGCACTGATGAGGGAACTTCAACCTCCTTAAAATTTTTCCAACAATCTGACCGCTTCCTCCCCTTCAAAGTTGCCTTTCTTTTGTTGGTTGCTGCTCCGTTTCGCCATCAATTGAATCACCCACTGGTCCTTCATCACCACTTGGCAATGACATTGACATGTCATCATTGAAGTCAAAAGAGTTATCCTCGGAATTGTCATCAACAGACAACTGCATTTCATGAAATAAAACAACAGAACAATCATCAAGAAAGTATCAAACATTAATCACATGATGCTTATTAATTGTTATTTATCAGATAAGGTCAAAAAAATCCTTACTACTACTAGAGACACTGCCGCTTCACTAGCATTTTGTCCTTGGCTTGTGGATATGGGATTGGGATTACTTGCCGAAGATGCAGCAGCAGAACCACCAGTGACCGCAAAAGACCTCTCCATATCCAGCTGAAAATCTACCAAGCACACAGAAATATTTACCATTAATCACACAATCACCATTAATATGTACAGTTCATCCCAATCCATGTATTGGTGCAATTCTGTTTCCAATCCATGTATGTAGAAGATATTCCACTAAGCTTTAAATTCCAGAAGACCCCACACTTAGAACTATGAAACAGAAGGAAATAGCTGGATTTTTTGTTAACTGACTTAGAAGGAAATAGGCTAACAAGGAATCTGAAGAACTCCAAAGAGAGATTTCTTCCTTAGAGAAGCAAACCCTTGCGATCTAGACCAAAATCAATACCTCACGCAAAGAAACGGGGCCAATAACGCCACGAACGAGATTGAGGACCAAAACCAGATCGAGGACGAGGAAGGTCTAAGGTCTCTCACCTTGTGGTTTCGCCTGACGTTCCGAGCTATGGGATGAGGAGGCGCCGCCGTGAGAGGAGCACCAAAACCCTAGCGTTGCGGGGGAGTCGGGACTCGGGAGCAGCGGCTATTGGGATTTCCGGATTTCGGAGCTTGCGTTGCGGTTTGCGGAGAGGGACCGAGCCACCGAGGGAGCCTGGTGCCTGGCGGCCTGGGATTGGGAAACTAGGGTTTTACTTTTTAGTTGGGCCTATTGGGCCGAGCCAACCGAGCCGCTCTCGAGCTGGCTCGGGCTCGGCTCGTTTAGATCCCGAGCTTTTTGCTGGCTCGGCTCGGCTCGTTTCATTCACGAGCCGAGCCAAGCCTCCACGAACCCGAGCTTTTTTGCCAGCCCTACCTACGGCAATTCATCAGGCACTTTAACTAGGTTTGTAATTTAATTCTGAAGGTCTTTGACACTTCTATTATTAGGGCATTCAAGTAGGGTGTCCGCAATAGGAGGTTCACAGAGGACATCGTCTTGCATCCTCTGATTACCATCGTCGAACTCTTTGAGATGGTATGTGACTGCTGCCAAAGCAGTTGAATGGACTAAAACCATTGACCAGGTCAATCAAAGTTCCAAAGAAGAAGGTGAAGGCAATAAGAGGAAGGAGAAGGCCAAGAAATCTAAGAACATGGCCAAAGGTCAGAAGCCTCGTGTCAAAATTTCGAAGGAAGTTTTGGCCGTAGGCGATAAAGAGCCATGGATCCCCAAGCAATACTCCAATCGGGAAAAGGGCAAAGCACCCACACAGAAAGACAACAAACCTAAGTGGTGTCCTTTCATAAAAGGGAAGGGTACGACCTTCGCAATTGCCAAGTTTTCCAATGAAAACTCGAGGACTATTATTCCAGCATGGGACCACTCCCTTTGATTCAAGAACCCGAACAAACAAGTGGCTGACAGCAATCAGAAGATGATGATGAGATGCCGTTCTAGGATCCGAAGCACACCATCAAGCACATCTATGGAGGATCCTCGACATATGAGTCAAAGTGATAGTACAAAGTTGTCATGTGAGATGTAAACTCTATTGACCCTCCTCTTGTCAATAATCTTCCTAAGTGGTCAGTGGTCACTATCTCCTTTGAGAAAAGTGACTACCTGATCCCTTTAACTCGACTAGGTCAGTTTTTGATCGTGGTCGAGCCTACCATCATTAACTATCGAGTGAATCACGTGTTGATTGATG
This sequence comes from Dendrocalamus latiflorus, assembly GCA_017311315.1. Lineage (NCBI taxonomy): Eukaryota > Viridiplantae > Streptophyta > Magnoliopsida > Poales > Poaceae > Dendrocalamus > Dendrocalamus latiflorus. The sequence continues at coordinate 38,610,007 of CM029611.1, forward strand.
GTGACAGTTTTTTAAATATTTTATTTGTAAGTGCTCTAAATAAGGTGTAAGTTTCTTATACCAGAATAAAGCCTGTGCAATATTTATTTTATGGAATCATACCAGGATCTTTGGCCAAGCCCATTAGCCAAGTTTCTCTGCCTGTCACGTTCGGGTCTCTGGGCAACTTTAAATAGAGAAAATCCACTTTGACATGGTTGACTTTGACACAACGTATAATGCCAGACTTGGACGACCAACCCTAGCACATTTTTTGATAGTCACTCACATGCGTATCAATGTCTTAAGTTGTTAGGTCCCAAAGGAGTGATCATGGTACACTGTGATAAGAAAATGGTGCTAACATGCGGCCGCAAGTCCCTCAAGATGGTCGGCCAGTTACCGACTCGAGAAGATACCAAGGCGTAGTCTTCGACCAAGCACTCAAAGCATGAAGCCGTGCCAAAGCCAAACAAGAAAGTCAAGGACATTCCTCTAGATCCAGTGGAGCCTTCGAAGACCATTCGCATCGAGATTACTCCTGACCCTGCATAGGAAGATGCTCTCATCACTTTCCTCATGCCTGGGGTCCCCAAGGAGGTGTTGAGCACATGCTAGCTCTACGGCCTAATAAGAAGCTCATAAAACAAAAATTACGGAGATTTGCACCAGATTGATGGGAAGCTATTAGATCAGAATTGGACAAGCTACTCAAAGCAGGCTTTATGAGAGAAGTCAATCACTCTGAGTGGTTGGCTAACCCTGTAATGGTAAAGAAGTATAATGGTAAGTGATGAATATGTATAGACTATACCGATTTAAATAAAGCTTGTCCAAAAGATGATTTCCCACTTCCTCGTATTGATCAATTGGTGTTGACTCTTCTGCTAGTTGTGAAATATTAAGTTTTCTAGATGCATACTTTGGTTATCACCATATTAGTATGTCTTCAGAAGATAAAGAAAAGACCGTATTTATTACGCCATTTGGAGTATTTTGCTATGTCGAAATGCTATTTGGCTTGAAAAATGTCGGTCTAACTTTTCAACGTTTCATGCAATTGACTTTTATACATCAAATGGACCAAAACATATAAGCCTATGTTGATGATCTAGTCGTAAAAAGCATCAAATGACTTAATCACATTTTAGATCTGCAGGAGACATTCGACAACCTCGGAAAGCACCGCTTCAAACTCAATCCTAAGAAGTGTGTGTTTGGAGTTTTTTCAGGAAAATTACTCAGATTCCTTGTTTCAGCAAGAGGTATCGAGGCAAATCCTGGAAAGTTCAAAAACTTGCCGGGTGCATGGCGGCTTTAAGTTGTTTTATCGCACGACTAGGAGAGAAAGGACTTCCTTTCTTCAAGCTTGTAAGGAAACACAAAGGTTTTGAATGGTCAAAATAGGCTAATGATGTCTTTGAGGATGTCAAGAGATATCTCACGAGTGCTCCAATTCTTGTTTCTCTGAAACCAGGTGAGACACTATTAGTATATCTATCTGCCATGCCATAGGCAGTAAATGTAGTACTGGTCACAGAATGCGAAGGCATTCAATGATCAGTCTACTATGTAAGCAAAGTCATACATGGGCCTAAGGAGAGCTGTTCTTAGGTCCAAACACTCTTATATGCCCTCCTCATGTCTTCGAGGAAGTTGAGGCATTATTTTCAAGCGCACAAAATTATTGTACCATCTGAGCTTCCCTTAGGAGTGGTCCTCCAAAACAGGGAAGCAGCGGGACGAATGGCCAAATCCCAAATATTGGCATACTTTATCATCGAATGGACAAATTCTAAACCTATTCAAGATCCCTAGTACACTTCCCATGACCAAACGATGTACTTTGATGGGTCACTTATGATTAGTGGCTTGGGGGGCTGGGGTGGTCCTGGAATCTCCTACGGGAGAGACCTTAAAGTATGCCATTCAACTACACTTTCTAACCACTAATAATGTGGCTAAATATGAAGGTTTGTTGGCTAGCATACGAGTCGCGAAAGTGCTTAGGATACGTCAACTACTCATGAGAGGAGACTCTCAACTAGTCATGAATCAGGTCGAAAAAGAGTACCAATGCTTTAACTTGACCATGTCTCAGTACTTATCGAAAGTCAGAAAGCCTGAGAAGCACATTTTTGGTTTTGAGTTACAGTATATCCCTCAGAAGGGTAACTTTCTCGCGGACCAGTTGGTTCGACTAGCTTCTTCCCGATCACATGTACCACCAGGAGTCTTCTTGGAGCAACTCTAGAAGCCATCTCTGGTTGAAGAACCAGAGACAATTCCTAATGAAACATCCTCTCTAGAGTACAAGGATACTTGGATGGCTCCCATCTACGAGTATCTTCTGAAGGGTTCAGTACCTGACGACGATCTCGAACTAGATCATCTATCCCGCAAAGCCAAAATGTATATTTGGTTGATGGGGTACTCTATAAATGGAGTACTCAAGGAGTTCCCATACGATACATATCGCTTAAAGAAGGATTACAACTCCTTAACAACATACATGGGGGCATCTGTGGAGCACATGCTTCTTACAGAACATTGATCGAAAAAGCCTTTTGACAAGGTTTCTACTAGCCAACCGCCCTCAATGACGCCAAAGAGCTAGTCAAGAAGTGTGTACAATACCAGTTTCGTAGTGGGCAAATACACCAACTGACTCAAGCTCTTCAGATAATTCCTCTATCTTGGCCTTTTGCAACCTGGAGTCTAGACATCCTAAGACCGTTCCCAAGAGCACCAGGGGTTTCGAGTTCCTTTTCGTGGATATTGACACATTCACAAAATAGATTGAGGCCGAACATATGATTGGGATAACAACGGAAGCCGCAAAAATGTTCATAATGAGAAGTGTGATTACTCGATTTGGAGTTCCAAGTTAAATAATTACTGACAATGGTAAGCAATTTTTGAGAGTAAAATTTAATAAATTTTGTGACGAATTAGGTACCAAACTTTGCTTTGTCTCCATCGCCCATCCCCAAAGCAATAGGGCAGTCAAGCGTGCAAATGGCCAAATAATGTAAGGAATTAAGGGTGAGTGTTCGATCAGCTTGTAAAGTGCTCAGGTGCTTGGGTACAATAAAGACTCCATTTTTCCTTGTTTTGGGGGTCGAAACCATGCTTCCCCCGAAACTTAAGATCAGTAGACAAGAGTCAAGAATTTCAGCGACCAACCAAGAGCAACGTCGAGCGGATGACATCAACCTGCTTGAAGAAAAGAGGAATTAAGCCTTAATCCGATCAGTAGTCTATCAGCAAGTCATACGTAAGTACTATGATCTTAAGGTCCAACCTCGCAGCCTTGCTGTAGGTGACTTGGTATTGAGGAAAATTTAATCCCAGTCTAGTCGGAACAAGCTTTCCCCCCAAGTGGGAAGGTCCTTGCACCATGGTCGAAGTCACACGACTAGGTACGGTATGACTTGCTATGGAGGATGGCTATATTCTCTCAAACTCTTGGAACATCAACCAACTGCATAAATTTTATGTGTAACATTTCTACTTTTTCAATAAAGCTTTCAGCCTTTTTTTCAAATTTTTATTGTCGTATGTTCAGTAGAGCTTCTTTTATGTTTGTTCGACCACTTCTAGTACATCTAATTTGTTTAACTGCTCGAAGAAAGGGACACCACTAGTTGAGGTCTCTCCTCTCTGCATGTGGTCCTGCCCACTAGAAGGAGCTTCCTAATGTCGATCTGTTCCTAACTCTTGCTATCTGCATAAAACAATTGAGTTGTCTACGAAAATATTGGACAGAAATAAGGGAAGAAACTCTGAGTGTTCATCCTTTTATCATTTATGACTTCGATTTCATTAACCTGATCAAAGTGAGGCAACGCCACTAGTCGAAGTCTCTCCTCTCTGCACGTGGTCCTGCCAACTAGAAGGAGCTTCCTAGTGATGACTTGTTCCTCACTTTTGTTGCTAGAAACATGATAATCAAATTCGACCACGATATACAGATGATCTCTAAGTGTTTATCCTATTATCGTTTATATCTTCGATTTGATTAACCTTGTCGAAGAAAGGAACATCACCTAGTCAAAGTCTCTCCTCTCTACACATGGTGCCCACTAGAAGGAGCTTCCTAGCGTTGACTCATTCTTAACTTTTGCTACCAGAACATGACAATCGAAAGTGACAATGATAGTCGGATAAACTGCTCTATACTCTACATATGTTATTCTGTACTATTTGCTTAGTTTATTCATATAAACTAAGCAAATAGTCGAGGGTTAGGATAGAGTTATCAATATAACTTTATTTCTTTGTTGTAAATTCTCTCTTTCATTTCTTTTTTCATCTTACAAGTACTAACTACTAAACAAGATGAATTGTAGGAAAAAGAAGAAGTTTTCATTATTCAAAGGTAAGTCTTTACAAAGTTATTATTTACAAACTACTCTGACCAAGGGGAGTCAAGTTGCATCTCCTCTGCAACCCTTCAATCAGTCGGCTCTAGTTCTTTGATCAGACGGGCTACCTCTGCTTCAGAGTAGCTAAAGTTATGATCGATTGGGTGAAAATTGAGGTATTGATCGCATGCCTTGAGTTTTACCAAAGCATAGCTTATAGCGCCTTTAATCGCCTCCTGAATCGACTCGGCCTGGTCAGTCTTCAGAGTGCATAAATGCTTCTCTAGTGCTTTGATTTGTAGTCTGATCATACTCGCATGAGCGGTTATGGTGAACTTAGAAGGACTTATTTTCTCCGCACCAAACCCACCAAGTAGATTGTTGAGAAGTACAATGTTGTCATGAAGGATTGCCTTCATCTACTTTGTTTCCTCTTGACTCCAAGTTGAGGCTTCTAAAAGACATTTTATTTTGATTACACTCTCTACAAATGAGTTAAACGTGATCAGAGTAATACTTGTCAAAAAGACTACTTATCAAGAACTCAAGCTTATCGACTTCTACTTTATATTGTTCTTTGAGTAACTTTATTCTTTGATTGGACTCTTTGTTGATACGAGTAAGTTCTCTCACCACCTTGGACTTTTCTTCGACCTCGATATGGAACTTACTTGTTTTGACCTCTTTATCTGTCAAAAGAAAAGAGTTAGAGGAAGACAAGAAATACAACCGGATAAACAATCTTAAGTCTAGAACTTACTGTTTAATTTCTCTTGCAATGTGTTGATTGCAAAGTTGGCTTTTAGAAGACTTATTTGTAAGTCGCGTTTTCATTCTTTAGCCTCTGTGTATCGACCTTCTCGTTGTCGAGTACAGCAGCCAAAAACTTTGCATCGCTCTTAGACCTGAAAAGGTTAAAGAGGGACATGAAAAACTGAACAAGTTATCGAAATAGAATTCGACTATACAAGCCAGTGACTTACCATTCCTCTGCCTTCTTGAAGAGTTTGGCAATTTGTTGTCGCAGGAGTGTGAGTTGTCTGTGGTACTCAACCATAGTTGCCATGTCTTCCAACGCTCTCTAAACAAAGATGGATGATGAGAGATCAAAAAAGACCAAGTACGAATGTCCAAGTACTCGATACTTGTGTTCATGCTCCCACGAGCAAACTTGGTAAGTACCCGCCAAGAATCATCGAGTTGATTGAGCTTGTCGACCCTATTCCACCACACCTTCTTAAGACGTCCATTGTCGAAAAGGTTCCACTTGTCGGGAAGATCTTTTGGGTGTGGAACTCGACTCAGAACTCGATCGGTAGAAGATCCCACTATAGACATAGGGTTAAAGAATGCAGAGAAGAAGTTAGGTTGCTCCACTTCTTCTCTTTCTCCAGTTGTACCTTCTTAGAGACTAAGAGGAGCTTCCTCAATGTTTTCCTCCTGGATGCGGCCGTCGGAAGGACTTCCAACTTTTCAACTAGGTATTTCTACCCTATCTTTAGATGCTTGCATTTCTGTTGCTATGACAACTTCCATGGTCATAGTCTTTGCAACTTCAGTAGCAGCTTCTGTTGCTGCGGTGGTCATCTCTTTGACCACCATCTCCATTGTATCTTCAACTGCGGATAGAGCTACAGGGGGCTTCTCAGAAGAAGCCTCCTCGTGTAGTGGAAAAGCCAAGCTAAAACCTTAAAAAGTAAATCAACATTTAAGAAGACATAGAGGTAAAGTACTATGATTATACTTGCGCATTTTACCTTGAATTTAGAAGAAACTTGTTTTTGGAGATTAGTTTCTTTGACTCGTACAAGAATATCTACGATCATGTCCGGTTGATAGTCTGGAGCAAAACTTACTGCTCCTTATCCCTCTTGCCCCTCATGGTAGTCAAAACTAGTTTCGACCACTTGGAGGGCGGTCTCCTTTTCGATCACAGGTTCAGTTGCTACAACAGTCTCCGTCATAAAGGATACAAAACTTTTCCAATTCCCTTTTCAAGTTGCTTGATAATGCCTCGAGAAGCACTTGCAGAGTAAGTTTCGGTATCATAATAGAAGGGTACCTTGATCTTGAGAGTCGGTTGCTCGAGTATGGTTGCCCCTATCTCATTTGTGGTAGTCACGTCTGCAAAGAACTACTGGATGGGGCTGGTCGGAGTAGTAGGAGGAAGGATGGTAAGAGGAACGGTGGCACTCATGCTCCCCTTCTTCTTATCAACAGCTTTTGTCAATCGGCGCCTCTTGGCTGGAGGATCTTTAGCTTTCTTTGCCTTTTTTTGATAATCATCAGTTTGACCCTTTGGTCATCCTGATGGTTAATCATGCCTACATTCTGCGAGAAAGAAGAATGCTAGTAAATCATTCTCTACGACTACGTAGTCCTAAAGATGAAATCGATTTTTCGATTACCTTTAAGCGTTCTTCTCTTTCTTTAGTGGATACATCCACCAAGATACAAGGAGCCTCCACTTCAAGTGGTGGAGCCTTCTCGTGGACAAGCTTGACCCGAAATTTAATTTCTCCAAATCAAGATCTGTTCAAGCATATGACATAGTTAGTGCATAGTGCTCAAAATCTAATTACGAGAATGAGTACAACAGCTACTTTGATGGCCGAGATATAGGGGGCAATCCAAGTTAGGTCCTTGGGAACCGAGTTCGTGGTAGTGATCGTCTCCGCAGCCGTCCCCACGAAAGAAAGGCTAACCTCGCGGGTTGTTTTCCAGTAGAACCACCTATTCTTCTAGGTCGACCATGAAGACTGAGTAAACATCTGGATGTACTGGTCCGTCTTGCCATCATGGAGCTTCAAACCACAGTTCCCGGCAATTCCGGTCTGCCGGCTCATTTCGTAGTAGTACTGAAAGAGCTCAAGGACCGGAGGAATCTCTAGATAAGCCTCACACAAGTACATGAATACACTAAGCATGGTAATCGAATTGGGAGCCAAGTTCACCAACTTGACCCCGAAGTATTTGAGCATGACTGTAAGAAAGGGATGAGCTGGAAGACGAAGGCTGCACTCACATATACCTGGAACAATAGGATTTGTCCAATCTTTCCTGATGGCTAGTTTTGTTCGGTAACTTCAGTCCACTTCAAAACTTTTCGTGGAGGAATCTTCTCAGCATCCTCCAATGTCCTCAATTTCACACTATCCATTTTCGACATCGGCCAATTGGACGATGGCTTAGTCATTTTCCCGAGTGGTTGTTTTGGATTTGGAAGAGATTGAAGGAAGAAGACGACTTGGTCGGCGATGGAAAAGTCGAGGTAGATCGGAGCACAAGGGGAAAGTAAGAAGACCTAAAAGTTACCCTGAGGTAAGCTTTTATAACCATGTGAGTTATCGTCTCGGGAACCAAACGTTATCTCAGGAACCGATCCGGCGAATAGATCGGCGAAAATCAATTAGAATTCATTAATTTCTCTGTTTGAAGTATATCTGTCTTCATAACTCAAGCGAAATTACCTTATTAACCAAGCTCGCTTTTAGTGGATAAGAGCCGAAAAGGCTTTACTTTCGACTATCTTTCATCTACGACCTTACTTTCTTAAGTAAGTTACTTTCACTTGAAGTTGGAGGGCTAGATGATGAAAATATAATAATCCTCTAATTATTACATCATTATATTCTCCGAGTATACCTCTTATCGATAAGAGAGAAGTTTCACAGGGTAATCGTAAGTTCTTCTACGACTATATGGTCGTAAGTCCTTTCACGACTACATGGGCGTAGGTTCTTCTACGACCACTCCTTAGTTGTAAGTCTTTTTACGACCACATAGTCGTAAGTTATCTGCAACCATATCATGGTCGTAGACTTTTCTGCAACTAGTCTTTGACTGGCTTGTCTGCGACAACCTACTACATAGTGGGTCCGTTTGACAAGGTGATTAGAATGTGCGTTTATTCCTAATAATCGCACATAATCTCTTTCTGACAACAACCGTCGCATGACAAACGGCCACCATGTCTCTCTAACAAATAACTTTCGTCGGACGGTTATCTCTCGAAGCGTTGAGGCTTCTTTTAGCATGGGACAATGGCCGCCGCTTCGTCAACTATATAAAGATTGATGTCGGAGAGGAGGAGGTGAGTCCAAGTTAGACTTAGTGCAAGGCAATTCATATTATTTTCTCAGTTGTAATCAATCCTCTGAGTAATAACTACACAGGACGTAGGATTATTATTCTCTCAAGAGAAAGCTCGAACCTGTATAAAAATTCCTGTGTCTCTATCTGCATAATCATAGTCCAAGTATTCAAGAGTTTTTTTTGAATTCAAACAAATCATATGTTAGATCGGTATTAAAGCACCGATAAAACGCAATCTTGATTTAAAAAGCATCTTAAAAAAGGGTTAACAAAGGACGAAACTTGGAATAGGAAGTTTTTGGCGGTAGCGATAGTTAGATACTACATAATATTCCAACTGAACCCACGCAACACCATGGGGTATTCTCTCGTATGACCCTACCAATCTAACTGTTTACTCGTGTGATCGGACGACCCATAAAAATTGCAGTTTCACGCCCTGGACAGTTTTCCTGTGGTGGAGTGCAGGGGTGTATGAGCGGGTAGTCCTAGTTTCCTCCACGTAAAGTGATCGTAGACAATATATTTCGTTCGTTTGTACAAGCGAAGCGCTCCTCCCTCAATTGTGATCCCAGCTGACGGTTGCAACATTACCATGCTTCTCGCCCCAAACCCTCGCATGTCGCATCCATTGCAGTTCTCACAATTGGAATACTGTGCTGACGATAGCCGGAGAAAATCCAGGAGCCTTCGAATCTTTTCTAACAATTCATGGGGCCTACCTTCCTTTCCGGCTCCGCTCGAGATGTCTTTTTTTAAAAAAAAAAAAAGAGAGAGAAAGAATTACGATCTTGTTTAAAAATTTTCAAAATTCGTGTGAAATTCGTACCTCCATACGGGACGGACTGCTACGTGGACCCAGCAGGGTACCTGGCCTCTCTGTCACTCGCTGAGTCGCTGTCTGTAGGCTGCAGACTCTGCGCCACCCACCACGAGCAAAATTTCGACTGCGCAAAAGGCAAAGCAAAGCCGAGAACCTTGGCCTTGCTACAAATGCAGCCCCCTCTTCCGCCTCTCAGTCACTCTCTCTCTCTCTGCTGCCTGCCTCTCCTGTGCTGCTAGGGAAAGGAGGAAAAGTGGAGTGGACAGCCGCCTCCCACTTCTCCGACCTCTGTGTGTGTGTGTGTGTGTATCTTGCGCCTCCTTCCTCGCTGCAAGATTTCTCTTCCCAAGTTGCTGTGCAAGTGCTTGTGTGCGTTTCTTGCGGGTGTTTGTGTGGCGATCGCGCGGCTGGTGAGCACTAGCGAGTGAATGGGAGCCCAGACAATGTCGTCCCACGGCAGCGGGGCAAGCGGCGGCGGGGCGCTCTCGCAGCAGGGGTCGGTGTGCAGCCTCGCGCTGAGCGAGGTGGAGGGCCAGCTGCACGGCGTGAACCTCGACGACCTCCTCCGCACGGCCGGCTCGGCGGCGGCGGGCAAGAAGACGGTGGACGAGGTGTGGCGGGACATCCAGGGCACCAGCGGCGGCGGCTGCGTGCTGCCGGCGGCGGCCCAGATGACGCTGGAGGACTTCCTGTCCAGGGCCGCGGACACGGGGAGCGGCTGCGTCGGTGCGCGCTGGGAGCAGCAGCAGTACCATCCCCCGCCGGAGCCGGCGCACGCGCCTGCGGTGCAGCACCACCACGTCGAGCGCCCCGTGCCGCGGCCCCTCGGCGTGGGCGCCGAACCGGTGCTGGACGCGCTGTACCACGACTGCCACGGTGGCTCAGCGGCCGGGCGGAAGCGGGCCGCCGAGGGCGGGGCGGGGGAGAAGACGGTGGAGCGGCGGAAGAAGCGGATGATCAAGAACCGGGAATCGGCGGCGAGGTCGCGCGCGAGGAAGCAGGTCAATAATCTCTCGTGCGCTCGCACGGCACGCCCATGAGGAGGTTATTTGTACTTGGATTAATTTGGGTACTGCAGCGCAGGCGTACACGAACGAGCTGGAGAACAAGATCTCGCAGCTGGAGGAGGAGAACGAGCGGCTCAGGATGCACAAGGTATTAATCATATCAACCTATGAGCTAAATCCGCACTTAGAAAACTAAGATTAGTATCACTTGCAGTAAGGAAGAGTTGGCTTACAAACCAACATGCTCTAGTGCTCATGAGCTCTTGGCCGGTATCTATAAACAGGTACTAATGTAAATGCCTTACGGTCAAAATTCGCTACAGCCTAAAAGGATTAATCTGAAGCTGCAGATTAGTCCCTTTCGTTTTTTATTCTCTAAACTCATTTGTACCAGCCAATATTAATGCAAAGTTCGAGGCCTTTTTAGGCCTATTTGCCCTAAAAATAACCCATTTAAATTCCCACACATAGGACAAAGCTAACGCACAACTTCTTGCACTAATAAACGGCAAAAAAACAAAACTTTTTTTTTGGCTTATCGTGGGCCAAAAAAGAACAGATCGGTTGTGCTGGTGACTGGTGAGTGAGATAGTGCAGCGGGTCAGTCATTGGGAGTTTAATTGTTTATTTCTGAACATTTTTTAACTTGACTTTTTGATATGGTGCGTATATAGGGCATACACTTGCTTGTAAGCCTTCTGTTTTTTCTCTCTCTGCCTGGTTGGCTTTGCTCTGGAGTCGTTATGAGAGGATGTCTTGTGATGGATGGACCTTTTCTTTGCATCTTGTACAACAATTCTCTTCTTTCCCTATGTTAAAACTGATTTTTCAAAATACGATATCAGTCAAAAATTTCCCTTTCTTAAAAAAATAATCGTAGATAGATGACCTAAGATGCTGCATTTGCTTGATCATCTATAGACGATATTGTGAATGACCATCCATTTGTATCTATCCTACTGTGATCGCATGCTTTCCCAATGCAATAGTCAATGCCTCATGCCTGCTTATTGGACAGACATCACTAGTTCACTAGACTAAAGATGGGGTTCTTTAGTCTAGGCGTACTCTTAGGATGGCTTAAATTAGGGCTTTGGGAAAGTTTATTACTACATTGTCTGCCAGATCAGGTTCCTCCATTAGCATGCAGTCAGCATCATACTTACTAAGATGATAGCTCCTAGCTTCATGTCAATAAATAACACTATTTGCCCATCTGTTTCAGCTTGATGTGCAAAATTTACTACTACCCATGTACTAGTAAAATCTGCACATCTATGACCATGTCATGAAACTGCACTTCTTTCTCTCTTTTTTTTTTTGTGTGTGGTTTTTATACTTGTCTTGTGCTCCTTTCTATGACCATGTCAAGAAATCAGAAGACAGTATGTATAGCTCTGCAAGTGGCAACCTCTCCGAAAGGTGAGATTTATGTCCTACTTTGCATTTTGGGAGTATGAAGCCCTGACCTCATTGTCTAGAAAATAGTACAAGATGATCAAATATCCAGGAACAGATAAACTTCCGTGGTATAGTAAAATCCAAGAAAAGGTGTGTTTTAGAAATGAAATGCTAAACTTTTCGCAGATTCTGCTTTAAGGTCTTGTGTCTTCAAGGAGTGTTGAGCTTCACAGAAATTTGAGCCCTTTTCGTTTCTTTTTGTAAGGCAATTTTACGAATGCTTTATCCACATGCCAGATTGCGTGCATGCATCAGTTGGAAACTTGGAATGCGCAAATGCTCAAGTTAGGAGATGAAGAAATGTGTTCTTTTTTTACTTCTCAGGAAACGATGAACTAGTAGACATTTGCCCTTTGAGATCTGCTTCACCAATGGAGATTTCTTTTCATAGTTCAATGTCCTATATGTTATGATATGTCCATTTTAACATTTACAGTTTGCAGAACTGCTACGGTAACTAGTTTATTTTGCGTTTGTTACAGGCATTTGAACCAGTAGTGCAGTATGTGCCGCAACAGGAGTCAAAGAATCAGCTCCGGCGGATTAACTCGGCCAACTTCTGATCATGTAAACTGCCCTGGCATTAAGGTGGTTCAAGTTGTAACTGCCGTGTGGAAAATACTTAGCTAGTAAGAACTCTTCGTCTCTGCAGTCTCCAACTTGCAGTTGCAGTATGGGTATTGTTGCACAAGCATTGTACTCCTATCTCGTTGTTTGTTGCTGCAATCCTGCCTTCTTCCAACTGGTGCATTGCTTTCTGCTGCCTGTGATTGCAAGAGCGTCTCAGATTAGCTGTAATGTTTTAACATTTCACAAATGGAAAAGAAAATGCTCGCCTAGCAGTAGTATTCCAACTCTTTATCATCCCTCAAAAAAGTAGACAAAGCAAACAAATTTCAGGATATTTTTGTTTCAGTGTTGACACAAAAGATCAGAGAAGTTTTATACTTTTATTCAAAACTGAAATATGAGCTATACATCATTCTTGTCTTACCACCAGAAACTAGGTTAGCACAATCTCTCACTAATAACACTTCAACTTCTGTCAGCATCTTCTTCGGGGAGTATCAATCTAAGGTCCTCGTTGTCTCTGTAGACTTGTACCAAGGCTGCAGCCTTGTAAGCAAAGAAACCCATCATCCCTGGAACAACCTGCGTAAAGAGAAACAGTCCTTTGCTTTGTGTTCACACGGGAACATTTTCTGACGAGTACGAGTAATTTAGCTAAAAAATTCAGGATAATATCCCCTTGCTATATAATTGGCACCGTTAACAGGGGAAACAAATATGTGTCTATCCATAAGCGAAAACACATGCACCACTAACTAAATGAGATCTATAATAATGACGAATTGCGCTTTTACCTCAAAATTTAAAATGCTATTTTGGAAGTGATCTGAAAAGGCCGACAATCCAAAAATCACAGCAGGAATCACAAGCCTTGGGGATGAAAGAGCTACTTGAATACCACCCAATGTCTTCTCTATTGAATTCTTCAAATCCTCGCTTCGTATGCCAATTCTATCATTTGCACAAATGTGGGAATAATTAATGAAACAATCAGAATGCAAGGGATATAAGACTTGAGTACAGATTACAGACAATAACATTTCCAAACCTACTTCTTCACTTTCTTCTTCAGAAAAATTTCTGGAACATCTTCCTTTGACAGGTTATCTGTATGGCGATACAGAAGTTGAAGATACATGCAACTGTTCAACATAATGTGACTGGTTAGATTTATAGTACATCTTAGATATTTGAAACGAGTTAAAACTTTATCGGATTCCTTGAGAGATCAGCCGCAGCAGCATTTTATTGAAACAAGGAATTGCTTATGAAGCTTACCTGAAAGCAACTCCGAAAGCATAACTGATGGCAGCCTGTTCAATTAGAGCATTGAAGATTCAGTCACGTCACCAAGACTATTTGATGATCAATTATCAATATTTAGGAACAGTGAACCATTTGTCCTTCATTGACTTATGGAATCATATCAAAGTAAAGATCATAGGCTCTTTAAAAAAATATATGTTAGCATTTCGTCCTAACAGAGCTAATAACCTTGGCTACGTGGCTTGATAGGCGTTAAAGGTCGCTTTGATTCTAGACAGGAAGTTCACATATCAGTGTGTATGTTTGATATAGCCCCTTACATTGTGTAAGTCAGTAATTCAAAAAGATTACGTAAGTCTGTCTCCGAGATAAGGAGCAGAACATAGAAATATGAACTGTGTGATGCGCAGTTGGCACAAGTTATGTCAACACAAAAATCAAGCTGAAACATTTTTAGTTATCTTCCAGTAGATTGGATGTATTAATTGGATATATCTACTAATTATTTTATGGTTGGCACAAAATTTTGTGGCTAATTTACAAAATCTATACACCTCCAGAGAAAAAACCAGGAGACAGTATAAACTGCAAGCAGCACCAATTCCTGTGGTCAGGAGCAACAGTTCATCCTTAAGCTGCGAGAAATGATGAGCATCAGTAGATGGATATGAGAAATATTCTTTTGAAGGTAGATGTGAGAATTTTTTTGAAGAAATACATCAGAAGAGGAAGCACTGGAAATCTTTAGAAAAAACGTACTGCTTCATATCTCAGAAGGTTAAGTTCCTTCCTTTTGTCGCTCTCATTCTGCCTATCCTGTCACCATTTGCAACAACATTCCCATTTCTCTATCAGTTTCTTCTACAATAATATGGTCACAAGCCAAAATTAATCACCACTAATCTCAAAACACCACCATGACAGACCTTAGCAGAAAGCCTCTTGCTTACAGGGAGACTGCTGTCACCAGATACCCAATCTCTTGTTGACGCAAGCCTCAAGACTCCTTCGCTCATAGCATCACCCCTGACCTGCATTCCAATGCTCTATCAGTTATGCTTGGCAAAATTAAATTAAATAGCGTAGATAGCATGGCTGGCACAGCTTACATTTTCAGGTTCCGCAACATCTGCAGCATTCTCTTGATCCGTGGCAGCCTGTGACGCATCAAGGTTCGTGCCATTTCTCCTCCAAACCATGTCAGAGATTTTCGAGACGAAATCGCCGTGCATCTGCCTCTCCGCGAGGAACATGCGCAGGACCTCCTCCCCTAGGCTGTCACCAGCTATCAGCAGCAGCGCAGGTTACGGGTATCAGTACCAACCAACAGGATGGGATTCACAAGTTTGAGATAGGCGTGGCGGTGAAGGCAGGGTACCTTGGAGAGAGGAGTAACGGAGGGCCGAGGAGCGCGGGGGCCTGCGAGGGCGGGTAGGGAGCGAGCCGCGCGCGGCTAGGTCGCAGCAACGGACGCCGGCGAGCCCGGCCATGGCAGTGTCAACCTGGAGAGGGAGGGAGCGAGCGGCGAGCAATCAGCAACGGGATAGATGGCCAGGGCGTCGTTTTCTCACTCTTCCGTCGCCACAATCCTAGTGTTTGGATCCTCCTGAGCCGTTGCAACCTGCAGAAATATCTCCGCGTTGGATTGGGCCTCGCTTCACTCCATCTTGCCCAAAGTGGGCTACCACCTAGTCCGCCCCTCTTTCGCATTTTCTTTTTTCTGTGTGGTTCCACTTCCAGTACATCTGATGAGTTTAGTTGAATTTACAACTGCAGATGAAGCTGGTGCAACTTTTGAAACCAATATATATACGATATCAAATGTTAGGCCATATCAGTTTAAATTTGTTCGAAACAACATCTAGCGTACTACTTACAAAAGGGCAGCGTAGCCGAGAACCAAGCTTAGCTTGGATTGCTTGTATCCCCAGCCCATCAGGATTCAAACTCTAGGTTTAGCCCTACGTGTCTTATTTAAGAGGATTTCTTGCAGTCGAAGACGACGTGCTGTCGTAAGCAAGGTGCCAATGGTGATTTCGTCATTTCTTCGTCAAGCTCCGCTCTTCTAGTCTTCCATAGGCGTTGTGATGTGTGTGTGCGCGCGCGTGCATATGGTGGTATGCGTGTGTGGATGTCTATGAGTTATACTGGGTACTTCACAAATAAAAAAAAGGCAGCGTAACCACCTTCGGACTCAAAACACGCTGAGGGTCTATAAACCATTTGGAATTTCACAGGTTTACAAAAAACAATTTGATTCCCACGGGAATCGAAAAAAATTCGGGTGTTCCAGATGGGCCTACAACTAGTCAAATCCACCTGATTTTGTTGTGGCAAATTGTGACAATAAATCGAAGTATCAAACAACCTCTAAGGCTCTATTTAAAATGTATACTAGTTAAATATTTGCACGTTGCTACGGAATAAAACAAATCACAATACCGTGCACATCTAGCCATTGCTGTAGTGCTCGGCTTGCATCACGACTCATCTCAGCTCCGTCTCCACACCCAGCTGAGCTCTGCCACGGTTCATGTAGCGTCTTTTCCACCATGCCCAAGTTGCGTCGTACTCTCAGCTCCGTCTCTATACTCGACATCTACTGTGCCTCGGACTTCGTCGCCACACTTGGCCTGCGCCGCATCCCCATTCTGCCACCACTGTCTTGCATGTCGTTGCCTGCAGCCATACATATAACATGCCACCGTTGCCTCTTGCGTCGTGCGCCGATGTCATTGCCCAACCCATGCACCGCCACCATGCCACGTCGTTCTTTGCCATGCCGATGCTGCTCCCGTGTGTCATGCCCCTGCACTAGCCACTCAACCATGTGCCACTCACCATCGCCTGTTGGCGTCATTGCCCTCCAGTCAAGCCGATCATGAGAGGAGAGAAGGGAGGAAAGGAGATAGGGGGGAAGAAGAGGGCTCGGCTGGGAGGAGGAAGAAGAAAAGAAGGAGAAGGAAGAAACAAGGAGTCAGCCAAGGGAATAAGAGAAGGGAAAAAGGAGAAAAGGAGAAGAGAGGAGAAAGAAGAAGGAAGGCCGAACCGGCGCCTGATCCACTATATCTTGGCAAAGACAAGGAGGAAGATGCCTTGATCTAGCTATTCGTCACTAGGGTAATGCTTCGAATCCTTGTTCCATGCTTGTTTATCAATTTGCAAAGAGGTCAAAGTGGGGATTAGTAAGATTAATACATGAAATGGTTAGAATATGGCTAGTAGGTGGATTTTATGCAATGCCCTCTACAGAGGTTTTGGGAATATTAAGGGGTTAATCTAAGAACTTGGTCTACTAGAAATTTATAGCTAATTGTATTAGCTTTCTTTAGAGTGCTAGGACACCAATTTTGGCATAATAGTTTGGAAGTTAGGTGTTTGACACAAGAAATCGCGCAAGGATTTCTTGCCTCGGTGTGTAAGGCGTGGGTGTGCTAGTGTATTAGAATACACAAAAATAAATAAACACAAGAACAAGTAGGGAAAGCATGTATTTTGTTCATTCATTTGAGAATAACAAAATTACATATTCTCTTTATACATATGTGTTCCATGGCTTGCTTTGCATAGCAGATTTGACAAAGGCAATGTGATCTCCTGGTTCCCAAGGCCTCGGAAGGCTCCCAGTCAATTACTTCCGTGGGGTGCACCCACATAATACCTCCTGCATATTGGTCATCATCTTAAGTCTTCGCTTCACGTTCTCCATGCATGTGATGAATGTTTAATGCAGATGTGAGCATTGGCATTATCCAAAGCCTCATCGGTCTATGGGGCCATGATAGCGTGGCCTTTACACTAGCCATGCCTGCTCATGTTGTTCGACCTTGTTGGTATCGAACAAATATACAATGGGAGTGATTAAAATATGCATGGATGCCAAGCATGATCGATTTGTTGATAATGGAAGCAAAATCGGTGTCATGGACATATTGGTAGTCGAGAGCCATCGTAATTGAAATCCATCAAAAGCCATCCATGGTCGAAACCCATCAGAAGTCATTCATGGTCGAAATCCAATAGAAGTCATCCACGGTCAAGATCCATCATGGTCGAAAGCCAACATGGCCAAAATTTATCGAAAGTTGTTCATGGTCGAAAGCCAACATGGTCGAAATCCATTGGAAACCATCCGTAGTCGAAAGCCATCATGATCGAAACCCATTGGAAGTTGTCCATGGTCGAAATCCATAAAAAAATTGTCCGTGATTGAAATTCATCGTGGTCAAAATCCTCCGTAGTCGAAAGCCATCGTGGTCGAAACCCATCAAAAGTTGTCCGTGGTCGAAAGCCATCATGGTCGAAACTCATCGAAAGTTGTTCGTAGTCGAAATCAATTGTGGTCAGAATCCATCGGAAGTTGTCCATGGTCGAAATCCATCGAAAAACCATTAATGGTCGAAAGCCATCATGGTCGAAATCCAACAGAAGTCATCCGTGGTCGAAAGCCATCATGGTCGAAACCCATCAGAAGTTGTCCGTGGTCAAAATCTATTAAGGTTGAAATCCATCAAAAAATCGTCCGTGGTCAAAATCCATCGTGGTCTAAATCCAACGGAAATCATTCGTGGTCAAAATCCAATGTGGTCGAAATCCATCGGGAGGCATCGGGCATAGAAGCAGCCAGTAGTCGGAAGCCACCAGACATCGGCAATAGCTGGTAGTCAAAAGTTACCGAACATCAAAAGCGGTTGGTAGTCGGAAGCCATTGGGCGTCGAAGCAGCTGGTAGTCGAAAGCCAGCAGACATCCTCAATAGTCGGTAGTCAAAAGTTACTGGTCCTCAGGACTAGCCAGTAGTCGGAAGCCATTGGGCCTCGAAGCAGCTGGTAGTCGAAAGCCTCCAGACATCAGCAATAGCCGGTAAGCCCTCATGGTTGAAGTTGTACTCATAGAGCACTATAGCACACCGGTCGAAGGGCACTGTAGCACCATGCTCGAAGTCATACTCGTAAAGC
Organism: Dendrocalamus latiflorus; assembly: GCA_017311315.1. Classification (NCBI taxonomy): domain Eukaryota; kingdom Viridiplantae; phylum Streptophyta; class Magnoliopsida; order Poales; family Poaceae; genus Dendrocalamus; species Dendrocalamus latiflorus. The sequence goes on from CM029611.1 coordinate 38,628,532, forward strand.
ACTGTAGCACTCTGGTTGAAGGTCGTACTCAGAGAGATTGTAGAACACTGGTCGAAATGTACTTTATCGCACTGGTACTGTAGCACCATGCTTGGGGTCATACTCATGAGAGTACTATAGCACATTGGTCGAAAGGTACTGTAGCAGCACTAGTTGAAGGGTACTGTAGCACTATGCTCGATGGTCATACTCGTAGAGCACTGTAGCACCCTGGTCAAAGGTCGTACTCAGAGAGATTGTAGCAGCACTGGTTGAAGGGTACTATAGCACTATGCTCAATGGTCGTACTCGTAGAGCACTGTAGCACCTGGATCGAAGGCCATACTTGTAAGAGTACCGTAGCCCCATGGTCAAAAGTCGTACTTGGAAGAACACTGTAGCACACCAGTCAGAGGTCATCGAGTATCAGCGACGATCGATGATGTCCCAGTTCGACAGGCGGTTAGTGGTGCCCGGCTTCGCCAAGCGATCGGTGATGTCCGGCTTTGACAAGTGGTTAGTAACAACCGAGTATTGAGGACAGTCGAAGGTGCCTAGTACTGAAGGCGATTGATGACGCTTGAATATGGCGAGCGGTCGGAGATGTCCAAGTGCCGAAGTTAGTCAGGGAAGCCTGAATGTCAAAGGCAGTCATAAGCGCCTGAGCACAACAAGCGGTCGAAAGTGCCCGTGTTCCGAAGGCAGTCGAAGAAGTCTGGAGCGGACGAACTTCATGCCTCAAAATCAGCGAGTTGGAAGGCAAACAATAATCTCAATGGTCCTGATGTCAAGGCCGCGGACTGCATCACGATGAGCTCTAGAGCACCCGATTGGTGGCGCTATCAGCAGTGGCCATAGTCATTTAGCGATGTTCCCATCGTAGCTGTCGTTCATCATATGCAGGCTAGTCAAATAGAAAAGAAAGAGAGGAGGAGATGTTCTTTACATTCTAAGTATAGCGTGCCATGGCCTAGGCTTGTATGGATCACTTTCTCATGCTCCTCCACCTTCTCCTCCTTTCTTGTTTGTATATTCTCCATGGCTATCTTCTTCGCGTATGTGTGCTAACAGTGTTTGTGTATTTTGTGTTTATCTCCCTCTCTATGTCATGCCTGCGTCTAGGCATGAGTAGATGTCGTCGGTGTCTATTGGTGTCCATCTCGTATCTGTGCCCACGGTCTCTCTCTCTCTCTCTCCTGGGTGTATTGGTCTCCTCCTTTTATAGGCACGAGCAAGGACTGCCGGCAACAAACGTAGCTCTCACATGGCGTCGATTGTCCCCTGATTTTTGGAAATGAATCCTTGATCTGATTGCCGATTCTTTCCTTCCAAACTGGTGCCTTCCAAATTAGAAAAGATTTATTGAGAAATACTTCCATAAATGGAGATATGGTGCAGTCGTCCTCCATTGCAAATATGATTCACTCAGATCCAATCTTTTCTTTCCTTCTTGGTGCATAAGCTATCGTTAATTGGCTGTGTACGATGCCATGCATGCATTAACTATCGTAATTAGCCTTGTGGTTGAAACAATCATAGTCGACATAGCGTGGTCGAAACAAGCGCGATCGACACAATGTGGTCGAAACAAGTGTAGTCGACACAACGTGGTCAAATATCCACAAACTCAGGATGATCTTGGTGTATATGCTTCATTGTCGGTCGGGGAATTGTGGTCATACGAGGCTTAATGCGTCGACCATGCGTTGACGGCTTGAGGACAGGTCGCGTGCTGCTTCATGACCCAAACTTTCTCTTTTGAATCTTAGATAGCATGTGCACATATCAAACTTTTCTTCCCAAACATACACCTCTGTATTTATTTTGACCTTGTAAGTTGGAATGCTTACGTGTGTGTTGCACAGCCCAAAGGGGCTTAGTACAGACTCAACACACAATCCTAAACCCTAGACAATGGGAAAAGACACTAATACGTTGCTGGCAGCAAGCATGTTGGCACACACGGCGTCCGGTGACGGCGCGAACGGCAGCGCAGTGGAGGAGAACGGCGGTGCCCGGATTTGTGCTGTGGCTGGCAACGGCGCAGGCTTGGGGGGAAGGAGGTGGCTGCCCCTGGGAGTGGAGCACACTCCTCCCAGGGGCAGTGGCGGCGGCCGGAGCAGAGGCTAGGTTCAAAACCTAGGCTTTGATACCATGTAAATTGGAATGTTTATTTGTGTATTGCACAGCCCAAAGGTGCTTATATAGTACAGATTCAACACACAACCCTAAACCCTAGACAATGGGAAAAGACACTAATACCCTTAATAGACCTAACATATTTGCGCAAAAACTCATCAACATTATGCTTCCTAGATGGTTGCTGCCCGGTATGGGACAGTACGGTCTTTGGGGCTGAAAACGTGGGTTTAGATAACGTAATCTTTAAAGTGTGGTAACTAAGGATCATGTGAGTGAGTTTGTGTAGAATCCATAACTCATATTGTTTGCTATGTTGGGTCTCGGGATTGAAATTTGTAGTCTTTTAAGCACCGGGATAGCGGGAAGGCGTCCGGTGAAATGGGGTTGTATGTGTCGGGTTTACGCGTAGAAACAATGTTGTTCGTATGTATACATGTATTGCTATGGTGTATTGAGTCTGGATGATGCTTGATCAGGTGGAGGTTCTGGCTTGGTGTTGACCACACATCGCTCCGCTCCACTTGGTTAAAAGGTAAGTGCATGGTAGAGCGGTTGACGGTATATGTTATGGAATGTGAGATGTTTACATTATATGATGTTGCTTGTCTAATGATGATAATGTTGATGTAATATGGTAAATAATAATGATTACCTGCTAATGATGATTATGATAAAATATGTTTATGATAATGAATGTATACATTTGCTTCATATGCACTCTCATATCGATCCACCATGGGTGGATAAGTAAGACCTATTTCAGTAGGCCTCCACGAGAGTGGAGAAATCCCCGTGCTGACGAGGGTAGGCTTATGATGGATGAACATCGACGGATATTCACTCGGCTATACCGTATATGCAATATGATGAGCAAATGAGTATGTAGAGTAGTTTTGCGTGGCACTAATGGAAAGAGATGATGGTAGAGTAGTTTTTACATTGCACTAATGGAAAGAGATGATGTAAGACATGAGAATGAGGATATGGTTATGTTGGGACATATGGATAATAATATAGTTATGTTTATGATTATGTTGAAATATGTGGGAAAGGACATGGTTAGGTTAATACTTATGCTTATGGTACTATTTTATCGTTCTATTATACGCTTGCTGAGTCTTGGACTTGCCCTTGCTTTGTTACTTTTTTTTAGAGGACCGATGAGGCGTCATGCATCGGGGATAGCAGTATCACCTCTGCATCACACCTAATAATAATAATGATCTCAAGTATCACCTTTATCTTCCTTATTATTGTCGTAGTATAGTAGCTTTTCAATCTGAAACTTATTCAATAGAACCCTCGTATAAGATGATAAATGTTAGGGAGTTTTTATGATAATTTATAATTCCTTAGTAATGTTTTATTTGCACGCCAAGATTGCTCTCGAAGTATGGTTCCGGATGTTCTCGAGCATGTGGTCTCAAGCATTCTTTGGCGTGAGTGACCCAAATTTTATTTTGTGAATTAGTTATATATCCTTATACTAATCAATGAGTCTTGTTTATAGTATAATTGTTTTAATGTTTATTGTTAATTGTATATGGTTTACCGCTTGGTTCAGATAAAACTAAAGGAGATACTGCCGAAATCTAGTAGCAATAGATGTAAAGCAAAGTAGTGATGGCACATCAAGCTCAGAGGTTAGGCCAGGGTTTTAGTGGTCCTCACCATTGGAGAAAGGAGTAAGGCTGCTTGGTGTGTGCAAGGAGAACTGAAAATCAGAACGTTTTGGAGAGGACGGAAAGGCCGGAAGGGAAAGTCTCACCAGTCACCACTTTTAATCTCAGCCAATAGTTGCATGGGAACACGAATGGAAACATGAAAAGGGGAATGGGGAAGCTGCATCCGAGTTTACAGGGAACATTTCAATTCCTGCTGGAATCTAGAAAAATTGTTGTTTTCATGTGGGCTTAAAACGGAAAGGAATCATATGGCGGAGGGCCTCGCGTGAGCCCTAGTCCCATCAGCTGTTGGATCAAGGTTGATCATCGTCTCCTGTTACGTTCCAAACCGCGAGGAACCAACTACTCATCATTACTATTATAAAAGAATGAGTTGGTGGCCGTACTCCCTTCTCCTCCAACCGTTTCATTCTTAACTTCTCATCACTCTCCACTTTTCAATTAATCAGAATAGCCCTATTCCATAATATGATTCTCTATGGGCCTGTTTGGTTCCCTGCATGCGGGTGGCTCGCACCAGCGCATGCAAGGAGATGGTGTTTGGTTGGCTGCAGAGAGGAGAGAGCCTGCACGAGCGGATGCAAAAAAACAACTGGAGCCAGGCTGAGGAGGAACGCGGCTGAGGAGCTTCCCTCCTCAGCCTGGCCATGCTCATGCAGCCTGCATCAGCTCATGCAGGCAACCAAACAGGCCCATATATCCAATAAATTTCGTTACAGCACACGAGCAGATAACTAGTATGTCCATAAGCCTCACATGATCATGCCCACGCCCTCGATGCCCTCCTCATGCTCTTCGCCAGCGTACATCGCCGCCGAGAGGAGCGTGCGATGGCAGAGTGGGCACGTCGCCCACAGCCGCGCCACCAGGGCAGTAGCGGTGGAACAGATGCCGGCACCTGAGCACTCTCACCTCGTCGCCCTCCTCAATGTCGCTCAGGCAGAACAGGCAGGTCTCCGCCGCCGCTTCTTGCTCCGCTCCAGGTTGCTTACCGTACCATGCCACGGGAAGCTCTCGGTCATGTTTCTCGGTGGAGGACACCACCTCCAGAAGACACTCTCACATGGACAGGCAGAACAGCGCCGAAACCGCGCGTTCCGCAAGGCGGCAGGCGGCATCAACGAAGACGGCGAAAAGCAGGAACAGGAGGTGCAAGAGCGTGCCAAGGCTTGGCATTGTGTTGTGTTGTGACCTAGTACTGTTGTTCCCCATTTATAATGCAGGAGAAAGATCGATGAGCATGTGAGACGAGGTCCTGATGATGCTGATGGCCTTATGGCCATCTGATGCTACCTAGGCCGGCCCATCTTAGGGGGTTGGGTCATGCCGAAGGATAGGTTGTAGCTTGATGGAAGTCCGGATCCGCTCCTGATCAATCAAAATAAAATAGGAAACGTTGGCCGTCTCCAAGTGTTGTAGACGCGGTTCCCTATTTTCTCTACTATTATATAAAGAAGAGTTAATAGTTGTCGGTACATTCTTCTCTCCCCTCTCTACAGCCATCCGATTTGATCTGGACCATTCATCTCTCTCCTCCTCTCTCTCTCTCTCAAGATACAACCGCTCACCCCCTCCACTTTACCCATCTCCTCGCGCATTCTGGCCTATCTCTGTCGCTTGCTCTCCAATGTTTGATGTGTGAAGTTGGCCAGGCAGTAAGTTCCGTCTCACCATTTTTATGACTCTGTTACAATACACGGGTCTCTAACTAGTTTGTTCAAAATGGTAAGTAGATACATTTTCCTCTTTTTGTTCGATATCTTACATTTTCCTTTTTTTCTTCGATATCTTTATTTGCTTAATTGTTGATTTTTTTAGATTCATATCCCTACTTTTGTACATTCTCTGCATCCATACCTCCAAACCCAGCACGTTCGCCGGTTTCTGCGCAACCTGCTCAGTTCGGATAAAAAATATGGCTTATGGCTAAAATTACAGTGTAACTGACTGAAATTACACTATAGCTGATGGTGGCTTATTTGGCGTAATTAAATATAAAAAATTAAAATAGAAAAAACATATTAACCCATCATGAACAATACAAATGAATACGAAAAAATGGGGCAAAAAACTAAAAAAACCAAAAAACAAAAAAAGATGAAATTTAGAAATAGTGAAAAATAAGTCAGAAACTTAAGCCGAAATAAACAGGGATCATCAGATTTTGTAATCCATAGGGTTAGCTGATATTGACAGATTTAAACAACAGATGGCCCAAAAGGATCCAAAAAACATGTCAATTGATTCTTTCAACTTGGGATAGGTTTATCAACTCCGAGCATGCTTCACTGTATGGCTACATGATACAAGAGACCACACACCAGCAGGTTCATTCGGCTATACTATGATTCTATGAACAGACAGATGCATCATGCATACAGAAGTCGAGATCATAAATTGTTGGTTCCACCATGCAAGCAAGGTAATGCAGGTAGCCAAAACTACTCTAGGAAAATAGCAGTAGTGACTAGCGAGAACACAGCACGCATCAATCCAAGTACCAGTTTCTTTGTCCATAAATCACAGCAGGATGGTTCCAGTAACTCCGTACATGAAGGACAGGTTCAGCGCACTAATTGTTCTGGCAATTACAGAACTATTTGAAAGAAATGTGATCGACATCCTTGCCATGTGATAACAAGCAGGAGCTTCTTAGCCTGGGGGCCAGTTCATCTGCCTGCCTCCAAGGAGATGTACATGGATGTGGTAAACAGATTGACCTGAAAATAAAGATATCAGGTGGCTGATGGTAACGTGGTCGAACAAATAGGTGTTCTAATCTAAGGGCATTGAAATGGGACGTACATCCACTAGGGCCTGTTATGAATAGCTGAATAGCGCATGTATTGATATGAGACCCAAAAGGGTCATATATATAGGAGAGTACAAGAGATATAAGGAAACAAATAAGAGTCCTATTCTATCTCTAATACCTTATCTCTAATGCCCTTAACACCCCCCCACAAATGCAAGGCGTATGCAATAGCATTGCATTTGAAAAAGGGTTAATACTAAAACAAGATAAATCCGAAATCCGAGTCTTGATGAAGTCGTCGTTGCGTGCAGTCGTCGAATAAACTGTCAAATCAAGCCGAAAAGGAATAGATAGAAGCATGACGGCACAGATCGAAGCCTGAGACGGCAGCGGCGCAGTGCACAAGAAGCGCAACGGAGGCGCAGTGCAGAAGAAACGCGGCGGCGCAATGCACAAGAAGCGCAACGGAGGCGCGGTGCAAAAGAAACGCGGCGACGCAATGCACAATAAGCGCAACGGAGGCGCGGTGCAGAAGAAGCACGGCGGCCTAGAGACTTCTACAATCTGCAGCGGCTCAAGGAAAAGAGCAGCGGCTGCTGCCATGCAAAAGAGAATTCCTACACTTCTATGACTGACAATAAATTTGTGGACTCGCACGGCTTGAACGAACTAAAATTTAAAGACTACGAATTTTGAATGGACGCAACGGAAGACTCACGAGGAAAAACAACTATACTGACTCAAGAAATAGGGAGCAGAAAATCCCACTCCCTCTCTCAAAACCCCCTCCCCTCACACGCGCAAAGGAAATAGCCTGCTTTTCTCCCGTCCCTCTCTCGCCCCTTCCTCTGCCTGAAAGCCTGCTTTTCTCATCGTCTCCCTCCCTCCCGTCTCTCTCGCGAGCACAGAGAGAAGAGGAGCGGCGGCCGGAAGGGACCGAAAGGGGCGGCGGGGGCTCGGAGGCGGCGGACGGTCCGGTAGAGCCGGCGGCGAAGAGGCAGGCGTCGGTGCTGCGGCCAGGCAGCGGCGGCGGGATCCGGCGGCGGCGCGGAGAGCGCGGCGGAGGCCGGAGGGAGAAGCCGACGGTGGAAGACGGCGCAGAGGCCGGATCTGAAGTGGACGGAGCGCGGACCGGCGGCGACCGGATCTGAAGTGGACGGAGCGCGGCGGCCTGGATCCAGGCAGGGAAGAGCTCGGCGACGGGCGCCAGCGCGAGGAGTCCACGGATCCGGCGAGGGGAGCCACGAGTCCGGCCGGATCTGAGCTGGGACGGCGACGACGCGGGAGCAGAGGCGACTGGAGATCCGTCTCGGCGGCGCGATGAGACGGCTGGCGGCCGGGAGATGACCACCCGAGGCGGACACGGGGCGCCGATGCAGACGCGGATCCAGCCGGACTGGCTGGGGAAGGCGGCCGGATATGCGTTCGTGGTCGCGCCGGCGAGAAGATCCAGGAGGTGGCTGCCCCCGGGAGTGGAGCACATTCCTCCCGAGGGCGGCGACGGTGGCGGCCGGCGGTGAACGGCGGCGGCCGGAGCGGAAGTAGATCGAGGTTAGGGTTTTAACCTTGCTCTGATACCATGTTATGAATAGCTGAATAGCGCATGTATTGATATGAGACCCAAAAGGGCCATATATATAGGAGAGTACAAGAGATATAAGGAAACAAATAAGAGTCCTATTCTATCTCTAATACCTTATCTCTAATGCCCTTAACAGGCCATCATTGATGACAACACGATAGCCATCTTCAAGTCCTTCCTGCTTTGCAATAACTTATGCGACAGAGGAGGTATCCAAGTATCTCAACATGCCTCTCTTCTGCCTGGGAAAATGGTGAAGATGATTTTTTTTCCTTTTGAGAATAGTAAATTTCAGGAAACTTTTTGACATCTTATTATATGACGTGACAACAGTTGATTTCAAATTAATGGGAACCATATACTGAGACCATCAATGAGCAATACCTTAAAAAGTCCAGTTAATCCATCCTTAGACTTTGGGAATGATTAGGATGTGTGTCGGAGCTTCAGGGTTTATGTCTCTCAAAGCCAGAACCTGGAAATGAACTCACAGTTCATATCATTTTATCAGCAGAACTGACAAGTTCTATGAAGAAATAAGAAAGACAAACAGATGTGTTTACTGTTTAGTCCAAAACATAAGATTGACACCCTTCGCGGATTTAGGCATTCATGAAGCAATAGAAAGTAGAATTCAACCAAGCAACCAGTTTACTTGAAACTTTGCTTTATGTCATACCCTAGTCATTGACTAGATGAAGCCATGGTTTCTATATTAGTGTAAGGTCCTCTAAAGAATGCTAATGTCAAATTCATAATATGCATGGCCACATGATGATTGACATTGTGATTCTCCATAAATGAGGACTGGAGCACCCATGAGCAGCAGAAAATGCATCACCTCTTTGATTGTTCAAATTTGACGAACCCAAGAATATAAGAATGACAAAAGTCCCCAAAACTAGAGAACATGTAGGTCTAGTTATTAGTGTTTTTCCTAAAATAACAAGTTTACTTATCTGAAATCCATATTTGAGTTTCTCCTTAAATAACAACTGCAGCTGGATGAGTCAAACAACCATTGAAGTTTAACTATATTTCAAAGCCAAATCATTGGTACCTGAAGTTAAAAGAATGGCTTTAACAACACTAGTAAGTAGTTAGTAGTAACAGCATTATAGGTGGGAGCCTAGGACTCTCATTTGTCCAGTACTCTAGTTCATTAACAGTATGAAACTATCCTAGTTTCTAAAGCAAGTGTATGAAGTCCTTATAGCAGAATATTCTTAATGTATTGCATCCCAAGTTTTTTAAGGGAATGCTTGGTAGTTGGTACACATGCATAGATGCTAACAAACTTCTATTTTTTTCATAGAGACTCAACATGGTGTGCATCTACTGTATTTTAGCACTCACTCATTGAGGAACTTTTGCATATACAGAGGAAACCAGTAAATTTCAAGAAAGTTTTTTCAACCTAATTAATTATAGAGAAAAGCAATACTACATAATACCTTCTCATCCTCATACACCACAGTGGAAGGCATCTCCTTGTTGATGATCTTGTCAAATCTAAAGATACAAAAAATTCAGAAACTAATTCACTTGCTCAAAGGCTTTGCTGTGTATAATGCAAATGCTGAACTTTTTTCACACCTTCTTGGGCAATAGTTGATCAAATCAGCAAGTCAACCCTGTTAGTGAGAAATAACTAACGCTCCCATCAACAAATTAATTACTCCTCGTGCAAACGTTGACAGGCTACGCTTCATAATGATGTGGAGACTACAAATATGGCCAACCATGGCATTACAGCTGCTAAACATCTAATAAAAATATTTGCCTATAATATACACAAAAGTATTCAGGGCTCATTTGTCAGCAGTAGTCCGTCAGCATAATACAAGATGTAAAAGTATAAAATGAGTAGGATCCACAATCCAGGCTCAGCTTTAGTCCTTAGGTTCCAGAAATGTTGGCCAATGTGCGAAACATGAAATTCCTAGAATTACTTGTACGCTTGCAAAGTAGTCATGTATGTTAGTGGATAAACAAGCACCACATAGGGAGGAAAGTTAAAATGGTCCTTAGCTGATAAAACCAAAGTGGGCTATAGCCGTGAATCAATAAACAAGGTAGTGCAACATTTCGTTAACCAATGGTTAGCGGTAGTCCACTCTGTACACTCCAATTTCATATTTGGGCAAGCTCCCATTTGCACACTCCCACGTTTGCACACCGCATCATCTTTTAGTTGGTTAAGGACGATAATTTATAATGAACTAACTGACGATCTCCCAGCGCCATAGAACCATTGGGCAAAGATGGGCACACAACGAGTCCATCTATCCCGCGATTTCCATTTACAAGTGTTGAAGTATAAGTGAATTGCCCATCTTTCCTCATCAGCTTAAACTTTTGAGTGAACTGGTTGGTGCATGCAACTCAATATGGTATCAGAGCCAAGAGGTCTCAAGTTGCAGCCCACTTCTATTCCACGTATTAGGCCTAAGGGAGCCTACACATGAGGGGGAGTGTTAAAGTATAAGTGAATTGCACATCTTTCCTCATCAGCTTAAGCTTTTGGGTGAACTGGCTAGTACATGCAACTCAATAACAAGGACTAATTCTGCAATCCCCACACTTAATCGACATAGGAGTGATAGATCACAACCTAAAATGTAAAACAACCCAAATCTATATTCTTCCAACGCATTCTCGGACTGCACGCTTATAACTTTTGCGCCGAGTGAATGTAAACTACGAATTCTCGGACTGCACGCTTATAACTTTTGACTTTAGTTTAAAAAAATTTAAAATTAAAACTTAGTTAAAAGATAAAAAGAATGAAGTCAAAGTAGAGTGCAATCCAAATGTAATTGCAGAGACATGACGCAAACAGGAAGAGCTAGCCAAATGACGGATTTTCTTAGATTATGACTTTGGTTTTTGATTTTTGAATTCTAAGTGTTTATGAGAGACAAGATGAAACAAAAAAAGTTACATACAATTTTAAACGATACAGTGCTACTATAATCTGCTGTAAATCTTGTCTTAAAAAGATCATTATAATGTACTGTAGATCTTATTTAAAAAAAATCATCACTTAAAGATAAATTATTATAGCATATTGTCAAAAAAAAAAAGTCAAAAGCTAGACCCTCTGGAACGCAGCCGCGAGCTACCGACTACCATTCTAGAAACGCCGAGTTATGTGGAGCCGGGAGAATCTTGGAAATGTCCAACTGATTATGCTTTCAGACGGATTCAAAGGTCCAGAGGGCGGAAACCGCCATGAAGTTGGCCAACACGGCAGGCCTACATTGGCTGCCCTGTGCGTAACGTGCCCCCTTTGGAACGGCGAAAGAAAGAGGAAGTTTAGATCGATGTCCGTATGTTACTGCTATCAATTTACTCCCGGGTTAATTATTATCTCATAATCGATCTAGGCAGAAGTTTCTTATGGTGCTACCTGCATCGATAATGGACACGTAGCTGTGCAACTGTGCAAGAGATTTTTCGACGAAATTGTTGATCTTATAAAACAATATAAAATGCCTCAAATCTTTGGAGATAATAGGGATATTCTTTGTTGATATGAATTGATTACAGAATATCTTTAACAAGGTATGAGGCTAGGCCTAATTACACTAAATTAAATAAAATATGAATTGTCTTCATTGTCTAGCCTTAAATACTAACAAAGAGACGTCAATTATTCATCGAGTAAGACGTCTTGTGAAACCAACATGTTCGGTCGCTGAGGCACTTGTTGTCAAAGAAAGAACACCTGATCGTCGGTTGTTGTCAGCGGGAGATGAACGTGGGTAACAACTACATGACAGTTGTTGTTAGAGACCCAAGCCGAACCATCATGTTGTTCGGAGTGGATAAAGCACGTGTTCTATCCATCATACGGAAAAAATATTCTAAAATCGGATTCAGGGACTAATTCATAGACTCTCTGAGTAGTCATCCAATCGGGCAACACGCATAGTATTTCTCCAATCAGGCATATTTATATATTTATTCAATCCCCATCAAAAACTGGTAGGCTTTCTAGCAAAGCCTATATACCAAGCCTGGAACTAGATAGTTAAATTGCAAGTGAAAACAAGGCTGGCTTGGTCCAAAGAAACGGCAGGGTTGAGAATTGAAATGGCATTTTCCAACAACCGCAGCCGACGTGCCATATGCCCCATGCTCTCGTTCCGTGCCCAGCTTATTTATTAATAGGTGGATTTCCTGCAGCTTCTCGCAGTTTTGCAGTTTTCAGCGGTAGCCGGAGCCTTCCCTTCTTCAACATTCGCTGTGCATCCCGGCAAGCTCCACTCACAAGTATGTTTTCTTTGATCATTACCAGTCAATATGTATCGATACCCGTTTGTATTACCGTGGTTTTCATTTGAAATATTTGGTTATTTGCTCTATAATTGATGTGTATTTGATGAAATACCCTATAATATCAGATCTTTATATCAGTGAGACATCAAAGAGCAAATTTTTAAGTGCACATCAATAATAGAGCAAGAGATCATATCCCCTTTTTATTTTGTTATATGAACATGTTAGGAACCTACATGTGCCTGCCTACACAAGCATGACTCGAGCTAAAATGTGTACGCATGCCTTGCGATTTTTGATCACCAGAGAAGCAGAGACCACCGGAGCGATGAACGGCGTCAGCCCGGTGATGACGGACAGCGAGCGGCGCGCGTACCGGTACGGGCAGGCGGCGCCGAGGCTACAGGGCCTGGGCCTGGGCGGCATGAGGAAGTCGTGGTCCAACGACTCGTTCTCCAGCTACGGCGGCGCGGGGGGCAGGGCGGCCGGCGCCCACTCGTGCGTGTGCGCGCCCACCACGCACCCCGGCTCCTTCCGCTGCAAGCACCACCGCCACGCCTCCAACCTCGGCGCGGCCGGCGCGTCGTCCCACGCGCACGCGCCATCCACCGCCGACGCCGACGCGAAGCACCACGAGGCGCACGAGATGTCATCCACGGATCAGGAGAAGGCGTCGTGACGGCGACCACGCTTCGAATTCTTCGCAGAAGTGTGTATCCAATGCGCCGTGCTTGTTCGGCTGCACGTCTGCGTCGTGTACTTTCAACTTGCAACAAGACCTCTCATTTCGAGAGTTGGTGTGAGGGTGGTTTGCTTTTCGTCGGTCTGAAATAAACTGCAGCGTAAAAAAATGTTTGCTATACAATGGCATTTCTTTTTTTATTTCTGACTTATATTATATTAACTAACTTTTAAATAGAGTATTTTTAAAGTAGAATTTACTAATTAATTATAGTAAACATTGTACCGACTTCAGCTATACTAACTAAAATTGCACTCGATTGTCCCTCTCTTCTTAATCTTTCTTACGAACAGTTCGATTTCAATAGCCATAAACTAAAAGCCATAAGCTACATCCAAAAAGAACGCACCCAATACCTTCTACATCCGAGGGGGGTGTTTGGATGATTGGATTTCTTTGGATTTAGTTCAAATTTTAATATCCAGAGGCGAAGCTGGGCCTCGAGCCGCCGGGGCAATGGCCCGAGGCCCAGTTAAAAAATTCAATGCATTTTACTATAGCAATAAATAGTAAAGGCCTTGATTTTTTCTTTGCACTGAGCTTTGTAGTGGGCTGGGCCCGAGGCTAGGTCTCAGGCTGTCTGCGCCCCTGTTAATATCTACTAATGTAAAGCACAAGTTTGTTTGTTGTCCCCTTCCTACTCGCGCAGCCAGCCCCATAATGCACCACTGTACATTCCCTTCAAAAAACCAGTGAACTGGCTTAAAAAACCAAAAGAGAACCAACTTCCCCACCCAACCGCACATTCCCTTCCATTCCCCACCCTAGACAGTGCATGCCATTCCCATTGCCTTCCCCACCCCGGCGCACGCCATCCCCTTCCCCTCCACGATAGGTGGCATGCCTCAGTGAGACGCGCATGGCTCTTGGCTGAGGACGAGCCCACCTGCGTGCGTGCGCACGCAACAATGGGGTCCTGCTCCTTCCTCACCCCCTCCACTCTGCGCCAAACCCTAGCCTCCCACCCAGATCCCTCCCTCCTCCAGCCTCCCTAGCCCTATAAGGCGTCACGCCGCCTTCATGCTCGCCTCATCTCCAACTCTCGAGATGGATCCTGCTAAAGAATCTTGCCCCTTCATTATGTGTTAATGAAACATTTTATATGATTAATAACAATCGGATGTGTAGCTTTGCTAACAATTAATTTAAAGTCAAACACTCCTATTCAAATGAGTTAATTACTTCCAAAGTTTATCATAGAGTATATAATTTTTGTGTGCATGTTGCATACTCGCAAATCAACTTATTACCTCATTATTTGTTGAGATTGTCATCAATTACCAAAAGGGGGTGTCGTAGGGGTGGCCCCACCTAAACCCAGCAGGCCTGGTAGGAGATTATAAGGCCCGGAATAGGCCATGTATAATGACATAACTGCCCCCAGAGGGGATAACCAAATGTAAGGGTATAACTGTAAAAGCACTCCTCATGTGTATATATATATGAATACAGGCCATGGGGATGGGGCAGGCCATTATACTCTTCTCCATCACTCTCCACTACCATCTCTCTCTCTCTCTGTTTGGCCTGTAGCCACAACAGTTGGCGCTGTCCGTGGGGAGGACAGGGACAAGCCCGAAGACCAAAGGAGAAGGATGGCACCGAAAAAAGTTTCATCAGCGGCGGCGAAGGGAAAGAAGACGGCTGGGTCGGAGCGGCGCGTGAATACCAGGGCTTCGGCATCGGCCACCGAAGGAGCTGACGGCGGCGCACGCGCCGTGGTCGCGGACGTCGATGCTCGCACTACCGCGATCGACCCCGCCAGCGCCGCTACAACGACATCCAACCCCGTCGCTGGCACCACAGCGACCGACCCCGCCAGCGCTGGCGCTACAACGACACCCAACCGCGTCGCTGGCACTACAACGACAGCCCCCGCCACCCTCGCCGGCAGCGCGGATCAGGCGGCCGGGGGTAGCCGCAATGAAGCATCCGACGGATCTGGAGATCGTGAAGCGATGGTCCCTGCACCAACCCATCCGCTGGGTGTTCCGGCGGCCCCGACAGCGCCTGCGGTGGAAAGCGCCATACTAGCAGCCCTCAACGCGCTCCAGCGGGAGATAAGGGACCTTCGCGGAGCCGTCCGCGAAATGCAAGAGGCTCGGAGCCAGCAGGCCGCGCCAGTAATCGCGCCCGAGCCCACGCCGGAGAGGGCGGACAGTCGCGAAGCCCCCACGTCTAGCCGTGCCCCGCTGCGGCGCGTAGATCCGGAGTCCCCGCTTTCGGCAGAACTGCAGCAGGCGGCATGGCCTGAAGACTTCAAGTTTCCTAGCGCCATCGACCCGTACAAAGGCGACATGGACCCCCGCGAGTTCGTGCGCGTGTACGAAACCGCGATCGAAGCCGCGGGCGGAGACGACACCACGAAGGCGAAGGGACTCCCTCTCGCGCTGCAAGGAGTGGCGCTCTCTTGTTTGCGGCGGCCTTCGACCAGATGGGGATCCCTCGAAGCCGCCTAGGGCCCTCAGGAATCCCACTGCAGGGCTTTGGGGGACAGCCCCTGCGGGCGCTGGGCCAAATAGGTCTTCAAGTCTCCTTCGGTCAAGATAACAATGTGCGGGCCGAAGATGCCACCTTCGACGTGGTCGACCTTCCGTACCCCTACAATGCCATATTAGGGCGCCCAATCCTCAACTCCTTCGGTACGGTACCACATCACGGCTATCTATGCATGAAGATCCCGGGTCCCCGGACCATCATCACCGTCCGAGGCAACCAGGATATGGCCCGGCGCATCGAGCCAAGTGCCAGGCACCCGCGTCGCGAAGCCCAGCGGCGCTCTTAGAGCTGCCGTCACAGCGCGGGGGTCCGCAGGGCCATTCAGAGGAGCCTGGGCGGGCCCTGCAGATGTCTAGCGACTAGAGGCTTTGGCCGCACCAAGGACAAACGGTTAGTATATCCACCCCTTGTAATTGCTTACCAGCGCAAACGGGGATGTAATGCAGATCGCCGTTTGCCAACAATCTTTTACGAGGGGGAGGCGCGCGCAGGCTTTGCCAGCGCGCGCGTTCCCGGAGTATAAATCGAAGTCGCACGTTCGCGTGTGCACTCGCCGTAGCCAAAGGTGACGGGCCTGAGTATAAACAAAGACGCACGTTCGCGTGTGCACTCGCCGTAGCCAGGGGTACGGGACTGAGTATAAATCGAAGTTGCACGTTCGCGTGTGCACTCGCCATAGCCAAAGGTGACGGGCCTGAGTATAAACAAAGACGCACGTTCGTGTGTGCACTCGTCGTAGCCAGGGGTACGGGACTGAGTATAAATCGAAGTCGCACGTTCGCGTGTGCACTCGCCGTAGCCAAAGGTGACGGGCCTGAGTATAAACAAAGACGCACGTTCGCGTGTGCACTCGCCGTAGCCAGGGGTACGGGACTGAGTATAAATCGAAGTCGCACGTTCGCGTGTGCACTCGCCGTAGCCAAAGGTGACGGGCCTGAGTATAAACAAAGACGCACGTTCGCGTGTGCACTCGCCGTAGCCAAAGGTGACGAGCCTGAGTATAAACAAAAGACGCAACGGGGGGACGCCCTCGCGCGCACCAGTTTACGGACTTTAAATAAGACGTAGCGTCGAGGTCTTCCTCCGCACACGCGAGTCTCCGGACTATAAAGGAAGTCGTAGCGTCGAGGTCCGCCTCCGCACGCACTAGTCCACGGACTCTAAATAAGACGTAGCGTCGAGGTCTGCCTCCGCACGCGCGAGTCTCCGGACTATAAAGGAAGTCGTAGCGTCGAGGTCCGCCTCCGCACGCACTAGTCCATGGACTCTAAATAAGACGTAGCGTCGAGGTCTGCCTCCGCACGCGCGGGTCTCCGGACTATAAAGGAAGTCGTAGCATCGAGGTCCGCCTCCGTACGCACTAGTCCACGGACTCTAAATAAGACGGAGCGTCGAGGTCTGCCTCCGCACGCGCGAGTCTCTGGACTATAAAGGAAGTCATAGCGTCGAGGTCCGCCTCCGCACGCACTAGTCCACGGACTCTAAATAAGACGTAGCGTCGAGGTCTGCCTCCGCGCGTGCGAGTCTCCGGACTATAAAGGAAGTCGTAGCGTCGAGGTCCGCCTCCGCACGCACTACTCCACGGACTCTAAATAAGACGTAGCGTCGAGGTCGGCCTCCGCACGCGCGAGTCTCCGGACTATAAAGGAGGTCGTAGCGTCGAGGTCCGCCTCCGCACGCCCTAGTCCACGGACTCTAAATAAGACGCGGATGTTCTCCCTGCGCACTCTACGGAGTCTAAACAAGACGCGGATTCCGCGCATACCGGGAACCTCGTCCCTGTGCATACCCTGCGGAGCATAAATAAGGTTACGGAGACCCCCCACGCGTTTCGCAACGCGGGCGGAGGACACGAGTATTAATCACAGCGGAGCGAAGCTCACCCCCGCGTACTGCGGGAGGTGAGCGCAGCGCGCGTTCACGAAGACACAGCGCGCCAGAGGCTACCCCCGCCATGAGGAGCAAGAGGAGCGGAACGTGCGCGCGCTTCCACCCTCGCCCGCCCCAGTCTACGGACTATAAAAAGGCGAAGTGCCGAGGTCCGCCTCCGCACACGCCAGTCCACGGACTATAAAAAGGCGAAGTGCCGAGGTCCGCCTCCGCACACGCCAGTCCACGGACTATAAAAAGGTGAAGCGTCGAGGTCCACCTCCGCACACGCCAGTCTACGGACTATAAAAAGGCGAAGCGTCGAGGTCCGCCTCCACACGCGCTAGTCTACGGACTATAAAAAGGCGAAGCGTCGAGGTCCGCCTCCGCACCCGCCCGTCTATGGACGGTAAAAAGGTGAGGCTCCAAGGACTGCCCCCGCAAGCGCCGTTCTAAGGAACCCTTGCGCGAATACTTCACCAACGGCGCGCGTCGAGCGTGGAGAGCCCGTCCCCGCGCAGCATGTGGCGTGCCGGTGAACCCGAAGCGGCATCAACACACAGCGCATATCTTAAGATGACAGAAAATTTGCATATCGAAAAAATCACACAAGTACAAAGGCCCGGCAGCATCCTTGCCGTGCTAAGCTGCTATCCCGCGGGCTCGTCCTTAACGCGCGCTAAAGCTGGGGCCTCGCTCGAAGAAGGCCGGCTTGCCCAAAAGTTCAACGACTCCTCGGCCCTTTGCCAGCGTCGCAGGCGCCGCCGGGTCGCAAGGCCAGACGCGAGCAGTCGCCCCCCGCAAGGAAGCTGCCCGAGATGAAGGCAAGTAATCAGTTCGTGAAGTAAACGCGCACTTTATTCATTCAATTCAGGGGCAGACGCTACAACGCACGCCCACACCTAGCCACGTTGGCGCCGCACCTGTGAGCCCTCGGCATCTTCGGAGGCCTCCGCGACACCCTCGTCGCGCCGCGGGACCTCAGCGCCGCCCTCGTCGCGCCGCGGGACTTCATCCAGAAATTGGCCGAGGCTCCCCCACCACAAAGGGACCTCCGAAGCTCGACCTCCGTGGCGGTTATCCCGGTGTAGTCCCAGATGCGCTCGTAGAAGCATTTGACGGGGCCGCGAACGGCACGGACTTCACCGGACATCACTCCGGCCCCGCCGGGCATCTCCAGCTGAGGGTTCTCCAGCTCCGCGATGTGCGTGCAACCACGGTGCTGAAGGAGGGCGCACACCAGGCACGACGCCACATAGGCACAGTGGTCGCCAAAGGTCATTGCAGCCCCGCGCGCAATGTCGGCGGCGTCATGGATCCAGCGAAGAGCCCGCGGCAAATCCTCCGGGCCGAAGGCGTGGTCCGGCACTCCAGCCACAAGCCTTTGGAGGTGGACTTCCAGCATTTGCAGGGCATCCCACGCAACCACCGAGGCGTCGCCAAGCGTCTGGTTACGCTCCGCTAGAGTCAAGGCAAGCTCGCCTTTTTCCTTCTCTAGCGAGGCGACCTGTTCCAGGAGCCCGTCGCGCTCCGCCGCAAACTTCTGTTGCGCAGCTTCCGCGGCCGACTCCCGCGCCGACGTAGGAAGTCCCTCGGCGTGTGCCCTCGCTTCGGCGCATTCCGTTTGCAGCTGGCGGATGCGGGCGTCCTGGGCAGAGCGGGCTCCAGAAGCTTCGCGTAGCTCCTCCTCGGCGGCCCGCAGCCTATCCTCGAGCGCCTTCTGGCCACGAGCATAGGCCGTTTGCAAGGCCTGCCCCAGCACAAGTGTCTGCAGACGGGAAAGACTTAGCAAGATCAGCCAGCACAGGCGTTGTCGCATGAGTACTTACCCTCACCCCAGACACCTCGAAGGCGTCTTCGAGGCGCCCTGCCCCATAGGCCTGCAACACTTGCGGGTCGATGCTGGTGGCCGTATTATTCACAATCCCGCGCCACGCCCTCAGCGTCTCCGGGGGCGGCACGAAGTCCGCGGGGCTTACGCGCGCGGAGGTCCCGTGGTCCGCCAAGTGCTTCCCCTCCGGAATGAGCAGCGCTGCAAACAAGGTTGCAGGTGAGCACCGCAAGGCATGAAAGAATACACCAGAGTAAGCTAAGCCACCCTACCTTTGGTAGCAGAGGGAATGGTCCCGCCGTGGGCAGAAGCCTCCGCGTTCGGGGCAGGTGACGGATGTCCCTTCGCGACGGGCGGCGTGGCCAGAGGGGCGGAAGGCGCATATGCCGCAGGGTCTCCGGCATTTGCACTGGAGTCCCACAAGCTTCTGACGCCCGTGGCCACGACGAATCCCCGCGGTGTCCGGTGGAGCTCCGGCCGCACACACGGCCGTTTAGCCGGGGCAGCCAGCAGCGATACTGTCCCAGCAGTCGCAGCTGGGGAAGCCCCCGCGGTTGCAGCACCCGGGGGCGAACGTTCCGCGGTGGCAACTGTCGCAGGGGGCACCTCATTTTCTGCCACTGTCGGTAATGGCAGCACGGCTCCGTGCGCCCCCGTGGATGGCGCCTCCGGCACCACAGTGGCCACGGCCGGAGGCTCCACCTCAACATCGCCGGTCTGCACGGGGTCCGCCTCGACGACTTCGGCGGGCAGCGAGACTTCCCCCCTCCGGCTGCTCGCAGCAAACCTGCCGTCCGGGGCGCTCGCCGAAGATACCTCGCCTTCGGCGTCCACGCCACCCAAGCCTGAATCGGCATACCTCGCCGAGTCAGACTCCGCGTCTGCCGCGCCCTCGGGAGCACTAGGAGCAGCAGTAGCAGCTGCCGCGCCAAGCGCGGCAGGCGCCCCGCTGCGGCCCCTCTTCCGAGACGGCGCCTTCTTCTTCTTCGCCGCACCGTCGTCGGGAGCGACACGGTCCGGCACGGCAAGGCCCAGGGCCTCGCACACGCGGTTTATTCGCCCCAGCCCCGCCTCGGCAATAGCAGACGCGCGCTGCTCGTGCTCCCTGCCGGTGTACGGCCCTAGGAACACGCGCGCGGCTTGTTCCGCCTCCTCCAAGCAAATCCCTGCAGCAACGGAGATAGCATCAGCATATAGCGCATTTCGCGTGAACAAAGGAGAGACGCGGTCGCGGCTCACGAAGATTGGAGGGTGCCGGCAGCGAGCAGATCGATGGCGAAACATTGTCGTCTCGACGCCTCTCGGCGACAAGACGCCAGTCGCGGGCAAGCGGGGCCACGCTGTACATCACGTACTCTTCGGCGAGGTCGCGCATGTTGAGGCGGGCGGCCACGCCTACGAGCCGCCGAGCCCTCCGCCTGTCCTCGTCACCGAGTGTCCGGCCGGGCGAGGGCTTGAACGCGATCGGTCGGCCTGTGCACTCAAGGCCGCTCCCGCTCTCCACACGGTGGTAGAACCACCGCTTCATCCAGCAAGACTCCCACTTCCCGCGAGTTGAGTTCGTAGGGAAGAGCTTCTTGCACGACGGACGAAGAATAAAGGTGGCGCTACCGAAGCTCGACAGCGTCCCGTCCTTCCGGTCCTTGGGCTGGCACCGTGCCCCGTGAAGATAGGCGAACAGCGAGGCGCTGGGCCAACACGCCCTCGAGCGCAAGGCCCAGCTGTACACCGCAAGCCGGGCCACGGCGTTCGGAGTCAGTTGCGCCAGCTCCAGCCCGAAGGTCCGCAGCACGTCGCCCACGATAGCCGCTGCGGGGATGCGGAGCCTCGCGTCGAAAAAGGCAACGAACACGACCGCCTCTGACCTCTCAGGATGCGGTTCCGTCTCATCGGCGGCAGGCAATCGCACCTCCTGGCGCTCGGAAAACTCCCCGCGCGCAGAAGCCCTTGGATCGTCCTCTCGGTCACAAGCGAGGGGCCTAGCCCGCCGGAGAACGTGCCTTCCTCCTCCCCCACCAACCACTCCTTGTCCGCCGCCGCCGGGTCGCGCTCTTGGAGCGTGTATTTCACCTCCAACAGCGAAGACCGCTGGCGAATGCCGCAGACACCACCCGCGTGACCACGCTTGCCATCAGACGCCATTGCTTCTCCGGGAAGGAGGCCAGCGGCAAAAAATACTACGTGAGTATGGAAGGCGGCGCAAGCAAGAAGGGGGCGTACAACTGCGGGGGCGCGGTCGCGGGGGCTACTTTAAGCCACCTCGCCCCAATACCAAAGCATCGCGACGACCTGCGTGCGGGATGCGACCGCAGTCGTACAAACGCCTGTCCAGCGCAGTTCCCCATACCCAAAGCTGAAAGGCCACGACCACGAGCGCCAAAGGTCGTCACAGCATGACGCCCCATAGCCGCTATTAAAGCCGGACTAATGGGCCAAGGGATCACAACAGCATCGGCGCTTAGCCATTCGTCGCTCGCCCCGTGTCCCCCTTGCCTAGGGAAGAGGCGAGCGGCCGCGCACCAGTCATAAGCCGCCACGTGCCCCGTGCGCGCCGAGGCGGGTCGCACGGCATAGGCACCTTTACAGCGCAATACCACATCGCGAGATCTCAAGTCACTGCACGCGTGGCGATGTTCGCGACGCAAGGTCGCCAGCTCCGCTGCCACCCGTTCGAAGGGTAGGGGACGGAGCGCGCGCGTCTACTTCGGCTGAGGGCCAGCTCCGCTGCCACCCGTTCGAAGGGTAGGAGACGGAGCGCGCGCGTCTACTTCCGCTGAGGGCCAGCTCCGCTGCCACCCGCTCGAAGGGTAGGGGACGGAGCGCGCGCATCTACTTCGGCTGGGCGCCAGCTCCGCTGCCACCCGTTCGAAGGGTAGGGGACGGAGCGCGCGCGTCTACTTCGGCTGAGGGCCAGCTCCGCTGCCACCCGCTCGAAGGGTAGGGGACGGAGCGCGCGCATCTACTTCGGCTGGGCGCCAGCTCCACTGCCACCCGTTCGAAGGGTAGGGGACGGAGCGCACACGTCTACTTCGACTGAGGGCCAGCTCCGCTGCCACCCGTTCGAAGGGTAGGGGACGGAGCGCGCGCCTCTACTTCGGCTGCAGCGCAGCCCCGGGTCAAGTTGGAAAAGTTCACAGGCCGCGGGGACGGAGGGGGCCAAAGGACTCGGCAACATGGCTTCGGCCCCGTGAAGCCCTTTACCATGAGAGGCTCCTGTCGTAGGGGTGGCCCCCACCTAAACCCAGCAGGCCTGGTAGGAGATTATAAGGCCCAGAATAGGCCATGTGTAATGACATAACTGCCCCCAGAGGGGATAACCAAATGTAAGGGTATAACTGTAAAAGCACTCCTCATGTGTATATATATATATGAATACAGGCCATGGGGAGGGGGCAGGCCATTATACTCTTCTCCATCACTCTCCACTACCATCTCTCTCTCTGTTTGGCCTGTAGCCACAACAGGGGGATCGAAGAATCTAGCTCCTTCATTATGAGTTAATGGTGAGTTTTGGTAATTAATGACTATCGATTTGTAGAATTAATATTTTCATGAGTTAGTGAAATATGTTAGATTGTATGATATGGATGATGTTGTGGGGGTGGCCCAACCCCCTGTGACTGGGCCTTGCAACTGGCCTAATATGTAATAGGCCCAGTAGTGTAGAGGAATATACCAATGTACCCTCATCCTTTGCAAATACTAAGAGATAGAATGGAGATTTCCCATTCTATCCCACTCATGTATATAAACCCCCAGGAGGGGCAGGAGGAGGGGCATCCTCTCATTCTTACAAACTCTCCCACAGATCTGGCTCTCCTCTTCCTCTTCTACGAGTCCCCTTCTTTACTGTTTGGCCAGTAGCCACAACAGATGACTTTCATGAGTTGATCGTCATCAATTTAATGTTTAGGATAAAATATGGCATTACGTGTTGATGGTCATCAAGTTGAGATCCTGAAGTGGCAGGTGGCTTCATGTGTTGAAGGCCATCAAGCCAAGAGGATGTATCATGTGTTGATGCATATTAAGACAAAGATATAGACTTAAAGTGAAGATATTCATCATCAAACTTCAAGATGATACACAAGGAAAAGGTATAACTAGCGCAGGATAAGAATACATTCTTAGTCTTTTGTCGGTCTCAATGTTTGGTTGGGAGACCGGATTGCTGGTGTAGATTGTCATACTATTAAGAGGTGTCTTGTCTAGTAGTTTGAGTCTTATCATATGTTGATAGCTCAATCATATGTGAAAGCGTCAAAATAGTAATTGTGGTAACCGTACATAGAAACTTTCAAACACGAGAATTCGTATCGCGAGGGCGAAGTTCCACGCTAAGTGCATGGGGTACACGTCGGTCGACGCTGGTACGTGAGTGGAGAGAGGGTCAATGACACACACCAGTCTGGCGCATGTCTATGGAGTGTACCAGTGTAGATACTCGTCGTACGTGTTGGGGTCATACGTGATGCCCTCTTGCACAAAGTCCTCAAGTGCCTCAGCCCACTCCATCACCCAGGGCGCCATCTTCGTGGCCCAGCTTGTTCTGTTACCATCCCTCCTATCCTTCTCCCCTCTTCCTCCTCTACTCTCCTCTTCCTCTCTCTTCCCTCCTCTCCTCTCTTCTTCTCCTTTTTTTCCTCCAATCCTTCTCCTCTCCTCACTTTTCTCTTCTCCCATTCTCCCTTCCTCTCTCTCGATCGAAATGCGAAATGAGTGTAGTGCCGAGCACCGGCCACATGCTCGGGGGGTTATACCCCCTAGTCACCTAATGTTTTGGCGACTTAAACTAGTCGTTTAACCATTGGGCGATTTGGCCACATGTTGTTCAACGGTTGGGTGACTAGCTCAAATTGTCCAACTGTGGAGTGATATATGGTCAAAATTGTAATAAAAAAATAAAAAATAGGTATAATACTATGATTCAGAATTAAAATTTGATTATTTAGAAAAAAATCATATGTTGGCTTTGGCGCTTATTCCCGCTTTTTCGTCTTCCCAAATCTAAATCCCTAACAAACGCAATGGACACCGCCTCCCTCACACGGCCCTCCCAGCACGACGCATCTCCTCCATGCCATGATGCTCCGATCCCTGTCCCAAAGATCCCGTTCCGTGCGAGTTCTTTCCTTTTGCCTTCTCTTCACCCACCCGAGCATGCACCTGCCTCGCCACTGCCAATGGACAAGGTAGCGTCGGCGATGGTATCGTCCCTGCTGCGAAAAAAGGAGGCCCTCTTCCCAGAGTGACAAGAGAGAGAATTGAGTGATGCAATCCCAACACATGCAGGTGTATCGGGAGCTTGGGACAACGACCAGCGAGGAGTCGCTTGTGGCTTACATGTAGCTGCGGGCGTTACCATATGATGCCCTTCGCCGCTGGACGCCTTGCAAGTGTGTGATAAAATTACTACGTAAATGGCTTGGTGAGGAGCGTGAGCTGGACCAAAGCAGTGGCTTGCTTAGGGGGAGCGCGAACTGGACCGAAAAGCCGCATGCTTCAGCGTGATCTCCATGGTGTTGCCACGCTCCAAACTGTTGAGCGTCCCTTGGCCCTAACAAAAAAATTTGTTCAGTTGGGATGAAGGAAAGGTTTCAGCCTTGGTTTGTTATTGGTAACTAATGAATTTCCAATTTCCTGTTACGACGCGTGCACTGGTGCTATAAAAACTGAATGAGTACATCCAGGATAACATTTGCGTCCTTTCTCCACCTCGCTGGTAAGAGTTCTTTCTGTTTGCTTTGAGTTCTGAATCGACTTTCCTTCGGATCCCCAACCAAAAGAGGTCGGCTGCCATTTATAGCCGAGAGAGGGGAGAGGCCGAGCACTCGGCCGCGACGCTAACGGCCGGGCCCGAGTCTTACGCGCCACCACCGCAACCCACAAACCGGATCTGGGGACCGAGTCTTGCGGGAATAAGAGGAGCGCCGAACCCAACGGGAGAGAGGGGATGCGCGAGTCGCACGGGAGGAGGGATCGCGGGGAGACCGGGCCGCCATCGAGCCAACCCGCCGGACCCGCCGAGCCCGCCTGCCTCCGCCGCGCAGCCTCCCGGAATCGCCGTCGCCATCGCCCCCTCCAGGCGCCCGCTCGGTCTCGGTCACGGGGAGGCATCGGCCTCCCCCTTTTGTCTCCCTTCGGCCCACCGACAGGTGGGCCCTCTTTCTTTCTCTTTTTTTTCTTTTATCAAATGGGAAATTCTCTTTTTGCCCTTGGTTATACAACAGTCCCCACCAATTTCTCAATTGATAACTGATGCTCAAAGTCTTGTTTAATATACAGTTGTTCGACTGTGGGTACCTTTCGGGTTTGAACCCAAAGCCTAGCGACAAGGACTACGACTCTGCACAGACAAAGGAGGACTACGCCTTGATCCAATGCCTTGGTGTGAGAATTTTCGCCCATATCACATTCTATACTGGGCGGCTTGCCCTTTCCCTCTCGGGTTGGGACGTTCCGGTCATGTCCCGTATCTTACTCATGAGCGATTAAGAAAGTATACCCTTTTCTTTCTTTGATTGCGACCTCACAATCACACTCACGTAGGTGAACTCTTCTAGGAATCCTGTAGGACGATTCCATAAGTCATGTAGACCTAGAGTTCATTAAGAGCCAAAGCTCAACCTTCCATACAGACAGAGCACTGCAGCTAATGGGACCCGTTAGATGTGCCCTTTAATCTCACACAGTTTGTTGTCCTAGAGCCTAGTTCACGGGATCTCCGATCTCCTAGGATAGGTTACCACCAATGTGAGCCTTTATACGGGTATAAGCCCCATTCCTTGTGACGCTGCTTGGATGACCTTTCGCGCCAATCCTTTAGTGAAAGGATCTGCCAAGTTCCTTTCAGACTGGATGTATTCTACAGAAATAACACCCGTCTCTCTGGCATGCCTTACCGACTTAAGTCGGCGCTTTATATGTTTTGAGGACTTCATATTGTCCTTCCTACTCTTCGCCTTAACCAGAACGGTTTGGTTATCGCAGTAGGTCAATATGGCTGGAATAGGTTTTTCCAGCACAGGTAGGTCAGAAAGGAGTTCTCGAATCTATTCTGCCTCTACAGCCGCTGAATCAAGCGCTACCAATTCAACCTCCATGGTGGACCGTGTAATAATAGTCTGTTTAGAAGACTTCCACGACACGGCCCCACCTGCTAGAGTGAATACATAACCACTCGTAGCCTTCATGTCATCCGAGTCACTAATCCAGTTAGAATCACTGAATCCTTCCAAGACTGCAGGATGACCCGAGTAAAGTATTCCCAAATTAGGATTTCCCTTCAAGTATCTAAGTACTCTTTCTAGTGCTATCCAATGATCATCTCCTGGATTGGACGTATAACGACTCAAACTGCATACAGCATATGAGATGTCTGGCCTCGTTGCACTAGTTAAGTACATCAGGGATCCTATGATCTGAGAATATTTAAGTTGATCCTTCCCATGTCCGGTGTTCTTATGTAGCTTTGCATTTGGATCATAGGGTGTAGCTGCTGGCTTACAGTCCTTAAACCCAAATCTGGTAAGGACTTTATCCACATAATGGGATTGCGAAAGAGTAATCCCATTCTCATCCTTTATAAGCTTAATGTTTAAGATAACATCAGCTTCACCCAGGTCTTTCATATCAAAATTCTGGGAAAGGAAAGACTTTGTGCTATTGATCACATCTATGTTGGTCCCAAATAGCAATATGTCATCTACGTAAAGACAGAATGACACCTTCGCTCCCGTTAAACCGATAATAGACACATTTATCGGCTTCGTTTACACAAAAGCCGACCGACGTCATCGTACTATCGAATTTCTCATGCCATTGCTTAGGAGCTTGCTTTAGACCATACAAAGACTTAATCAATCGACATACTTTCCTTTCTTGCCCCTCAACCACAAATCCTTCAGGCTGCTGCATATAAATCTCCTCATTTAACTCTCCGTTTAGGAAAGCGGTCTTTACATCCATTTGATGTACTAGGAGTTTGTATGCAGCGGCTAGCGCTAAAAGCACTCGAATTGTGGGTAGACGAGCCACAGGAGAGTATGTATCAAAATAGTCTTCACCTTCTTTTTGTGTGAAACCTTTAGCCACTAATCGGGCCTTGTACTTTTCAATAGTACCATCAGGTCTGCGCTTTCTTTTAAAGATCCATTTGCAACCTACTGGCTTACAACCAGGCGGGAGATCTGCAATTTCCCAAGTTCCGTTAGCAATGATGGAGTCCATCTCGCTACGGACTGCCTCCTTCCAGTAATCCACATCCGGAGATGCGTATGCCTCTGAAAGGGTTCGTGGTTCATCATCCACGACATAGGTGACAAAGTCATCCCCAAGTGACTTCTCGGTCCTCTGTCTCTTACTCCTCCTCAACTCCAAATCTGGAGCGGTGTTATCCACACTAGGAAGAATAGAGAGATCATCTTCACCGATATGTCCACTGTCATCATTCGGTCTCATAGGAAACACATGCTCAAAGAATGTCGCATCACGAGATTCCATCACTATATTAGTAGCGATGCCACTCACCTCGGATTTGACCACTAAAAATCTATAAGTCGTGCTATTAATAGCATATCCTAGAAAGACACAATCGACGGTCTTAGGACCAAGCTTCCTTTTCTTCGGCAACGGCACATGCACTTTTGCAAGGCATCCCCACGTTCGAAGATAGGATAAGTTGGGTTTTCTCCCCTTCCATCCTTCATAGGGTGTTTCCTCCTAATTGCGAGGTGGAACCCTATTCAGGACATAGTTAGCTGTGAGAACTGCCTCACCCCACCAATAGTCCGACATACCTGAACTCTGAAGCATGGCGTTAACCAAGTCGCAAAGAGTTCGGTTCTTTCTTTCGGCTATTCCATTAGATTGGGGTGAGTATGGTGGAGTAACTTCGTGAATTATTCCACTTTCTTCACAGAATTGGGAGAATTCATGTGAGACGTACTCACCGCCTCGGTCCGATCTTAACCGTTTGATTTTCTTTTCTAGTTGATTTTCAACTTCAGCTTTGTAGATTTTAAAGTATTGAAGTGCTTCATCTTTCGACTTAAGTAGATAAATATAACAATACTTAGTCGCATCATCTATGAGAGTTAAGAAGTATCGTTTGCCACCTTTAGTTAATATTCCATTCATCTCACAAAGATCAGAATGGATTAGTTCAAGTGGAGAAGTGCTTCGCCCTTCAACACTATGAAAAGGTTTTCGGGGCTGCTTAGCTTGCACACACACTTCGCACTTTGAACCCTTCTCATAATTATAGCTTGGAATTAAACTCATCTTACTTAACTGCGTAATGGCTTCAAAATTAACATGACACAACCGTGAATGCCAAATATCATGAACTTTATTGCAATGGGAAACATTGTAAACATTTACATTATTCAAATAAAGAATGGATAAGTGGAACATGCCTCCGCTATCATAACCTTTGCCCACAAAATTACCAAACTTGGTCAAAATGACCTTATTTGATTCAAACACAAGCTTTATTCCTTGCCTACATAACATTGACCTGCTAAGAAGATTGCGCGTCATCGCAGGCACGTACAGCACGTCTCTTAGGATGAGTGTTTTGCCCGAGGTAAGCTTCAGGCAAACCTGTCCAATCCCACGTACTATTGCGGCGGCTCCGTTGCCCATTAGGACGGATCCACCACCTTCACCCTGAAATGAAGAAAAACAAGATCTATCAGCACATATATGTCTAGTAGCACCTGTATCAATCCACCAATCAATAGATGGACTTGCCATAAAGGCCATAGGTACGTACTCTTCTGAGCTGGTGTTAGCCAGCGCGACATGGACCTCAGCCTTGTGGCTCTTGTGCTGACCCGGAGATGGACCCTTGCCCTTCCGATTGCGGCAACGATTGGCCTTATGGCCAGCCTCACCGCAAACGAAGCAGACGATGTCCTCCTTCTTCTTCTTCATTTTCTTAGGCTGTAGCTTAACTTGGGGCTGACTCTTGAACTTGGATTTCCCAAGGCCTCCACCATTCTTAACTTGAACTTGATGAGCCTGAACTTGAGCCTTTCCCGAGCCGTCACTGGCTCTAGCCCGCTCCTCGATATTAATAGCAGCTGACAGCTCATTGAGTGTCAAACGCTCCTTTATATGCCTCCGAGCGGTCACAAAGTCACGCCACGAAGGCGGTAACTTAGCCAAAATGACATTGACTTGAAACTTCTCAGGCAGAGCGCAGTCGTACTGACATAAGTCACGTACATGGAGTTGAAGCTCATGGAGCTGCTCCATCACCGACCGGCCCTCACCCATCTTGTAGTTCAAGTAATTGGCTGTAATAAAGGACTCATTTCCATTATCTCCCTCGGAGTATTTCTCCTCGAGCTCATCCCAAAGTTGTTTGGCATTAGTGAAGTTGACATAGACATCAAACAAGCGATTAGACAGGATGGCCAGCAAATGGGCTAAGACTGCATTATTAGCATCTTCCCATTTCATCGTCTCAGGGATCTCCAGCGGAAACGCCGGTGGATTTGAGATGACCCAGAAGAGCTTAAGGTCAGTCAGCCAAAGTTTTGCCTTTGCTTGCCAGCGCTTGAAATTAACTCCGTCAAACACTTCAGGTTTCACGACATCAGATGAGGAAGCCATTTTTTTCAATATAGGTTTTCTGGATTATTGTAATATTTGCGGTATAAGCAAAGATATAGATATAATTCCAATATAATCATATAAGCACATCAAAATCATCAATTCATATAAAAATGACATAACATGTATGGAACCATATGAATTGAACATATCAATCAAAGTGTACCACATATTCACTAATAGAAGCAATAACTTTCTAAACATGAATATGTATGTCAATGTAAAAGGCATTTACCAATTAAGCTAGTAACAAGCTCAAGTTTAATTGATTATTTGTGCTATCAAATGTAGGGTTGCACAAGACTAATCTCGGCCGTCCCGCTACTAAATCATAAACTTTTCATCGATTGGTTATAACAAATTAACATTCAATCTTTGAGCTCTCAAGCTGTACCCAAATTAAACAATATATTCTTCACAAGTGTGCATTCAGTCTGCAGCCAAGAATTGGCTAAATCAAGTTAAAGCACATATAAGATGTCTCTTTGCAGCAACTTAATCAAACCTTAATTAGCCAAATATAATTTCTAACAGATCTGAAACAGATGGGTAGAAATTTCTACAAGCTGAAAACAACTCCAACCAAATCACACATATACAATATATTTTGTCTAAAGCTCACAGTTGACAGTAATCACAGAACATGAGCATAATCTAATGACAGCAAGTGACAGCAATTAGAGCTCAAAGATTAAATCTACCAATCTCAGAATATGATTTCATATATCATCGAGCAACAGTATATCCCACTGCAATCTAAGTCTCCCAGAACTAGATATCAAATAAAGATTATGAATCTAGCACAGCACACAAAGATTGCAAATACAAGTGACTGATTTACTCACAAGACCGGCGATACTCGAAATCGCCGAGAAGATCAAGGGCTAGGCACGCTTTGGCGCTGTCCCAGAAAACCTATTGCCCTCACACCACCGTGGAAGAGCAGTAGGCACGGAGATACAAAGCCCAATCGCCGATGTACAGTTCACGCCGGCGAGTCGAGGTAGAGGTATGCCGCACAAGCGCAGGGGAGGAGCCGGCCAAGCACCTCACCGGAGAGCACCAGAGAACCGAAGTCGCCACACACCACAGGCAAAAATCAAAGAGAGAGAGATTACTTTCCTTCGGATCCCCAACCAAAAGAGGCCGGCCGCCATTTATAGCCGAGAGAGGGGAGAGGCCGAGCACTCGGCCGCGACGCCAACGGCCGGGCCCGAGTCTTACGCGCCACCACCGCAACCCACAAACCGGATCTGGGGACCGAGTCTTGCGGGAAGAAGAGGAGCACCGAACCCAACGGGAGAGAGGGGATGCGCGAGTCGCACGGGAGGAGGGATCGCGGGGAGACCGGGCCGCCATCGAGCCAACCCGCCGGACCCGCCGAGCCCGCCTGCCTCCGCCGCGCAGCCTCCCGGAATCGCCGCCGCCATCGCCCCCTCCAGGCGCCCGCTCGGTCTCGGTCACGGGGAGGCATCGGCCTCCCCCTTTTGTCTCCCTTCGGCCCACCGACAGGTGGGCCCTCTTTCTTTCTCTTTTTTTTCTTTTATCAAATGGGAAATTCCCTTTTTGCCCTTGGTTATACAACAATATTTGTGTTACCATCAATGTTTAAGGTTAAAATTTGATAACCTTAAAAAAAGGGTTGAACGTCGATGACGGTAATAATGTCCAGCAATACAAAGATATAAATCGTGATGCTTGTCACTGGATGTAAACTTTTTAACAAAATTGTGACTAATTGCTCTTGTCAACATCTGAATTTGGTCTAGGCAGATGTGCTTATTTTGCTGCAATGTTTTGTCTTGGCTTTACACGAAACAACGAAAGGCTAAAGAGGTTTCCAACGGCTGATCAATGATGTTGATTACTACCATAGCACATAGAAGAGGCATTTATCACCGCGATGTGAACATTGGTGGCAATTGGAATTGCTTCCTGATCTGCATGGCAACAAGTAATGCTTAATAGCATTTTGCATTTTCCAGTCTAAAAATCACCTTCTTGATGGTAACAACACTTTAAAGGTGTCAGATTTCGAAACGAGCTCACGGCCTCGACAAGTCCAAGTAAGTCAAGTTACTGAAAACTACTGTCATTAAAATTCAGAATTATTCAATGTGTTCTATTGAGGGAACTCCTAATGCAGAAACTATGAGATAGTTTCTATACTTGCCAATTAATGTAGACACTACCCATAGAAACTATACTCCCAATGGATAGTTTCTACAAATAAAATTTTTATCCAATCATCTATCTTCTCTCTCCTATCATCTACCTATCACAGCTCTTTCTATCTTGGTTCCTGTGTAGACATGGTGTCTATATAAGAAACCATTTCCTTATCTCTCCTCCTTAACTCCAATGACACATCAGCATTTTGCTTACTTGGCACCTTATTTAATGCCATAGAAACCATCCATAGTTTCTGCATTAGGAGTGCTCTGATTCTGTTTTCTTCCACCTTTCAACTTGAAATGATGTTTTAAAACACCCAATAAAAATTCAGAATTGTTCAATGTTTTATGTTGGTTTTGTCTGGAGGTGCGAAACAGGCTGGAGCGGAGCTCGGCTGGGTGATACGGCAGAGCCAAAGGTTGTAAGCCAAGTCCACCACAACGGCTTACTTTAGCGGAATAGTATTATTCTTTTTACTCGTAGCAAAGCACGAGCGTTCAGCTAATCTATTTAAGATTGTATCTTGCTTAGGCCCTGTTTGTTTTGGATTCTAGGCAAGCTAGCTACTTCTAGTAGCCAAAAGCTCTCCTAAACAGTCCAGCTTTTGGGCCAGCTACTGAGAATCTGAAAATCTGGGAAGCCACAATTATACTGGGACCGAGAAGCTGCAAGAACCCAGCTTCTCACAGATTCTGCGGGCTAGTGCCACTAAAATACCACTAAAAATTGAAGATATTTACCCGCAAATGCCACTGAATAAAACTCCCCGCCTCCCCGTCGCCCCCTCCCCCCTCCCCAGAGCTCCCCGCGCCCTTCCTCTCTCCCCGCCGCCCCGTCGTCCGCTCCCCCGTCGCCCCCTCCCCAGATCCTCCGCCGCCGCCCCCTCCTCCCCCCGCGCCCTTCCTCTCTCCCCGTCACCCCCTCCCCCCTCCCCAGATCATCCGCCGCCGCCCCCTCCTCCCCCCTCACCGTCGCCGCCCATCCCGGCCCCCTCACCCCCGAGCCCCCCACGCCCCCTCCCCAGATCCCCCCGCGCCTCGTCGTACCCTCCCCCGGCGCCCCCTCCTCCCCCACGTCCCCGTTCTTCACAACGCCGACGTGATCCGGGCATGCGCCCCTCATCTCCCCCCAGCGAGTGCCCCCTTGGTTCTTCACCACCGCCTCTGAAGGAAGGTCGCCGCCGTCCTTCGTTCGCGCCCTCCGCCGACGCCTCTTGGTGGATGCTCTGCCCAGCTAGATCTAGGATTTGTCTGATTTAGTTCTGGATTTTTGTTTGGATTTTTCGGGGGCCTGACGCTCTGTGGACTTTTTCTTGTTAATTTTTGTTCTTGATTAGCAAAGCTGTTGCAATTTGCAACTCTGACTCTTGTCGCGAGCCTAAGAACATCATAGATGATGAATTTTGATTGAAGGAAATAGCATGAACTCCATAATAATTTAGGATCTGAAAGAATGAGCGTGTACATGGTACCGCCTCATTTCGTACGACTTGCAAATTTTCCATTTTTGCTGAATTGTCTTGTGCAGAAAGAATGAGTATGTGAAGTCATTGTTTGGATTTGCGCCGAAAGAATGAGTATGTGAAGTCATTGTTTGGATTTGTGCCGAAAGAATGAGTATGTTGATTGCAAAAGAAGAAGCATGTTTAGCAGAGGGAACAATGACAAAAACACCTTGTGTGCGGATATGATTATTGTACTGTTCATGGAGACCATGTTTGTTCATGGATACATCTGATGATTGTTGTGTGTTCATGGAGTTCTTGGATTTTTTTATAGCAATTACCAATCCCTTCTGGTTATTGCATCTTTCACAAAAATCATGTGTATTTACAGCAATTAGAGATGCAACGAATGATCTTTGCTTTCTACTTCATTTTCACTAACCGCCTCAGTAAAAAAATATTGAATTTCGTAGTTAAGTACAACCGTGTTGAAAAGAAAATAAAAAACATACACAATGCAACGAGTGATTTTGGCGATGCGCTCTGTTGTTCTTAGCTTAGTACAATTAAGTTATTTCATAAATATTTCTATAAAAAAAATAAAAACAACCATATTAACACAGGACATCAATATATAATCAAGACATCAACTCACCTAAGGGCATTTCAGTCAATACATCTATCAGGATACCAGCTGCACAGCTAGAATCCAGGATGCCAAACAGGCTAGCTATTTAGACTAGCTGCTACTCAGACTAGCCAGCTACTCAGAATCTCCAGCTAGCTACTCAGAATCTACAGCTGAAACAAACAGGCCCTTAGACCTAATATATTGGTGATATAGAGAAACTAGATTATTTAGGCTTTAACTATAAAAAAATCATTTTAACTCACATTTCCATATAAACACTTGATTTAGCCAAAGAAATTTTAAAAACCTTCTAGTCACCCCGGGTCACCCTGGGTCACCCTTCTGATCTGTTATCCATGATCAGCCACGTCAAACTAACGGCTCTGGGCGGCGTCCACGAGACAGGGGCCTCACGGGTGTGAGTAGACTAGGCCCTATTTATATTGACTTATAAAGTTGTTTTCTATAGTAAATGAATTTTCTGCAGTACTTAGTTTTCAAACAGAGTATTCTTTTAAGACAGGGTCTACTAGTAGATTGTATACACTATAGTAATTCGACCAAAATAGCACATGAGTATCTCTCCGTCTACAACCTTTTTTATAAGCTACTAGTTGAATGTCCGTGCGTTGCTACAGATTTTTAAAATTTATCATATTACATGTTTTAAAACTCATGGGTGGTAAAATTTTTAAAAAATATGCATACAAACATGTTCTAAAAGTTTTTAAATCCGTCAAGTAAGTTGAAAACCGTCGATCACACCTCATGATCATAAGTCGGAAGACATCGACCACACCTTGTGGTCGTAGGTCAGGAGCCCTCGAGCACACCTCATCATCGTAAGTCAGAAGCCGTCGACCATCACGCGTGATCATAGGTCGGGAGCGGTTAACCATCACTGGTGGTCGTAAGTTAGCAGCGGTCGACGATCAATCGTGATCCTAAATCGGGAGCCTTCGACAATGGCTCGTGGTCGTACGTCGGAAGCTGATAACCATCGTTCATGGTCATAAGTCGGAAGCCATCGATGACACCTCGTGATCATAAGTCAAAACACATCGACCAACGCTCGTGGTTGTAAGTCGAAAGACATCGACCGCATCTCGTGGTCGTAAGTCGGAACACATCGACCAGTGCTCGTGGTCGTAAATCGAAAGCCATCGATCACACCTCGTGGTCATAAGTTAGAATCCGCCGACCATCGCACGTGATCGTAGGTTGGGAGCGGTCAACCATCGCTAGTGGCCGTACATTGGTAGGCCTCCGGTGCACTTATGCACTGTCGCCCGACTACCAGTACCAGCCTGCTCGGCTTGCCCGACTTGCTCGGCCCTGACTTCGACCACGGCCCTTCGACATCGGCCACAACCCCCTTCGACCATAGCCCCACCTTTGACCACTGCCCCTTCAACCACTGTCTCCTTCGACCATGACCCTTCGACGACGACCACTTCCCCCTTCGACCACGGCCCCCTTCGACCACGGATCTTTGACTTCAACCAGTGCTCGTGGTTGTAAGTCGGAAGACATCAACCACACCTCGTGGTCGTAAGTCAGAACACATCGACCAACACTCGTGGTCATAAATCAGAGCCGTCGATCACACCTCGTGACCCAAAGTATGTTATAATCCATAGGGAGTACGAAACCTTGTGGGTCTTGCCGTCGAGGGTGGGGAGCTCGATCCCGGGGGTGACCTAGGGGTAGGTGACGGGGATGTCCAACTGGAGGGGGAACTCGTAGCGACGGAGCTTATGGATGAACCAGCAGGTGGCACTACGACTAAAACCATGTCCGCAATGACCACATCCATGGGCGCTATGACTATGACCGTGACTACGACTTCGACCACTGCCCCCTTCAACTTCGAGCGCTGCCATCTTCGACTTCGATCACTACCCCCTTCAACCAATGTCCCTTTCGACCATGACCTTTCAACGTTGACCACTTCCCTCTTTGACCATGGCTTTGACGATGACCACAAATCTTCAACTTCAACAACTGCCCCCCTCGACCACTGTCCCCCTCAACCACAACCCTTCGACAACCACGGCCCTTTGATGCCAACCACTTACCCCTTCGATCACGGCCCCCTTCGACCACGGCTTCAACTTTGACCAAGAATCTTTGACTTTGACTACGGATCTTCGACTTCGACCATATCCCCCTTCGACCACGACCCTTCGATATTGACCACTTCCCCCTTCGACCATGGCTTTGACTTCGACCACGGATCTTCGACTTCAACCACGGATCTGCGACTTCGTCCATGGCTCTTTGAGTTCGACCACTGCCCCCTTCAACCACTGTCCCTTTCGACTATTGCTTGGACTTCGACCATGACCCTTCGACTTCGACCACTGCCCTCTTCAACCATGGTTTGGACTTTGACCACGACCCTTCGACTTCGACCACGGCCCTTTGACTTCGACCGCGGACCGACTTCATCCACGGCTCTTCAAATTCGACCACAACCTGACTTCGACCACGGCCCTTCGATTTCGACCACCGCCCCTTCAACTATGGCTTCGACTTCGACCACTGATCTTTGACTTTGGCCACAGCTCCATTCGACCACGGCTTCGACTTTGACCACGACCCCTTGACTTCAGCCACGGCCCCTCGACCACGGCCCCCTTCGACCACGGCACCGACTTCGACGACCAGCTTAGGAGACCAAAATCGCCAGACAGCATGACGGGCTCCAAGCGAAAAGCAGGAGGAGGTAGAGAGGCTCACCAGGTGAGCGACTGCTGGGCGGTGGTGGCAGGGGGAGAGCCATGTGGGTGGGCGTAGGAAGAGGAAGCTGCTGCCGCCATCGTCGAGCGCCCTTCTCTCTGATCCACCGGCTGCTGTCGCCGAGCGCCCTTCTCTCTGATCCACCGTCCGCTGTCGCCGAGCATCGTGCCGCTGGTTGGAGGGGCGACGGAAGATGAAATTGGTGGCGGTGCCGAGGAGGAGGAGGCGTAGCACGAGGGTTCAGGGGAGAGAAGGAGGCAGTGGGTAAATGCATTGGGGAGGCGGTGACAGGGAGATGCGGTGCTGTTGGGGGAAGTTGGGAGACTGTAACCTGCTGCGTGGGGAAGGAATTGGTGGCGGCGCCGAGGAGGAGGAGGAGGCGCGGCACAAGGGTTCGAGGGAGAGAAGGAGGCGGGGGTTGCAGGAGGTGGAGGTGGGGAGGCGGCGACGGGCAGATGGGGAGATGAGGCAACAGGCGAATGCGTTGGGGAGGCGGCGACAGGGGGATGCGGCGCTGCTGGGAAAGTTAGGGGACTGCGACCAGACGTTGCCGCGTAGGGAAGGAATTGGTGGCAACACTGAGGAGGAGGAGGCATGCCACGAGGGTTTGGGGGAGAGAAGGAGGCGACGGTGGAGGTAGAATGGTTGTGGGAGGCAGAGGATGCAGAGAAGAGAAGAGGAGCGTGGTCCACGCGTCGGCCCGACCTTTTCTGTGAGGAGCGAAAGAACTACCTTATGTGGATCTGGATGGTTGATCTTTTATCAGACGACTGAGAAGAGAGAAGGGAGAACAGACTAGTGACCATCAACTCACATTTTTAAGTAGTAGAGATTACTATTCATCAATAAATACTAGAAATCATCCGTAAAAAACAATATGGATATCCCCTAGCAAATCTTGACAACACTGTGTACGACCATTATTCAATAGCAGGCGGTTCCACAAATGAACGGCGGTGATCGACTCACCGTTTTAAATTCCCATCTCGGGCTCAGAGAAAGCAGCCACCAACGGCCTTCTCCTGCGAAGTAACCCCGCCCAACTTTGGATTTTGGGCCGCCGCCGCCGCCCCCACCGATTTCCATCTCCATCCCCCCTCCGCTCCCCCATTTCAAATCCCTTGGCTCCCCCGGTCGCTCAAACCTCAAAGCGCAAACCCTAACGTCTCGTCGCCAGCAGCAGCAGAAGGCGAGAAGCCGGGCGCCGATCCAGCGCCGCCGCACCGCACCGCACCGGCGCACCGCAACCGATCATCGCCTCCGCGGCTCCGCCGTCGCAGATCTGCGCCGCTCCAGCGCCGCCTCGTCGCCTCCGCCGTCTCAGATCTGCGCCGAGCCGCCGATCCAGCGCCGGCCCGCAACCGCTCGTCGCCAGCGCCGCCTCGTCGCGTCCGCCAAGGGGACTGGGTAGGAAGGGAAGAGCTGAGCATCTCATCACATAAGCATCATTCATATCTTAGGCAATAAAGGTTTGGAACTAAAGAAAACATTCTGGGAGCATAGGAACAAGGACGAAATCAAGAAGTACTTTCATCCTACCTCATCTCAGTCAAGGTGTGCATGTTTTCAAATCTTGTGAGAAGTTCTTTTACAGACTACCTATCTGAATGTAAAGGGGTGTGATGCTCGATCTGATACATATTCATGCTGTGGTATTATTGAATATTCAAAAGAGTGGTCAATCACTAGCATGCATAGGATCTGGGGTATGCAAGCATACAAATATTCTGTATTTACTATTTCGTCACAAAGATCATGCTTTAAGTGCTGGAGTGATCTAAGAATGTCAGATTTCAGAACTGAAACTTTACAAGCCATGGCATGCGATTCT
Source organism: Dendrocalamus latiflorus (assembly GCA_017311315.1). Classification (NCBI taxonomy): domain Eukaryota; kingdom Viridiplantae; phylum Streptophyta; class Magnoliopsida; order Poales; family Poaceae; genus Dendrocalamus; species Dendrocalamus latiflorus. Next base: position 38,667,343 of record CM029611.1, read on the forward strand.
GCTTTCACGTATGTGTTTCTATAAAGATGATTAACCTTATGGTTCTTTTATCAAGTTTCAGTCTACATGAGAGTGTTTTGTACTGAGCTATTGTTATGTTCTTGATGCTAGATCCTGTCATCATCTTTCTGGCAATGACTTTCTTTTAAGCAAATGGATGCTAAATATCAACCTGAATATTACTAGCATGTACATGAATAGAAATACCTTTGTTTTTCAGATTCAGAAGTAATACATCATGTTTAGCTTTCATATTTTCTAGAACCAGGACATGCTAAAGTTGGTCCCAATATGTAGCAAGGCTCAGGTTCATATTTTGTCATCATTGCCCTGTTCATGTCAATGTCATGCTGAGAAATAACTCCATAAGTCGAGTTCTGTTGTCATGATTCAGAAATTGATCAAAAGGGTTCAATGATTCAGAAATCTTGCTGTGAAGATGGTTCAGACTGATAAACTCTTATATGTTGTCTTTACAGGTTCTGGTTCATGTCCAACTATCAATGAAGAAATGACAGGATAGAATAGAGAGCAAATCTTCATAATTTAGGTACTCAAATTGTATCTCTGTCGTGTTACATTTTATATATTTTAATATTATGCCATGTTATTTTTATTATGCTTTATGTTTACTTGGTTAGTATTGAACTCAAGTTTCATATCAGTAATGCAATTAGCCAATTATGATATACTGTTGTTATATCGTTGTATGGGTACATATTAGCGTTAGTTTTAGGTTGTTAGAGTTCAACCCAGGGCGTAGCTAAATCCTGGTTCCGCCACTGACTTGTTCGACCGATTTCCCGACCCAAATTTTATCTGTGCCGGGCAGCGAGATTGCACAGCATTTGTACCCAAAAATTTGAAGTCTTCTGTTAAAAGAACTTGTGATTCCTTTGATTTCTCCTAGATTTGTGCCTGAGTAGTTCTCAATACTGATTAGTAAGCAGTAGCATCCATTTGTCTAACCTCTAACGTACCACTCAGTCTGCAACTAGTTCGAACAGCTCCTGATAGAAGCCTGTGCTATAAAAATTTCATCAATTTTGTGCTTTGGTCTAGAGCAGTTCCACTCTTTTAAGTTTATGGTTATTGTTTTCTGACCCTGATGTTTTCTCCATGCAGCAGCGTATTAGACATTTCGGAAGATGAGAAGATTCTTTCCATTCCGCTCGTTCACAAGTAATGCGGGGAATGGCAAAGCGGCACCGGGACATGATGAGAGGAACGAGGACAAACCGGATGAAGGTCTGACTGGCGGCGCTTCTCGTTCTCCTGACACGCGAGCATTTAGGCCAAAAAGCCGGCATGTAGAACCGAGGGATGAGGAATCATCTAATCCGCAGCTTAGGAGGTGCCTGTCGTTCACATCCTCAGCCATTGATCGTTCCTTGGGTGAACGGAGAATGAGCTTTTCAGGCGATATTCCATGTTCTATGTCCAATAGTTCTGATGCGCCTCGTCATGTAGGAGATGCTGAGTAAGTGGATAGATTACCTTTCCTTTGCACTCCTACTAATGTTTAGAACTGTAGTGCAGTAAGTCTAGTGACATCAAATATTATCAATAATATCTGATCACTTTGCCAATCCCTATTTTTGTAAAAGCGAGAAAACATCATCAATTATTTTTGAGAATTACATTTATATGTGGTATAAGGATGCTATTTTAAATTGTAGTGCATTCGATGAAACCAAAACCAAACTGGCATCTGATTGCGCCTAATTTTCATTATTTGTAATGTTGTATGCTAAGTTTGGCTGTGTGTCATGGGTTGTACTGTAGCAAAATTATTGATTTCTACGTGCACGTTCCTCTTGTACAATTGCTCATGTGAGCTACTAACAGTCCCCTCATGAGAATTTGTTCTGCTTTCAGTTCACAACTAGCTCTCTCTACATAATGTTTTTTTGGTGCAGACATAATCTGCAGTCACATTCAGCTCATTCTTTTAATCAAATTCTTGTTTAACATAACATCGTTGTTAGAAAATCTCCTCATAAACTTATTGTTATGTTTAAATTGTGTGCATCATACATGCATGTTATTCTTTTCATCATGTTGTCTGGAAAATGTTAGTAACAAAGGTTACTATCAGCAGATGCTACACGTGGTCACCAGAAAGACACCCCAATATAGAAGAATACACGATAAAGCTTCCAAAAGCACATGAAGTCCAGGATACTGATTCACCTCGATCAAGATGCTACTCATGCTCAACAGGACACTCTCCTGTTAGTTCTCCTATTGCGTTAAAATGCAGATCTGCTAGGCTGGCCAATTTATTGAACAAGAATGAAGTGCTAGATCTGTACATTGATGGGGAGCAAGAAGTGAACAGACTAAATGAGAAGCGTAAGCAGAAATACCCCATCAGATCTGCAGCTCCTTATTTGGGATGGGGACGGCCACCTCGGCCCCATTCTACAGCTCCATCTTCACCGAAATCTTGCATAGAAATCGTTGAGAACTACTCAAACATCAACACCAATGATGCCTGCCACAACCAACTTGCTCAAGAGGGGACAAAGAGCACCTGGAAGGCTGCATGTATTTGTGATGCGGATGGAGATGATACAAGGCTATTCAAAGGATCTTCTGAGAATCCTTCACATTTTGAGGAGTGCAAATCAGAAAGCATGACTACAGTGGAAGATATCTACGAGGACTTGCAAGTTCTACAACCTCTATGCCTCTATGGCACTTCAATGGATCCTAAATCAGGTACTACCTCAAGGTGCTTGGCTGCAGATACTTGTCATCATGATGAGTCTCATGGTTTTCATGATAATAACTTGGAACAAGACACTGACGAAAAGTTGCTTAGAAGGGTTAAAGAAGTGGATGCATGCTTTACGGTTCCTCCTGCAGAAATGAATGAGGTTAAGATGCTCAGGGATAAGAGACTGAATTCAACTGACATAGTGCAATTGATTGAGAGTTTGATTGAAGACAGGAAACAATTGGCATTCGAGCTGTCTTCACATATTAAGGCACGTCTTACAGAAAGGTTTGCGGCCAAAGAACAATATAAGCAATCCAAGGTAGAATTAGACACCAGAACTAGAAGGTTGGAGAAAGAGAAGACTGATGTACAAACTACCTTGGAAAGGGAGCTGGATAGAAGGTCAAATGATTGGTCAGTCAAGCTGGCGAGATTTCAATCCGAAGAACAGAGACTGCGGGAGAGAGTAAGAGAGCTTGCAGAGCAGAATGTGTCCTTTCAGAGAGAAGTTACTTTGCTTGAATCGAATAGAGTTGATGCTTCTAATAGGATTGCAACTTTGGAATTGCAAAACAAACAACTGAATGATGAGCTACAGAAAGTTAAAAGTGAGCATGACAATCTGTACAACTCCTCAGTAGAGTTGCATGATAACTTCAGTAAAGCTGCAGAGGAAAGGGATCAAATCCGAGATTGCTTAAAAGAAAAGGAAGATGACAATAAGGCATTGCACAAAGTGATTGCAAGGTTACAAAGAGTATCTAGTGAACAGGAGAAAACAATAGCTGGCCTGAGACAGGGATTCAATGCTGATTTAGAGAAGAGATCTGTTGGAAGTAATGAAAGCATTAACAGGATGCAAATGGAACTTATCAGAATTACTGGAGTTGAGCAACAGCTGAGAAAAGAAATTCAGTCATGTACCCTTGAAGTAGAGTATCTTAGGCAAGAGAACATATCAATTTTAAATCGTCTACAAAGCAGTGGGAATGGATTAAGTTTTTCCTCACTTCGTCTTGACCAGGAGCTTCACGCCAGAGTGGACAACTTGCAGATGCAAGGCTTATCATTACTTGAGAACACTAGTCAGCTTTGTGCCAATTTGTTGGACTTGATCAAATCTAAGAGGAGTGAGAATATCGGCAGTGTTGATGCATTAGCCGCCATTGAATACACTTTGAAGTACCAGAGTATAAAAGAAGGAACTGAGAATTTGACACGAAGTCTGCGAACAATCAAATCTGTGTTGACTGAAAAAGATAATGAAGAAAAAACTGGAGAGAGCACAGGGGGCAGTCATTTGAGACAGGATAAGATATCTAAGGTATGAAACTACCTTTGAATTTTGATGTTCTGAAGTAAATTGTATGATGTTCAGTTGGTTTACAACTTTGCTTTAGAGAACAATGTGAAAAACACTCATAATATTTTCTTAAAACTTATGCAGTTAAATATGTTGTACCATGGAATTTGTTTATAGAAAACATGAAAAACATTGCATCAAAGTATATACTAGCATTGAGCTAAGTTGCTGAAACAAAATCGTAGCATGGGCAGCTGAAGCTAGTATCAGAAGCTGAAACCAAACCATGTCTTATTTTTGTTATTGAAGCAGGATGACTTTGAAATTAAGTTGAAAGAAGAAGCTATGCTCACTAGAGTACTAAAGGAGAAGCTATTGTCAAGGGAACTAGACATCGAGCAATTGCAGTCAGATCTAGCATCTTCTGTTCGGATCCAGGATGTCATGCAAAATGAGATCCAGCGAGTTCAGGATGAACTATGTTGCCTCAGCCACAAGTCAAAGCATATGGAACTTCAGGTAACCTTACATCCTCTTCCCAAAGAAACTACTATTTCAATTGTTCTCCCTTGTAAAAGGAGTCCCCCCCACCCGCCCGCGAACTAATCCCATTTAAGCAATTCATAGGTATGTTGTTCCTATCTTCATGTATTACCCTCTAAAGGTGAACGGTCAAATGTTGCTAGCTAATACGAAGCTTTCAATGCCTGATACGTTGTTTCACAATGTGCCTTCTTTGATGCTTCAGTTAGTGAATAGTAAAGAAGAGCTTCTATGCTCTGCTTAAGAAAATTGTACAAATTCTGAAATCACAGCCAATCCTTTCTGATATTCTGTTTATCAAAATACGCGTTAAGCATCTGATATCATATGCTTGTGTCGCCAACCCCATCTTTGGTTACAAACAACTTGTTGCACCTTGCAGGTTCTGAAGAAAGACGCGAGCATTAACCAGATCCAGCAGGATTGTCAGGAATCTGCGAAGGAGTTGACTGCTCTTCGGTGCACGCTCAAAACAGTAAGCGATGAAAGGGATGTCTTGTGGCAGGAAACGAAGCAGTTGAGACAAACTGTCAGTTCCTTGCAAAATGATGTTGCTTCGTTAAAGCAGAAGATTAAATCGCTTAATGAAGACATACTGCTTAAGGAGGGCGAGATACTGCTTAGGGAGGGTGAGATTTCGATATTACGGGATAGTATTGACAAGCCATTCGACATCATCTGCAGCCCTCGGTCAATCGAGCAGTTAGACATGGAGTAACTTTGCATATAAGAAAGGAATTGTACAACTTCAGCTTTTCGAATAGTCTTTTTTTCCCCTTTTTTTACACAGTTCACAGCGTTTATCCCTCTTTGTGTGTGTGAATACTCAATAGGCCGTTGACATATTTCTACCCTTCATATTTACACCATGCAATCTGTTCTGCTACTCACATTTGGTTTTGGGGTATTGGCGTATTGCACTATTGCATATCATGTAAATGTAATTGTTTGTCAGAAAAGAGGGCTCAAATCGTTTTTTAGATGCAGTTTTCTAAAAAAGCATACGCCTATGAAACTGAGTATCAACTCTCAAAGTGAGAAAATAGGTACTGATTCGTTACTTGTAATCTGGTGCCCTAGCTAATTCACGCTTTTCCATCTTTTCTAGTTTATGCTTTGCTTGCCTTAATGGAAAAGTGACTTCCCTGTTAAGATGAAATGGTTTTCGACAGGTAGGCTCTGTAATAGTTGACGATAAGATCACAGCATTCTTTTTTCAGGCGAACATAATGGAAATAGATCATACAAAATGAAAGTTGAGCTCACGATACAACTTTATTCACCCCATGACTACCCAGAGGATGCATCATGTTCATTTTTCACAACCAATAATGCCATTTCGTACAAAGAAAAACATATCATATAAGGAGCTCAATCAAAAACAAAGTGACATTTTATGTTGTACACAAATCATAACCAAACGTTGCTCTCAAGGTTTGCTGCAATTGCGTGAGGCTGAATTATAGGGAGAAACACAAGCTCGTCAACCCTGGAAGATCTTTTCGAATCGCCAAACTTGTAGGATGGAGATCTGCAAGAACAACAGCAACCTCATAAACAGGTTTCAATCATAGCATAATACATAAAGACAGCAATGCTTAACTCTAAATCATGTGACAAACCTTAAGCAGATTGTCACCATTTTTTACATCTGAATTCCTGAGATTTTCCTTGTCATGCTCGTAGCGCAACTAACAAATCACTTACTGTTGAGCTACTCGGACTGGTCTGTAAGGCTTTGGAGCTGAAATGTGTGGGAGAAAAAAAATAAAAATCTCATCGTAATGCAGAAGCTTAAATGACAGGACGAAAGCTTGTTTTATGCGCCTGTGTGACAAATGCACCCTCAATTCTCGTAGAAAATGAAATCGTACTGATTGCATCAGTAGTGCTAAGATATCCCAACTATGTAAAATCAAAACATAAGCAATACAGTTTGAACAACGTTAAGAAACACACAAGACCATGTTAACTGTACAATTCGTGAGCAACCTGAAAAGCTAACATAATTCAGGCTTTAAGAATGTACCGAGAACTCAATATCCATTAGGGGTGGATAACGAGCTTGCTCAGCTCAGCTTAACTCGACTAGTTAAGCAAATGGGCAAAAATACCTGCTCAACTCACCTCAGCTTAAAAGCTCGAGCAGGCTTGTTATGCTCGTTAAAAGCCAAGTACTAACAATTGTATGTATATTGATATGTATTAATATACAACATAAAAAGAACTCATAATTTGCATCCAAACTCAACTGCATCGAAACAAGAACAATAAAGAGTAAACAATCCTTGACATTTGGTAGCAGAATGCTTCTGTACCACAACTTGTCCACACCCGCAAGAGTTCAAGATTAAATAGTCCACAATGTTAGATACTCCCTATATTAAACCTGGGGACTCCTGGCCTCTCTCTGCACCACGTCACCGATATTACAAAAAAGTCCTCTGCTTTCCCACAATTATGAAAAGGTCCTTATTTTTAATATTCCTCCCACATACGTCCTTGCTTTTTTTGCGAAAAAAGACCTTCTTTACATTGCTGCTGCATCGGCAGTCCGATTGAGCGAACTGAACAATGCACGATCTTTGGGTCAGTTCTGTGTGTTCTTGCGAATCTTCGCGTCGCTATACTGCCATCGCTCCCATTTACGTGTCTTCCTCGCATTGTACTGCTTCTCCACTGCCTTACTGTTGTCTTCCTTATACTACCTTGCTAGCATCTAGAGGAATCCATTTGCTACATAGGTGGCTGCATTCCATTGCTCGGCTCAATTGCTGGTGTGTGTTCGATTTTGGTCGTCGGATCAGGTTTCGTAGTTGCGTCTATACAAGGTTTCCCTCCCGTAGTTTCCCTTCCATGTGCCTCTTGGGTTTCTACTTTGGCCTCGGTTCGTGCGCTCCTCACCTTGTTTGCGACTCCAGGGTCTTGGTCATGGTTTCATTGCGTCCGGCTTATATTGTTTCTTTGCGTTGTGTGTGTGCTCATCTAGCGTGCTTCTCGTGCGCATCCCAATCTATTGCACTAGTTGCTTTCATGTGAGGTACTGCTTTTTGTTTGTAAGTTCTTGCTTTCTTGGTTGGGTTCTTGCTTTTTTGGTTGGATTCTTGATTTGTGTTCTCGGTCCGTTTGTTCGATCGTGGGTTCCTCTCCATCCGTGATTCCATTTCTCCTGCTTTCGACCACGGCGTGCTTCTCGTGCGCATCCCGATCTACGCACTGGCTGCTTTTATGTGAGGTACTACTTTCTATTTGTAAGTTCTTGCTTTCTTGGTTGGGTTCTTGCTTTTTTGGTTGGGTTCTTCATTTGTGTTCTTGGTCTGTTTGTTCGGTCATGCATTCCTCTCTGTCCGCGATTCTATTTCTCCTGCTTGCGACCACGGCTCCGACCAAGACGCCTCAACCATAATGATCATAACTTTCTTCGAATCCTATATCATACTACATATGTATGTGCTTACTCATATGTATCTAATATATGTTTTTCCCTCTGTATTCTGCTTATATGATATGCAATCTCCCTATTGTGACCCCTTTTATTTGTGCATTATTTATTTTTATATTTAGACAATATTGACCAGATCATACTTCTACTATTACCCATAATGTTATTCATTGTTTCTACTTTCAAAGCTTTACTTATGCAGTACTTCTCTTGCAAATACATCATTGAATTCAAAGTAATTATTTATCACAGAAGTTCTTTATGGCATATTCACAACACCGGTTCGACCACGACGTGCCGACCATACTACACTGGGCCGACCACGCCATGCCGCCCACATCGTGCCGACGACTCCGGTCCACCCACGCCGTGCCGATGATGCTGATCCACCCATGTCATGCTAACCACGCTGGTTCGCCCAAGTCGTGCTGACCATGATGTTGCGATCGCGTTGGCTGATCACATTCGTTTGACCCATGTAAGATTGAAGAGGCCAACTAGAGGGGGTGAATAGACAGTCTTAAAATTTTTCTTCCAATTATTATCAATTTCTATTTGGCTAAAACGAAGTATAATACGACAGATTAACTCAATTTAGTTTAGCACAAATAAAGCCAAAAACAATTATGTTCACCTAAGTACACCAACACACTAAGGCTATGTCAAGGTTTGTAATCCTAGGATAACAAGCAATCAATTTAATTCTACAAATACAAATTGCTTGAAGGTAAATTGAGCACATAAAAATAAACCACAATTGACACGGTTCCTTTTTACCATGGTGTTCAGAGACTTGCCGGTCTCCCTAGTCCATGTTGATATAAGCTCAAACGAATTGGACCAGCTCCACAAATTAAGCCTTCCACCTCAAATCCACTAGTGGTATCTCTTCCTTGCTCCGGGTAGGTGAGCTCCAACCTTCACACTTTGCTGGAACTTGTCACAACCTTCTTTGAGAAAATCACCATGCACGACGCCTCTAACACCGTCTAGGAGTCGGCAACCTCCAAGAGTAATGAATTAAGCCCTTCGCTTGACCCTCACCACTAGCAATGAATGCACAAGCTTGAGTGGATACTCAATCCACCTCTAGATGCAACACATGCAATCTAGAGCCTTCCTCCTTACTCACAAAGTGCAACATATGCACAATTGAAAGAAGAACCTCATATTGGCTCAAGAGAATGTCAAAAGATTCAACAAACATTTCTCTAACCGGCCACAAGAGAGTACATATACCCACACCACAAAAACTAGATATTTGAAGCAAAACACCTAATAAAATAAGACTTTCGGAAGTACCGCAAGCTTAAGACCGGTACTTCCGCTCCCCTCAGTAACGGTCAGAAAACTATCCGTTATCAGCGAATCTAGTAGTTCTGACATACAAATTCACCGAAAGTACCACTACACTTGTGCGGAACTACCAATTCACTGGAGATGAGAAGACTCCCACAAAGGTGCCTCTCTAGAAAAAACATACTGCTACACGAGCTGGTCATTCTACAACTCGGAAGTACCACTCACACAAAGCTAATATTACCGCTCGCGGTTCAGACTGCTCACATAGAGCCGAAACTATCGATCGTCGATCACACTGGTCCATGATCACATCAGATGGTTCGACCACTCAGGTATCCGACCACGTTGTTTGGTTCAACCAAATAGGTCTCCAACCACGCTAGTCCCGACCACGTTGGTTTCGACCACTTAGGGTGTGTTTGGTTCGTTGATGGAGGTTGTATCGTATATCCTGACTGAGTGGATGCAGGCTGAGTGGAATCGTATTTCAGAAAAAGAAGATGTTTGGTGAGGTTGCATGAGCAGATGTAAAAAAAACTGAGATGTTGTTTGGTTGCCCGTATGAGCGGATGCAGTCTACCAAACCTGAGAGGCTGACACGTGGGACCGCATAAGATACACTGCATCAACCCATCCAGGATAGCCAGTGAAGCTCATTTTGAGCGTATCCACCCATCCAGGATGAGAGCGTATTTTTGCATCCGCTCATGCAGGCTGCATCCACGCATACAAGCAACCAAACATGCTCTTTCTCAGATTATACGGATCCACCCAGCCAGGACGAAGGAGATTCAGGCAACCAAACACACCCTTAGGTCTCGACCATGTCGACCATATCAATCTTTGATCACACAGATCTTCGACCACCACATCAATCTTCAACCATGTTGTTGAAATAACGTTAGTTTGACTACGTTGGTTTCGACCACACAGGTCTCGACCATGTCAATTCTAACTACGCGGGTTCGATCATGCTGATTTCGATCACACGGATCTCGACCGTGTCAGTTCCAATCGTGTTGGTTAGACCACGCTGGTTTTGATCACATAGATTTCGACCACGTCGGTTCGACCACGATGGTTTCAATTACACAGATTTCGGCCATGTCGATTCCAACCACACTGGTTTCGATCACACAGATCTCAACCACGTCGATTCTAACCATGCTAGTTCAATCACACTGGTCTCTGACCACTTTGGTCTTCGACCACCTTGGTTAAAGCACACTAGTCTCGACCACGTTAGTTCTCGATCACATAGGTCTTCCGACCACGAACGAACGCAGTAGTTCCATTCGGTAGTAGTACCATAGAATTATGCACACAAGTATCAAACATAATTCCAACAAGTTGCAAAACACATTTGCACACTTTTGGAAGCATGGCACAAGGATTAAATATTAACTTCAACCATTTGCAAAACACATTTACAAATATAAACCTCAAACCACAAGGAGTAGGAAACATGAACTTCAAACACTTGCAAAACATATTTGCAATGTATAGTCACATGTTATAAGAATTCAATACATGAGCTACAACTATTTACAAAACACATTCGTAAATATAGGCATCATGCTACGGAGAGTTAGAGCAAGTGAGGTTGAGCTATCAATACATGATGAGACTCAAGCTACTAGATATAACACTTCTTAATAGTACAACAACCTATACTGCCAATGCGATCTTTCAACCAAACACCAAGACTGGTAAAAGACTAGGAGGCGATCCTTAGCCCTAGCTAGTCATACTTTTGCCTTGAGCATCCTCTTAATATGATGTATCCTTCACTTGAACTCCATCAACACATGATGGATCTTCTCTTGACTAGATGATCAGCTCATGATTATCTTCTCTTGGACATGCATCAACTAATGATGCATCTTCTTCTCCATCGTGGGAGCCGCTTCAACCGGCTATGACTTCTGACTATTGGCTGAAATTATACTACAGTACGCATTAACTTTTCTAAATCATTTAATTAAACAAAAAAATTGAAGAAAAAAGAAAATATTGTTATATCTCTATAAGCAATGCAAAAAAAAAGGAAAGAAAAACAAAAAATCAAAATTAAAAATCGACTATTCCAATCGACTTCTTAGTTAAAAAATTAGAAACTAAAATAAGTTAGAAACTAAAGTCGTTTGGAGTAGCCCGAAGTTGCTCTTGAGTTGGCTAGGTTTTCTTTTTTTCTTTTTCTTTTCTCTCTTCAGGCCGTGGGCCGCGACTCAGAAGCCCTGCCAGGCTGGCCCATTAAGGCGCTGCTTTGAGTACCCGGTGGCCCATCGACTAGTGATTTGTCTCAGTTGCCACCGTAGCCGGGGGAGGCTGCCGTCTGCTCCCCTGCCACCGACGGAGATGAGTGGTGGCGGCGCGAGGAGGGTTCTCGAGGCGTGGAAGCTCGGGGTGATCAAGTACGGCAACGCGCTCAGGCTCCAGGAGAGGCTTGTCGCCGACCGGAGGGCCGGCCGGGTCCCGGACCTCGTGCTGTCGCTGCAGCACCCGCCGACCTACACCCTCGGCAAGCGGCGCACCGACCACAACCTGCTCGTGCCGGAGGCGGCCCTCCGGGGCCTCGGCGCCGAGCTCCACCGCACGGAGCGGGGCGGCGACGTCACCTTCCATGGCCCGCGCCAGGCCGTGCTCTACCCCATCCTCTCGCTCCGGGCCATCGGGCTCGGCGCGCGGAGGTACGTCGAGGGGCTCGAGTCCACCATGATCGAGGTAGCGGCGCTGTACGGCGTCGCGGCGCGGCCAGGGGACGCCGGCGAGACCGGCGTGTGGGTCGGGGACAGGAAGATTGGGGCCATCGGGGTTAGGATCTCGTCCGGGTTTACCTCCCATGGGCTGGCGTTCAATATCGATCCTGATTTGGGGTACTTCGAGCACATTGTGCCCTGCGGCATCGCCGACAAGGAGGTCACGTCGCTGCGGCGGGAGGCGGCGGTGGAGCTCCCTCCCGACGCGGTGATCCATGACCAGCTTGTGCACAGCTTGGCGGGAACGTTCTCTTTCAGCGATGTTGAGGTCAAGGATGATTCCGAGTGTTCATACATGATTTGCTCAGCTGCAGCCTCACAATCCTGATGTGTGTTTTACTCTGTATACTGCGAGTTCCGCAGACCATCTTGTCATCAAATTTTGGAAGTAACATTTGGAAATTTTCATCTGATTGTGTTCATTGCAAAGGTGATTTCCATGTCATAAGCCACGCAGCCAACACTGAAACCGGCCTATTGGTTTCTGCTTGATATGCTTTTTACAGCATCCTGCTTCATGGAATTGGAAATTATTTGCGGAGATATGACAGAGTTAACGGATGTTATGGAGATTGAATGGAGCTAGCAATTGCGGATGCAGGATGCAGAAGTTTTCTTCTATTTTTGAGCATGATCAGGTCCATTTGGACCAGCCTTGGCTGCTCTAGAATGCTTGAAGGCAAAAAATCTTGAAGAATGTAAATTCATGTGTATATTTGCACTGATGACCTCTCCAACTATGGATTATAATGCATTGTTCATTCAACTTCGTCGCCCCGTCTCCTGAAATTCGGCATAGTAACAATTTTTCTCTGAGATGGTAAAGCTAGTGTTTTGTTACTTCATGCTACTAATGAATGGAGCATTCTAGAGCTTATTGCTTATGTGTTCTCCAACTATGAAGTGATCTTATGTGTTCTCCTGAATCGAATTGCTTATTGCAGTGGGATCCTGCAATTGATGGCTAAGGTACAAGATATTATTTGGAAGAACTTTGCAAGCTTCTCTACGATAAAGATCTTTGCAAGCTTATTTATGGCATGCTGCATATATCTCTACGATGATTTGACAGCCCTGCCCAATGCTGCTTCCTTTTTCATCTTGTGTATTCTTATCCTAATCACGTTTTCATTGTGTATGTTGTTGCATAACGGGATAAGTAATGCACTCATTGCTTTTGAGGGTACAACACACTACATTGTCTCAACAGAAAATGGGAGAGTTTGCAGAAATGAACTCTGGAATTTGAATTAGCAGTGGTATTTCAATTGAACTAAGAAAATCATGGTCACATCTCATATGCAAATGCCTGGTACTCAAGCATGTAGAGGAAAAAATATTTGTATCATATTAGTTCTTTGAAGTAAAATCAAATGTCTTCCATTAATCCATTTACAAAAAATGGAAGAATCTGATAGAACCAAATCTGCCTGCATCTACCATCTCTTCAGAAACTGTACCGTCTGAAAATGCATCCTGACACTCGGTGCTGCAAGACTGGAGCTCAGTACAGACCGGCTTTTGTTCTATGGCACTGGCGCCCCAAGAATAGCCTTCTGAACGCTGTGGAAGAGGCTGGTTTATGTTCTCCGAAGACGTGTTGTGTCGCACTGCGCTTGAAGAAGGCGAGCTGGCATTGGTTATTGGTTCTTGAGCCCCAGATGAATCAAAGCAGATGGAAACTGCCTTCCCGGATGCGTTCTGCAACTGGAACTCCGTGGGGGTAAGAGGAAGAAAAGCACTGTTACATGTATGCTCGTTGTAGTAGGTGACTGAATACAATGGGGGATCACTGTAATCTTTCTGCTGAATCTGTTTCGTGGCCGGGCAATTCGTGTTGTCTTTATAGGTGCATCTGTAATAGTACCTGCAGCAAGACAGAAAAACACCAATTAGTGAGTGAAATGGACATGAAAAGATCCAGTTTTTTCCATATATTTGCTACACTACGCCTCTAGTCTCATGTGGTAGATTTGGATGAGAAGAATGAGAAGAACAGCAAAGAATCATCACGGAAAAGACGGCTAAAAGATGTAGATTTCTGATTATTTGCATGCCAAGATCGACTCGAGACAGTGATACCAATTGCTTTCCAGAACATCATACAGATGCAGATCACTAAATGAGGACGTCAAAGAGGTAGTTCATCCGAACCTGGGAAAGTTGCAGTTGTTTATCTTCTTCTCGCCGTACTTCCTCCATTGGTGGCCGTCGTTGTGCGGCGCAAAGGTATCCACCTTCCTCATGCGCTTCTCTTTCCTGTAAGGTTTTTGTCAGAAACAAATCAAGCGCTACTCCAATTGAACCGCTGCACTAGCATCACCGCACCCTTATAAAAGATCACAAACGAAATACAAGTATCAGTTACCTTGTTCCATGGCCCAGAAGGTGTGATTGCGGCGGACTCGGCACAGGAGACATCGTTTCCCAGAGGAAGAAATGCAGAGGGGGAGAAAGAAGAAGAAGAAGAAGAAGAACCTTGATTCAGAAGCGTACTTAGGCTAGAGCACCCTTTTTTAGCTTGACATCAAGAGCTCTCTCTCTATAATTGAGGCCTCTCACCATACAGAAACTCTATTAAACGGAGACCAAAACGACGCAAAGATTATCTTCTCCTCCGCCGTATCGCTGTCACGTGCTCTCGCGCACCGACGGGACGACTTGAGAAATTTCTTTGCAGCTTCTCCGAAGGCCAGGAACACAGAGGCGCTACAAGTGGCCTAAAATGATGTGTCCTGCGTATTATAAGGGCTAAGCACAGTCATCGATCTTGCAACTTGGAGCTAAAATATCTTCGTCGATTGGAACTTGGGCTATAATATTCAGCCGGACCAGTTCGAGCATTGTCCAAAATGGAAGTTTGGTACCGCTTGGCGATAAAACTAGTCGGACGACCTGATTCTTTTGCCTCGTAAAGTCAGAGGCAGGAATCGTCTCGTTGCTTGAGGAGGGAGACTAGCCGATACCTAACGCATATCGATGGTTTTTTTAAAAGACCCGCACATGCTGCAGGACAAGTTGAAGCAGGAAGGAATCTCTCCCTTTTCGCCTAATTTAGGACTCTAAATGATCTCATGTTGATGAACCACTACCTCCAAGTGAGTCCTAGTTAAAAGGTTTGTGGCAATTGGACGGATGCCTGCCCGGTCACTAGCGCATTGTTGTGTAAAGTGCGTTAATTATGCAGTTGGAAGCCGCCCAAATGGCCGGGCATCACGGTGATTAGGCATCGCCAGGTCCAGTTGATGCATCAAGTGGCGCTGCTAGCATGAACTGAGGCAGTAAAAAAAGTGCAAAAGCAGCGGCAGTTGCCATTCTACATTTCGACTGTAGTAAAAATGCTGACGGCAATGCACCATCTTCCCAATGAAAATGGCAAACATGAAATGCTGCTGCACATTGGGCCTGGATAGATAAATAGATCATAAACCTAAGGTCGATGGATTCAGAAAGAAGGTGTTTGTCCAAGGTCAACGAATTCGGAAAGAAGGAGACACGTAGCAGAAGATCATATAGTTTATTGTAGCATTGTCTTTACTACTTATAAACAACATATTGATGACGCCGGTTCATTCATCTACTCTACCCCAACTCCACCCCCTCCCCTTCTATTCGGCCCTCCATACGTGTAAGCCTATTCCACCTCCTAACTCCCCTTCCATCTCCTTAAAAAATCTCTAACAAAAAAAAAACAATCTATCAACAAACAAATATAGCCTCCCTAAAAATTTGTAACAAGGAAAAAAAATAGCAAAGCTCTACTAGATATATGGCATAGCTAAATATGCGGAGGCGGAGCCCATAGTGGGGGCCAAGCAGACGGATTGTGATGATTTGATTTGATGTGCTAAGATAATATAATATATTTTCATATATAGTAAAGTATTGATATTCAACTAGTATATTTCTAAATTTAAGACCTATTTAGCTGAGCTCTCGCTTTTACTCCGTCTCTCAAATTACATATCATCCCTTGGAATTTACTATTTACAAACGCTATGAAGACCGAGACACGCTAGTGCATTTTCTAATTGCTCCTTCTAGAAGTAGTTCAGATAACATCTTCTAATCGGCTGATCGGCAGAGTGGGAGACGGGGATGCATATGCCATCTAGCAAGATCTTGGCTTATTCATTGACTTGCATATAGTGTATATTACTAGTAAATGCCCCGCTAATTTAGTTGGTTACCGACTAGAATGTGTTGTCACAGCCCTGACAAAAACGAGAAAAATAAGCATAGAAGTGTGGTCACAACGAACGACACGATTAACAATCGAGAGCCAAGAGATAGAAAAGTGTATAATTGTGGCTAAGCGATTCCATCGGCACACAAAACGCACAACACGCAGCTGCTGCCGGCGCGTCCGTGTCCACACTTGCGAATCTCACCAAATTTCGTAGTTGAACAATTGCCGAACATATTTTTGCATGAACGAACTGGAAATTATATGTACTTTAGACTTTAGATATTAAGGGGAAAAAAAGAAGCAGTATCAGTAGGGCAAACAATGCACTGTCATGAGAGGCACTTAAACCTAACACTGGAATTCCTTTTTAAAAAGGGAAATAACTTATCCTTTACTACCTCCCATCTGAAAAAGAACGATAATGCATGCCAGTGAAGCTTGTGGAAAATAAGTTACACTGTGAACCGTCGACACAAGCGCCAAACGCCAAACCATAAAATAGACCGTGGTCCAAGGATAGACAGTAGCGCCAAGCTAAGTAGTGGCTTGTGGAAAATGGTCGTACGAGTCCGAGTCGTGACCAAATTTTAGCTGTAGCATAACGCGACACATTTGTTAGCTCGGTCATTACTTATGTGGAAGCACTTGTTATTCGTTGATTAGTCATCGTTAAACTTGACCTCTGTTGTAATCTTGCTTGAATGAAAATTTCAAAATTCAAATTTGAATTCAAAAGCCATCTCAAAAGGTTCAATCAAATTTCAATTTCAAAATTCTCAAATCTCTTGGGCTCGGCCCAGCCCACCCTTGCCCTTCCCCTAGCCCAGTGGCCTTGGCCCGACCCAGTTGGCCCCCACAACGGCCCAAGCTAGGTTGGCCGCGCACAGCATGTGCCGCACCTGTTGTCTCCGTAGTGCCCGCGCGGGCACGGCCGCCACCGTCTCTGCGGTGCGTCACTGCTCCTTGCCAGTGTTGCATCACTTCCACCAGGTTCTCCCCTCCTCCCCCCCTCCTTCCTCCTCCATGCACCCTGCAACAGCGCCCGTCGCTCCCGCTTGACGCTCGCACCGCGTTGCGTGCCCATACTCGCCGCCTAGCCATTACCCTCCATGTCCTCCACGCCATTACTCTCTCTACACCGCACGCTCGCTCCCCCCTTTCCTGTGCCGCGCCGTGCGCCAGCGACATACCTTGGCCTCCGCGTGAATTTGATGGCGCCAATGGCTAGCCAGCCCCCCCCCCCCCTACGACTAGAAAACCCCAAGACCGCTTCGCCTTAACCCCAATCAAGCTTTGTTTGAAATTAACCTATTTTGATTTAGTTCATCTTATTTATAGTTTAGAAGTAATTTTATTATCGAGTTAACGCAGCCATACTGAGTATAGGCCAGTATAGGCCTAATGGTGTTTCATTTCAAATAGGCTTATTTCAATTTTAAACAAAAACGCGGGAACCTAGCCCACCAAACGAGGTTTTTTACAGCCATTCTAATCACCTAGTGGCTCTTTTGCTGGAGGCTTAAAAGAAAAGTTTACACGGCCCAAAGCTTAAACTCCAAAACCAGCAGTAAGAAAAGTTCACCTATGGGCATGTTTTTTTCAGCTGCGGCTTATAGTTTTTGGCTGAAATTTTTAAATTTTGGCTGTTTACGGTATAGATTACGGAGAGACAGATACTCACTTGCGATTTTGGCTGGTACAAATGTTGGGCTTTTAACGTGTAGATCATTTAACTTGTAGACCCCTTCTTAAAAAATACTCTGTTTAAAAGTTAGATACTGTAGCAAAAACTAAAAGTCATCGGCTTTTAAGGTAAAGAACAAGCCCCAACCGAACGGGCATTGAAAAACAGCGCGCCGCCACCCTTCTAGATGGGCTGCTACCGAGCAGGCCTTTCCTTGGCGTGGCCCATTACGTACAAAGCCAACCAAAGCATGCCGGTGCAAGCGAGCAAGAGCGTCCAGTTCAAAAGAAACGAGAATCCACATCAACGCACGCGTTTTGAGACAGATTTTTTTCAAACCGAAAATTCAGGTGATGGCATGTGTTGGTATTATAATACTGATCTTCCCTACAATTATTTAGATTCAAAGATATCTTAAAGACTTGCCTACACAGGGAAAGACACAAGGATTTTATACAGTTTCGGACTTTCTTCTTAGAGAATAATAACTCTACTCCAGTGTGAATATATTGATTGTATAGATTACAATCAAAAGAGTAATGGCAAATGTCTTGTTCGTATTGCATATGTTCCCTCCCCTCCTCTCTGACTCCAACCTTCATATAGCGCACGAAGAGGTGGTAGTTGCTTCATGCCAAGAGACATCTCAACATTTCGGATAAGGAAACATCTGATGGAGGTTATAGTCAGTGACTTGATTCCTCCTCACCGCTGGGTGGTTATCGCTAAAGGTGGAGAGAAGTTATGAACAGTTATTCACAGAGAACAACCGTCTTGTCAGACAGACCCGTAACATGGCAGGATGTCATAGATGAGCTTGTCGAAGTCAGACTAGTCACAGAAGAGCTTACGACCACCCCAGTGGTCGTAAAATGACTTACGACTATGTCATATTCGTAGAAAGGCTTATGATTATGGAGTGGTTATGGAAAAGCTCACGACCATAAGGTAATCGTGAAAAGACTTACGACCACGTGGTTAGATCTCTCCCTTACAAATATAAGAGGTATACTTTAAGAAGTATTATGACATAATAATGTTGTTTATAACTATATAATAAATTGAGGATTATTATATCCTCATATGTATCTTTTAACCCCAAATGTTCAATTCACAATCTATTTGAATCATCGTGTTCCTTACGACAAGATCTTCCAAACAAAAGCACACTTGTATACATTTTAGCTTAGTAGTAATATCTTATGTCATATGTCCGGTAAACGAAACAAAGCATTACTTTTTGACGTTCCATTAATTCATAGAAGGTAACCGGGTGTGTAACGCCCCCGTTTCTAGGGACGCCAGGACTCGGCGTCTAGCAACTACCCAAGCCTGGCCAGTTACGGAGCGTCGAGCAAGAGAATATCACAATAGAACATACTTACAGCAAAAGAGCCAACTTATATTACAACATAGGGTTTACCAACCAGTTTTACTACAGCGGGCGTGCAAGCCCAAAATATATATTACATCACACAAAACACCAGGAAGCTCGAGCGCGAACGAGACCTAGAACCACGTATCCTCACTAAAGAATGATTCTTCTGGGGCATCCTCGACTGCCAAGCCTTCACCAGCTTCTTGATACTCTGAAGGGGTTTAGCAAGCCGTGAGCCAAACAACTCAGCAAGTCACAAGGGAGAAACCCTAGATTTAGCTAATTGCACGGATCACCAAAGGAGGGGTATACTTGTTTTATTAATTTGAGCGGATGCACTTTTATTTATAAATGCTTTTGAAAACCCAAAACCAAATAATACTCCTTATGATTAAGGGAGGGTTTCTTTCAAAGTTAATTATCCAACTATTCAATTTGAAACACTTGTGAAAACAAATTATGCTTCGCTGATGGAATCACCCAATAGACACAGTTCCAATAACCGGGAGCACGGTGTATTCGAATACCATTTAATTGACTCTGCAGAGTTGCCCAACTTTACCCACAAGCATTCTTAACCCTCATGACTGAGTTAATGAACCGGGTCGTTTCACTGCTCAAACCCTTGTATACACTCTACCCGATAGGTTAGGAACTCGCACAACTTTGAATATCCGCTGGCCCACACGGAACACCGAGCCCGAGTTGTGGAGACCTATCGTTGTTTAGGATGGATTTGCCGATCCACATACCAACTCCAAATGTAGGGTTTCACTTGAGTTGAGCAGCTACTAAATCAGGGTTGACAAGTCAACACCTGTGGTTGAGCGATCATTATATTACTTACTCGGCGCAAGGGTCTAGTCCTTACATTTTCCACGAGGTAACCAACCTCCACCTTAGGGTAAAGTGGTAGGTGAAGACCGTCTCGCAGTGCCCCACAGCTCCTCTACCCTAGTTCCCAATTTTCTAAATCTACCGGTCTGTGGCCACCACCTTAGTAGTGTAGAATTTTGCATGAAATATGCTACAACTATTGATACCATATTTAAATATTTCTAGGGCCGTCACGGGTATGGCTACAATTTAACATGGTATTTATCGGTGGTAGGAAGTATCTAATTAACAAGTCATTCTAAACATTTTTATTTTAAGCAATTAATAATTCACAAATAACAGTAACGCAAATACCATAAGTACATAATTTCAATGGCATGGGATTCTAATATGATCAATGATTTGTAACTTGCCTTGGTACTCTACGAGCTCGGCGACTTCGTAAACCACGGTTCCTTGATCCTGTCCTTGTACTGTCGCCTCTGAATACTTCGGTGCTAGCGCAAACACATAAAAATAATATAAGTCCGACTTGAGTCTAATCAAGCGAGGAAAATTAATATAATTAAAAAGGAGTAAAATGCAATAAAACTCAAAAGAGAGGATTTTGGATTTTTCTGGAGAGAATTTGGCAAAATGGAGGGCAGATATTGGCTCGTGGCGTCAAAACGATCAAGATGGTGTATTTTGGGAATTTTTGGGATTTTCTGAGATTTTATTTGATTTTCTAGATTTTTGGAAAAAGAAAATCCCTAGAAATTCTTGTGAACAGTAACAGGCCAGCCTACCGCAACAATGCGGCCCGGGGAAGAAATTAGCCTGCGCGGTCGAGCGGGCCGCGCGGCCGAAGCCCAGCGCACGCACCCCCTCGTGCCGGATGGCCGACGCGTGCCCAGCGCGGGCGGCGGCGATGCGAAGACTGCAGGCGGTCCGGATCAGAGGAGTTTAGTGAGATCGGACGGCCATGGAACGAGACCATCCGAAGGCTGAGGTTAGACGGTAATGAAATCGTGGACGGTGGGGATATGTCCACGTAGTCGTCGTCTACCTCCTACCCGTCGTTCTCGCCGTGAGGCAGAGAGCGACGACGCGAGCAGAACGGCGCCGGCGGCTCCTTCTGGTGGAATCCAAGGGTAGCAAGAGGTGCCTTGGAAGATGGGGAACTCGTTTTGGGGCTTGGGAACGGATGGCGTGGCTCAACGACAGCGAACGGCCGAAGAGAAGCCAACGGTGATTTTCTGGCACTAGAGGCCATTAGCGGCGCTCCGGCCAAATTGGTGGGGTTTTGAGCATCTCTGGGGAGAGGGGTCCACAATGGCGGTGTTGGATTGAGCTGAGGAGCTCTCTGCCAAGCTGTCCACGGCGGCCTCTTCTCTGCCGACGGCGACCTCCATCGACAGGGTGGGAGAGACACGCCCTCGGCCAATGGAGTTCACTAGCGTGATTAGGAAGCAAAGGAGATCATATTAGCGAATGGAATTGAAGTTTAGACAAGAAACGAAGAAGTTGAGCTCGGCGAATCACCGGAGCTAAGGAAGCTCACCGTCGGTGATGCGATGGCTCAAACTCCAATCGCCAGCTCTGGTGGAGACTAGGGAGTGGTGCGGAGCTTCTAGTGGGGTTGGATGAGCTTAAGAAGAGGAGAAGAGAGCGGGCAGCGGGGAGCGATTGACGCTGCCCGCGGGGAGGTGTGGGCACAAGATGGGCGATGCTACGGCGCTGCAGAGTGCACGGGCGACCTGGGGAAGTTGACAGGGCGTTGAGTCCGCGGGATGGAGTGGCAATGCGGCGCTACGGCGAGGGATGGAGCGCAGTGGCAGGTGAACAACCAGGATGGGCAGCAGTGCGTCGCGCGAGGAGGAGAAGAAAAGCAGGGGCTGACGAGTGGGACCATGGTGACAGAGGGAAAAAGTCGGGGTGCTGGCGCGACAGGGAAAGGGCAGCGACGGCGAGCCAGCGTGGAGCGGCAGAGGCTTCGCGCGCGGCGAGGCGCGGCTGCAAGGAGAAAGCAGAAAAGGAGAAGGCGCCAACAAACTAAGAAAGCAAATAGCCGAGAAAGGAAAGCGGCTTTTCACCGGGAGTTTTTGAATTGGGAAAGATTTCAAAATGCACTAAAAAATCCAGGAAAATTCAAAAAAAACTTGAAATTTTTCAGGGCCTTTCAGGGTGTAACCTTGTGAGTTCCCTCTTCTATCAATGAACTATTTTTTTTCAATTTACCACATCAGATCTCCTGCAATACAAAAGTCAACAAAGAGAAATTAGTAGAGGATGAAAACTACTTGCCAGAGTGATTTATGAGGACTGAAGTTTGGGATATCAAGACTATAATTATTTGCACAAGCATATTGAGCATTTGGCAAATGATTTGACAATTTGTACAAACAGTCTGGAATCAATCTTACAGTGTAGACCTATTTCTATCAGGGAAATGGCTTTGTGTGATTGTGTTACTGACGTATGTCTCTGGTTTTCATTGAGTGATCTTTGCATAAATTTGAGCAAAATTATCAAGCTAAGATCTTTCTGTAAGCTAATAAATTTCTAGATGTTAACTATCTATGGTGCGTATGATGCAAAGAAAAGATTCAGTAGTAAGAGTAAGATATCTTTTTCTCCTTTTGATAGGACTAAAGTGGAGCGGCAATGGTATGTTGATAAACAGAGGTCAGGAGCAAGGAGTAATATTTCATGTTTCCAAATTCTAGTAGTATACCATTGTCTTAACATGATTTTGCTCAACATTGACAATATAATCAATACTTTTGATTTGGATTCCACGTATACATTTACTAGTAAAAAGGAAAAGAATTGGAGCAGAAATCGTAAACAACAAAGTCCCCATCAGGGGCTTGCTTAAGAATAAAAAAGGAATCCTATGAAAGTAGCATAGCATGGCATAAGGTTTGGCCCAAAATGTATGCGAACGCAACAAAACCAAAGCCACTCGCACAGCAAACAACGGCCGCATATCCTCCGTGTGCCGGGCCGGGCGGTCCAAATCCCAAACGCAGCCGCGGCAGCGAGAAGCGAGGCGCACGCACCCGCCCATCTTATGCACGGACGGCCTGCTGCCATGGACCGTCAAACGTCGGAAGCGGAGGGAGGCAGAGCGCGCGAGAGCTGGGCCCGTGCCGACGCCCACGGATCGTCCAGACGACGAGCCGCTTGCGCCGAGGGCCCCAGATCCCACACCGGTGCGTCGTCGTGCGCGTACGCCAGTCCGTGTCCCGCGCGAATAATGGATCGTGTGACGGACCGGGCCACGAGAATAGGCACGCCGCGCGCAGCCGGCGGCCGCACCGCTATAAGCGACTTCAGCTCCTGATTTATTTTACCTTTTGATCTATAAACTAGAAGCTACTTGGAACACTCGTTTTCTAATTTTAACTATTTTTAATGGTTTTTTCTGTTTTTTCTTTTCTTTTTTCTATTATTCTTTTACATTGTCTGTGACAATATAATAATTTTTACTTTTTTTATTTTTTTAAAAAACTAACGATCATTATAATATAATTTTAGCTATAAATTAAAAGATGCAATCAGAATTTTAAGCCGTAAGTCAGTTGTAGCTGATCCGAAATGGGCCATTGGCAGCACGGGGCACCGCTCGATCAGTGCACCCCGCGGGCAAGTGTTAATGTAGCTGAATATACGTAGTTCGTTTGTTTTCGTGTTGGATGAACACGACGTGTACGTGTGGACAAGAGACCAGCCTGATTTATACAAATCGTCGTGGTTAGAAGTTACGTTAGCTGCTTGGTGCACTTGCCCCTTGTACTAATAAGAAAAAAACTGGTGCAGTTGCTCTACCGGTGCATGATTAAAGATGCGTAGTCTTGTGAAACAGAAGCTGGCAATTTCTTGCACACCGCTGGAAGGAAAGCATCGCCTCGCCTTTGATGCTTTCCAGTACACAGAGTCGTCTAAAAAAAGTACACAACCCCGATCTCGAAGAGAATTTATGAATTCCTTCTCTCTCTCTCTCTCTCTCTCTCTCTCTCTCTCTCTCTCTCTCTCAGGTAGCTAAAGGTGGCAAATGAATTAATTCTCTGCAGAGCACATTCGTGCTTGTATTACCTTGCTCGCATGGAAATGTATTCCTTCCTCGAGCACGAATGTGATCGAATCCTAAGATTGGGGGGGGGGGGGGGGGGGGACAATTACATTCTTCCGTTTAAGTACTATATCAATGTTGTCAACTGACGACATGTCGATGTTCTTAGATGTTGTGTTTTATTTGGATCTGATGGGATTAAAAAACTAGGGACAAAATAAGATGAAAAGGACGTTATGACTTATGACTTCAGGGGGGGACAAATTCCGAACAAACGTTTGGACTTTTTTGACGTGCATGTCCGGCCAGGCACTGACGCACTTGAAGCGGACCCAAAATTGACGCATGAGGGTGGACGTTGGCTTTAGTAGTTGCGAAAATTACCATGCAGATCTACATCAGCTAGCGTCGTCCCGCAAGAGGTGATTGACTCCACAGATTGGCGAAGACTTGTAGTAAAAGGCAAAGACTTCAGTTCTATCTTAAGATCTCGACTAAAACTTTTAGTTTTTAATTTATTTTTACTATTTCTAAATTTCACCTTTTTCTAGATTTTTAGTTTCTTTTTTAGCTTTTTTGCCAGTTTTTTCATGTATTCGTTTGCATTATCCGTGATAGGTTAATCTGTTTATTCTATTTTTAATTTTTTTTAAATTTAGTTACGTCAAATAAACCATCATCAGATACAGTGTAATTTTAGCCAGCTACAATGAAATTTCAGACTAACCGAGCGGCTCCTAAGTCTTTGTAGCTATCTCATGATTTTTTT
The DNA here is from genome assembly GCA_017311315.1 of Dendrocalamus latiflorus. Taxonomy (NCBI): domain Eukaryota; kingdom Viridiplantae; phylum Streptophyta; class Magnoliopsida; order Poales; family Poaceae; genus Dendrocalamus; species Dendrocalamus latiflorus. Next base: position 38,692,331 of record CM029611.1, read on the forward strand.
TGGAGGTGCTTCAATGCTTTTCTCAAAGTGATTTACACAACTTTTAAAGCAGAACTGAATGATGGAATGATAGATAGTGATTATTTACTCATTCGTGTGTTTTGATATTAGTGCTATTTTATTATAGTGAAAAGTATTGAAGCACTACTCATCTTTTTTAATATCAAACTTATATATAACAGCTCAAATGCGTGGTTACCAATCTCAGAAGAAGAAAAACCCCAGCCCCAACACATACAGTTTGTTCCGTGCGCATATCAGACAGATCACAGAGCAGACCAGTTCGAATTTCCATATATACGTATATTCTTTTCTCTGTATGACCTGCACCGACGTCGCGAAATGGGCCCTGACATACATACGTCCAACGGGCGCGGTGCCGGGCGAGATGAGATCACGATTCCAGGCTCCAGCTCAGCACCTCGTGGCGTATTTCTCAAGTGGAGTCCACATGAGCCAGCCATTTTTTGCCCAGATAACTAGTGCTAATGTACTACTCTTATCATCGATCCATGGCAAAGTTCCAGACGAGAGAGGACAGCACCGATGGCCCTATCGAGATTTTCTTAGATGTGTGCATCGAATGGGGATGGGAAGTGAATTGTCCGTGCATGCCCCGGTAAGTACCATGCCCCCACGCCTGGTACAAGCCAACAGTAATTTTATTGGAAAAAAGGACATCGCAGTCCTTCCTTTCCACCAAAACTCCAAGGCACACATGGCAAAAGGTGAAATAAAAAATAAAAAACAAGGTAGGGGTTTTTGTCTCGGTACAGAGTACTCGTGGATGCGAGCTAAGGAATATTCCGTTATTATGCAATTGCTGACTGTCTTAGGTCCCGATCAATTCGGCTTCGGCTTCTGGCTTCTGACTTATTTTTCACTATTTATAAATTTCGTCTTTTTCTGAACTTTTGGCTTTTTGTTGAGCTTTTTTGCCGGTTCTTTTTTTCCCGTATTTGTTTGTATTATACGTAATGGGCTAACATATTTTTTATATTTTTAAATTTTTTTAAATTTAATTATGCGAAATAAGCCTCTGTCAGCTACAGTGCTTTTTTCAGCCAGCTACAGTGTTTTCAGCCATAAGCCATGAGCTTTTAAGCCGAACCGATCACCACCTTAATTGAAGAGGTACCATGTACAAACTATATCATTTTTTTTTTGCCAAAAAAAGACTACCTTCACAACGTATGACTGATTTTCTCTCACAAATCACTCGCATTTGTGGAGCCATTAGGATCGAATGGATGTGCTCCCTCCTCTATTCTTGCTATATAGGCTTGGTTTAAAACGGTTTTTACTTAATGACTTTTATCTACGGTTTTTGACTTTTTGGTTGAAATTGACACTGTAGCGACTGTTAACTTTTAGATGAGTCATTCAATTAAAGAAAAATAAAGAGGAAAGATGAAAAATAAAAAACTATTATATCTCTATAAATGATGCAAAAAAATACACGTTAAGAAACCAACGCGTTTAAAATGGTTTCTGACTTTTGGAAGCAAGAAGTCAAAAGCCATTTTAAATGGGCCATAATCATCTCCACCCCACCTACTCTACTAACCATAACCCCACCATCATCGCCAACTCGCATATCTCCTTGATGTTGGTCCTCCTATCATCTCCTTTGGTGCCACCGTATCATCTCTGATGTCGTGGCAACTAAAAAAACTATATCTAGGAAAGAAGAATATGGTACTTGGAGACTACAACAACACTTGTGTGCTTGCCAGAGATGAAGATGAATGCAGCTGATCATAGGAGAAGCATTGGATTAGTTAGGTCTGAGTGAGGGAAGACGAGGGAGAAGAGGGGAGAAAGAAATACGTGCGAGAGGGGGGGAGGCGGTTGTCGAGTACAAAGAAGGTGAGGAGACGGTTTCTGTGTTTTTTCCATTTTTTGGATCTCTAATTTGTTTGGGCATGTTATTTTTAAGGTGGGTCGTTGAGATGGCTGAGGAGGTAGGGTGATGGACAAACCCTCTATTTTGTATCAGTAGAGATAAAACAAACTAATGGGGTCCTCGCAGAATAAAATCAATGAGGTAGAGTGGCTTGGTAAACCATGCGATGCCTGTCTAGAGGAAAGCTTCATCTGACTCCGGACAAACAATAAATGCACAACAATGGAATGCAACAAAAATTCGGCTCTCCATCTTGCCGGTTGCGAAAACCAGTTTTGCAATTTCCACTTTGCAACGGTGCCAAGAGCTGAAGAAAGTGAGAACTGACCGAAGATCAGTTGGCTAGAATGCTAGTGTCGCTCCTAGTGTGCTCGTGTTCCTCCACGCGAGTGCTCACTTTAGGATAGAGTACATATATGTATACATGTTCAGTAAAAAAATATGTATCCATATTTTGTATGGTCTAGTGTCTTCACAAAAATATAAACGTGTGTTAGAGGATGCACACATATGTATATATGTATGATGATATGTGTGGGATGTGAGTTATATATGTATCTACCTTATTTTTAGATAAAGGATATAAAATCCGGCATCTATATCCACAAGGGATATACACAGCCAAAAGTTACACGAGCTCTTAGGCCCAAATCCTCAACACTGAGGAGTACACAACAACAAGAAAGAGATCTAAAAGACTGTGAAAAAAGCTAGAAAGACTAAGCTTCAGAACTTCTTCTCCGTCCTTGCTTTCAACCAAGCCCCTAACCTTCTCCAATTGAGCCACTCAAATTCCGGTCTATCCTGTGTGAAGATGAACCTCCGAAGCGACGTCTTCAAAGAGGCGACTAGGGTCGCCGACGCCGCCCGCCTCACCGAGACAAGGCTTTCACCTGGAGAACAGAGTACATGATGGCTATGGAGTGCCATGACAACCCTTCAGGAAGGAAAATGGCGTCCATAGGCGTCATAGTTGTCGAGACCGACAGGAACACCGGCAAGGCTTTCGCCAGCACAACCATAGCAAACCACGCACATCCACACACAGAAAAGACCACCACCAGCACACCGGGGTTCTGCACGCCTCAAGGCCATGGCATAGCCATCCATTGAACCCACCACAAGCCGCTTCCCGCTCGAGCAACGTCGCGCCAAGGAAGCGTGGACAACCCAGCAGCCACCACTCCTGCCGCCTCCCGGACTTTGCCGCCAGCGCCGATCAGCCTCCACCCACCGAACGGCCCTCTCCAGCGCGCCCACCCTCATCGCCCGATTGCATAAAAAAAGATAGTCCAGTGAACACATACCGTTATTTAAAAGGGGTCTAAACATGGGTTTGAATTAAAGGTGGGAAGATATCATAGAATCTATTTCTGTGCAACTGTAGCACTAGTATAAGGTAAGTCCATGTATTAACATAATTTTGTTTGACATGCATGATATGTACCCTCGTATGATGGATCTTCCGTATTGTATTTTTATTTTATAAACTGTTACATTGTAAAGTTAGAAAATTCACAGACGAATTACATGTCATGAAGCTGATGTGCATGTGCTGTCTTGACATTTTTTTTTACCTACTTTACAAGCCGTAGTTGGAGAGACGTGACGGCTTACATATACTAGCTTTTGCCAGTGCGTTAACCCTACAATGAATCTTTTGGAGAAGTTTGGCGTCGAATAATTGCAAGTAGAAAGGGATGGAAAAACCCGGGCCTATTTCGCTTTCAGTGGTTACGGAATTATCATCACTAGAAAGGGAAGAAGCTTACTGGCCGGCCGGCCTTAGCTAGATAGGTTTGCGACCCATCTATAACCTAATCAAGCCTGCGCTAACTTCCCATAATTCCATTGCCGTAGCCATCTCGTCGCCATGCATGCAAACGCGATTATGCTGCGTCTGCGTGCATCCAACGCCAACAGTGATCGCACGAACGGACGGGCGGAAAAGACACGCAGCAGCCACGCCACGCCACACCGACCGTTTCGAAGCGAGCTTTCGGGGGAAAAGCCGCATATAATTCCGATTATTTTGGGCTACAACTAATAATTTTTTTGCTATTGCTGATAATTTTATGTATATTTTTTGAGACGATAACGGATGATGGAGACACCAATGTGCATATAATTTTAAGCTCAAAAAGCTGTTTAAAAAATAAGCCATTCTATTTATTTTAACTTTCAAAAAGAATTGGTTAGCTACTCCATCCTACCTAGCGCCTGCTTTTGGTCTGTAAGGCTATAGATCAAGCAAGTCCTTCACCAATGATATTGGGTACGTTCTTTTCGACTGTGATCTATGGATTATGGCTATGATTGATATCTTTTAGCCCTACTACGAACGCTTGTGCAAATGAACTTAATACCGATAAGTTATTTTAAATAGACTTTCCTAATAACTGTTTTAAAAAAATGATGAAAAAATTGTTCCACGTGATTGTTAAAAAACATAAACCATAAGTAGAAAGAATCCACCGAGCAAAGCATGCATGTCAAGTCTTTTTGTTACGGTGCCAGCTGCTCTTGTCTTTCTAGTACCAGAAAGGCTGGAAGGCAGGCCAGCACCAGGGAGAAGCGGCCCAACCGAAGATATTCCAAAGAAGATTGGGTCTATGACTAATAGATGACCCATATTACCTAGGCAAAACCGATACCTGCTATGGCAAGGAGTTTTACTTGTATGGGAAGTCTGGCTGATAGGGGGGCATCGAACTTGTAATAAGCTTATACTCTAAACCTTTCCCCAACCTCTGTCTCCTGCTCTGACTCTTCCTTCTTCCCAGATCCCAAATTTCCCTGGACAGTCTGTAGCTAAACTCTATAATAGGCTTTTACCTGGTGTTGATTAGTGAAGCTGTGAGTTGGATCGTAACAATGTGGTATCAGAGCAGTTTCCGAAGCCCTGGATCCACCTTGCAATCACATAAGAACCCTAGCCCGGGCGGAGGAGATGGAGCAACTGACGAAGTTGATCAAGGAGTTGCAGGCTCAAAGTGGACCCATCTACTAGTCCATCAAGGAGATCAAGCCCGCCATGTTGAAGCTGCAACAATGGAAACCGGAGATGGAGAGGACGACTGAAGAATTGTGTTTTGAGATGGGCGAGTTGCACGATCAAGTCCAGCAGATCGCCTGTAACCCTGTTCTCACCATCCGTCCGGTGGATTTACCCAGAATCCTCCCCAAGCCTGAAGTACCTTCAGCTATTCCCTTCACCCCGGTCCAGTCGCGGTAGGAGGAGGCTCCATAGGCTACTTCTGGTGGGGGTGGTCAAGGGCCTAATGGCCACCGCGATGAACTGCAAAACTGGAGGGTGGCAATTGGGGAGATCCCTACCATGCCACCTCTGGACAATGGTAAGCATCACCCGCAAAGTCCTTATTATCCTCGCCTTGAGCATTCGGAATTTCCCGTTAGGACCCCAGCTCATCACCACAATACTCCCAAAATAGAGTTTCCTCAATTTGATGGTGAGGGCCATAGAGCCTAGCGATTAAAGTGTGAAAATTATTTTAGGGTCTATGCTGTCCATCCAGAGTTGAGGGTTAGTTTAGCCACAATGTACTTCACTCGGAATGCTTTGTTCTTGTTACAGTCAACTAGTGCACACTTGCAACATCATTCTTGGGAGTCTTTCGGTCCTGATGTTTGTGCCCGCTTTGGTAGGAAAGAATTCCAACAGCAAGTTAGACAACTAATTCACCTTCGCCATAGTAGCTCGGTTACTAAATATTTTAATAAGATTATGAACTAATTGCTAGCTCATCATTCTTGGGATCCTATGTTCTTTGTTACTCAATTTATTGATGGTCTAAGGGGTGATGTACGCTCCGCAGTTGTTTTGCAACGTCCTCCTGATCTGGATATTACCGTCTCCTTGGCTTGTTTGCAGCTGGAGATATTGGAGAATGTACGAAGAGATGTTCGCCGGCTGGAGTTAACTTCTGGTGCTTGAACATTGCCGAGGGCGGTGTTGTCGCTGCCACTGCCGCCTGGCAAGGAGATGCTAGCGGAGGGGGTTCATGCGGAGGACCGATGAAGTGGTTGTGAGGCCTTCCCCAAGCTCTGACAGGCTGGCTACTCTGCGGGCATATTGTCGTGCCCATGGTCTGTGTCACACATGTGGAGAACGCTAGAATCGGGAACACCAGTGTGGTCCGACTGTCTAGCTACATGTGGTAGAGGAGTGATTGGAGCTATTACAAGACCGTGAGTACTTGTCAACATAGTCAAAAAATGGTGAAGGAGCATCGGGAAGTGACTTGATGGCTATTTCCAAGGAAGCTGTCAACGGGAAGGAAGCTCCACGCACAGTTAGATTAAGTGGGTTAGTGCAAGGGAAAGAGGCAATGATCTTGGTGGATTTGGGCAGTTTGCACAGCTTTGTGAGTGAGTCTTTTGCTAACCAGATGATTGGAGTCCAAAGGTCTATGAAACCTGTGCAAGTCCGTATTGCAAACAGGGGAATGCTTCGCTGCTCCCAAGAGTTCCTACAGTGCGAATGGGAAGTTCAAGGACATGTATTTCATACCAATATCAAGGTGCTACCACTAGGGTTTTATGATGTGATAATGGGTATGGACTGGTTAGAAATGCATAGCCCCATGGTAATGCATTGACGTAATAAGCACATGATTTTCTGGCATGAGGGTAAGAGAATACAACTGCAAGGGGTGCGGCCCAATTCTTCCTCACACTTACTGCTGTTGATTCACATGGTGCCAAAGTAGCAAATGTATCAATTAAAGGAGGCAAGGGAGGTTAAGGGACACCTACCTGTAGCTGTCCAGTCATTGTTGCAGGAGTATGCACATCTCTTTGTGGAATCGCAAGGACTCCCATCAAGAAGGGCATTTGATCATGCCATACCCTTGCTGTCCAGAGCAAAACCAGTGAATCTGAGGCCTTATCGTTATAATCCAATGCAAAAGGATGAGATTGAGAAACAAGTGAAGCAGATGCTCACCCAAGGAGTTATTCAGCCTAGTACAAAAATCCCCAGTTCTGTTGGTACCGAAGAAAGATGAGACTTGACACCTTTGCGAGGATTATCGTCATTTGAATGTGATTACCGTCAAGAATTGATATCCATTGCCAGTCATTGATGAGCTTTTAGATGAATTGGCAGGATCCCAATGGTTTACAAGCTTGGACTTGTAGGCTGGTTACCATCAAATCAGAATGCAGCCCAAGGATGAGTATAAAATAGCTTTTAAGACTCACCATGGGCATTTTGAGTTTAAGGTGATGTCTTATGGTTTGACGAGTGCTCCAACTACCTTCCAAGGGTTGATGAATACCATTTTAGCTCCATTACTGTGGAAAAGAGTATTAGTCTTTATTGATGACATTTTGGTGTACAACCAAACCTTCGAAGAGCATGCGAGGGTGTTACACCAAGTGTTTGATATCCTGGCCAACCATAAGCTGAGAATCAAAAGAACCAAATGCACTTTTGCCCAACCGAGCCTTACCTATTTGGGTCATGTTATTAGCAAAGAGGGGGTCACCTCAGATAGTAAGAACATTGAAGCCATGAAGTCTTGGCCCATCCCTACGAATATCAAGGAGGTTAGAGGCTTCTTGGGTCTTGCAGGGTACTATCGCAAGTTTGTTTGCCATTTTGGAGTGATCAGCTGGACCCTCACTAATTTATTGAAGAAGAATGCCATTTTTCAATGGACATCAGAGAAGGATGCTTCTTTTCAAGCTCTGAAGAAGGCGCTGATCATAACCAATGTTAGTGCTCCTAGACTTTGCGAAACCTTTTGAAATTGAGACTAACGCCTCAAAGAAAGGTATATGGGCTGTTTTGATGCAATGTGTGGTCATCCGGTGGCATATCTCAGCAAGGCGTTGGGGCCTCAAACACAAGGATTGCCCACATATGAGAAGGAAATCTTGGCTATAATTATAGCCATGGACTAGTGGCGCACCTGTGTTGTAGCAGGATGAGTTTATCATTCAAACAGATCAACGGAGTCTTGTACATCTAGGGGATCAACGCTTGTCCACACCATGGTAGCAAAAGGCAATGACCAAACTACTTGCACTGCAATATAAGGTGTTGTACAAGAAGGGTCTAAGAACCGTGTAGTCGATGTTTTATCTCGAAAGGCAGTGGATCCTCAAGATAGTCTGGCAGGCATATCTACTTGTGTGCCCACATGGTTAGAAGTAGTCGAGGGATACAATTGGGATCCTAAAAAGTTTATTTTAAAAAGTCATCCTTTATTTTAACTTTCAAAGAAGGGAAAAAGACTAAAAAGAACGTATGCCTGCCCCTTTGAAAACATGGTGCCCTGTCATCGTTTCGTAGGCTTATAATTATTGTGCCCTATTTAAATTAATAAGTTTGTCCTTGCAGTCAATGAACGACCTGGCAGCAAGTTTTTACAAATTGTGGCTTGATTAACAAGATGCAAAAGAGAATTAAGCACGTAAACAAGTGGAGTCATTGCGAATTGAGCGCACGAGGGATCGGACATATCACAGCTATCAACAGGTTGTCTTTGACTTGCCTATAGTTCACATTTGTCGCTACTTAAGAACATTTTTATGATACAGTTCTCCGAAACCTTAACCGCAGTCCCAGCGGGAGGGGTGGGACATTGCAATCCACTAGATGCACATCCTCGTCGCCGATCCAAGAACTATAGCCTCCGCCTCGTCGATTGCCGCGTCGACCTCCTCGCCAGCTCACCATGCCACCAAACCTCGTTCTCCTTGCTAGACTCGGAGCATCGTTTTTGTTACAAACAAAAAGTAAAAGGTGCCCAATGTACAGATGCCTCTTCAATGTACAGATGTCTTCCCAATGAATAGACACCTTTTATATCATCCCTTCATCATCTATATATATGTATCAACATGTACAGAAATTAATGATGAGAATCTACAATTCTTTTGCAAACACTTGTTCTCTCTTGCAATACGTTATCAGCACACAAAATACACAAGTGCAACTCAGAGAAGAAGAACAAAAAAGGGGGCACTGCCGTCGTCGGGGCTGCCCCATGGGGTGCCGACGCCATGGCTTCCGCGCCCGCACGGCCCGGCGCGGCCGGCGTGACACGGCGCGCAACCGGCGTGGCCCGAAAGAGTGGAGGTACCGCAAAATACCACTCAACTCCCAATTCAAAATAAGAGGGGGAGAAGTACGGTACAAATGGCGGATACAACTTCTAACAAGCGACAAAGGAAACAAAAGCATGTAAATGCAGATCAACATCAAGTTGATAGACACCAAAGGATCCTTGAACCCAGATCAACAGTGCACTCAAATACTGATCCTGGGATATCGGAATACCCCGACTCAAATGTTTTGGGAAATAACATTGAGTCACCAGGGGTCCAAGAAATTTCCACTAACTATACTTATTCTGGAGAATCATACGATCGTAAGACTACAATTGTCGACATTTATTTCTCCACAATAATTGCAAATAAACTTCAAAATGATCCAGATCCCAAGACCATGGCAGAGTGCAAACAGCGCTCGGACTGGAATCAATGGAAGGATGCAATTCAAGCGGAGTTAGCCTCGCTCAAGAAAAGAAATGTATTCACCAATGTGATACATATACCTCCCAAAGTATTCCCTGTCGGTTTCAAATGGGTTTTCGTCCGCAAACGGAATGAAAACAATGAGGTGGTGAGATACAAAGCAAGGATTGTAGCACAAGGGTTCACGCAGAGGCCCGACATTGATTTCAATGAAACTTATTCTCCAGTAATGAGTGGAATAACATTCCGATACTTAATCTCATTGGCAGTTTAAAATCATCTATCTTTTCAGTTGATGGATGTAGTGACTGCATATCTTTATGAGTCACTTGATTCGGATATATATATATATATATATATATATATGAAAGTTTCCGATGGAATTTCAATTCCGAATCCGAATGCAAATCACAATATGTATTGTGTAAAATTGAACAAGTCTTTATACGGCTTGAAACAGTCGGGTAGAATGTGGTACAACCGACTAAGTGAGTTCTTAACCAAAAAGGGACACTCCAACAATGATGATTGCCCATGCGTGTTCATCAAAAGATCCTCAATAGGATTTTGCATTATATCTGTGTATGTTGATGATCTTAATATCATTGGTAACACACAAGATATAGATGAAGCACGTAATCATCTTATGACGGAATTTGAAATGAAGGATTTGGGTAAAACCAAATTTTGCTTAGGTATACAACTTGAGCACCTTCATTCAGGCATCCTAGTGCATCAATCAGTCTATGTCCAGAAAATATTGGAGAAATTCAATATGGACAAAGCATATCCATCGAAAACCCCCATGGTTGTTCGATCTCTAGACAGGGATAAAGATCCATTTAGACTTCGAGATGACAATGAAGAGTTATTGGGACCCGAGGTTCCATATCTCAGTGCCATCGGAGCGCTTATGTACCTTGCAAATTGCACCCGGTCGGATATTGCATTTGCGGTAAATCTACTTGCTAGATATAGCGTTACTCCAACCAAGAGACATTGGACAGGAGTGAAGCATATCTTTAGATATCTTCAAGACACTAAAGATCTCGGTCTATTCTTTCAAAAGAATAACAATGTGGATTTAATAGGATATACAGATGCTGGCTATTTATCAGATCCCATAATGCCAGATCTCAAACAGGCTTTGTATTTTTACACGGTGGAACGACCATCTCTTGGAAGTCTTCGAAACAGACTCTAGTGGCTACATCCACTAATCATTCTGAAATAATTTCATTATATGAAGCATCACGTGAGTGTGTATGGCTTCGCAGAATGATTACATCACCTAACATTATCTACGAAGATAATGCTGCTTGCGTTGTTCAAATGCAAACGGGTTACATAAAGAGCAATATCACAAAACATATTGCACCTAAATTATTTTACCCACATAAATTGCAAGAGAGTGGGGAAATAAATATTCTGCAAACTAAGTCTTGTGATAATCTTGCAGACTTATTCACCAAGTCATTACCAACCTCCACATTCCAAAAATGTGTTCATGGAATTGGTATGCGAAGACTACGTGATTTGCAGATGTCAGGGGGAGAAATCTCCTAAAGACTTAACCCGTTCAAATACAGATATTGTACTCTTTTTCCTTTTATGAGTTTTCCCTCTAAAGGTTTCTCATCAAGATTTTTAATGAGGCAATATGACAACGTAATCATAAATATATCTCTCTTTTCCCCACAGGGGTTTTTAGGAGATATAATCAAATATATGCCATATCATTTTTCTCCTTAAAATTTTCCCACTGGGTTTTAAAGGAGTTTTTCATGGCATATCTACTCTATCGGTTCTCCTTATATATTTTTTCCTATAGGGTTTTGGAGGAGTTTTTCCAAGATGATGAATCAAGGTGATCATATGAAGATACATTGGTCAAGGGGGAGTGTTACAAACAAAAAGTAAAAGGTGCCCAATGTACAGATGCCTCTTCAATGTACAGATGTCTTCTCAATGAATAGACACCTTTTATATCACCCCTTCATCATCTATATATATGTATCAACATGTACATAAATTAATGATGAGAATCTACAGTTCTTTTGCAAACACTTGTTCTCTCTTGCAATAGTTTTCCTCATACGGAGAAGTGAAAGGAGTTGTTGGATTGAGGAGCTGCGGAGGTGGGAGAGATGGGGGACTTTTTGCGAAAGAATGGTCTAGGTGGAAGGGGAAAGAGGAGATTTGGTTTGTTAGTACACAATTCGACTATTTACGTCAATATCTTCATATTTGCAACATTTAGCCCTAGGTCTAATCAAATGGGCTGTCCGGCACCGCACACGTTCGGATACGGCACTACACCGATTAGGTTTGGTACATTTGGTCTGAATAAGTTATTGCATCGTGCCGTACTGGTCCACGTGTCTGCCCCTCTGATCTAGGCACAGCACAGAGAGGGGTTGGGCCATGCTAGGTCGGCCCGAGCACGTTTAGCCAAACGGGTCACCGATGGCCTGTTGATTTTACTGCTAATTACAAATAATTTAACTACTAGTCACTGAGTCGTAAACATTTTTACTACTAGCCGTAAGTAATTTTCATGCCTAGTCACCTGTCCGCGCTCAGAAGAGTACAGTGACCCTAACATAAGCAATTTTATTGTGAACCACAATCAATTTACTACACTAACACAGAAGAATTACTGTTTATGCCATGCTGGCCTGGCCCGCCATACCGAGGTACCAGCCCAAACACAGCATACCGGTTGAAGCGTTCGTGCTGTGTCGTGTCTAGGCTGAACCAATAGTATCATACTTAGACCGACATGTTTGGAAGTGTTTCAGTAGAAAAGTATTTACATATGATCTGTAAAGTTATGTATTCATCTTCAACACCTACAATTCGAACGTTTGCAAGTTGCATGTGTGCGTGTGTCGCATGCATACATGTACGTCCACCCATGTACTTAAATAAAATCTTGAAGCACGCCGAAGCGTCGATTAACAAAGGATCTCTAAAGTAACGTCTCTTTTCGTCCCCCACATCACAATTCACAGACAAATGGAGGACAAGCGAGACAGATCGCGCACCGCTGATTCGGAGGTGATGCGGTGCCAACACTGCATCCTCAAATGCCAGCCGTTTCGCCTATGGGTTCGTTCCTCGTGGCGTCGCGCGGCTACGGCCACACTTCGCCGCTCCCCAGCAGACTCCTACTGCACGGGCCCCACACGCCAGTGCCCCACGCACACGGCAGGAATTAATTTTTTTGGCCTCATTGTGACACCGAATGCGGAATTAGCCCCGTGCGTACAAATTTGCACTTCTGCCCCTGTTGAACCGCGAAATCCCCATGCCCAACACGTGGAAGCTTCCGCGACCCCTGGCCGCGGAATCTTTCGGTGACCGCTCAGCGACAACGACGGCATGACATCAGCTTACTCCCGGATTCCCTAGGCACGACACCAACATCCTATGGGCCCATGCAGACGGTCATGCATGTTCTGCGCTACCGAACCACGAAAACAGTCGAATCAGGTGGCCCCACAGCCACGCGCGCATTTTCGCGCTTTGGGCGTGGAATTTAATCCCGCGGCCCATAGCCGCGGAATCTCCGTGGGCCCGCTGACGCCCCCAACCATGCTTGGGCCCACCTTCCGCGCTCTAGGGGTGCGGAACCGCCACGCGTCACGCGCTAGATCGTCGACGGTGCACACGGGGCTACATTCGCAAATAAAACATCACCGGGGCTACATTTGAAAAAAAGAGTTACAGGGGGCAAATAATACACAAAATTCCTGCTGCGGAGCGTTTTGCATTGCGGGAGGCACCGCACCACCTCCTCATCATCCCCGAACCTTCTCTCCGGTCCTCTCTTCCCTTCGCCACCCCACGCGACCACCAGTGGCGAGCTCCTCCGCCCGGCCGCCGGAGCTTCGCGCCAAGCCAACGCAACCGCCCCGCCGAGATCCCGCGCCTCACACTGCCTGTTCCAGTTCCAATTTGCGGCCCAGCCAGGTGATCCTCTTCTAGATTCTTCCCCGGATTTCTTTGGGTGGTTGCTTTGCGTTTTCTAAGGAGAATTGCGGTGCGCCCTGCGCGGGGATCGGTGAATTTGGTTTTTCCTTGTGTTCTTGATGGTAGCTGCGAGGCAAAAATCGGATCTTTTCCACTGTTGCGGGTGTTCTGTTCTGTTTGTGTGGTTAGTACGCGCTGATGAGTAGTTCTTCTTGGTGAATGGAGAGTGGGATGGATCGCTCGTTCTACTTGGTGATGATTTTTCTGAATTGGGTGGTTGCAGTGAACTAATTGGGTTAGTTTTACTTGCTGTCTGGATTGGTAAAGCTCCAATGGTTCTATGCGTATTTTTTATTGCCTTTGGTTCAGTTTGAGCTTGTTTTGTCCAAGAGGGTTGGTTTCTGCCATGGGTCGGTTGGAGAATTGGACGTGCCCGATTCTTCTAAAAAAATGGACGTGCCTGGAATTAACTTAATTGAGATTGGTCTCTTGCTGTGTAAGAATCCGCTAAAGACCCAATCTACTGCCTTAATGGCTTTATTATGTGGTGAGTTACTGGATAAATTAGGTTTCTGTTCGTTGTGGTGCTTGGATTTCCATGTGCTTCTATGTGAGACGTTTCGAGGAGTTTGCTGTGTCTGTGCATGTGCTGATTTAATTGGTTCTATTAAATATTTAAGGAAGAAAACAAAATTTGATGGTTTAGGAGCGTTTCATTGGATATCGTTATGGACTAGGGAAGCAGTCTTCTCGGTGATTCAGAATCATACGAGGTTAATTGCTGGTTTTGTTCCTACTTCCTAGCATGAGAGTTTCAGTTTCCTTTTTTTCTTTGTGAATTTAAGTATACTTTAAGTTAGTGCCCATTGAGATGTTAGAATTTTGGGACTGATTTGAGCAAGCTAGTTTAAATGGGATTGATTTGTCTAATGTTTACCACAGATTTGCCACAGTACTTGTTTGTGACGCAGATTAATAGATTCGCATTGAATTTTGATGTCGTCAGTTTGAGCAGTAAACATCGAGTTTATTTTTACAACATGTAGCATATGTAATGATGATTGTAGTAATTTGTAGTACCTGCTGAGTAGTCTACCTCAAATGAGTATGCACAGTTGCTGATGAAACATTGGCTTATGTTTCTTTCTTGCCAGCTCAGTCAACCGTGCGATGTAATCTAATGGCAAATTCTTCAACATATTGAAGTGCAGGCACAAAGTTATACGCTATCTGGGCATTATTTCCTACCAAAACAGCTCCTCTCAATACTAGCTTTGTTCTGCAGTGCATGGCCGTGACTTTCCATGTTGTTGTAAATTTTGTTCGGCATTAAGGGTGATACACATTAAAATGGGGTCTACACGAGCAAAGAATGAAGATGAAAATGCCCTTGTCTTGTGCCAGGAAAGAAAACGATATGTTAGAGAAGCACTTGATGGAAGATGTGCACTTGCATCTGCTCACTTCGCTTATATTCAATCACTGAGACACACGGGATTTGCTCTGAGAAAATTTGTAGAGCCTGAAGTGCCAACAGATTCTTCGCTGTACACATCAACATCTGCAACGCCGGAGCCTCCTACCATTAGGCAGAAATCCATGAACATATCTCCATCCGTTTCACATCAAGCTAGTGACTCTTTCTCCCCGGTTCCATCCCCTTTATCTTCAGGACGTTTCCATGTCAATCATATGAAAGCTGTGGGGAACCCGGTGATGACTGTTGAGGAGAAGGTGCCTGTTCCTGTAACAGCAACTCTGCAAACCTCATCCCCTGTTCCTAGACAAGCTGTACATGATCTGGATGATAGTTCCACATTTGAAGCTCCTCCAGGGACACCAACATGGGACTACTTTGGTCTTTTTCACCCTGTTGAGAGCCAGTTTTCCTTTCATGATGAGAAGGAACATGGCCATGACTTTGAAAATGCTGATGATATTAGGCGTCTTAGGGAGAAGGAGGGAATTCCAGAGCTCGAAGAGGAAGGGGAGAAGTCTCCTGCTCATCCTGATGATATTAGGCGCATCCAGGAGGAGGAAACTCCAGATCTCAAACATGCAGAGAAATCAACCATGAATGGAAGAGAGGATGATTTTGCAGAGTCAGAAGATGATTTCGAGAATCCATCATCTGAACCTTTAGTGCGCATGTTCAAGAACCGCAATGATACACCTGTTGAAAATACTGCAACGAATCAGTCACCTGCACATCTTGATTCAGAAAAGGTAGCTTCAGAAAATATTGATCCTCGAACTGACAGGCCAAGAGATGACAAGAGGGTACTAGACATTAGCATGTATGAATCTGATGAAACCCCTGTGGCAAGCCCTGTGAAAGAAGTGGCATCTTCAATTACCGCTCTTCCTATGAACGGGAAATCAAAGGAACCTTTTCGTGATGTGAAAAATGGGGTGAAGGACTTGTATTCATGCATGAAAGAGGTTGAAATCTTATTTTTTAAGGCATCTGATTCTGGAAAAGAAGTCCCAAGGATGCTTGAAGCAGATAATTTCCGCCCTTTACTACCTGAAGAGAAAGGTTAGATCTCAATAAAGTTAGATTATTGTTGTGTAATATTTCATTGGAGTTTTGCTTCAAGAAGAATGATAGAAAGGTTTAGGGATGCACAAACATCATGATGTGAAATTTCTGTTTCTTTCTAGGTTATCCATTAATATTACTTGTACTTGCGACCATTATTATTTGTCATTCCATCTTTTTCTAGTTTACTTATCTTTTGGGTTACCGTAAATAATTATGATGCAGCACATGGATCAAGGGCATCAGGCTTTTTTGCAACATTCTTTGCTTGCTGCGGGGAGGAAGTCCCTGTTCCTCAACGTAAGTTTCTCTTTTGAAAAATAAAAATCCAACTGTAGTCTTCTTTCCAGCACACAATACACGTTCCTGTTAATAGTTTTTGCATCATATGCTGTTATTTGCATGCTATTTCTTCTGTGATCTTTGGTTTAAAACCACTTGTTTTCTACTTACGGAAAAATGGTATGTTAGCAATATAAGCCATCATCTACTTTTCATGTCTCCTATATGCGATTTTGACAGTTTGTTACCAGAATATGTTAGTAAACCTATAGAAGTAGGAGTATCATATAATAATATCTTATAAGCAGTTTGACTACAATATATTAGTGTCATTTTTATGTGGTCAATATTAATACTTTTATATCTGTATATATCACTGGTCGAAGTTGAAAAATGTCCAAATATAAGTTCGGAGGGAGTATGTTTATGTAACCAAATCTTAATTATTTCACCATTTACATTGTGCTGTACATGATAGAGCTACTATTTTCTCCCATCATGACAGATAAGCGCCTTTTGTTTTAATGCAGCTCCTCCTCAGGCTGAAGTGAAGTACCTTACTTGGCATAGATCAGTGTCTTCACAGTCTTCATCATCTAGAAATCTTCTCGGGGCAATGTCAAAAGATGATGTTGATGGTCTCACTGGAAATATCTTCGGTGGTGTATACATGAATTCTGGCAGTCATGCCTCCACACTAGATAGATTGTACGCATGGGAGAGAAAGCTTTACGATGAAGTTAAGGTAAAAGCTGTTTTGACTGGTCCTTTTACTGAAATACTCTTTTTTAGTTATCTATTCTAGCCAATGTTTTAAACATCATGTTGCGGAAGCATAGCAATGTGGTGTTTCTATAGTGAATAGAGGATAGCAGCGATACAGAGGGCGTAACGTGCTCGGCTCTATCTGTGAAAATACGAAGTTAATCAATCAATTGAAGTAAAATAACTTATCTTGTATTAGGATTATTCAGTGCTTATCTCAAATCTTGGAGTAATGATTCGAAATGGAAGATGGCTAGAATATACAACAAATGGATCATATGAAAACCTGTGTTTGCATTGAAGGGCTGCTACACACGATACGCTATAGTGCCCATAGCAGCCTGTAGCAGGCCACAGTATGCCTCTACAAAATAGCAATTGTACAAAGTGCTATAACTACTGCTGCACAGTGGCCACTCCCCCTTATCCACTATAGCGGGCTATTTACAACAATGGTTCTACCTAATGCAATAACTAGTTACAATAATATAATTTTCATACATTCTTGGACCATATAAAATTTCCGCTAGCTATACCCACTTATATTTTGATTTGGCAATTTCTTTTTCATTCCTATTTCCTTTGCTTGAATCCTTTGTACTAATACTCTCCATATCTGTTTGCCTTAAGTCTGTGAACTGCTTGATGAGGAAACATAGTTAAACCATATGAAGTATTTCTTCAAATGCTAACCTTTATAGTGCCTTCAGGCTAGTGGTGCAATTTGCAGGCAGTATGATGAGAAATGTAGGCACCTGAGACACCAGGAATCGAGAGGAGAAAGCCAAATGAATATTGATAGAACCCGTGCTGTTGTGAAGGATTTGCACTCCCGAATTTTAGTAGCCATTCAGAGAATTGACATGATTTCTAAGAACATAGAGGATCTAAGGGACAAAGAGCTTCAACCACAGCTGGAGGAATTAATTGGAAGGTATGGTTCTCCATTCAGTTTGTACTAAACTAATGTTTCAATTCAATGGAACTTTATGGAGTGAGTTTAGTTTATTGTTTGCATTTAATAGATAAATTCATCTCCTTTGCAGTTTAACTCGCATGTGGACAACGATGCTTGAGTGTCACCAACATCAACACGAGATTATTAAGCTACTATCCAGCAGTGGCAACATAAAGGTCTTAATTCGGTCTGAATCACAGTTCCAGGCAACTCTACTCCTCCAGGTTGAGCTAAACACTTTATGTTCAAATTTCCTGAAATGGATATCATCCCACAGATCGTACTTGCATAGCCTAAATTCATGGCTACTCAAGTGTGTGAAATCACTGAGGAGGAAGAAGAGTTCCAGGAAGAAGAAGGAAGCTGATATTCCAATAACAAAGTATGCTGTTTCGCCCATATTTAAAACCTGTGAAAAATGGATGAAGTTATTGGATGATTCACCAACCAAGGACTTGGAAGATGCTATTAAAGGTTTCGTTGCAGATATACATCATTCCGTGCCTCGTGAAGAGAAGAGGCATGTTAATTCAAGGTTCACCTTCTCATTACCCCATAATGGAGGGTTAAACGGTGAAACGGGGGAAATCCATAGAAATGATCCTCCTATGGATTTACAATCAAGTTTGGAGATATTCCTAGGGAAGCTTGAAGTCTTTTCAGATGTTTCACTGCAGAAGTATAAAGATCTCAAGAGGGAAATTAACGATGCAAAAGAAGAATACGACAAATGGAAGTAACTTCAGCGGAGGCAAAGCAGTGGCACTACTTTCTGGAACGGAACACCATAACTCAAAAGTCATTTAGGGATGGAGAAGTAAATCGTCCATGTGTATATGCTTGTCAAAATAATAGGCATGAATCACTGTTACCATTTTTTGTAAGTTGCAAGATTAGTCTAGGTGGGAGAGGATAATAAATATGTAGATTTCTGGCTAATGCCATGCCGCCTTAATCTGGCGGTGTAAATGTGAGGTGTAGTTAATTAAACCGTAAGATGGGGGGATTTAAGATGTATATTTATCCTGGGGTATATCAGTATATGAGGTTTTTTTCCCATCTGTGCAGAACCTTAAAATCTTTTATACAGTAAGAAGTACCTATACATGCAATTTCATTCCTCTCTCTCTTTTTTTGTTATTTTAGTGTGGAACAATGATACATTTCTGATTTGAGCTGTGTTTCTGAACTTGACCTGTGCAATGATGCGTTGTATTATCATCACTTATAGCGTGTAAAGCAGCATGAACACCTTAGCCGCCAAAAATGGGTTGCTCAGTGTGTTGTAAACTTTTGTTGAAGGCTGTATTTGTCGTGCTGTCCTGCTATGCTACACGACATAGGAAAGCAACTGTGGAAAGCAGCTGTGTAATAATAGTTCATCTATTGTTAATTGTTATGTTATAAAATAGAGGTGTATTTGTCAGGCAACCATTTAGTGTGGAATAACTTGTTAATTGTACTAACTATTCATAAGGGACTACAATTGAAAATTAAGCCCAATTCAAACATTTCAGATTATTTAGAGTGAACTACCAATAGACGATTTTGCAAGAGAATATTCTCAGAAAAGCAACCACTCCAGACCAGTTTGTGGTTTGTTGTGTTGAATGTGGAATATTTGCAGTTATGGGATTCTTTACCAATTCTATTAACATCCTACTACTGTTATAAATCAGAAGGATGATTTCAATAGTTAGTATATCGAAAAGCAGTAAAACTTTTTTGGGAATGCTGAAAAGCTAGTTCTCAATCTATCGGACATGCATAAAAGGGGAAGTTTATTTTACTCAAACCATAAAAAGCTGTTGCCCTATAGAATGCATAATGTTACAGGATCTTTACCGATCCTAGTAAGTTTTGTTTGTTATTATGGCTTAAAATAGCTAAAAAGGCACTTTAAAGTGATTTATGTATTTAAACAAAGTAAAATAAATCTATGTATAATAAGCTACCCCAGTGCTAAACTTAAGCCTATTCCGTAAGTATAAGCTTGCGAAAGCACCAATTAAGGGATAACTATTGGACATGTGCCCATATGTTGCAAACAAGTGTACGTATCCAAAAACGGAGAAAATGACAAACGGTGATAGAAAGCGACGAACCTTGATCGTGAGTGACAACCTTCAACGCAGTAATATGGGTTCTTTTTGTTTTTCTCTTTGGCTTTCACAGTAACTAGCGGTATGTCTTTTCTAGATAGGATCTACAGATAAATTATAGTAGACATTGTATCAAGTTCAGCTATATCGGTCAAAATTGCATACGACTATTTTTCCTCTGCGTACTCTTTCTCGCGAATAGCCAGAATTCAAAAAACGTAAACCAAAAGCCAAAGCCATAACCCAAAAAAAACCCGTCCATAGTGAACTTCGCGGCTTATTCCCCTCCGAGGTTCAATGTGCTCTCCAACCTTTTAGATCCAAGTGGTAGATATGACCGACGATATGCAACATTGATCGACCCTGTTCATATTGGCTTCTAAAAGCTATTTTTCTACAGTAAATAACTTTTCTACATTACATAACTTTCAAATAGAATATCTTTTTAAGATAGAATCTACTAGTCGATTGTAGCAGATACTATAGTGATTTCATTTATATCGACCAAAATCGCACACGGATGTCTCTTTCTTTACAAGCTTTCCCTACAAGCTGTTACTATTCATCAGATAAAGCCAAAAGTCACTAATAAAAGTCAATATGAACACCCCCGATGTGAGACAGGTTGCATCCACTGGTTATGGGTTTACTTGTGGCCCAGTGGGTGGGAAAGGTTTGGTTAATAACCACGATAATAATTGAGCCATGTTTGGATGGCAGCGGTGGTGGGTAGGAAAGAAGGGTTGGAGGGGTTAGTTGGCAAGGACATTATCCGGCGTGGTTGGGTAAGATGTTTGGAAGGAGGAATTGTAACACTGGTGCCGAGGGCAATGTTGGTGGCTATGATGGCATATGTGGCAGAGCTACGATGGATCTGGAGGAGGAGAAGGGTGCTCGACAGAGGAGGTGGTATACTATTAAGGAATTTGTTAAATGATACTCGAGTGTTTTTTGTTTATGAGTACTAAAGTGTTTATCCATTGGATGCTGCTTTGTTTGTGCTTTATGGTTTTGAGTTTATGACTTTTCTCTGGATCAACAATGTGATAAGGGAGTAATCAATTTGTTTATTGTCTTCTGGAGCCACAACATAAATGTCCAAGTAGGGTTTTTGTTTGGTTTTTTGTGTGTTCCTTATAGTGTGTTTTACTCCTCATTTTTACAAAGTGCCGTATCAATTTTTTTACATAATTTGATTTGTGTAAAAATAGTATATAATTGATGTAAAAATATCATGCAGAAAAGAATAATATGTATTAGAGTTTTTCTCAATATATTACATCATATGTTAATAATTAATCAGCAAACTAGTGAACACAGATAGATATATATCTAACATCTAAATAATTGAATATTCTTTGATAAAATGGTACTCGAATGAGAGTGGAGGCGGCAAAGCGATTTCCTTCATTAGAACTAGATCTTAGAAATCAAAATTTAAGTACTATTTATCAGCAAATCACTCAATTATCTCTAGACACCACCTACTATCAAATCAAATACATATATCTCACAAGAGCCCCAATTAAGAGAGATTTGTTTCACACCTTTTTAAACCCAATTTACTCTACACTTGCAATATTACAAAACGAGATTTGCGGGGCCCAGACTTAATGCCCACTAATTAGGGAAATGAAAATTAAATAGGCGGGAGTGGTTTCTGCCCCAAGGCGCCAGCCAGCGGCTGTACGCGAATCCAAACAAAGTCGCGAAATTACCCCCTTCGCTCCCCGACAAATTCCAGAAACACCCTCCATTTCTCGCGGCTGCCACGGCGACACCGCGGATCTCCTCGTCGTCCTAGGGCTCCGGCGATCTCGCCGGCGGCGTGAGCCGGAGCGATGGAACTGTGGAGCAAGCTGCGGAATCTGGACGCCTACCCGAAGGTCAACGAGGACTTCTACAGCCGAACCCTCTCCGGTGGCCTCATCACCCTTGTCTCCTCCCTCACCATCCTCCTCCTCTTCTTCTCCGAGATCCGTACGTACCCCCCCCTCTCTCTCCACATCCCCGTCTCAGATCCCTTTTAATTTCGATTCTCTAGCTGCGGCACAGTTCGATCTCGCCATCTCGTCTCGGTGGCTTTGCGTACGGTTCGAGAATTATACGTGTTCCGATGCGGAAATGAGAGTATGTTCGTGGCGGAGCGTGTGCTTGGTGACCATCCGATCGGTGTTAATCGAAAGCAGTGGGTGAAAAAATTGCAATTCCATTAGCATGCTGCATGCATTTGAATTTCCGTATCGATTAGAGAGGTCGCGTGAGGAAGTTGCTGAGGGGTGAAGGTGCTTGCTGGGAAGGTGGCGTAGGTCAATACCTAGATTAGTTTGCGGCAGCATGTATCATCTAATGATGCTGTTGGTTCAATTTGGATGCTATATGTGAGTTGATGTCATCAGAGTACTGGGTTTGTGTGTGCTTGCACCTCTTTTGTGTCAGAAAATTGCAATTATAGGACAGCAAACAATGAGCTTCGCAATTATAGGACTCCAAACATCGACTTCGTTAAAATGACCCTTGAAACGTTGGCTTCTTGTTTTTCATAACATTTGGTGTATTAAGTCTCTTTTCTCATCTAAATACATCTATTTGTTACCCAAAGTGACCCTTTTGCCCTTCAGCCATTACGTATCGTTGATCCATCGATTCATCTGCCCCACGTCCTTTTAATCTCACAAGGGCAAAAGGGCCACTTTGGGTAACAAATACATGTATTTAGATGAGGAAAGAGACTTAATACACCAAATGTCATGAAAAACAAGAAGCCAACGTTTCAAGAGTCATTTTAACAAAGTCGATGTTTGGAGTCCTATAATTGCGAAGCGCATTGTTTGCTGTCCTATAATTGCAATTTTCTCCTTTTGTGTGTATGTGGTTAATTTGGTGTGAATTTAGCCCTAGCCATCAGTTAATTTTTCTATGCTGCTAATACAGTGGATTTATTTCCTTAGCGGTAGGACTACTAGAGTGGAGTTTCATTAGATTTTTGAAACCTCCCTGTAGCCGAGTAGCCGGCTAGGGTTTGATTAGATTTGAAAACTTTTCTGTTATTTTGTTCTTGTTGGTGTTGATGCTAAGTTGTTGGTGCCTCAGCTTCTTACGAGTTTCAGGACTTCCATAAAGTTGATCACAACATGGTGCTATGTCTTATCACCTTTGCACAGGACTATTGCTGATAACCTTTGTTTTAGCATACTAAAGTTGCAAAGAGAGATGGTCTAACTTGTTACATGTTGCAGCTACATTTTCCCATAATGTGGCTATCTGACCACTTTTCTGATTCTATTTGTTACTTGTCTTTTCGTCACTAGTTAGTTTGTGTGCTATGAATTAACTTCCTGTTGTGTTAACGTTTCTGCAGGGCTGTATCTATATTCTGCTACAGAGAGTAAGCTCACCGTTGATACCTCAAGAGGGGAAAGGCTACATATCAATGTTAGTGCGAATGCTCATCTTGTCATTCCAAACTTCCCAATTGTCTGGTGTTTCTAAGGTGTTCTGTATGTGCTGTCTTGGTGTCAATATTTGCCCCTCCATGCTTGTTGCGCTATTTGGAAAGCATGTAAACAAAATCTGGTTGTCATGAACCGGGGTAAACACCACCAAGGAGATGGCCGGATGGCGTCGGTGTAGAACGAGAGGCAGAGAGACTAGATGTTTAGGCGAGGAAGACTTGATATTTCTCTGATTGCTTACAATAGCATGCGGTAGCCCTCTTATATAGACGGCTCCCCCTAACAGATAGAATCTAATCCCAATTATATCTCTACTCATATCATATCTCTAACAATGGAAACTAATCTCTAACTCAAATAGAAACCAATCTCTAATAATAACCGACTAGGCCTTGGGCCCAAGGCCCACACCCCTGACACTACACCCCTCTCGGACATGCAGCTCGTCCTCGAGCTGCTAGGCGGCGGTCATGGCACCAATGGACCGCCTCTAACGCCGGTGTAGAAGACGAACGGTGGCGGGGCCCTTGCTGCGGATGGAGACGACCAGCCAGATCCAACCAGAACAAGGCTAGACGAAATGTAGCGCCTTTGATATATAATGCCTGCAGAATAAAAAAAAATTTTGGGTTTTTTTTTGGAATTTTTTTTCTTTCTTCTTTCTTTCTTTCTTTTGCTTTTGCTTTACCGAACCGGTCGGTTTTAAATCGACCGCACCCCATGACCGCATCGGCCGGACGCGTCGATTACAGGCGCAGAGGCGGCGGCGGTTTCGGGCGAAGCAGCAGGCGGCGTGGGCGGCCGGAGGAACGGCGGCGCCGCGGCGGAGGTGGCTCGGCGGAGGCGGATCTGGAGCGGCGGCGGTCGGGCCAGCGGCGGCGCGCGGGCGGAGATGGCGTGCGGGCAGAGGCGCTTCCGCGGCGTGGCGGCCGGCGGCTGAGGTCGGTGAAGCGGCGGCCGAGGGAGCGGCCGGCGGAGCGCTCAGCGGCGGAAGCAGAGGCGGAACGGCGCAGCGGCCTGCGGAGCGGCCGACTGCGGCAACGGCTCGGGCGGAGGCGAACCCGGCGACGGCAGCTCGGGCGGAGGCTTGCACGGATCCGGGCGGCGATGGCGAACCGCAACCGGGAACGGCGACTCCGGCAGCGGCGACTGCGGTGGCTCCGAGCGGTCCACGGCGGCGGTGGCTCCAAGCGGAACAGGGCCGGAGGCGGTGCGGAAGGCGGCGGCGGGGACGACCCTGGGCGACCGAGGACAGCGCGGAAGCAGAGGACGGCCACAGGTGGAGACAGCGGGGCGTCTTCGCGCGCCCGAGAACCTTGCGTCTGCAGCGACGGCGACGGCTCGGGTAACGGTGACCCGAGCGGTGGCGGTCTGCGGAGCGGCAGCGGTCCGAACGGCGCTGGAGAAGATGCTGCGATGATGGATGGAGACGCTGGAGAAGACACTGCAGCGATGGGAGCTGGCAGTAGATGAATAGATGGTTTTTGGTTTTGTGGTTGGAAATTTGGTGTTGGATGATGTGTCTTGCTCTTTGTTTCTTGTTGCGCCTCCTCTGCTCTGCGAGCGGCCTCTTGTTGCGCCTTCTCCCGCTTCTTCAGGATATTCTCAAAGAAGGCATACATGTTGAGGCAGCAGTCCGCCCACTCTTTGTCGTAGCTGGCGTTCTTATCGGCGCTAGCTTTTATTATGGCCATTGACTCGGCAAGGGGACGAGTTGTAGGAACCATGGTAGCAGAAGTCGTGGGAAGGGATCGACTGCTCTGATACCAAGTTGTCATGAACCGGGGTAAACACCACCAAGGAGATGGCCGGATGGCGTCGGCGTAGAACGAGAGGCAGAGAGACTAAATGTTTAGGCGAGGAAGACTTGATATTTCTCTGATTGCTTACAATAGCATGCGGTAGCCCTCTTATATAGACGGCTCCCCCTAACAGATAGAATCTAATCCCAATTATATCTCTACTCATATCATATCTCTAATTATATCTCTAACAATGGAAACTAATCTCTAACTCAAATAGAAACCAATCTCTAATAATAACCGACTAGGCCTTGGGCCCAAGGCCCACACCCCTGACACTGGTTATGCTAAATTTCATGCTCTTTGTCATATTGACCCATTTCAGTTGTGTGTATCACTTCTAATTCTGCAAAATTTTGGAATTGTTTGCTGCAAGACCTCAGAAGCTCAGAGCCTCAGGCTGTCTTCATTTTCTATTGGACCTCTACAACTCGTCGAATAGTGCATAGAATATTCTTAGATGTTGTATGGGTGATGGGTCATTGAAATTGAAATAACAAGAGCTAGCCAGCTAGCTGAGACCATATATGTCATTTCTGCTGTATGTGAGGACTGACGAGGCTCCTTCTTTTCTTTTGCATTGTTAACATACCTGACCACATTTGCAGTTTGAAGTTACATTCCCAGCTGTTCCTTGTTCTCTTGTTGCTGTTGATACGATGGATGTCAGTGGAGAGCAACATTATGATATAGTATGTACAGACAGTTTTCATCAGTTTCCTTCTTTTCTGTTTTGTTTTATATCTTGTAAAGTGTTTCCCGAGCTCTACTGCATATATCTGTTGTCTGAGATGCTGAATATCTACTTTGCAGAGACATGACATAATAAAGAAAAGAATTGATCATCTCGGTAATGTAATTGAATCAAGAAAAGATGGAGTTGGTGCCCCTAAGGTATGCTTTCCCACTTTTAACTTGAACGTGTGTGAATTTGAAACTGTTTTGGTTTTACCTTAACTTTTGTCATAATTGGAACTGCTTATGCTTTTCAGCATAGCAAATTCAAGATCTATTGCAGTTGATCAATTCATAATACCATCAGACATTGAACATCATTCTCTGTGACCTTTTGTCTTACATCATGCTCTGTGACCTTTTGTCTTACTCTGGAAGATGGTCGGTGCTAGTGTTAATAAGTTTTGGCTTTCATAGTATTCACATGGTCATATTTTAGAGCTTCCTAGCAGTTGCCAGTTGGACATGACTTTTCATGTGCTTTTCCAGAACCACCTAGATTGTTTATATTAAGTATTAACTCTTTGTATTGCATGTTGGAAACCATTATAAAGAAACCAATGACAATGTTAGCAAATTCAGGCATTGTGATGGCATGAAGGGAGTGGTATCTGGAATCCTTATTAAATATTAAATGACAAATGTGAAATATGTGGACAACACATTTATGTTACAGGCAATGTTCTCCCTTGAACTAACTTTTTTTTGTCATCTTCTAGATTGAAAGACCATTGCAGAAACATGGTGGAAGGCTTGACCACAACGAGGTTTACTGTGGGTCTTGCTATGGTGCTGAAGAGGTATGCTTCTCTAATATCATTACGTCGAGTTCACTTAATTTTATAAATGCAATGATTTTACCTCTTTATGCTTATCTTATTCTGCTCCACCCTTACTTCAGTCCATAACGGCAATAATTTTCTCCTTTACAGTTTTATTAAAAATCTCTGAGAAACACTAATATTGCACTTGCAATTTTACCAGTCAGATGATCAATGTTGTAACTCCTGTGAAGAAGTTCGTGATGCCTATAGGAAGAAAGGATGGGTACTCACCAATTTAGAATTAGTTGATCAGGTATTGAGCACTTTATCATTTTCCTTCACTCTCAATTGATAGCATAATCTTGTTCATGCACATGGTTCTTAGCAAAAAACCATCTGTGTAGTGCCCCATTGTGACGTGTGATGTGTCTTTTGGGTCCTTGATCTGGTTGATCTGCTAAATAGAGAGTTGGTTACTAAAGCAATAACTTGCAACAGTAAATTATAAATATTCAGTAAACCACGTGTTCTAGAGCATGAGCCAACTTATGTGTACGGTGTACCTGCAATGTAAATGGTGTTTCTTTAACACCTAACAGATTCATTGTGAAGATACTACCTCCTGGTGACATGGTCATACTGAAATGTCTTTAGGAGTTATGATTTGTGACTTGGATTGCATCTAGTCATATGCTAGTAAGCAATAGACATCAACAATATATCCATGAAAAATTAGAAATCTAAAATACAACTGCTTTCATGTTTTTTTGGGTGGAAAATTCTGATCGCACTGCTTGTTAGCTTGCATTTGGTGTTCATTTTGTTTGTTCCAAAACACATTGTTGGTCATTTCTTTGAAAGTCACATGAGTATGTTAATCACCTGAATTTGTTTGTGTATCCCATTTTGTTTTTTCAATGAAGCCTGCAACTAATCCATGCAGATGCCTTTTGGTATTTGGTTTACTCTTCATTGTTATTTTTTTCCTTGACTTATGCTCCAGTGCAAGAGAGAGGGCTTCGTTCAAAGGTTAAAAGATGAACAAGGGGAAGGTTGCAACATTCATGGATTTGTAGATGTCAACAAAGTAGCTGGGAATTTTCACTTTGCCCCTGGAAAAAGCTTGGACCAATCATTCCACTTTCTTCAAGATCTGTTGAACTTCCAACAAGAAAATTACAATGCAAGTAGAATTATTTTATTTTATCAGCAGTATTGAACCAATTATAATATTGGGCATAAACATGAACCTGTAATGGTCATTTTCCCCCGTTCCCTGAAACAGATAAGTCACAAGATAAACAAACTGTCCTTTGGGAAAGAGTTCCCTGGTGTTGTCAATCCTCTTGATGGGTATGATTTGCAACTTACAACAATTTTGTAACTCAGGAAGCAGATCATAAAATTTTGTCTCTCTTTGGTCAACAATTTTTCCATGTACCTGATCCTCCTGAGTATTTCAGTGTGGAGTGGATACAGGAGCAGACAAATGGGTTAACAGGGATGTACCAATATTTTGTGAAGGTAAGATTTGTATATGAAGAGATGCCATCCTGCCTGCTTTAGTTTACTTATCATCTCTTTTATAAAGGTTGTTCCTACAATCTATACTGATGTTAGGGGGCGGAAGATTCACTCAAATCAGGTAAACAGCATGGTTTTAATGTTTACTTTATTATTAAGCCAAGTTTGCGGTTAATTCTTCATTTTCATTTGTAGTTTTCTGTGACGGAGCACTTTAGAGAAGCAATTGGCTATCCCAGGCCCCCACCTGGTGTATACTTCTTCTATGAATTTTCACCAATTAAGGTGAGGAAGGGAGCCCACTGATTTTATGTAGTTGTTCTTGAAGAGTTAATTACTAGCAATATTTCTGCACAGTTTATCTACTGATAGTCTTCAACTTTGTATATACATAATGAGTAGTACATCTAGGCTATTTTAACTGTATGCTCTAAAAGCAGAAGCATACACTGCATTTATTTCTTGGAAGTGACACTTCAGTTTCCTCCTCATTATGCTGATCCCTTAGATAGCATGTAACAGGTATTGGTCGTCCTCTATGTTGAAATCACTTAGCTTGTCTGATTGTTCTTTGACAGGTTGACTTTACTGAAGAAAATACATCGCTTCTTCACTTCCTGACAAACATATGTGCTATTGTTGGAGGTTTGTCATATGCTTCTGCGCTACCTATGTATGCAACGGCTATTTTCATAGGAGTAAAATTTCTAACCCATCATCTATCTACATTCTCACAGGTATATTCACTGTTGCTGGCATCATAGATTCCTTTGTCTACCATGGCCATCGTGCGATAAAGAAAAAGATGGAGATCGGAAAGCTTGGATAATTCCAATTTTAGCATATAGCCAGGAGGACTATAGTCAAAACGAGTTAACAAATGCTTGCCCTGATAAGGTGTGAGAAGATAACTCAGGACTCGGGGAATTTTGGTCAGTATCGTAATACATCTTCAACTCACTCAGACTTCTGCTAATTATTCGAGCATAGAGCATAGACATTTCGTGTGCAAGCAGCTGCATCACCGCAATGTTGCCTTGTCTTATAGGTCAAGTGTACTGTAACATACTAAAAAACCCTTTTTAAAAATTCAATTTTTGCTCCATGCCCCATCAGTGTTTTAAAAACGGATCTACTATGCCGTATACAAGTAATATGTTGCCCATTCATGTTAGCCGGTTATCTGTATAATCATGCTGGTTATGTTGTATAATAGTCCGATTATGCTGTATTTGGTTACCGATTTGTAGAACCTTGTGCCCCATACTGTTCTGCCAGGTTACTTTGTGAGCATTACAACTCTTCGATTTTTTTTCATGCCAAATAGACCACTTGGTTACAAACTTGGAAATGGTAATCTGTAGTTCCAAACTTTCTGGTGTGACTTGCTGAAAGGAACTACTACGGCCATGCAAAATTGGCTGTTAGCATGCGCCGCAGTGGCGTGCTTGTTCGGAGGCGGCTGCGCCTGCGCACGCACCGGTCTGCCCCCGGCCACCCCGGTCCGGTGCGCTGGGAAAAGCGAGAGCAAAGCGCCCGGCCGAGGCGGCGCGTCGTCGTCGTCGTAGTCTCGTCCGTCCGCGCGCAGGATTCCGAGCGCGATAAGGGCGTCCGACTCATACGCCATCATCGCGTGCTGCGGCGCCTTTTCACGTGGCCGATGGCGACGCTCTCCCCGCACGTCGCCATATCATCGACTCATCGTCGCCTTTTCCTCTCATTTCAGAGCGAGAGACGGACGACGAAAAGGAGGGACGGGACGATGATATAAGATGGACGGACATGGGCGGGGACGGACAGGCAGGCAGGCAGCGTCGACCCACCCCTTAGCTTTGCTGTGGGAGAATGTGTTGATGTTCCTGGCCAGGAAAGGGCCGGACAGGAGGAATATATCCACAAAGTTGGTTCATCGACGACAATGATGCGAGCGAGTGATCTGTCGGAGCAACTCAACTGCTCCAGTCTCTAGTGGCGGGTGATCTGTCCCGGTCGGATCATTTAATGGGGGATTTTAGGCAAAAGGATGTTTCTGGACAGGAGGATTTTTTTTTTGGGTGAAAAGAATGCAGGAGAACCACATTCATTTTCATGAAGAGAGAGAATATTACCAGCAACGTCCGAATGAACCAAACCACAACAGCAACACCTATCTATTGGAGTACTTTGTAAGGTTGTGCCGCTGTGGCCACTCCGACTTATTGCTGAGTATTCAATAGTATTTTAAGGAAAAAGCGATCGGAGAAGGTGTCAAGAGTAAGTAGTATTATCATTTATCAACTATCGGATAATGATAAGCTCTTAGAACGTGAGATCGCAAGCTCGTTGGCACGAGATGTTAAATCACACGAAAGAGGATTATCAGCTGTGTTATGATTGTGATCATAAGACGCTAGTGTCGCTAATCCTTGCAAAGTTAGCAGCTCGATCTAGTGGTGTCCCATAGGGGACATTAAATGAATATGGCTCGTTCCGTGATCCGTTTTAAGAACCATTTCGTACCAGATATGGGTCATGAGTGTGAAATATTCCCGTCTGAGAATTCATACGAGGAGTGTCTCTCTGAGTGTGGTTGGTTGTCTGCTCCAAGAGTGCTGATGTTGATGTTAATCTTGAAAAAAAGAGAGACTTTTTTCTTGATGACAGCATCTGGTGTTTAAATAGCACCAATGGTACGTGCGAGAGGTTTCATCAGAAATAGGTGGTGTTGCTTTGGGAGCTTGAAAGTTAAATAAGATCAAGCAGACCCGGGAATTGCTACTGTGGGGCATATTTCTTGTCCTCGACAGTGGACAAGATGGTTCCTTCGATATTCTCTGTCAGTGATAGTGTTCCAAAGTTCAATCCTTTAGTAATATAGACAAGTTGTGATCCTGACAGGTTCAAAGACAACTATGTAGGATTTATCCTTTATTTTTTGACTTGGATTTATAATTTGATATTGCTAGATATTTATTTTAGTGAGAATGATGTTGGTTGACGGAAAATATATGGAGCATTTTCTAGACATTTGTTATTCTTTTCCAAGTTGAAGATGTTACCTTTCTGGATAATTGAAAACATTTTCTAAAAAAAGATCAAGATCTTAATGAGAGAGAAAAAAAGGAATCACAATAGATCATAGGGAAAGGCTGAGGAAATCAGTCAAGATCCCTCTTTTGAGAAAGGTTTCTTCTAATCTTTCGAGTGCAATATACTTTTTTCCTTGTGATCGCAAGCAATCTGCATGTTAGCGAAGTCATAGCAAGTAGATTTTCCCCCTCTCTTCATCTTATTTGCCTCTTTTCTTTTGCGTTGTCCATGCGAACAAGCAAAGTGTTTCTATCCTCAAAAAGCAAGTAAAAAGATTCTTGAAACGAAAGAAAGCGAGACCAAATCTTGATCAATTGCTAAGGTAGGCTCAAAAGCGAGACCAAATCTTGATCAATTGCTAAGGCAGGCTCAAAAGCGAGACCAAATCTTGATCAATTGCTAAGGTAGGCTCAACCCAAGGAATTCATTCCTGAGCGCTATAAACAATGGAGTAACAACAGCAACACCATGGTACGTAATGCCAACGGTAAGAACAATGGCACCACGTTGGACGCAATAATTTTTTGTTTTCTGAAGATACGGGTGCATTTTTCTAGTACATTGATTAGACTAAGCGCAGTACTTTATTAGCCATACGGGCTAACAGCTTAATGGCCATATGGACTAATATTCCGTCAATCCTTTGCACCAATGCAGTGCAGTATAGGCATAGTTTAGTAGGCGAAATTAACGTTGACTCTTGTGTTAAGAGACCTGAACTGAACATGTCTGGATAATGCTCACATCGTCACATGATGATCCAAGACGACCGTTGAGTGCTAAATTACCTTGGATACAGAATTCCAGAAACGATTCAGCCTGCAACGCCTAGTTGATGGATTTATTCGATTAGTACGTTCGTCGACGAGAGATCCCATGGTTTGAGGCCGTTGCGACGGTAAATCTACACATGCTTGGTGCTTCGTGCCTGAGGAAGCTAAAGAAAGCTGAAAAAAATTGTAAGGGAGTACTGAACCTTTCAAAGCTGAGCAGATAGTTCAGATCATGAATTTACACTCTCCCATTATCAGGGGTTCTGAATCTGATCACCTAATATGCGCTTGCTAATTGATATTAACATTTTATTTTGTTTTTTACCCATCCATGATGGTGTACCATCTGATTCTGGTTTCTGAGCCGATCCATAGCTGCAATTTTGTGATTACCCATGAAATGGACTCCATCGAAGATCACATCAAAGGCCATGAGAGAGAGGCATCAACAAAAGGCGATTGGCCGTTAGCCCAACCACCGTCCAAAAGCCATAGAATGATTTCATTTCATTTGCCCCACACTTGTACAAAACTAATACTTATTAGCAAGAACATAGCACAGCCATTACACCACAAAAAATAGTAATTAAATAGATATAAACAGTGTACTCTCGCTTACCTTTTCTTCCTTCATAATTTGTCTCTTCCTCGCACTGCTCCACCAGCTCCTACAGAAAAGACCGGATTAATCAAATCCAGGATCACAGCTGCCCCATTACATCAAGAAATGGAAATCGCGGTTGAAGAAACAATTTGTTATAAATTTAGCTCATGCTCCACCTAACGCGAAATTGCACAAAGTCTATCTCATAGTCACCGGCAGTAGTTGGTAACCGTGGACAAGAAGAATGCAAGCTAATAAGCTAAGGAATCAAACAGCTGGAAACATGTCTTCTTTTCGTTAATCCACTAGCCAATTGCAACACACATGTCATCTAGCTCAGAATGATACATGCAAACTCAGCAAACCATGCATTCTTGAGTTTTTTCTGCTCGTTAAATAGGTGAAAAGTCAAGGGCACTACTACTAGCAGCCGTTGAGAGGGCTACAAATTGACACGAATTAGAGTGAGAGTTTCACATGTTTGCAGCTCTGGGGAGACGGTCCAGATAAGGGCATCTCAACTGCCTTCCAACATTTTGACAATGCCCTCTTCCTCAGAGTCAATAATGGAATGGGTTGTACAGTATGCACTCCAGAATAGACCTAGTATAGCGCAGATGCACAAAAATGTGCAGTATAGATTAAGAAAGTCGATCCGGAATGCTGCATAATTAGGCTTACTGCATTGCAGTATAGATTAAGAAAGCTTATCCCTAATACTAAGTAATTGCAAGTTGCCATTATACGGTAATATCCCAAGGGGGAGAGTGCAAGAAACAAGCATGCCACAGAAGACTGCATCTGGTGATAAATATCAACAACAGGATTACCATTCTCAACAATAGGATAGAAGAAACAGTGCACATTGTTGAAGTTATGCCTTTCTTCCAGACAAATTGAATATAACAATGCAAATGTAGCAAAGGGAACAAAAATGGTTAGTTCATAGTCCTCAAAATGTATCGAAGGAGACAAAACTTAATGACTACTGCTTAGTTCACCCATTCATAGATGAAGCAAGAAGCAAGGCACAAAAGAGCATTCCAAAACAAGCATGGAATTGCCAATTTAATGTGCCTGGAGGCAATATGGAGATGATTGTATCACTTCTGTGTTTTTGATTTATTTGAATAAATGTTATTATGTTTCTTGAATGAATTATCATTTATAAATGTTAACAAGTATGTGACTTGTTGGTGAGGCTCTTTATTTGTTGAATGATATCATTTTAAAAGATCTCTAGTCGGATGTTATTGATCGGGACACTAGTAACTCATAGACCAACACATGTATTAATTGATAGCCATGCTTCACAAGTTATAGATATGAGAATATCAAATTAATAATGCAGATACATGTTAGAGAATATAGTGTTAGATTGATCTACCTTGAGACACTGTTAAGTGTATAATCCTTATACCTGAGATCAACATAGTTTTCTATATGTGTAATAGTACACATAGGGGTTACCAAACACTACACTATAACTGCGTAGCTTTTGGGTATACGATGAAACATGCAGAGAAAAGTGATTGGTTGGATATGTGATTTGCCTCTTCTACATAACAGGAAAGATATCCTTAGTTCTTATATGGTCGGATAAAAGAATTGCATGGTCATGCCACGAGTGGTCGAAGAGTCGACCACATGAAGTTATCCATCACTAGATCGGGAAAAAGATTGAACAGTCCATGGATGACACATTTATCACCTGAAGTTCGATCGGATATCGTGAGGCAAAAGAAAAATACGCAAGTAGACTATTTAGTCTGACCAAATATGAACTGGTAGTATGGGTATACTGACTGGTCGGATATATCACAAATTAGTGTGTGAATTGGTCGTATGAGGATATGGACTGGTTGTAACTAGATATGATGTAGTCATAAGAAGTTATGATCTGATCATGAGCGAATAGGACTTGGTTACATATCATATTATATAAGATTCATCTAGATTGATCTTTGCATATATTTTGGGGGTTAATATGTCCTGCTAGGGACCGTTGTCGACCAGTGATAGGAAAGGTGTATCCGAGTTACAACCAAGTATACATGAACTTAGAGTGTTACACGTTTAATGGGTTGGAACAGTAAGGATCTCATCGGATATTTTTTGAGTGGGATACGATCTCAACTCGTATTGGATAAGGATCCATTAGGAGGCTTTCTAACCGGAATACGATATCTACTCGTATTGGATATGGATCCAGTCAGAGTCTCTGTATAAAGAGGTGCATTGGACTATGAGTTGTGTGCAAAAAATATACACCTACTAAAACCCTAGCTGCCACCTCTCACATGCCCTGTTGTGCATGCTAGTGCTAGTACACTAGCGCACAATGTTCTATCCCCTGACATATGGACTTCGGTAGCTGCAACTGTAGAGCTGATTGGGACGATCTAATGAGAAGATACAATTGGCTTGTAGAGATCGATTACTACTTGAGGTCGATCGTCTTCCAAGGACACTAATCGGGATGTTGGACGATCGACTACTTCCACTATATCAACGCGCGCTTCGTTGAACCAGGCTGTTTCAACTCTTTTTCCGTTACACTGCGTGTCTAGTAGTGATAATCTATGATTTTTTTACTTGCATGGCTTCTTGGTTTATGTGGTAGAAATTTTTATTTGTGCTAATGTAGCCTACCTCGTATTCTAACAAAAAAATATATATCCTAAAGCACAAATGGTTGGTGATTTATGTGTGAATTTTTTACTACAATTTTTCAAGAGTATTAAGGTAACTACACAGTCAATTGTTCCCACCTTTCGTTAGCCAGTGCCTTGATTCCTTATTGGCCTTGTTTGGGACCGCGTTTGTCGACCGCGCGGTGCGGTATCGGTACCGCGGGAGCGGAGCCGCGATACGAAGAATCGGTGATACAGTTCATTCTCGCGGTGGCTGAGTCTGTTGCGGTGAGCAAAATCGAATCTATCGCAGAGCGTTTGGGGAGATTTTGCGGGATTCTCTGATTCTCTCGACCGCACCGCAAAAAAAAGTGGTTCCAAACACGGCCATTGTCAACTTTACTATCTGTGCAATTTTCTTTATTTTTTTGGGAAGGCGTAATTTTCTTTTAGCCTAGCATAGGAACACTTCCAAAATTCCAATTGCTATGTAGATGCAATTTCACTTCGGAATTGTACAGCACTCCCAGTAACAGTACTGGATTGGAAATGTGATTGCTTTCATTCCATTCATTGATTCATCAATTCATCTGACCACCATAATGAAATGAAGCTGGCCATTCCATTCCATTATTGTTGCAATGATACTAAGGCAGTAACGAAAATTTTGAGGAGACATGATCATTGTTACAAGGAGGAACTCCTCGATCAGTATGCCACTGAGCTGAAGCGGGCAGAGCAATCTAATGGCCATTGCCGATCGCCATTGGGGTTGTTGGTGAGCTCATTCTCGCACCCGCACGTGGTGGAGACAGCCTAGAATCCGTTCATCTCTAGCAGGTAGGTGCGATGCTTGCTGAGCGCCCACACGGCCTCCCTGAACGGCCCGTCAAACGCGCCGGCGGCGAACTCATCGAGCTCCTTCCTGTCGCCGCCGATGCCGCCAGTCTCGCCGACCGGCTTGATCACCACGAGCGTGGCGCCCTGGATCCTCGTCCCATCGGAGAGCTGCAGCATCGGCGCGTACCGAAGCTTCATGTTGCAGGCGGGCACCTGCGTGCGGTTGGCGCCGGCGGCGGCGGCCAGCGGCTTGTCCCTGAACTCCCTGAGCTGCTCCCGCCCCATGCACAGCGTGCCCTGCCCGTGCGCGTCCGTGAGCGCCACGCGCTCCAGGGTCGGGTGCTCCTTGACGATCTCGCGGAGCAGGTAGTGCCTGGTGGCTGCGGCGATGAGCGAGCTGATGGTCCACACCACGCGCAGCTTGAGCCCGCCGTTGGTGTAGAACGACTCCGGTATGCTCCCATTGTCGTCCCCCGGCGAGGCCTCGTGCTCCCCGGCCGCTGGCGCCGCCGAGGCCGCGTGCGCGTGGGGCGCAGCCCGGTCCACCCTGGTGCCACCGAGGATGACGCAGCTCTGGAGGGTGCTGCCGAAGACGGCCTTCCACTTGAGAAGGACGCCGTCGTCGGTGCCGACGTCGGAGACAGGGAGCTCCATGCGGAGGTTGCGGATGCTGCTGAAGTTCTTGAGCACCTGCGCCGGCGAGTGGTGCTGCGTGTGCTTGCCGCTGGCGTTGGCGGACCTGACCCCGGCGTCGCAGTGGCCGAAGGGCTTGAGCACGGCGAGGAGCATGGCCTTGAGGAGGTGCGAGAGGACGGAGCGCGGGCGCGGGCCGGCGAGGCCGAGCGCGTCCTCGGCGTCGTCGGTGATGACGCGGTCGATGCGCAGGCAGGCGTCGTCGACGAGCGGGACGAGCGCGTTGAAGCGGCGCGACACGGCGGAGCAGCGGCCGAGCGAGCGCGCGTCGGCGAGCTTGTTGAAGATGAGGAGCACCAGCGAGTCCGGCACGCCGTCGAAGTAGTCCTCCCCCTCCGCCTCGGCGAGGAGCAGGTCCTCCGCGAAGATGCGGTGCTTGGACTGCATTGTCCGATACAGCAATGCGTTTCTTGATTTCTCGCCTAAAGCAGAGAGAACAGAATTCACTGCTCTGCTCTGCTCAGCTCAGAGACGGCGAGCGCGCGCGCGAGAGAGAGAGGCAGAGGTGGAGGTGGAGCAGAGGATGAGGATGAGGAGGAGTAGGTGAGGTAGGAGGGTGGTGGTGGTGGCGGCGGCAGCGAGTGAAGGAAGGACAGGGGGAGGGGCATATAAAGAGGGGAGGCGGAGAGCGACCGTTTGTTAACTCCATGGCTCGCTGTCCTGTCGGTCAGGGACCCCTAATCATACCGTTAGAGCTTCTACTGCCTCTGTGCTTCTGCCAACTTTGTTTAATCATCGTCATCTCATCCTCCTCCTCTTCTTGGCTGATCATGTCTTAGTACACGAATAGCAACCGGGCAACGGTAGAATTCATCTTGTTATGCTCTTGCATTCATCCAATCCTGCTACTGTCTGAAATGCTCCAGAAAATTTCAAATTATTTTTGTGAATTTTTCCTGAAAACTTGAGTAAATTTTGGCCCCTTTCCTTTTTCGGAAATATCCAGGCGGAATACGCTTTCTTTTTTCGGCCTTTCCGCCTTCCCTTCTCCTTGGCGCCTTCTCCCCTTTCCCGCCTCCTCCTTCTGCCCACACCCGCGCGCGAGAGCACCTCGCCCGCTTTCTTTTTTCGGCCTTTCCGCCTTCCCTTCTCCTTGGCGCCTTCTCCCCTTTCCCGCCTCCTCCTTCTGCCCACACCCGCGCGCGAGAGCACCTCGCCCGCGGTTTCTCCTCACCGGTTTCGCTGCGCTGGCGTCGGCTGGTCGCAACCCCGCGGCGTCGCCGTTGATTGTGTCGCCCTGTCCCCTCCCTTGGCCCCACTTGTCAGTCCCCACCCTTCTCCTTCCTCCGCGCGAGAGCACGCCCCGCCCATGCCGTTCGCTCACCTGCTCCTGCACTCCGAGCCGCGCCATTACTCGCCTCAGTGCCCAGTCACCGCGTCGTCACTCGGACACAACTCCCCGTCACCTCGGCTGACCGCCTGTGCCGCGCCCCATCCCCTCTCCTCCTCTTTTTCCTCCCTCCGCTGGAGCTTAAATGCGCCATCACCCCGCCGCAGCTCTCCCGTGCTTTCCATGCTTCTTCCACCCCTCAACCAGCCTCTTGTGAAGCTCAATTGCCCTAGCGAGCCACTGATTGAAGCTCTGTCGCTCCTCAGCACCGTCGCCGTCTTCCCTTGAGCCGGCGACCCCGTAAGCCGATCTTTCTCCTCCCTTCCCCATTTTTTCGATTCATTTCGCCCAGAGCATCTCCTCTGTCCCCTGACCACTTTGGTGAACTCCTCCGGCCAAGTGCAAGCCCGTGAAACCCCGGCGTTGAAGCTCACCGCCGACTGAAGTGCTCTTCCATGGACAGCTTTCTCGACGCCTCCCAGCTGAATCCGTCACCGCCATTGTGAGCCCCAAGCTCCGTAGACCATCAAACCACCTCCCACCTAGCTAGGGAACCTTCGGTGAACCTCTGAGCCGCCGCAAAGCCCAAACCTCCCCTTCTGCCGCCAGTCGCCCTCGCTGACCCTCACGCCTCCCAAGACCCTAAAATGGATCCACCTTGCCGAGAGCTACCCAGTGGTACCCTTCTTCTCCATCGAGGACCCTCGTCGTCGTCGGGGAGCGGAGGCACTCGCGCCTCTGTCTCTCTGCTGAGCGAGCGGCGGGAGGTTGAAGACGATCTGCCCCGACGTGGATGCATCTCTGTCATCTGCGCTGCCGTTGCCGTCTGACCTCAACCCTCCGATGGCGACATCTCCGCAACCGTTCGATCCACTAAACTTCCCCCTTCACAACTGCCCGATCTGGTCCTTTCGCAGTCGTCCGATTCATTGTGTCGGACCCTATCCAGAGCGCTCACCCTCGCCGCATCATTGCCGCCCGCGCGGCTATGCGGCAACCATCCGACAAGGGAAGGCGTGCGCGTGCTGGGTTGAGGCTGCACGGCCCGCTCTGCTGCGCAGGCCGACACGCGCTCGGGTCCACTGTTGCGCCAGGCCAGCCCATCATTGTTCATCCGATTTTCCAGGGATTTTCCAATTTCCAAAAATCCAGAAAATCTAAATAAATCCTAGAAAATCACAGAAAATCCCAAAAAATTCCTAAATTATACCATTTTGTTCATCTTGATGCCCTGAACCCATTTTTGGCCTCCAATCCACCAAATTCATCCCAGGAAAAATTTCAAAAATCCCTTATTTGAATATTTATACATTTTATTCCTTTTTCATAGATTTATGTTTCCTCGCTTGATTAGGCTCAAGCCGGACTTATGTTATTTTTGTGTGTTTGTGCTAGCTTCGGAGTTTTCGTAGGCGTCGGATCAAGGGCAAAGTCAAGAAAGTGCAGTCTACGAGGTTGCCGAGCTCGTCGAGTTTCAAGGCAAGTCGCAAACCCTTGACCATATTGAATCCCATGTCGTTTAATTATGTTAATATGCTATTTGCACTATTGTTATTTGTGAAATGTTATTTGCGTAAAACAAAATGTTTAGAATGACTTGATATTTAGCTAATACCTACCACCGGCAAATGCCATGTTAACTTGTAGCCATACCTTTGACAACCCTAGAATCGCTCTAACTATGGTACAAATACTTGTAGTACATTTATATTTCATGCAAAACTTCACACTACTAAGGTTGTGGCCGTGGGCCGATAGATTTGGAAAATTGGGAGTTAGGGTAAAGGTGTTGTGGGATACCGTGAGGTGGTCGATCTTCGCCCACCACTTTACCCTGAGTCGAAAGTTAGTCGCCCTGTGAAAATGTAAGAACTAGACCCTTGCGTCGAGCAAATGACATATTGGCCGCTCAATCACAGGTGTTGACTTGTCAACCCTGGTTTAGTAGTTGCTCAACTCGAGTGAAGCCCTACATTGGGAGTTGGTATAGATCGGCAGATCCAGACTGGACAACGGTAGGTCTCCACAACTCGGGCCTGGCGTTCCGTGTCGGCCAACGGATACCCGAGGGTGTGCGAGCCCCTAACCTATCGGGTAGAGTGTATACCAAGGGTTGAGCAGTGAAACAACCCGGTTCCTTAACTCAGTCATGAGGGTTAAGAATGCTTGTGGGTAAAGTTGGGCAACTCTGCAGAGTCAACAAAAAGGTATTCGAATACGCCGTGCTCCCGGTTAATGGAGCTGTGTCTTTTGGGTGATTCCAGCAGCGAGACATAAGTAACTTTTACAAGTGTTTTAATTGGACTAGTTGGTTAATCAAATTTATCAGGAACCCCCTTAATCCTAATGAGTAGTCATAGGCTCTTGGATTTTTCAAAATGTTTACAACTAAAAGTGCATCCACTGAAAATAATAAAACA
This sequence comes from Dendrocalamus latiflorus, assembly GCA_017311315.1. NCBI lineage: Eukaryota > Viridiplantae > Streptophyta > Magnoliopsida > Poales > Poaceae > Dendrocalamus > Dendrocalamus latiflorus. The sequence goes on from CM029611.1 coordinate 38,733,009, forward strand.
AGTATACTTCTATCCTTTGTTGATTCGTGCAATTTAGCTAAGTTAGGGTTTTCCCCTTTGTGACTTGCTGAGCGGGTTAGCTCACGGCTTGCAAAACCTTCAGAGAATCAAAAAGCTGGTGAAGGTCTTCCAGTCGAAGAAACTCCAGAAGAGCCGTTCTACAACGAGGATCCCTGGTTTTAGGTCTCAGTTGCGCTCAGGCTTCCTGGTGCTTTTGTGTAATGTATCATACTTTGGGCTTGCACGCCCGTTGCAGCAGAACTTGGTTGATAAACCGTATGTTGTAATATAAGTTGGTCTTTTGCTGTAAGCATGTTTTGTGATGATTTTCTCTTGCTCGACGCTCCGTAACTGGCCTAGCTTGGGTAGTTGCGGAATACCGAGTCCTGGCACCCTTGGAAACAGGGGCGTTACACTGTCTACACGATTTTCTTCCGCAGTGTGAAGCTATTGTAGATGTACTCATGTACGTTGCTTCTCCGTCCTGCTAGGCATTGTACTGTGTATACACTAGCATATCCAAAAATTTAGAAAACCAGCAAGGAGTAGGGACAAGGTGGGCCGACAATAGCACGAGGTGAGCGGTAGAGTCGAAGTGGATGAGCCGCTGCCACTCCCAGGAGGTGAGAGGGGGAGAAGCCAAAGAGGGGGGTGGTGCCCAACGATCGGCATGGGCCATGGGTGGCGGCACGGCGAGGGGGCAGGGGATGCCCAGAGACCGGCGTGGACCGTGGATGGCGGTGCAGTAGCGTTGGTATGTGCGCACCCATTAAAGACTTTCTAGCTCTGCCATCGTGCGTCAATACCCTGTAGTAGAGGTGGCAATTTCCTCCACAGGGAATTTCCCCATTGGGGGCAGGGGCAGGGGTGATCTCCACTTGAGGAGCCCCACGGGGACCGGGTAAAAATAAAAAATAATATATTATAGTTTTTTTAATATGGGAGATTGTATTATTTTTTATATTTAGACTAAAACTTGAATTTATATGTTAGAATATATATTTTATAAAAAGTATGCATAAATAATTATAAATTAATAAATAAAACTATATTACTATTTTTTAATATATGTTAACCTATTTTTCAATACTCCGCAGGGTCCCGTAGGGGTCGGATCCCCACGGGAACCAGGGGCGGGGTCCCTTCCCCGGGAAGGCTAATGGATCCAGGGGTAGGGCGGCCTGGGCTGGTGGGGATTAGGGCGAGGCTACGGGGGCCTCCCTCGAGACCCTCTGGCTTCATTGCCGTCCTACCATGTAGGCTGTAGCATGCCCCTCGTCCCATTCAGTATCACACCTTGGTGGCGCAACCTCGCAAGGCATTCCCCCAATGGTAGTTTCATGGAAATCATGCATGTGTGGGCTTAGACACACTCTTCAAGAAGCTACTACGTATGCGGAGGAGCTTCGGTTTCTTCTCAATTTGAATGGATCTTACCTCTCAAACATATCATACCGTCTCAAACATGGCCATCCACAGCGTGGCAACTGGCAAGAAATCGATAGGGAGGGGAAGAACACACGCGAAGTGTGGCGGTTTGAGGAAGAGGGAATGTTCTTGTTTGCGGGTTCCAATCTTGGTTAGCATCGTAGCTAAACATTGATGCAAAACAATTTGAGATTTAGTATCAGTGTGATGTGATGGTTACATGGCGAATCTGGCACTATCCACGTTCCGGGAATGAAAAGCGCAAAAAAAAAAAAACACACTAGGGTTTACCTGTACAGCATGCAATTGATTTTCTCTCAAACAGTCAGCACTGTCCCTGCTCCTGTGCCGCCGTGCTGCTAGTTCGCGTCGTGTGCCTACTCTAACGCCACCTTGATGTGCAATGAGAACTCAAAAAACTTTAAAAAATACTGTGGAGGAAGGGGAATTCGTGGCGCGAGGTGTTGCTGGCTAGTTGGCCAGGCTCACGCAAATCTCGAGGCATATCTAATTGTAAAGAACTCGACTGAAATCTCTAAATTTTTTGTGCGACAAATGTAGGGTTTGTTCTTTTTTGCTGAAATTTATGGTTTTTGGCTGCGGTTTATTGCTTTTGGGCTATTCGTGCGAAAGATTACAGAGTAACAGAAACTCACGTACAGTTTTTGCCAATTTCAATAAAGTCGGCACAGTATGTACTACAATTAACTAGTAGACCTTATTTTGAAAAGATACTCCGTTTAAAAGCTAGTTATTTTTTTTAAAAAAAGTCAAAACGCAATTTTTAGAAGCTGAAAACAATTGGCCCGTATAGTGATTTCGGACAAACTACAGTGACTTAATTATAAAAAAAAACCATCATAAAAAGAAGCTCAACAGAATCTATGAGATAGAGGTTGCAGCCTTTTCGGGGATAAAGTCTCCTCGCACTAATCATTAAGCATCTAGAAAATATTTGAATGTTTTGTTACTAAATATACTTAAATTTTAATCTTTCATATCTAGATTTAATGGATAAAATCACTTTGCCTCCTCCCCTTCCATTCGAATACTATTTTATCAAATGATATTCAGTTATTTAGACATTGGATACATACCTACCTATGTCCACTAGTTTGTTCATTATTTATTAGCATACCATTTGATACATCGAGGAATGCTAGATATATATTATTCCTTTTTGCATGCCCTTTTTATATCAATTATATACTAGTTTTATACAAATCAAATTATGTTAAAAAATAGTGTGATAGGTTGTAAAAAAAGAGGAACAAAATAAATTACAAGAAATACAACAAAAACTATACGAAAACTCTACTAAATCATTTATATTGTGGCTCCTGATGATACTAAGTAAATTAATTACTCCTTTATCACATTGATCAACCAAAAACACAAAGTTGAAATTATAAAGCACAATGTGAATTATAAAAACAATACGTAATAGATAAAAAATTAAGTACGCATAAACATAAGAACATCCAAATATCACTTAGCAAACTCCATTAAATTAATTAAATATTCATGCTGTCTGCACTGAAGAAGATGGGCAGTACAGAATATAGCTATTCTATAGTACTCTTTTATCGGTTTTGTGTGAGTGAAATTTGAAGGACAGCCTTTCCAAGGTGCAGGTACCCGACATATAATTGCCACTAAAAAGCAGGCTAGTACCAGTACGACGTACTATAAAATTGTGTTACTGTCAACTCACTTGGTTGGTTCAGAGTACCACACGTATCCGAAAGACCTGCTTTTTCTCGTCAGCTGTTTACTAGGCCGGCAGATGGATTGGCTCGAGTACTATGCCAACCTACTTCACTATCAACCGAAGCAAGTCGTACATCTTTACTGTCGTAGCTCTCTTATCCCTTGTGAGTTTTACGGTTGTGTGTAAGCTCTGGCTGATGTGGTTGTGTGGTCCTCCGTCCTTTCGTCTTGATACGCCAGGCACCAAACCCTTGTGTCTTAATACGGCATGCAAATGACAGAAAGGACGGCATTGCAGTCTAATGAGAGGAGCAATGCAGTTATTTTACCCTGGTAGGCTGTTTACCACCACCTCCTGTTGATTAGTAGGTAGGTACCATGGCTAACGTACGTACATCTATCTAGCCTCGCTTAGGTTTATACCCTTACTTAGATGCTAGATAGACTTTTTTTCGACTGTAGTTTATAACTTATAATTATAGATTATATTTTTTATTTTAATGTAAGTAGTTATGTGAATTAATTAAATATTGATAAGTAGCTTTGAAAAGATTAATTTGTTTGAAAATAACTATAAACTGTAAAGTAAAAAGAATTGGCACGTTCATACACTATTGAAGATTTTTTTCCATAAGTGAGCAACTCCACTGAATTGTGTCAAATCATACACTAAGGGTGTGTTTGGTTGCCTGAATCTCCTTCGTCCTGGCTGGGTGGATCCGTATAATCTAAGAAAGAGCCTGTTTTGTTGCTTGTATGAGTGGATGCAGCCTGCATGAGCGGATGCAAAAATATGCCCTCATTCTGGATGGGTGGATACGCTCAAAATGAGCTTCACTGGCCATCCTGGATAGGTTGATGCAGTGTATCTTATGCGGTCCCACGTGTCAGCCTCTCGGGTTTGGTAGACTGCATCCGCTCATACAGACAACCAAACATCATCTCAGTTTTTTTGCATCTGCTCATGCAACCTCACCAAACATCTTCTTTTTCTGAAATACGATTCCACTCAGCCTGCATCCACTCAGTCAGGATATACGATACAGCCTACATCCACGAACCAAACACACCCTAATATCATTAATTTTCTACTGATATTTGTACAGTAGTCTTCAACAGTTCAGTTACTGGGAAACAGCTTCATCCAGGACCTGACTTCCCTGACAGACAAGCTGGTATATATACAGAGGGGGTTTCTTCCGCCTTCTCAGTGGCTTCAACTTCCTTGGAAGCACAAGAAACCATCTGAGGGGAAATAAATTGATTCCCTATAAAATTTCTAGAAATTTTGTGTAAAATTCTTAGGTTCTAAATAGACCCTAAGCTTCTGTTAGCTTAAAAATTAAACAAATTAACTCAGGGGAAACAGACCACACCACCAAAAAATAAAAAGAAAACCTACCACGCTCGTGAACGAATATGTTGGCATCCATTCATTGAGATATGCGTTAGGGTTTTTAATATGTTCCATGCGCACACGTACACCTCGCAACAGCTCCCCCGGAATATATGCACACGAGCGACGAGGATGCGCGCGTTCGTGCCCAGGTTTGCACGCAAGGGAGGAGCAACTCATGGAGCTCCTAATAATGCGATGCGATTCATACTAGTATTATGCGTTAGCTCACTGAGTTGTGCGTATGGTCCACTCTGGTATGATTGGAACCATCAAAGGGGAAGCATCGTAAACACACACTACTCACTGCTAGTATACGATTGATCTATGTATCAGCCATGAATTGTCCGTACTCGAGCTCTTGCTGCTACCAAAAGAGAGCACTTTTTTTTTTAAAAAAAAATATGTGTGCATGGGTTTGATGCCATGTTGCTGCCAACTAGGCTCCCCCAAATTACGCATGGTGCCTCCTAAAGGCAGCAGCATCAGCAAGGAAGGAGGAAGAGAATACTTTAAGAGAACGGTGTGCATATGTCGAGTTCATGCATGATGGATGGGAATCGAAACCAATCAGGTTTAGATCACTTATTGCTGGAGCATTCTTGTCTAGGTTTGTTTTTAAATGGCCTTTGGGGATCCACGGTGGTTTCAGGGCACTGCCAAGTATATCCAAAGCCACAATGTTCTATGTATGGGCAAGTTTTTTTCTATAAAATCTGTAGTATTGATTGGTAGGTAAGCCCTTGCTACAGATTTATCTCCTTTTGCTCAGTATTTGGAAAGGCGGTTTTAGGCGGCCGTCTGAGTGGGCCTAGGCGCTGAGCGGAGGCCCGCCACTGCGTCTTGACCAAAATCGGCAAGCTAGATGGCTAGCTCGCCTAAGCGGCCTGAGGAGGTCAAAGGTGGAGCCGTCACTGCGCGGAGACGTGTTTGGCTTGGCCACAGCGGCTGCCGGAGCTGGAAAGGAGGTGTCGAAGGAGGGTGAGAGAAGCAATCGGAGGTTAGGGAAGAGGAAAGGCGAACCTGGGCTCTAGCGATGGCGCTGCGTTATGGAGGGAGCTATAAAGGGGGCGACCACATGTGATTTAGAGGAGACAGTGAAGGATGGTGCGGCACGGTGGGGTCGGAGTGGTGCGCCGAACTGGTGGGGAAGCGTGGCGATGAGAGGAGGATGCGGAGGAGGTATTGGCTGGTGAGCTGCGAATGGCGCGGTGGCGAAGTAGGAGTGGAAAAGCTGGGGATCCGGCTGGGGATGTAAAGGGGATTCAGCCGGGAGGTGGGGATTTATTGATGATTGGCAATTTTATAATTTAGTCCTTTGAATTCTGGGATATTGCAAAATAGTCCTTTCCTCTTGATTTTCTTCTGTTTGGGCCCTCTGAAAGTCTATTTTCTTTTGCAGTTTGATCCTACGCATCTGTAATGACCCGTACATTTGCAGGTTTTACAACTTTACATTAAGCATTTAGCCATTTACATTAAATATATATGCATGCTTACTCATCTTCGGTCTGCTGTCTTTATTTTTAATTCGGCTGCTTAGGCCCCACCTAGGCCTCGCTTAGGCTCCACCTCGCTGCCCACCTAACGACTAGTGCCTACTTGAAACTTTTACGTGAAACACAGAACCTCATAAAACCTTGTAAATTTAAAACCTCATAAAACTATAATATTATTAAATATATTCTAACGATATAGTGTAGGCTAGCTGCTTACTTTATATTATGTGACTAAGCAAGTGTGATATTTTGCAGCGCACAGGAACGGAAACCAGGCACCTCCAAAATAACTTGGCATTAATATCCACCAGCGACTGCTGTGACAGCAACAACGAAAACCAGGTCCCTCGTACAACTCGGCTCGATCTACCAAGCCGGGGAGGAAGGGAGTCACAAGAAGAAATATCTAGAAAAGTACGGTTGGTACGTTGGGCTGCAGAGGGCACGAACAGATCGCCGTGAATTTCTAGAGCGGTCTGGTCCTCGAGGGAAAAACAGGGGAGGAGGAGGACGACGACTACGGCGACTGGTGGCCGCATTGGCAGCGCGGTTATGGAGCGGGGGCTCCAGATTGGATTGAGCCTGCCTGCCTTCACATGACACGAACTCTCTCAAGGAGACAAGGATGGTGGGTTCTTTGCATGCCTTCACATGACGCGAACTCTCTCAAGGATGGTGGGTTTTTGTATGTTTGTTGATCGGTTTTGTACGGTAAGTAGTTTTTAAATGGAGTATTTTTGAAGATAGATTTATAAGTTGATTATAGTATACACTGTTCTGACTTTATCTATATCGATCAAAATTATACACAAGTATCTCTTTGTTCTTTTTATCGTGAACGGTTAGAATTTGAAATTTTAAATAAAAATCATAATCTACAATAAAAAAAATTCACTCATTGCGTGGCTGCCCGCTAGTACAACGTGCTATGTGCCAACTGCCAAGCAAGGGCTGGGCCCTTCTCCGGGACACGCCATGTGAGGTCTGTGCTCCCTCTGCCTCTCCCTCGGAGAATACCATTATTAGCCACTGCGAAAGCGGACACGTACGTACTGCGTCGCCGTGGTGTTTTAATCCCGGGGCATTTACGGGCTTTTAGATAGGACCCTATTGCTGGGCCTGGCCTACCACATGTCAACAAGCAGCAGCTACGGCAATGGACTACTCGGTGAGACCATAGTAAGTAGGAAAAGAAAAGGTACTCCTATCCTTCTACGGAAAAAAAAAGGACCAAACAATGGTGGGTGCAGTGCGGAGAACTGGGAAAAAAAGGGGGCGAACTCTCTCCTCCCTGGATCGAGATTCCAATGCTGGAGCGGAAAAAATAATCGTGGATGCATCATGTGTGAAAAGGGAAGAATCTCATAAAGAATGGACATGATGCTGATGCTGTTTTCCAACAGCGCTAAAAGGAATGTAGTAATGTATGGCTGGCAAATTATGGTGCTTTAGTTGCCAGCAAGATCATTGCTACGAGAATTAAGCCGTGAATGATGACACAAACCAAGGCATATATACGCATCGTTTGGGCACAAGGGCGGCCCTCCTCGCGCCTCAAGTTTTTTGCCACTCAAAATTCCCCCCTTATCCACTACTACACACCAAAACAAAGCTGATGGAGAGGGCAGGCACATTAGTCACGCACACTCATACAGCAGGCAAACATCACCTATCAGTGCATCAGATCTACCGCTCGCAATCCAGTAAAAAAAACCAGAGAACCAGACAAACCGATGGAGTTAGGCATTCTCTTCCTCGTGATCAAGCTGAGCACCATTCTGATTACTGTGTGTTGCGTTTTCTGAAGCAAGATGACCCACCCTAGGGTACCTCTCTTTAAATTTATCTTCCCAATCTTGCAACACCTCCAGCTCATCTGGACTTAGTCCTTCCAAATCTCCAGTGAGGTCATTAGAGTCAAATGACATCAATGCCAGGGCCCGAGTTGCATCCCTCCCGGCAAACAAGGAATATGGTCCTTGAGGACCATAAAAGAGCCTGAGTTAGAAAAACAGAGAACACAATCATGAATAATGAAGAGAGAAGGCATTATATATACATGATGACAGAAGATATTATTGCATCGAGACCTAGTGCTCGAGGGCATAGCAAGGATGACAATCATCAGATCAAAGGGAACTATACATCTGATAAAACACAGATGTTTTATTTATGCATAAAATGACAGATTAACAATTTCAAAGTTCTCATGTGGACGTGGGAAGCATGTTCACCTAAAAGTAATATCTGATGCAAGATTGACAGTGGTCACAGTACAGTGCACAAGCACTAGGTTCATATCTGAAACTCCAGTAGAAAACTACAAAGGATTCAGACATATATACCTAATTCCTTGGCAGTATATGGGCCATGCGGATACCAAGTAGAAAACTACAGTTTGAACTCTAGAATCTAGACAGTCTCAACAAATAGGAGTATGCTTGAAACAGCGGCTATGTACTACTAAATGCAGACTGCACGATAAACAAAACCCTATACTAACAATTAGCAGATTATTTCACCAACTAGAATATACTATTTTACAGACAGATGTGGAGCTAAACAAGGAGAGATGGCACATGATAAATTATGATAGCAAGCAAATATGCAACTGAAGAAATAAGGTGGATACAAGCAACCAGACAAGAAAACATTGGCATTACAAGATGTTGTAATATATGCGGTATAAGCAAATATTCAGATTTAATTCCAGCATAATTATAAATAAAAGCATGATCACAGCAGTATTCTAATGACTTAAGCAACATGTACATATGTAAAAACATTAAGCCATTCCACCAGAATACTAAGTTCAGTATATATACTATGTATGTGATCAAAATCAGCATAAGACTAAGGTTTAGCGTGTTATTTATTACTCTCAGAAGGCTAGTTGCACAAGATTTGATCTTGGCCATCACATCAATGACTAAATGTAATCTTGATTATATATGGAAGCCTATGGCCCTGTTTGGATACGCTTATCTGAGAATCGATTTTAATTTGATCAAGATTTTCTGATAAGTCGCGATCTGAAGAATCTGCGATCTGAATAATCTGAATAATCCTGATGGGGCTTGCGGTACAGGATTTTGGATTCTCAGTGCAAATGCTGATTTTTCCCACCGCGGCGGTTGAAAGAATCGAAAAATAATCAAAGCGTTTGGGTGGGATTCTCGCTTAATTCTACCCAGAATCGGATTTTAAGCATATCCAAACAGGGCCTATAGATTAAATCTTGAGCATAAATCAATCCTTGCTATTTAAATGAAACTACCAGATCACAAAAATACCTTGCTGGACACTGTCATAGAGGTGGACCAAGGCCTAGTCGGTTTATTATTAGGAATTAGAGATCGGTTTCTATTTGAGTTAGAGATTAGTTTCCTTATGTTAGAGATAGAGTTAGAGATATGATATCAGTTACTATATCTGTTAGAGTTATAATTGGGATTAGATCCGATCTGTTAGGGAGAGCCATCTATATAAAGGGGCTACCGCATGCTATTGTAATCAAGCAGAGTAATAACAAAGTCTTCCTAGTATATAGTCTCTCCTCTCTCCCTACGTCGACGCCATCCGGCCATCTTCTTGGTGGTGTTTACCCGTTATGAACTAAGGTTCATAACAGACACAATCAATTCTACCATTCAATTAACAAGAACATAATTGATTATAGCAGCATAAAAGTACTTGGAAACCATCTACAGTGCCTGAAATAAATCACAGAAATCTGAACTGAAACTACAATGAGCAGCAAGTATTGTCAAATAGCTTCAATGATCAGAGTGTAACAATAGCAAGTCAACCGAATGCTCAAGACTAATCTATACTCAATTTCATATACAATTTCAGATCTTCATGTCATATCATCACAGAGCAATTGTTCTTAGCCCACAAAAATCACTTTGCAATTCCTTCAGAATAGTAATCCAACAAGAACAGAAGCAAAGTAATAAGAATACTGAAATACTACACCAGTGATACTCAAAACTACTGAGAAGAAATCAGAGCAAGGCACGCCTCAAGGCGCTGTCCCAGAAAACCAAACGCCTCGCAATGCCGCACAAGGAGATGAGGTTGACGGAGATACAATGCCGCACTTCAAACCTCGGGTCACCGAAGTAGGAAGTCGAGGGTCGGGGTAGATTCCACCCAAGACCGACGAGTGCTCCGGCCAAGAGCACCCATGAACACGAAGAACAAGCCTCAACTTCTTCTTCCCTCACCTCGGTAGAGAGCCAGCCGGATTTAGTCCTCACGGGCAAAATTCCCAAATGCCTTGATGCCAAGTCTCAAGGAGATATGGCACAAGAATCTGCACAAGGAATGCCAGAGAAAACCAATCCAGACCGCTATGCTGCCAGCGTCGGTGAGAAAGCACGACAGGATAGCAGCCTCAAGGCTCAAACCGAGTCACAGCCACGCGACGAAAGAGATCGAGGAAGAGGAAAGCTCACAGATTTCTTCGGATTTATTCATCATATACCCTCCTCTTAGATGGAAATTCAGGATTTACCCTCCTGGCCCACATGTCAGTGACTTATGATGACCCCACATGTCATTGAGGTGGGAGGGTAAATCCTGAATTCTCAAAATGAAGGGAGGGTATATGATCAACTTTCCCGATTTCTTCAGGTCCCAAGAGAGGAGAGGAGAGCTGACTTAAATAGGATTAGGAAGGGCAAGGAGGTGGCCGACTGGCTGAAGCCAACGGCCGGCGCCAAGGCGCATGGGCCGCAGGCGCCTTCATCGCCACCACCATCGACGCAATACTCAGTCGCCACATGAATAGGTCAAGCCGAGCTCCTCCCTGCGCACGCGAGTGAGAAGGTCGACGCCTTATCCCCTCTGATGTCCTACCGACAAGTGGGACCATCCCTTTTTTTCTTTTCTCAAATTGGAAAATTACCCAAATGCCCTCAGAAATCCAACACAAGAAACCAAAAGATAAAGAAAGAGTACGGCAAATTAGGTGCACTAAGATAGCATAGAAAAGGATGTAGAGTTGAAATACAGTAAACAATAAATATGATAGCGTTTCAACTCAATAGTTTCAAAGAAATGTTGTAGTTATTTTTTTTTCTAATAGTAGCATACTGTTATTAAGCATATATTTGGATTCTGGAGTCCGAATGAAAACTTAACTTCATCAAATTATTACAAGTTTACAACAAGCTAGAGCTCTTAGTAAAAACGACTTTAGCTTTTGAGCTCCCAAAAATGGTTCAACAAGCACGACTTTTTTTTAGTTTGGCAATCTCCCCTCCAACCTTCTTGGTTTCTTTCTATTGCATTGAAGGGTAGTATAAGGCCTAACAAGGATCTGTCCTCCCTCTCATTATATTACTAGTTACATTCTGAACTGAAAAGGATCTGCCCTCCCTCTCATTGTATTACTAGTTACATTCTGAACTGAAAAGTTCCATGTGATGAATGATACAAATATTTTTGAGACACTAAGTTTACATCATTAAGGAATAGCACCATGCAAATACTACAATCAAGGAAGCTACCATGATGTTATAGCTAAAATGGACCTGAGACTCCAGCCTTGTGCATCAAAACAACCAAATATTGGCACAACCACACATGCCATATCCCATAACCAAATATTGTGCGTCTTTGTTTTGTTTGGTGTTGCCGTACAGTCCATTTGAACAAGTGCTCAGAAGCACATGGTACTTACAAGCTTTAACTCCCCGGTTCGAATACTGTCCAGTTTAATCAAATGTCCAGCAACATCCAGACAATAACATCTAGGGAAAACTAGCTAAATCATGTCAGATTGCTTGCTGTTGCTCAAACTTGCATGAGAACTTCGTAGCTACATCACTTCACCAATTTAATCGCAACAAGAGCTTCCTGTCCTAATATGACCCCCTCAACCTAAGAAAAACGTCTGAATCAAATGGACTATCCACACCACCAGTTTGATACTAGCACACACGTCCATAACTTGCTTAGAGCAGGCCGTCCAACTTGGATCAGCTCTTACCAATCCATATTAACTTGCTAGTACTACTACTGCTGCTTATTCTTTCCCTCTAAATAGTCTAATTGTTCCAGCTTGATACGATTTTCGGTGGTAAAATAAGCTCAACGGGCATATCGGTCCACACTAAATCCTGACCAAATCAGAGCAGAATAGTACAATCTAATCCTCACCTCCCGCGCGAGACGTCGTAGACCTGGCCGCGGATGGCGATGAGGATCGGCTTGGCGGGGTCCTTGCCGTCGTAGGCCCCGAGCTGCTCGAGCGTGATCTGGCCCACCTGCACGGGCTCCGGCAGCGGCACGAAGGGCGCCATCTCCTGCTCCTGCTGCTGAGGCGGTTTGGGAGGCGCCGAGGGTGCGGGGGAGGCAGCGTCGGGGGCGACGAAGAGGGAGGAGACGAGGAGGTAGGTGGCGAGCATGAGAGCCAGGATGGTGACGGCGGCCGCGGGCGAGAGGCCCGTGTAGGCCTGCACGGCGTCCGCGATCCCCTGCGCCACCATGGTGGGCTGGTTAGGGTTTGCCCGGATTTTGGCAGGATGCGCAGTGCGCTAGCGCCGCCGGTGCGGTGCCGGACGTCGGGACGTGGACTCGGCGACTAACGGAAGGAAGGAGAACGCCAGCAACAGCTAGTGGCAACGCAAAGGCGAGCACGCCGCAGAGGTGGAAAAGTGGTACTGCTGCGTGGAATTTTTCTGCTGCGAAGGTGTGAGTTACGGCTGTGGCTGATAGTTACTGTTCTTAGCAGAGTGAGTATTTATCTGATTGAATTAAATATTGATAAATTATTTTAAAAAATATTTTGATAAATCATTTAGAAGCGGCAATGGAGAAATCGACATGTTTATTTATTTAGAAAAATTCGTAAGGCATAAGTTTTTATTCTTTTGGGCTGTGATATGAAGATTTGATAAATTGTATTAGCTAAAAGAATGTAAAGTGAAAAATAGTGGGGAGCCGCGGCAGCTTAGGGCCTGTTTGTTTCCACGTAAGATTATTATAATCCAGCTTATAGGTGGGGGATTATATAAACTAGATTATAATAAGTTGGTGGGAATAAGCTGTCAGGTGTTTGGCAGCCTGGATTATCAGAGTTATGGATTGTTGTATTCGAATGTTTAAAGACTACAATGCCCTTGACCTTTTTTTGTGACTTATTTATTCTTTTATGACATGTTTTTTTATTAGTTTGAACTTGCAAGACATTAGTAACATAAGAATTTGAATACATAAGTGGTAGAAAAGCTTAATTATTCAAATATCCATGATCATATGTTCGTACAAATATGCTCTTACAAACAAATTACTCTCTTCTAGCAAATAAAGCATTAGAAATATTATCACGGAAGGCATTCATGCCCCCCTCTTCACAGGGGTGGATATCGAGCCAACTGCTCGTCTTATCGAGCTTTTTCTAAAATTGGCATATTTTGATTTAATATCATTTTACGGATAATTTAAAAGTATTTTTAGAAACGAGCTAACGAGCCGAGCCGAGCTTAAGCAAAATTCAAATTCATTTAAAATCAACTCATTTTAATGTTTAACCAATTAACAAGTATAATTGAAGCAATTTTGAACCGAGCCAACGAGCCCACTAACGAGCTTTTTTTTCCACCCCTGGCTCTTCATCTCCCAATTGACTTGAACCCACATGAGAGGAAGGCATCGGCATATAGTTTTCATCTCGATCACACCGGTCAAACTCTTCATCACTCAACGCACTATCCCGAATGAAGTTATGGAGTGTCATGCATGCATGTATTATTTTGGTTTGCTTGAGCATTGGATAACTTGGTAAGTCCAACAAAATTCTCCACTTCATCTTTAACACACCAAAAGATCGCTCAATCACATTACGAAGTGATGAATGCAAGTGGTTGAATACCTCCTTCTTGCCACTAGGGCGTGGTCCATTTCGAAACTCTGGTAAATGGTACTTGGTCCCTTTGTATGGAGCTAGAAAACCCGGTCGATTTGGATAGCCTGAGTCGACAAGGTAAAATTTTCCTACAAAATGTAAACATACACAATGAGATATATAGCTACAGTATGCAACTTTTTGAGATAACTAGTTAAAATGTTACTATACCATTTGGAGGATGTGGGAACTGCGTGGCATATTTACGTAAAGCATCATTGAACACCCTCATGTCATGTACTGAACCAGGCCATCCTGCAACAACAAAGGTGAACCTCATGTCGAAGTCACATATCGCCAACACATTTTGAGTGCAATAACCATACCGACCAACATGTTGAACCACCTTTGCCGAAGGCACAACAACGGGTATGTGAGTGCCGTCTATTGCACCTATACAGCTATTAAAATGAGGATAAAACCGGGAACCTAGTAGTCTTGGGTGTATATTCGTGAAGTTTGGATCTCTAGGTTTGACAATATCTGCTGATAGGAGGTAAACACTGTCCAACACTTCATTGAATTTTCTACTAATTGTTTCTTTTGACCTCGCAAATCTGTTTTTCACTTGAGTGAATGACTGAGGAGCCCCAACAGTCCATAGAAACATACCCAAAGCTTCAATAGAAGACATCTTGTTGCTTGACTTCAAACCATAAGACGTCACCAACAAGTCATGCAATCTATCAAATAGTGGCCTACTCATCCTAAACATATCATAGCAATCTTTTGGAACTCTAAGAGTTTTCATAACCCAATCATGACCAGACTCATTAGGTTCAATTCTCTCAGATTTGTTCAAATAAGTGTCAGTATAGTACATACCAAATGCACAAGTTACTGCTCCATATTGTTTCATCATGTCAAGTTGATTCCGTGCAACCACAAATGTTTCATCCTCATCACTCTCATACAAGTCAATCTACATACATTGCAACAAATATTGTCAAACAAAGGTCCAACCAAATATTTCATAATTAACTCAAAGTAGATAAGTATATAGAAACCATATGTTGTCAAACAAAGGTTCAACCAAAAATTACATAACCAACTCAAAGTAGATAAGTTCATGCAAATAATAAATTAACACAAAGTGATTGCAAACATTTGGATTGACTACTACTTCAAGCCTTCCTTCACACACCACCTCTTCAACCAATCAAGCCTTCCTTCCTTGGTGGTAAATGTTTTGAACATATCACGGTGTTCTGCTTTCACAAATAGTTGGGTAGCCATAAAATGTTCTGCAGTTCCCTCTGCTGCCCCGCACTCCACAGCCAAGTTCATCACTTCTTTAATGGAATTGTACCTCAATTCACCTTGCATCACCTTGTTGGCAATAGCACAATTGTTCTCCAAAGTGTTATGAATACCCTTCATTATCTTAACCATGGGGTTCTTTCCTATCTTTTGTGGGCTAGTAGCAGTGCTACTTGAACCTCTCTTTAATGGATTGGTACCCTTTGATTTGCTCCCCAATGATCCATGTCCTACATGTGTTTCTCCAACCCCTTCTCCATGAGCCCCTCCACCTCCTCCAACAGCCCCTGCACCTCCTCCAACAGCCCCTGCACCTTCTCCTCCAATAAACTCACCAGGTATACAGGAAGATGAACCATCAACTGCAACCATGCCAAACATTTCCTTCAACAATTCTTCACACTCCGGTGGACCATGCTGCAGCTTCTTCCACTCTGAACGTCCCTGAAAAGATGGTACAAAACATTTGTAAGCACACTTCTTTATTTCAATTGTACATAAAACGTTTATAGTCAGCTAATTGTTACCTTGGTGACTTTTTTCCAGTAATCATCAGTAGCATCCACTGTACCTTTAGTATCATCCCAACCAAGCCCTGTATCCTTGAGAAGGCTTAGCCAAAAGCTGTACAAGCCTTTAAGCAAATCCCATCGGTTCTTCAACTGTGTTCTAGAGTGACGTAAGCCTGTCCTTTGCATGTACTTAACAACAATATTCTTGTAGCCTCTATTATTCATAACCCCATTAGGCCTATTACCAGCACGTATTTCTTCGATGCAAATTTCACAAAAAGTCCTAATGTTCGATACACACCAATCTGCTTTGTCAAACTCCTCCTTCTATTCGATACAACACATACATATATAAATTTCAATTTTATGTGCAGTTGCATGGATATACACAAAGATGGCTATGACCAAGTAAAAGCTAAGTAATTTTACCATGTCGGCATCCTCTCCTTCAGCAGATCCCCGTCTTCGACGCTGCACCGAAGGTGGGGAGCTACCGTCATCCACACCGTAGGCTCTGAGGTCCTCATCCCCAAGGCCGGTGCTGGCAGCCGCTCCTGAGGAAAATAATAGGTATCAAATGGCAGGCCACACAAGCAATCAAATGCACACTGCTAGTACATAACGCTATAACATAAACTCAAAATTCAAACAGGCAAGAGTAGAACAAACTTCAAACAAAAGTATCAAGCAGTAGAGCAGATCGATCACGGCTTGCCACACAACCATCTATAGAACTGGAAAATCACAACACAACACCGACCGTCCCTCAATAATGTCAGCCAAAGAGCAGTAACAAATGAACCAAGAAATAGCAAGCCAATCGCACAGAGGTCAGCAAGAAGAGGAGGCTGAGCCGGTACAGGTGACGACGAGAATGTCTATGTACATGTGTAGCGCTATGTACTCACTGGGTGTAGTTGTTCTTGAGAGTAACCTTTGTGTTTAGACTGATGAAGAGAAGAGGAACCACCCCCTGTGCTCGTAATCAGTAGTCATGGGATATGGACATTTCAATAGTCATGGGAAGTGAGCTCTGAATTTACTGAAATGGAAGAATATGGACATTTCAATAGTCATGGGAAGTGAGCTCTGAATTTCCTGAAATGGAAGAATATCCATGTTCTGTATACCTAGGCCAACCATGTTCTGATTTGCTCCAACATACAGAGTAACCATTCAGACTAACCATACAGACTATCCATGTTCTGATTTGCTCCAACATACAAATCAGCCAACCATCAGTCTACCGAGGCATACAAAAAAATTTATCCATGTTCTTACGAACATACACAGGCAAAAATGCTCAGAAGTTTATCAGCAAGTAGATTAACAGCTTCGTCTTCACATCTCAGCAAGTTTATCGAGCAAGTTTATTGGTCATCACATCTCAGCATGATTAACAGTTTCATCCAAGCTTTAGAGTACAATCAAGAAAAAGCATCTGCACATACCAAATCCCAGCACGCCACCCCTGAGGCCGGCGCCCCCGATGCCCAGTCCGCCGCCCCCGATGCCCACACCGAGGCCGCCGCCGACGCCTAGGTCGTCGCCCCCGAGGTTGCCGCCCATGCCCAGGCCGCCGGCCACGAGGCCTTCGACGCCGCCGCCAAGGCCGCCGCTCGCGACTCCGCGGGCTCTCCCGCCACCCCTGAGGCCGGCGCTGGTAGCGCCCGTGCCCAGCCCGCCGCCCCCGAGGCCGATGCCCACACCGAGGCCGCCGCCGACGCCTAGGTCGTCGCCCCCGAGGTCGCCGCCCATGCCCAGGCCGCCGCCCCCGAGGCCTTCCACGCTAGCGCCTAGGCCGCCGACCACCACGCCTCTGCCTCCCGCGATTCCGCGGCCTCTCCCGGCACCACGTCCCCTCCCGACGCCGCCCCGGCCGGCGCCGCCTCGGCCAGCGCCGCCCCTCCCAGCGACTTCCTCGGTGACCCCGGGGCTTCGCGCAACGGAATCCTGGTAGGCAAGAGCACGGGCAAGTCCGGCCTCCGCATCATCAAAATCTTGGGGATCCATCTTGGGGAAGAGGAGAGGAAGGAGGCGCGTCTGGGAGAGGCGGTGGGAGGGGATTCGCTGGGAGGGGAGGCGTACAGAGGCGCTGCGAGGGGAGGCGCTGGGAGGGGAGGCGCGTCGGCGCTGGGAGATATGCGCTTCGGCGCTGGGAGGGGAGGCGCTGGGAGGGGCGTCGAGAGAGGCGCTGCGAGGGGAGGGGAGGGGATTGCGTTCGGGAAATATCCCAATGGCAAAGGTGGGTAATTGTTGTCAAGTTTTATGGTCATTAAGATAAAGGGTGAGAAATAAACTGAAATAAGCTCCTTTTTTGAGCTTATTGGATTACAATAATCTGGGCTATTAGATTATAATAAGTTACCTTATAATTTAGGCTGTTTGTTTCCACTTATGATTATAAGCTGGATTATAATAATCTTAAGTGGAAACAAACAGGGCCTTAGATTGGTCGTGCCGGCCCGTCGTCGCACAAATGGTGATGGCCCGTTAAACACTGGAAAGCAGCTGCCGCATCATTGCGGTCATCCTCCTGGGTTCTGGCCGCCACCGCGAGGAGCCAACTGGGCCTCGTCGGCCGTCGCCTTCCGGTGCACGATCGCCGTGGAAGCTGGCCCAGACTGACAGAGGTATATGTTTTAGATGGGTTTGCAATGTTGAGCCCAGACTGACAGAGGTATTTATACACGAGTTTCTGTTACTCCGTACTCTCTCATAATAGTCTAAAAACTATAAGCTGTAGTCATAAGGTATAAATTAAAGTTAAAAAGAACAGACCTAAGATAAGACCGAGCAAACACGCAGCACAAGCGAGAATAAGATGGACCACTAAGGGAAATCTGTAGGTAATGTCTTTGATGCCCTTCCACAACAGTGCTTCTAAACTGTATGCGTTGGTTCTTTCTTGCTATACTATATGACATTCTGATGAAAGATCGATCGATCGATCCGCACGAGCTATATACTTCTAGTAGGTTTTGCTCTGTTTCTGTACTCCTGTGTAAAGATTTCGTTAAGTATTTTTTTTTAGATAAAGGATATAATATCCAGCCTCTATATCCACAAGGGATATATACAGCCAAAAGTTACACGAGCTCTTAGGCTCAAAGCCTCAAAACTGAGGAGCATAAAACAACACTAAAGACATCTTAAAGACAATGAAAAAAGCTAGAAAGACTAAGCTTCAGAACTCTTTCATCGTCCTTGCTTTCGACCAAGTTTCTGTCCTCATCCGATTGAGCCATCCAACCTTCGTATACTTTGCGTGAAGATGCACCTCCGAAGCGACGTCTCCAAAGAGGCGACGAGGGTCACCGACGTCGCCCGCCTCACCAAGGCTAGGCTTTCACCTGGAGATCAGAAAACATGAGGGCAATGTAGTGCCATGACAACACCTCCAGGAAGGAAAATGGCGCCCGAAGGCGTCATCGTTGTCGAGACCGGCAAGAACACCGGTAAGGCTTTCGCCAGCACCTCCACAGCACCCCACACACTACCCACACGCAAAATAGATCGTCATCAACACACCGAGGTCCTGCATGTCTCAAGGCCATGGCATAGCCACCCTTGAACTCCTCGACGGGCCGCTCCCTGCAAAGTCCGTCCCTGCATAAGCCGCCCTTGCATCCACCCACCGTTTGGCACCGCCGGCCCCATCTAAGCCGATGCTGAAAGCCTCCAGGTAGCGCCCAGATCCGACAACCCGGCAGGTCGCCGTCCACATCCCAAACCGGCAACTGAGTCCGGTGAAGACGGAACTTCAGAGACGAGGTCTGGTAAGAGCTCGCCGGTGCCGCCAAGGGCCCTGGCAGAGCACACGCTCATCTCGCTCCGCCACTTCTCACCTCGCCCACATGCTCGCCGGGACTACACTCCCTCGCTCCTATCCTTTCCTATCAAGGAGGGAGCTACCGCCGGCGGATCCTGATGGCATCAGCTCTAGTCCAAGCAAGAAGAGCACACCGAACAAACCGGCCAGCTCAGCGGCCCGAGGACCGTCGCCGCCGCAGCAAAGTCCGACGCAGCCACCGCTACGCTCGCGGCGACGGAGATGGCGGGCACGGCGTCGTGCTCTAGCACAGCCAGGTCCCAAGCTCCACCGACGCGCTGCCGACCACGTCGTCGCCCACGGGGTGCCGGCACCGAAGTCGCCCAATCAGGAGCCCGCCGCGGCGCCGCAGATCCGGGCCGAGAGACGCCAGATCCGGCCACCAAGCCGCCGGATCCGAGCCGATGCCGGGGAGCTCACGACCCTCTGCTCCCCACCGACCAGATCTGGGGGGGGGAACCCCGCCGCCGCTCTCCTTTCGACCACCGGCGACCGGCGGCGCGCACCAGCGACGGCGAGGAGGCGAGATCCGGACGGGGAAGGGGGGGAGGAGGAGAGAGGCCCGAGAAGCCCGCACGCGGCGCTTTTGCCCTCTGCCGACAGGGGGAGAGGTGCCCGCGAGGAGGAAATCCCCGCCGCCGCCCTCCTTGCGACCACCGGCGCTCGGTGGCGCGCTCCGGCGACGACGAGGAGGCGGGATCCGCGCAGGGGAAGGGGAAGGGGAAGGGGCACACGTTAGAGAAGGGGAAGGCATATCAAGTATTAATGTGCTAAACGTGAACAATGCATCGTGCTATTGCCTTTCTTCTTTTTTTTCTTGACGGGACTTTCCTACAAGGTTTGCTATTTTCAATAGCAGTAATTTCTGAAACCAAAACTATTATACAGTTCAACACAGCCAAACTTGTTTATGCTCTATTTGCGTGCAAAAACGCAAAGTAATTTCATCAGTAAACCTTGTGAGTCAAGAGGGTCAGTACTGTATAAGAATGGCAATTTAGTAAAAAGGCGTGTCAAAAAGTATTTCGGCACAGTTGTACAGAGTTCTATAAGAACTAACAGCATAGTGAAAATACTGAGAAAAAAAAGAGCAGAACCTATTTCTGGCCAGGAATATTTGCACAAGAACGATCATTAAATATACATCCCGGGAGAGATCAAGTACATTGCCCTCGAATGTAATGCGAGATAAAGCTATTATATCCCACTTAACTCTCCAGGATACCTCAGTATGTTAAATTCTCGTGACTTAGCAATGTATTGAACTTTCTTACTACTGTTGCAAACCAAAGTCAAGTCAAATTGTCACTCCTAATTTCCACCGCACTAGATTGAACTTGAACTGATTAAATTGAAGATAATTTTCCTCCAAACAGTTGAATATATGAAGATTATGGACCGTATGAGCCTTAACTAGATCTTGACACTACGCTTGTGAACTTTTGCCTTCTCAGCATCAATGATAAGACTCCACCTGTTTAACACAGCCCTCAAGCTTCCCTTCAGCATTGACAACTACACAGTCAAAAATTTTCACGCGTTTCACCTCATCTCTGGCTGTTGCAATTCTGACAAGAAGCATAGCTGATGTTTCTGTTTTGCGGTGAATTAGCCTTTTGACAAGTTCCTCTTCACACTCCACAACGAGAAAGATGAAAATTGCAGATTCGCCGAGTAAACTCCTATGAAGGAAGAGCATATTCAAAACCGTCAGGTCGTCCTTGTTACCAACCTGTTTAGCTCCAGTTCTAGATAGATGTCAGCACAAGTTTCATCGATGATCCAAGATATTCACTGATTTATCATATCGAATAAGCATAAATGCGTAGCAAACCACTGTGAGTGCATTACGAGAATCATAACTAACTAGATATTTCTTCACGAATGTCCTACGTATCTGAGTTGGGCATCAACATCACTCTTATAAGTGTGCAGTCAAGATGCCATTCTGGTGTAAACAAAATTGTTGAAGTATAAGTGAATTTTCCGTCTTTCCTCATCAGTTTAAGCTTTCGGGTGAATTGGTTGGTGCATACAACTCAATATAGTATCAGAACCAAGAGGTTTTGAGTTCAAGACTCGACTGATGCAATTAAAAAAATAATTACAGTCAACTTCTATTCCATATCTTAGGTTTGAGAGAGCCTACACATAAGGAGGAGTGTTGAAGTATAAGTGAATCGATCTTTTTCCTCATCAACTTAAGCTTTTGGGTGAACTGATTGGTGTATGCAACTCAATAATAATAACAAAATCGAAGCAGCAACTGGGGATCCCCTTATACTCCCCATAGACGAGCACGTAAATCAAACCTAGAGTTGAGAGTGTATTTGGACTATTAATGGGCTTAGACTGCTCTTATAACTTACCATAAAAGCATGTGAGAGCCACATGTACTCTTATGCTTGTCAATTTGCACAGAGTAGCTCTATACATATAGAATTATTTCTAACAAATTTCAGTTGATTTCATAAAATTTTTGTGGTGTGAACACGAGATTGAAATTCTAAACACCAAAATTTTATGAAACTTCCTATAAAAGCATATAGGGACGAAAACTTCCTGCACGAGCCTCTTTGACTTAACCCTCTCTTCCTTCTCCTTTACCCACTGGATTACCTTCTCCTTTACCCACAGGGTTACCCAAATCCATTGGATATACTCTTTTTCATTTGGATATGGCTAATATTACTTTAAATAGATATAGATTTAGATTACCCATACCTACCCAGTGGCAACCCTATTTCAATCATCGTGAGGAACTCCTCCTTGGTGACAAAGTAATAGTCCCTCCCATCAATTTCACCAGGCCGCTTCGCTCTGCTAATGGCTGTGGCGACAAAATGGATCCCTTCCCTCTTCTCTTGCTGCCTCTGGTTAACAATCCACAATCCATATTGTAAAGCTGAAAGCTTAACCATCCAAACACCGACACGGCATCAAAAGTAGGGTAGGGATTGCGCCATCTCACCTTGATGACGGCGTCCTTGCCGATGCCGCTGGGCCCGCTGATGACGAGGATCATCGGCTCCGGGGGCGGCGCCAGCGAGTCGGAGCAGAACGTCGTGCCCAGCGTCGCCTCCAGCCCCCGAAACAGCTGATCCTGCAATGACACAGCGCGCTAGATATTACGACATAATATATTTGTTATATATATCTCTAATATATTTAAAAGGGTGTTGATAAACATCATCCGGATATTTTCTTTCTAACTATTGGACCGAAATGACGACAAAGGGGGGTGAATATCGCTCGCTTCAAAATCGCCCTCCGAGAATTCGTACACTGATTTTTCAAAAAGATGCAAAACACAGAAAATTAATTTTGCTGAAATCTCGAACGCATGCGATACTGAAAAATTCAGCATAAATCAAGAGATTAACCAGTAAAAATTTCAGCTGAAAATAATACCGTCTGGACCGCATGCAAAATGGAGGAAAATCAGCACAAAGAAAAAAAGACACATGCACTAAAGAAGAAGAATGGATACTTCTTGCTTTTCTTGTCCCATTCACTACTGTACGTAATTTTTGTGCTGGCCGAATGTATCTTTGATAGTATGTTCTTCACTGCAGACAAACTTTAAAGATCTTGGCCGAAAGCACCTACTGCCGAATCACCAAGGATAAAAAAAAATGCAGACAGCTGGCCGAAGAACATCCTACAGAGAAACAATCGGCAAGGAGGAAGAATAAAAGCACAGGCCGAAAATCATTTCTCTGTCAAAACTGAAAAGGAGCAGCACTGCTAGTTTCTTTGCTACCGAAGGAAGGAAACAAATCTTCAGGACTGCAGCCGAAAGCATGGACTGAACTACAGACTGCACACCTGATAATTTCAGATTTTTGCCAAATCCAAAAAAATGAGAGAGGAACTTCTTTACTTTTCAAACAAAAACACCAAGAGCATAATCTAAGTATTATAGGGGCTCCAAACAACACAAGAAATCAACAACTCCTGAATTTCAGAATTGAACCAAGAACTGAAAAGATTCAGAGAGAGGCACAAAAACTCAAATTACTCCCCAACCATTGATCCTTTGGCCATGAAACTTTGCGGATATGTTAACAATAGCCATGGGATAATCCAGATCAAATTTCATGCCATTTCGTTGAGGGAAACAAAATCTTGCTCAAACCCTAGAACGAGAAATACAAGAACAGAGGAGGCTGAAATCTAAAACTGAGATTAAATTAGGTTTTGCTTTTGGGAAACTTGATCAAATGATCTGGAGGAACTATCCCATCACTGAGCAACCCATTTTGCACCTCCACAACAAGCAAGAACTCGAAAATCAAAAAGTCAAGAAATCACAGAAATGAGGATACAGAGAGACATGCACTGGAAATAAACTTCAGATTCTTCATTTCAATCCAAAGAGATGAATACAGAGGAGTCCCGATACGCATGGACATTAGAACAAGGAATGATTATAAGATGGATCAACTCTCCCTCTCCCACTCCATCTCAAGAACACTTAAGCCCTACATGGAGGAAGAGGAGACAACACTCAGACCCTCTGGAAACCATCGCAGGGGACAGGCAGGGAGCACTCTCTGCCTCCACCAACAAACCTCACCAACTAAAGCCTAAAGTCAAAAACCATCTCTAAAGACTCTTTTGACTAAAGGAAACCCTAAAATCCTTTTCAAGTGCTCAAGTGGGCATGCAGCCCCTCCAACCTATTTATAGCCCACGGCTAACGGGTCTCCGCCCCGTTACGCCCGCTAAATCCAACGGAGCCCGCTCCCGCTTGTGCAGCCTTGCGAAATTCCCGTTTCGCCCCTCCTGCACCTTCCGGGAAGATTTCGCGCTCCTTGTCTCGCACGCCTCGCAACCACCTCGAGTCCACGTCGTCTTCGACACATCCTTGACCGTTCTGACCTCAGCGCCACCTGCGCTTAGTCCGGTCCACCGTGTCTCGCCACGACTCCGCCTCGATGTCCTGCAGCCACACAGACAAGAAACACATCAAATAGCACCGCTCGATATATGAAAGCGTAGATACATCACACTTACCATAAATGAAGTCCAAACCTGTCGAATCAAAGAATCAGTGTTCTAATCTCATACGACCAAGTTTGACCAAGTCCGACCGAGTCCGATTGCGCCATGCAACAACTCGACTCCGAACTACGCAAACCAAACTCGACTAAACATAACCAATGTCAATTACTCATCATACACATGTGGTCACCTCCACATGGTTCATCACTAACTATCATCCAAATTTGTAACCATTAGATTAGAGATCCAATGGCCATGAATTCTCCCCCACCCCCTCCAAAAAAAATCTCCCCCTCCTCCAAAAAAAATCCCCCCTCCAAAAAAAAAGAGGTCGTTGGATCTCTAATCCAACGGTCTCAAATTTGGATGATTGTTAGCAAGAAAACATCCGGGTAAAATAGGAAAAATACCTTTTACTCCCGGGTGTAATTACACCCACATCTAATATACCACCTAAACAAACTTGAAATACTCCTTTATCACTTTAGGTATACCCATATACTAATTATAAGATACTCCAATATGAACCACACGAAAAAAAATTGCAAGGAAGTCCATAGTTTTTAGCGTATTTTATAAATACCTTTATATACGTACATAAAAAGGAGTATGTCAAAAAATATGCATACCACCTCTGAAAAATTGTTTATACCACCTATATGGTCTTAAATACTCGTATACTATATGTACATACTCTCCGTTACGCGAGATACTACCTATGTTGTGAGATACGACATAGGGTGTAATTACACCCGGGAGTAGAAAAGAGGCTTCCTATATAAATATAGATATATTATTATACAAATATAACAGTTACAATATCTGTATATGATTAGTATAAACAAATCTATATACGACTAATCTGCATCGTTGCATCGTTATAATCTGCCTTACCAAAATAAGTGATATAGATGTTTTTCTCTCCTGATTAATGTGAGAATTTATAGGATTTTTTTTCTAATTTAAGTATTATTGTGGGATTTTTTATACCTCTAAAATGAAAAGGTACCTTCAATATCACCAGGTGTTTATAGATATATATAGATCGAGAGCATTGCTTTATATTGATTAAGATTTAAGCATGTTTAATGTATGTGATATGAACTTATTCACCCCCATTCTCACACAGGTTCACCGGGCAAAATCTTCAAGATTTTGGACAAGTATCGGCCTTATCTGGTAGTAATGCGCCCCTATCGAACCAAATAGCATCGATCTAGTGGCTGTGAACTGTGATTCTGTCCACAAGAGAATTTAGGACATTGTCTTTACCTCTACCCGTTGACAATGCACATGTCTAGCTTAGAGGTGAAAAATAGATACAAATTATTTGTATTATTTGGTTACCGAATTCGATAGGGTATAAATACGCTATAGAATTTTTTTATCCGATTAACAATTTCTCTTCTATTTGAATTCATATAAAAAATATGGATATGAATATAGTATAAACGTTTATCATCCGAAATGTTATTTTATTCGAGCTATTTGCTTCTACATTCATATTCGGTGAAGCAATATACATATTTTATTGTAATACAACTAATTAGTTGGATAAGTTTTTTAATTCACTATGAATTCATATTTCTTTAGGTGAAGTAAATAAATTAAAATAATTAAATGTGATTGTACGAGAATAAAATTTCATTAATATCTTCATACTATATAAGTTATGAGATATCAAGATCCGATCGAATTAAATAGATATTCGATTCAAATTCGTATTCGTTACAACATTTGATTCGTATTTGAGAATATTTAAATTTATATTTATCTATAAAATACAAATATAAATATGATAAAGATACTACTTGATTCGTATTCGATCGGCTTCCACTCCTAGCCTTGCTCCAGGTTGTTCTCTCGACGGCATCGCGTACCAAGTAAGAAGCGTATGGCATTACGAGAACACCAGGCGACGTTAATAACAAGCGAATCGAACCTTATTCCATCATTCGCATCACAAAAATAAATGCTGGCTATTCTGCTACAGTTTCTTTTTTGGAAGGCAAATCTACATATTTGGTCATTTGATTGTATAAACATGCAAGAACAACAAATCGCTACACCTTTTTATTTATTTATTTATTTATTTATTTCCTATCCGATGTCCAAAATCACAATACACAACCTTATTCTAGACCTAAAAACTGTCGGCTAACTAAAAACGAATAAACGCTTCCCCGGAAGGGGAGGCCCAACCGAAGAACGCTCGATCAAAAGAGACTAGACACGTCGCCACAGTATCCTAACAAGTGTTAGTATACGCTCTCCGGAGTCTGGACAAGCTGGTGTAGGTAGAGTAGGTACGAGATGTACAGTAGCAAGAACTTCCGGGTCACGACGACAGGGACGAGAGGTCCTCAAACACCGTCCGTATCTCCGGCCTCTCCGACGCAGACCGGATGCAGCGGGTGGCGATGCGCAGCATGTCCTCCAGCGCCTTGGGGGCGGCGGCTCCCGAGCTTTCGTCTTCCGCGATGCGCCTGTCGTAGCACTCCGAAACACGCTCCTCCCTCGCCAGCATCCTCACCCAGTCCGTCAGGTCGACCACGCCATCGTTCACACAGATGATCTCCCCGGCGATCCTCCCTGTCAGCAGCTCCAGCAGGATGACACCAAAGGCGTACACGTCGCTCTTCAGAGACGGGCACGGCTTGCTGGTGCTTGCAAACTCAGGTGGGGAGTACCCGAGGGCCCCTGCGTTCAGGACCTGTTCGGCCATGCCGATTGGAGTCATCAGCCTGTGAAGGCTGTAGTCAGTTACCAGAGCAGATGGGCTCGAATTCTGAATCAGGACGTTGGACGACTTCAGGTTGCCGTGTGGGATCACCCGCTCATTGTGCAGGTGATCCAGACAGCGGGCAATGTCGATTGCTATGTCCAGCCGCTGGCCCGCTGATAGAGGTGGAAGATTCCGCTCTTCAAACTCTGAACATATACGAGAAAGATGCGTCAGGATATATACAAATCAACTGCCACAAGAATTCGATGAGGCAAATTAAGAAACCATATTACCAGACAAGTAGGTAGACAGAGATGTGGCATCTGCATAGTCCGATATGATGATCCTCTCGTGCTCTTTGGGGCCCCAGTAGTAGCCTCTCAGTGAGACTAGATTGGGATGTTTGATACTGCCGAGCTTCTTTATTTCACGGGAAAATTCTTTCTTACTCTTAGCAAAGCCCTCCTTCAGCCACTTCACTGTCAGCACATACCCATTGTCAAGTGTAGCCTTGTAGGATGTCCCATGGCAGCTCCTGCCAATGATCTCTGCTGGAGCACGAGAGAGCTCTTCAGCCGTGAACAACAAAGAATTGTCGTAAAGATGTAGATCCCCGACCAGTTTGTCAGGAGAGTGCACTCTCAAGATGGAGTGATGATGGTGCACCCACGCATCAGGAGGTGATGATGTCAATGGAGGCATCGAAGACTTCGTGCTATCTTTAAGGGCAGAGCTACTGCCTGTTGGCTGATCCACATCTTGTGCTTCATGCTGTCTTTCCTTGCCACTGCCAGGCAAGGGATCACCTCCATACTCTGCAGATGGCGATGATCCTAATGGTACTTCGTGCATTTCCGATGTTGGGGTTTCTGCACGTCTCTCAGCACCCTGGCCTTGAGTTACAGACTGTTTACTTTGGCCAGTGCCTTTTTCACTACTCTTCCAGCTAGCTATCTTCCAATGAACAAGCAAAAGCACAATGATCCCAGTAACAAAGACAACAACACATACGATCAATGCGTATAGAATTCCACGCTTCATACCGTGTCTCCCCTTACCTGATTCCTCAGGGCCATTTGGTGATCCAGAGTGAGGAAGAACAAGTAATTCATTCCCTGGGTGGAAAGATGAGTCAGGGAATTTCAGCAAGTTGCTTGGAACGGAGCCAGACAAATTGTTGTAGGAGACATTGAACTCGACAAGTTCGTCAGGGAGGTCATCAGGTATGCTACCATCGAAATGGTTGCTTGACAAGTCAATGTACAGCAAATTCTTTAGCATGGTGATTGCTTTTGGGATTTGCCCTGTAAAGTTGTTCTGAGAAAGGTTCAGCAATGCCAATACACTCAAATCACCAATGCCCGAAGGCAGTGAGCCACTCAAAGAATTGTTTGAAAGATCAACAAATGAGAGGTTTGAAGTTTGCACAGGGAGAACGGACAAGTCTATAGAAGTCGAGTTCTTGGTTCCAGAAGTAGGAAGAGGAAGAGTCCCTGCAAAGCTGTTTCCTGAAAGATTTAGATAGGTCAGTTTGACTGCTGTAAACAGATTTTCAGGCAAAGGTCCGTGCAGCTGATTGAGACTAAGGTCCATGGCAATTAACTCAGGATAAGTTCCAAGAACAGCTGGCAGTTCTCCTGCTAGCAAGTTGTTGGAAATCCTCAATGAAGTCAGCCTCAAAAACTGGGTTGTCTCATCTGGCCAAGTTCCTGTCAATCTATTTGAGCTCAAATCAATCATCTCAACATAATTTCCCCATGTTCGGACAACTGATAAGTTCCCTGAAAGAATGTTTCTACTCAAATCAATGACTGAACAACTCCCAAATGTGATTGGTAAAGTTCCTTGAAGGCTATTGCATGACAGGTTTAGGTACTTCAAATTCATCGATGTTACACGTCTAACTGGACCTGTGTAAGACAAAAGGGTTCAGACGAAACCAGAGGTAATCTGTTCCTCAAAAAGAAACTAGAGGTAATCAACATCATGGTTGGTAAATGCAATAAATCAAGTGGAAACAGCAGGGTTAAAAACATAGTATACAAGTCAGTGTCATACTGGTTACTATGGCAATGAAAGAAATGTTTTTAATATGCTCATTGTTTCCAGGTGTAATGTTAGAGTTTGTGATCTTATTTTCAGTTTAGAAGTCAAAGTTATATTCGAGTTTGCAGTGTGCAAGTCGGTTAAGTCGTGATCGTAGTCGGTTTGTCATGGTCGTAAGTCGTGTACAAGTACAAGTTGCATTTCGAGTCAGTGTCATAGTCGTGTTCAAGTCCATCTCAGAGTCGTAGCTGTCTCCGAGACGAAGTCGTAGAACAGGGTATAAAGGGCAGAGCATTGTAACCGAGAGAGGGCGAGTAGAGGCCAATGCGATTGGTGTGATCGAAAGGCAAAGCAACAGAGAGAGCGATTAGGGTGATCGTAGCGATTGGTGTGATCGAGAGAGAAAGAAATAAAGAAGAGAAGAGCGATTTGGCTCTGGGAAGTCTATTGAGTTCATTGTGTTCACCGACGTGGTCGTAACTAGAGTTATGACCACGGCAACGAGCGGAGGTGTACGCAAGTGCTGAAGACGTGGTCGTAAAGGAGTTACAACCACGATCATAAAGCAGAAGACGTGGTCGTAAGTGTTACGACCACAGCGACAAGGAGATGGCACGGGAGGCGTGGGAGATGATTCAGACGATGCACGAGGGAGTTGATGGTGTCAAGAAGATGCGGCTCCAGAATTTGCAGAGCGAGTTCGAGAACCTGAAGATGGGAGAGATCCAGTCGGTGGACGAGTTCGCTAGCAAGCTGAGTTCGTTTTACAATCAAATTAATTCTCTTGGCGACAAGATGGAGGAATTTGTGGCAGTGAAAAAGCACCTACGTGTGCTTCCGGAGAAGTACATACCTGTTGTCATAACAATTATGTACTCACCCGATCTGAACAAGAAGAGGATAGAGGAGATTACTGGCTCTCTCAAGGCGCATAAGGAGTCACCGAAGGGGTTTTAGTCACGTAACGAGTAAGGATCTCATAACGAGCAGGCGTTGCTAGTAAAGGGAGATCCGAGAGACAGTCGTGGCTCATCAAACAACCACGGGAGGTGGCGCAGTCGAGGCGGCCATGGAGACAAGGCTGGGCAAGGCGGTGGTGAGAGATCCCGTGATAAGTCACATGTAAAATGCTTTGAATGTGGTAAATACGGGCACTACGCGTGAGGATATTGCAGCCATATAAAGTGCTTCAACTGTAACGAGTTTGAGTACTATGCTTCGGATTGCAAAAGCAAGAAAGACGGGGAGGTAAACCTCACCAAATACGAAGAAGAACATGACGAAGCGTTAGTACTTCCCTCCTCATATGTTGAAAAGGAGCTAGTCATGGTGACATTGAATGAGGAAAACGTAGTTCCAAAACTACACATGAAGGAAGGAAGCCACGATTACACAGATCAATGGTACTTGGATAATAGAGCAAGCAACCACATGACGGGAGATCGCTCCATGTTTCATAAGCTCGACAAGAAGATTGGGGCAAGGTTAAGTTTGGCGATGGCTCCACGGTAGAGATAAAAGGCAAATGGACGATGATGTTGCAATGCAAGAACGGAGATAAGAAGTTATTGACAGGAATTTATTATATACCAAGTCTATGCAACAACATACTTAGTCTCAGACAGATGACAGAAAGAGGGTGCAGGGTGCTGCTGCAGGATGAGTTCTTGCGAGTGTACGACAAGAACAGAGATTTGTTGATGAAGGTGAAAAGATCTCCAAATCAGTTGTACAAGATTTCTTTGAAAACTTGCAGGTCGGTTTGTGTGAAGAGCAGCATGGAGAAGCCAAATTATGGTGAAGATGCAGCTGAGGTAGACTGTCAATAGACAGCGGCTCCGGAGGTGCATAAAACAAGCATGTAGCAGTCGTAGCAAGCGGAGCAGAAGGTGCGCACATGCATGCAGTCGACTCCGGATGCGCGCATGCAGGCGAAGAGGAGCGAAGCATAGTTGTACCAGGCATGTGCACAACTGACATAGAGGGAGGTCGAAGCGGCGATAGCTTGGGTGGTCGGCATAGACCATATATAGTTGGCGGTGTGCATGCAGTTGTAGCGAGCAGGGGCTTGGGAGGCCAAGGTGTTGGGACCCATAGGGAGGTGGGTGCACCCCTAAAGCAGAGGCAAAATGTGCACGCAGGCATGCAACGGGCACTGGCTCAAGTGGTCTCACGTATCTGCAAGGACAGCGGAGCGCAGCGGGAGCGGTGGTCGAAAGTAAGAGCACACGACAGAGAAAGAGTTGGTGCTGGTGGAGGAAGAGTGAGCAAATGCTGCAGGTGGAAGACGACCAAACATGTAAACAAGGCCGAAGAGACGGCTGTGGGAGCAGGTGCACTAACCCAGGCAAGCATGCAAGGAAGAAGCAGAAGCAAGAGAGAAGATCGGCGTGATCAAGATGGAAAAACAAGATTAAGGAGGTGATTGTTAGAGTTTGTAATCTTGTTTTCAGTTTAGAAGTCAAAGTCGTATTCGAGTTCGCAGTGTGCAAGTCGATTTAAGTCGTGCTCGTAGTAGGTTTGTTATGGTCGTAAGTCGTGTACGAGTACGAGTTGTATTTCGAGTCCGTGTCATAGTCGTGTTCGAGTCCGTCTCAAAGTCGTAGATGTCTACGAGACGAAGTCGTAGAGCAGGGTATAAAAAGCAGAGCATTGTAACCGAGAGAGGGCGAGTAGAGGCCAATGCGATCGGTGTGATCGAAAGGCAAGGCAACAAAGATAGTGATCAGGGTGTTCGTAGCGATTGGTGTGATCGAGAGAGAGAAATAAAGAAGAGAAGAGCGGTTTGGCTCTGGGAAGTCTATTTAATTTATTGTGTTCACCGACCACGGCAAGCGGAGGTGTCCGCAGGTGATGAAGATGTGGTCGTAAAGGAGTTACGACCACGGTCACAGAGCAGAAGACATGGTCGTAAATGTCACATAGCAGAAGATGTTGTCGTAAGTGTTACGACCACAGAGAAAAGGCGTGGTCGTAAGCGATCACAGCGGGGAGACGTGATCGTAAAGCGTTACGACCACAGCAGTCAACAGAGCCTTCGACGTGGTCGACAGTATCACAACATGGTCGTAATCGGGTTACGACTATGATGATCGACTGTGGTCGAAGGAAGTGCAGCGCAGCGGCGGTGAATGTGGTCGTAAATTTTGCTGAAGTTACGACTACATGGTCGGAGCAACGAGGCGTGATCGGAGAGGTCACAACGTGGTCGTAACGACTGTCAGCGTGGTCGGAGAACCAGCAGAACGGTCGTAACGACTCAGGAGGCGGTCGTAGCTTCTTCAACGTGGTCGTACGGCTGCAATGAGTGGTTGTAGAAATTACAAGGTGGCCGTACGGGTCCTGAGAGAGGTCGTAAGACTTCAACATGTAATCACTACAATATGTCTGTTCAAGCATCAGGGAAACATGGTAGAACAAACTACATGTCTTAGGGTGAGCTGAATGCAATTTCTTAAATTCTTTTAAGACGAGCATGCAATGGAGAGTAGGAAAATTAATTGACCTGCAAGTTGGTTGCAGCTAAGGTCAAGTTCAGTCAACACCATGGAGGTCTCCCGAAAGAGTGCCTCTGGGATGGACCCAGAGAAATTATTGTTCTGAAGGCGCAACACCTTGAGGGAAATCACAAAGTTAAACGGTGGGACATTGCCGCTGAGCATATTGTAACTTGCATCAAACACCTCCAGGCTGTCGAGCAAAGGCATTGGATCACTCTCAAATACTGTCCCTGACAGCATATTGTGGCTAACATTCAAGTACTGCAACGTGCTACCCAGAGATGAGTTGTCAGAGATTGATGTCAGGGACCCCGAGAACTGGTTGCAGCTGAAATCAACATGGATTGGGCTCTGCAACTGTGCAAAAATATCATCCATTTTGCCGATGAAGCCATTCCCATGAAGGTCCAAGTACGTCAATTTCTTCAAGTTCCGGAAACCCA
This sequence comes from Dendrocalamus latiflorus, assembly GCA_017311315.1. Lineage (NCBI taxonomy): Eukaryota > Viridiplantae > Streptophyta > Magnoliopsida > Poales > Poaceae > Dendrocalamus > Dendrocalamus latiflorus. The sequence goes on from CM029611.1 coordinate 38,766,282, forward strand.
AAGGCAATGCACCCCTAAAACCATTGGAAGAGAGATTGAGATGTCCCAAATTAGCCAATTTAGTCAGTTCAGCCGGAATTGAACCAGAGAACATGTTGGTCGACAGATCCAGCAGCTGCAACGAAGTCATAGACCCCAATGCACGGGGCAAGACCCCTTCCAATTTGTTGTTCGACAGGGACAAGTTCTGAAGCATCGGCATTCTTGCAAGAGCCGACAAGCTGGCATTCCCTACAAGCCCAATGCCATCAAATGCAATTGAAAGAATTTCACCATTGTTGCACTGCACGCCATGCCAATCGACAGGGCAGCCATCAGAATCCAACGCACTAGTTGGGTTCCAAGGAGTGGCCTGACGGCGGGATGGGTCTTGCCGGATGCCTCTGCCAAACTCCAGTAGTGCCTCCATGTCTGAACCAGCCACAGCAGCAGCTGCAGACGCAGCCCAAATCAAGAAACACAAGACGATGAGCCGCATTGCAAGATCCAGCTTTGCAGAAAATAGAAGCACTGCTCATGCAAATGGTGAATTTTCCAAACACTGGATGTCTGGATGTGAGATGAAGTAGGTAGGGTTTAAAGCACTTGAAAGTTGGAGCCAAGAGAACAGATTAAAGATGAAAACTTTGGGGATTTCGGCACCGAACGCGGAGAGCGACCTGGAAGAATCGGGGCAAGAATGGATGCATCAAGAAACATTTACTGCAAATGCAAGCGGGCCAAGACGGAATTAGGACATCTAGATACCAAATACGAGCGGGCCAACTCGGAGCACCACGTTGAGGCCAAGAACCTGAGCAAATGCAGAGAAAATTCCAAGGCTGCTGCACCGGGAGACCAAAGTCACTGCAAATGTGAGCTAGCCAATTTGGAATTTGGACTCCAGCAGCCAGACAAACACATGGAAGTGCCAAACTGAGACCAAGAATTAAGCAATATGGCCAAGAACAAGAGCAAATGCAGAGATAAGTGGCCCAAATGCTGCATGAAGAAACTAAATCACTCCAAATGTGAGCTGAGCAGGACGGGCTTAGGCGTTTTGGAATGTGGCAACCAAACCAACACAGCAATAAGCTACAAACTACCAAGAATTGCTCAGGATGTCCTGAGAATCGAGCAATGGCTGCAGCAGATGCCCAAATCTATCCAGGCTTCGCGCCGGCCAGGCGAGATTAAACCCTGCAATCCAATCCAATCCAAACACATCAAGACGCCAACTTGGAGAGACAGAGAAACAGATTGGAAATGGAATCAGCTGAAGGAGCGAGTATAACCAGCACACCTTAATTCCCGTGGGCGTTTTGTGGGTCGCTGCTCATCCAAGAACCTCATAGGAATTGTTACGATATGGCGCCTGATCCCTACAGAACGTAGCCTCTTTCTTTTGGGGGCAAGAAGAGGAGACCGATCGAGCAAGCGGAGAGCTCGTGGCCTATCAGCCTATGTATGCGTGTGCTCGGCGTGTAGCGTGTGCGCGCGGTGATGCGAGTAGTGTGGTACTAGGAACGGAGTGAAACCACGCTATCGCTAGGGCCCAAGTGGAAATGTGGAATACAGAGAGAGAGAGCGAGCGAGGGAGGGTGAGGGAGCAGCTCAGCTGAAAAGAAAAACAGAAGGGCTCCAGTGACACTGCAGTCGTTTACACATGGTTCGAGACATGTCACTGACATTGTCAACTAAAAAGTGTGACCGTGGAGAAACGATTGGAATTCCTTTCGGGAAAAGCCTACGGAAAGCACCGCTTTCAAAAAAAAAAAGTCTACGGAAAGCAGAATTGAAACGAGGCACGGCCTTCACAAAAGGTATCAGCAGAGAAGTTGAAAAAAATGTACGATCCGAACGTTAGCTTCGGATGGTATCGGATCGCTCGGAAGCCGTTGGATCAACATATAAGTCGATCTTCTCCGTCCTATTCTCAACCCTGTCACTAAACAAGAGGGAAAAAGCTTGCTTCTTCACTGCGCACTGCTCGTGTGGGGTTCAACTTCAACATCACTCCACACACATACCTGAAAACAGAGGCAGACCCAGGGCCCAGGCTAGGAGGGTCGTAGGGCCTGTTCTTTTCGGCTACGGCTTTTGGCTTTTGGCTGAAATTTTTGAATTTTGATTGTTTACGGTACAGACTACGGACTGCAGATACTCACTTGCGATTTTGGCTGGTACAGATGTTGGGCTTTTAACGTGTAGATCGTTTAACTTGTAGACCCCGTCTTGAGAAAATACCCCGTTTGAAAGTTAGGTACTGTAGCAAAAGCCAAAAGCCGTTGGCTTGTGAGGTAAAGAACAGGCCCGTAGCATGGGTCCTGACCTAGCTAAACCAAAGCACTTTTATTGTTTATGTGGGCCAAACAGTACCTACCTTAACTCAATAGACCCCCTCCTCCGGTGCATACTCGCGTAGAGGCGTAGTACTCCTTGGCGTTGTGGGCCTATGGCGCATAATTGCGTAGCGTAGTCCCTCAAACCTAGCCACCCCTAGCCCCACCCGATTCTACCACCAGCGTCGCCCCCACGTCGCCCCCAGCCGCCAGCTCCGCTGCTCCGACCATGCGCCCTCGCCCTCCGTACTCCGACACTTGCTCCGATCTCCGCGGCACAATGCCCTCCGCTCGTCCATCGGCCGATCCGCCCGCGGCCCGCCCCTCTGCCTCCGGCGCTATGCCGGTCATCAACGGTCCGCCCCTCTGCAGCCTGGCTCCGGGCATCCCGCAATGTCGCAACGTCGTTCCGCCATCCCATCGTCGGTTGTCCAACCTAGTAATTGACAGACTAATTGCGTAATGGCCCTAAATCCTAAATTCCTAATTGGTAGTTTAGTTTGGTACTTTGGTAGAGTACTGTAAGAAAATCGAGCATTCTCACCTTCCATGAAAACTGCACCTAGAGGTAAATTCTGACACACAAATCTAATGTTCTTATTTTCATTAGTTCGGTAGGTCATCTAGTGGTTCCGCAGGTGAATTTATTCACTTCTTATGTTCTTATTTTCATTAGTTGTGTTCCTCTTATTTTAATTTTTAGTTATTTCTCTTGCTTTATATTATTGTTCATCTGTCAAATTCTGCAAATGTGTACTTTCTAGTGGTTGAAACTCCATCACAACCTAGAAATAATGCCAGTGATCTTCCACTGTTATCTGGTGTTCTGACGTTTTCCACATGTTATTGGATATCATT